>CM075652.1:84460000-85085000 GCA_037953625.1 Crotalaria pallida
TAAGGGGCCTTTTATTTATTTATTTTATTTGCACTAATCTTGAATATATATTTTTCAAGCACAAACCACGTTGTTTTAGCCAAAAAAGACATCGTTTTGGTCTTTTAGTAGGCCACATTAACTTGTCGTTAACGCAGACATAAACATTAACATAACTGAGGAGCTAAAGTGAGTAAAAATTTACAAATTGAGAGACTAACAAGCAATTTCTTTAATTTTGGGACTGAAGTGAATATTGGTTCAAATTCAAGACCAAAGTGACAGTTTAGTTTATAATTATTAGAACACCAAATATAAAATTACAATTAACAATTGCATACCTTCTGTAACAGCCCGATTTTCATTACCGAAAATTTCCATTTACTTCTTAATAAATTGCTAAAAATGAGACCAATTTTTTTTTAAACATAAACATGTTGTTGGTACACAGCCTTACCTTTTACTGAAAATCGAGTTGTCACGAAATCACTTGCTTACTTACTTGAATTGTTAAAAACACTCATCATTATAAAATAACTTAGCTTTGAGTCCAACATAGTTCATTGTATTTCATCAAAAGGACTCATACAGTTCCCAAAAGGTTTCATCATCACACTTCTTCAAAACAAGACATAATTTAAAATAAGCTGAATTACATAAATAGTTCATTGCTCAGGTAACCCTCAATTCTAAGAACAAAACCTAGACTCTAAGGGACACATCACTACCATAGCTCGGCTTCAGGCGCACTCAATTCTCATCGGTGGCAGAATCCATTTCCTCATCCTTCTCAGGCTCATAGTTGGCATCCACAGCTTCTTCCCTTAGATCGTGGCTGGGGTCCGGGGTCTCAAGTCAAGTGTGGCCTCTCCACACCAAACCTCTGGAGTGGCTTCCCATGCTCTTTCTCGCGAAGGCCATACAATGACGTCCATTCGGTATGCCATTTGCTCGTTGGGGCATCAGCATTCACTAGCAAAACAACGAGACAGGAGAGAGTAAGCATTTCGAACGACGTATCATCGACGGTGTGGGTTTACAATAGAAGACATATTAAGACAATGCAAACATAGCACAAAAACACATATGCAGTACATAATACATGCTCTTCATCATCATCAACATCAAATAATAATCACTAGGACAAGCTTACTTTCGTTTATCAATATCATTAATTTCTCTTTCTCAAGTTCCTTCCTCAACAAAATCACATCTTATGAGTCTTTTGATCTTCATACAGTCTCATTCACTATTTCATTTTTTCATTATAGAGATCATTTCTCGTCATTGTAATATTCATCTTTTCTTAATTAAGCATTATGAATTCGTATCCTTCAATGATGTGGGGAATTGGTCATCATTGAGGAGGTTGGTTAGCACACACGATTACATCTCCTCATATCCATCCACATATGAGGAGAACAGGAAAACAGAACCTTTACCACGTAGGCATCGACAGCTGTCTGCTACCTCGTAGCAAAACTAATAGAATACTGGCTCATTTCACAAGTGTATATCACATTGCCTCGTTCCAGTCCCTCTCCACTGTTCTTGAGTTGCCATAGCGAGCGACAGTACTTTTCTAGTTCCGGGTGCAGAACTTACCACAACATCGGACCGATCTGCCCTTACCACATATGGAATTCGTTCCGCCTAGAAAAATACTCAAGGCTTCTTGACGTATCACCGTCCTTTCCCTCCTCTAATGCAATCATCACCCGAGTATCCGCAGATACCCATGGTATCTTCCTCTCCACTACTTCACACTCATACTCACCGCATTAGTACATGTCTTTTAAAGTTTTTTCATTAACTTTCAGGCTTATTAACTTGGTCAACTCATTCTCCGTGCATCCCTTCAATGAGCCTCGACCTTTAACAGATTCCTTTCTTTTCCCCAACAATAGCATTGTACAAGGCTTCGAGTTCTAGCAACTGTTTGGCACCACAGCCATCGCATAGCTCACATGGTTGACTTAAAGTCCTAGCCTCATGGAGATTCCGTTAGACACCACGGCCATCGCCTAGCTCACATGGCTAAATTGAAGTCCTACCCTTACAGGTGTTCCTCAAAAAGTTACTTGCGTACAAGCATCGTTCCATAATCACATTCTCATATCAAAAGCATTTCCACTTTAACTTTCTCAATCTTTGAAACTGAGCTTATCTCTTGCATCACATTACTCTTTAATCATTATCCTTTCCATCACGACTTGGCTCATTTTCGTAATGCGATCTCTTTGAATTATCATTCATCTCTATACATAACTTGAGCTTTCACAAAGCAGAGCCACAATTTATCTCATATTTCATAATACAATGTCTTTGAATCATCAATCATATCTTACTCTCATAGCGACAACGTTTCATTCTTTTTCTCAACTTTGGGATTCCCATTTGTTAAATTCAACACATTACTCTTTTAAATCAACATCTTTTTCCTCATAACACTTCGAAACTTTCCATACAATCTTTCTTTACGATACGTTCACAGCTTTTCGAGTTATTTTGAGTCTCCTTTATCATTTCATAGCTTCCATTGTTCCACATACATAAAACACAATCAAGACGTAGCATACGCCTCTCAGCATATTCTTCATGATCAACAACAGATATACATATTCATCATGCATAAATAAATAAATAAATAAATGAAAGCATGATATTATCAAAATATTATCATATTAAGCACATCATAACATAATATGTGGTCTTTGTCTCCTTCGTATAAGTGGTCACACAACACAAACAATTGTCACTATACTACTAACTCAGAACCACGAAGTTCCGATCTTTGAGATGATTCAGAACGTCTAATAAATCACCTAAATACCACGATGTCTTAAGGAAGCTTCTTTCTCACCTCCACAGACGTGCAGGTCTTCAAGCGTCCTCCTTGAAATGTCAATCCGCTATTCCTTTCCCGCTTTCTCCTCATAATTCAAACTAAAACATTTTATTCTTACGATAAAAATCATTTCAATAAAATTTAAAAAAAAAAGAATTTTAAAAACAACTTTAATTATTAGTAAATTTGTCAAACTTTTTCTATAGACTTCATCTTAAAAATCCTTAAGTTTTTCAACTAAACAAATCACTTTTAAACTCATAACACTTCATCAAATAAATTTGGACAGCAACTATAATTTTTGAAAAAATAGCTTTTCACACACATTAAAATTGTCCACAAGTTTATTACATACAATCTTACTAAAATCTTTGAGTTCCAAACAAAAGAAATCATTTCAAGTCCATATATAACTACTTCATATAAATCATTAACAAACCTATTCACTCAAGCTTCCTAAGGTACAACAATGACATTTAGGATACTTCACACACAATTTATCATGATAATTTAAAACAATCATACTTCATTCTTACAAAAATTTACTCAACTTCTGATTTGGGCTAATCACTTAAAATGACACTCTTAAACATGATCAGGCGTTTCAAAAACCTTATTATAAAGATTTTTCACCCAAATTGGTCTTTTAATCTAACACCTAAAAACCTTTCAATTAACAAAATAGCTAACTTTAAAAATCACTTTTTAATAAAAACATCAAGTTTGGACAGCAACTTTTAACTAAATTAGAATCAGGCATTTCAATCAATTAAAGTCTCTAAACTAACTCAAATACTTTCCTACACAAATCTATCTACTTAAACATGATTTTGGTTAACTTTTCAAAAATAACAAGTCTTGGATAATATAAAAAATAAATTTCATCCTTACACAAGTCAACATCGCAAGATTTTCTTAAATATGATTACTTCTTTAAAAATTGTTAACCTTCATTTAATAAGATTAATTTACCCAAAAACCGAATCATATATAAATGAATAAAACAAGCCAAATTCTCTTATTTTTTTTAAATATATACAAAGACTGAATTAAACAAAGAAAACAATACAAAAATTGCTAATTAATCTTCATCGCTTAAAGCAACAAATCAATTGAGGATTTTAACATGCATGTACTAAAATAATCGTTTAATCCTAAAGTCCTTAAAATAATAACATGCATGACACATAACACTTAACAACATACTAATAATCTTAATTTACTTCTAATCACTTACATGCAAACAATAGTCATTTCAAATACTTACATGCATAAAACATGATCATCACATACTTTTATTTTCATCAAACTAAACTTCTAACTTATTATACATGCAATGACCGAATACTCAAGTAAGGAAATCATCATTATTTTATTAACATACAACATGCAATAACTCCAAAAATTAATCTCCCTAACTATCCCTAAATCGAAAAGATCAAAGAAACCAAAATAATTAATCTCAACTTATTTCCAAGGAAAAAATTAAAATAATCATTTATAGCAAAAGATCATCATGCATGTGCTCAAAATCCAAGATCTAACCAAATTCTTAACATGCATAACCTCTTAAGACTAATCACAATTTCATTTTACTAATTATTGTGTATAAACCGAAAAAATCAAGAATCACATGAAAAATTTAAACTTCTTTTTCAAAGTAGAAACCAAAAATCACAACAAGCATAAAAATCAACATGCATGCTTTATTCATCAAAACAAACATAAATCTTGACATGCATGTAACTAAAAACCATAGATCAACACAAAAATCCGACATGCAATAATTAAAAATTAATCTATCTAATTATATCCATAAAACCGAAAAGATCAAGGGACCAAAATTAACAATCTTAACTTTTTTTCAAGGAAAATAAAAAGATAATCATTTAGAGTCAAAGATCATCATGCATGTACTTAAAAATTCATGATCAAGCCTAATCTCTAACATGCATGAACTCACAATATCAACAAAATTTCATCTTCCTGATCTTCTTATGTGAAACAAAAATAAAGTCAAGAAAATAAGTTGATTTACACAAATTTATTATATATATATATATATATATTTTAAAAGCAAAACTCAAAAATGATGATAAGCATAAAGAATCAACATACATGCATCAAAATACAAGGATCCTACACATTTTTTTTACACATGCAAGTTCAAGCTTTAAGGCTAAAAGTTCAAATCCTAAGTCTAAGCTAAAATCTTAAAAGAAAATTACAAAGAATAAAGTACAAGAACTAGGAATCACTAAGAACACCTTTTAAAAAATATGAAAGAAGAAGAAGAAAATGCATTCAAATTTCTTCTCTCTCTCCCTCTTGGCTTTGGCCTCCTCTCCCTAATGATGGGGGTGACTTCTCTTCTTCAAGGTTGAAGATGAAAGTGAGACTAGAAAGATGAATGGAAGGCTTCAAGGTCGGATGATGGAAAGACCTCACCTTCTCCCTCTCTTTCTCTCACGCCTCACTCTCTTTCTCTCTAAGGTATGAAGATTAATTTTTTCTTCATACCCAATTGTGTTTTAGAAGGATGAGAAGTGTGTAAAGTGAAGCAAATGAGAAGCCTAAGGGATATATATAGGCATATAAATGGGCTTAGGCTTTAAGGATTAATTGGGTTAAAAACCCAAAAGTTTAGGGTAGTTTGGAAATTTCAAATCCAAAGCTAGGGGTAGTTTAGTTATTCTAAATTGTTGCATGAAAATAGTTATCCTTAGTGGACAAGGTAGAGTGATTTAGGGCTCTGAGTCTTATATAATCATTCCTTCCATTACAAGATTTTCTAACCAATTTTCACTTATTAGTCTTGATTTCTTTAGCCTAGAAGGAAATAATTTCTACTTTCCCTCCATGCATGCACACGCCACACACATGCACACACATATACACTTTGCATTTTCATTTTTCCTATAATACCATATTAATCATCATAATAATTCAAATACTTCCATACATCATTCATCACGCAAGCATCACACATACATCTTCACCAAATCAAACACACACATTTCATTTTTAATTTATTTCACAAGGTAATAATTTTAATTTAATTTTTTTAAAGAGACAAACTTTAAGATTAATGAATATAAACTCCAAAATACACTTTTGAAATGAAATAATAAACTATAATACTTAGCTATAGATACGGTCCCCATTTTATTTTCTAAAATCATACTCTCATGTATATAAGAGATTTCCAAAAGGAATAATTCATTAGAGGTCTCTAAGTATTTTTTTATAATTAATACTTTCAAAATTCGTACTTTACAGACCTGAAAAATAAATTTTCGTAAATCAACCCAGAAAATTATAAAAGTTACATTTTTAACTATATTTCAATACGATCGTTTTCATATAAAGATCATAATTTTCGGAGTTACGGTTAAAAAATTATGAATTTCCGAAGTTATTAAATCTATTAAGGTCCATAAACTCATTTCTCAAAGGAATCAAAAATAATAAAATAATGACTTATCTTTTATTAATCAAATCAGTCCAAACCCAATAAAAATCATCTATAAAATTTTTGTTCATAATACTCTATAAAAATTAATACCTTGTTACTTAGCCAAATAAAATATTCACGTAAAAATCCCTTATAAACTCTCAAAATATATTTCATTAAAATTTATTTATTTATTTATTTAAGAAAAAATGCGTGATGTTACACCTTCGCTATTAAAGAACAACTTTGGATGACGCCTAACTCTTCCCTTATGTCTCTGGTCGAGTGTAGCTCTTACAATAGGATAAAGCAATAACAATTAAAAATGGAGAGGGACCTAGCCTTTAACACCTGCTTTTTCTAAACCAATATATATATATATGGATAATTTTATAATTATTTTCTTAGTATATATATGTATGTAGTTATGTTTGAGCTAATATATATATGATTTCAATATGAGTTTGTTTTTGTAAATGCTCAATTAGGATTTATAAGGCGTGTTGAGTGCCGAACTTGGTCTTGAGTCTTAGTACGCGAAGAATTCCTTTAAAATCATGTTTCGACGAAATTTCGTAAAATCAGGTTTGGTAAGGCATCAAATGTCATCCGACGAGGATGTTATGCCTCGAGTGTTGTTAGCCCTTGTTTTGAGAGGTTAGAAAGTCGTCCTAAGTCGTTTCGGTCAGAGTAGGTGATAATAAGGGAAAAGATAGGGTTCTGTTTATAGTATTTATGAATTTTGTGTTTTAATAATCACATGTTTGATGTTATGGAATTATGATTTATGATGGTTGCAAATGTATTTTTTTGTTGTGTATGTTTGATTTTGTGTTATGAAGGGTTAAGAGTCTTTAGAATGGGTCAAAAGTGCAAAAAATATTGTTGCAATATAGTTTATACTTAATTGCAGCACATTTATTCCTTAATTGTTCGATCAGAGATCAATAAAACAACACTGAATTTGGTTCGATCGTAGCTTGAACAACCCAACACAGTGGCTCAAGTCTATAAGCAAGACTGTTTTGCCATGTATATTGATATGATTCATAATATACCTCAATGTTTTTAAAGAATGATTTGAATGGGGTTATGTGATCAATTGGGTTAAAAAATGTTGTGTAACGTTTTTTCAATGTAACTTGAATACCACTCAATGAAAATAGCAACAACCACGCATTAAAATCAAAATTCATAAAAACCAAGCTCCTAAAAATTAAGGACAGAAGTTAATGTTAAAATATTTTGAAGTAGGAATTATTTTGTTGTGCAGCATTAATTGTTTCAAAATCATAAACATATCCGAATCCAGAACGAGGGCATATTTATTGAGATAATGAGAAGAAAATATGTATTAAATGGTGACAGAACCAAACACAGAACAAAATGTCCATCAGTGCTCTTAAAGAAAACAATACCCCACCCCACCCCACCCCACCCCACACCTCATTCTTTCTCTTCCCTTCCCCCACCCCACCCTTAAGAAAATACCAAAAATACCCCACCTCACCCCACACCTCATTCTTTCTCTTCCCTTCCCCCACCCCACCCTTTCCCTTTCCCTTTCCCCTTCCCCTTCCCCCACCCGCACCACCCACACCCATACCCACACCCCCACCGCCACCCGCACCACCCACACCGCCACCGCCACCCCCAGCAAGGCAATTGTATTCCCTGTCAGACCCAAGATTAAATCATGGGAAATGCACAGAAACCCAAAAGAATTTATAATCAAAAGACAAAACAAAGAGTTCAGAATCCAGCTACAGTTCACCAAATTATGGATTGGGTTTATAATATGCATAGTATTAGTAGGAGCACCAACTGCAAAAAGAAGAGCTTCACAATTCCATTTGGAATCATTGCGATCAAAGGCATAAAAAAGTGACTAACCAATGAAATTAAATCACTAATACTGATCCCTTAGCCGGTATACTTCAATCAATTAAAATTGCTTAAGATCCTACAAAAGGCCAACATAGTGAAAAAAATCCCTACACAACTAAATGAAACAAGAGCAACAACTATGCATTAGAATCAAAATTCATGAATACCAAGCTTCTCAAAGTTAAACATTTTTAGAGGGTGGTGTTGACTGTTGTCTTGTCAAAGTAGGAATTACTTTGTTATCCTTGACGATATCCGCATAAAGAATCAATTACTTGATTAAAATGAGCATCGACTGTAACACTTACTATTGTAGCACCCTTGGAGAATACACTACAAACCATTCGGCTCAGTCGGGGGATCAATCAATTTTAGGTGATCAACAAGTCAGTAGCCCTTTCACTGTGACAAATAAAATCCATGTATGAGTGAAAAAAGTTATAGATCGCATAAAAAGTTGGGAAGAAAACAAGCCAATTCTCAAAAAAAAAGTAGCTAAGTTAAGCAATACTCCATAAGAGATCAAAACTTCTTAGTCTTAAAACACAAGCGCTCCTGATACACAAACACAGAAGAGCTAGTATACCATAGCCATATCCAGAAAGAAGTTTGTATTTTAAATAACAAAACACAGGTAAGAATAGAATGCCCATCATTACTCCCAACAACTGCTTCCACAGCCTAGCACGCAATCCTTGGTGATCATTTCTGAAATACCCAAGGGGAGATCATGGAAAACGCACAGATCTGAATAAATTAATAAACAATACTAAGGCAATTTCAGGAGTTTGGAATCCAGTTAGAGGTCACCAAATTATGCTGTGGTCTTTGATACTATGGAGAATGTTACGTGAAATATTTAGGCACTAACTGCAACAAAAACAGCACCAGAATTCTCTTCGTACACATCACGAGCCATAAAAAATTAGGAAAATTTCATCGGAGAAATTAAATCACTGATCCTGTACCCCGTCATTCTAATCCTCAATCAACCATGTAAAACATTGCCTAACCCCGATCTTCGATGTCCAAACTCCAAGTGCTACAAACGAAGAAAAACAGCCGGTTCAACAACAAAATCTTGATCAAATAAAAAACAATAGTAATTTTTTTGATGCAAATAGAACGGTCACGAAAACTACAAATCCCTAGCGAACTTCAATTCGACAAAATCATATCAATCAGCGAAACTTCCAGGTCAGTCAAATGAAGAAGCATATATATCCTACACAACTTGATTATTCACAAATCACAACTGAGGATCTAAAATTATTCACAAATTCTTAAATTACACTGCAAAACCCTCTACACAATTCAATAAAAGAGCAAATAGTACTACATTGGATTCAAAATCCATTAAAGCTAAGTTTTACAAATAAAATAACAATTCTAAGTTCCCTGTTAAATCTTCACAAGTTGAGAATCATTCAGAAAATATAAACATGATTATATTCCACATAAAGAGAAAATATATTGATCAGAAATAACATCTTAATCTAATCGGAACATATCAATGTAGAACAAATATATGACAAAACGTATAGGAAATGCGGATTCACATTTTGCTTTATCAAAATTTTAATCTTCCTCTAATTCAGGTACATGGTATAGGATGTAGAGTCTAACAGAATTCTCTAAACTAGTGACAAAGCTGCAGGTCATCACAAAATTGATTAACTCCTACAGTAATTAAGTAGTTCAGATTCACCACATGGATACTCCAGCAACTAAAGGATGATACGCTTCCTGCAACACAAACATGTAGAAACATGCATAGCAATGTAGAGTGCAAAACATAGCCAAAACCAGAATGATAATATACAGGTAGAAAATGAGAAGAGCTTGGTACAAACTGTAACAAAACCTATATCGAAAAAGATTGTCCAAATAATCCTAACCACTGCTTCAACAGTACAGCAACCAATCGTTTTTTATCTTTCCAGCAACAGCCAAGGGAGATCATGGAAAAAGCTCAGAACCTCAACAAATTAACAAATGAAAAGACAATTACAAGAACTGCGAACTGCGAATCCAGGTAGTCACCAAACTGTGAAATGGACTTGATATGTCAATGACATTGAGATAATAAGGAGACCCTTAACTGCAAAAGGAACACATTTCTAGTAATCCAAGTCATATAATTAAAAAATTGTAGAACCATACTTGAGATCCGATCTTCTGGTAGATGAAGCTGAACGAGAAAGGGGAGAATAATACTATACCCACTCAAACTGTAATGAACAGAAACTCCAATTACGGGAAGCAAATGCATAACTCACATCAAAGTTTAAGCAAACAATAGAAGCTTAGAAGAACTCTCCAAAATCGAACACCCAACTAAGCTATTGTTCCTCCATTGATGTGGAGAAGTAGAAAAGCTCATACCATACGAGGGTCACGTATGGTTGTTCCTTAACTCATACCATTCCTTATACAGAATGCAGAAAAGCTCCATCTTAGCCAAACCAGAACGAACATTAATAAGTATATAAGATCTAATACCATGAGGGATGAATATCAAGGTGTCCTAACCACAGCCACAGAGTTATAATTCTTAAAACCATGTTTTTTTCTTCAATAAATAAAAAACACATTGAGGGTGACGTACAATCTTTTCAAAGAAGGGAACTATCTTTAAAAAATGAACATGATCATCTTCCATATAAGGAAACAATCTCTTGATAAAGTGTGAGTGGAAATCATCTTCCATATAAGGGAACAATCTCTTGATAAAGTGTGAGTGTAAATTATTTAATGCAAACACTTAAAATTTACCAATATTGCACCCTTTTAGAAAGTATCATGACAAACCGTGCACAAGATGGGGAATCAGGTTCAATTAGATTAAAATTTCAATCTGCCTGCACGGATATGTGCTTGATGTGGGTCTGAACATTTCAATTAAAAAAAACA
The DNA here is from genome assembly GCA_037953625.1 of Crotalaria pallida. Lineage (NCBI taxonomy): Eukaryota > Viridiplantae > Streptophyta > Magnoliopsida > Fabales > Fabaceae > Crotalaria > Crotalaria pallida. The sequence continues at coordinate 84,471,082 of CM075652.1, forward strand.
GTAACGTAGCTTAGGCGAATTCTCGAAACCAATTAGACGGATCATCACAACAAAAACTCAAGCATCTAAGGCACACAGATTCTTCATAAGATATTCAAATTCCTATGCCATAAAACTCTTGCGGTTCCTGATACACATAACAAACGGCAAGACGAACTTAGCAATAAACATATCCAAATCCAGAAGAGCATATATATGAAGACAATGGGAAGACAATCTTTATTAACAGTGTGAAAACCTAAGTCAGATCAAAATTCCCGTCAGCCTTTAACTGCCTCCAAAGCCCAGCAAGAAACCGTTTTCCCTGTAAGACCCAAGCTAAAATCATGGACACCGCACAAAAGGCTAATGAAGTTTTAATCACAAGACAAATCAAAGAGTTCAGAATCCAGGTACAGGTCACCAAATTTTGGACATGGCTTTATAACATGCATCGATATGGTGAGATAATTAGGAGGCACTGACTGAAAAAAAGAAGAGTTTCACATTTCAATTTAGAATCATCACGATCACAGCCATACCCATAGGAAAAGGAGAAATAAAAAATATTAAAGATTTAATACTGAGCCCTTGGGCGATCTCATTCAATCAATCAAAATTGCTTATGAAGTGATCTTCAATATCCAAGCTCCGCAGCATTGATCTTCCTGTAGATTTAAGCTCCCTCCAAAGGAAGGGAAGTGGCACATTAAGGGGGATGAGAGAGACACTTTCTTGGAAGCATAATAACATATAACAACTCAAACTGTGAGGAGCAGAGAATTACACATATCAAAATCGAGAAACCAATGAAATATGAAAGAAACAAGCATGTAGAAACAAGCATAGCAATGTAGAGTGCAAAACATAGCCAAAACCAGAATGATAATATACAGGTAGAAAATGAGAAGAGAACTTGGTACAAACAGTAACAAAACCTATATCGAAAAAGATTGTCCAATTAATCCTAACCACTGCTTCAACAGTACAGCAACCAATCGTTTTTTATCTTTCCAGCAACAGCCAAGGGAGATCATGGAAAAAGCTCAGAACCTGAACAAATTAACAAATGAAAAGACAATTACAAGAACTGCGAATCCAGGTAGTCACCAAACTGTGAAATGGACTTGATATGTCAACGACATTGAGATAATAAGGAGACCCTAAACTGCAAAAGGAACAGCTTCACATTTCTAGTGATCCAAGTCATATAATTAAAAAATTGTAGAACCATGCTTGAGATCCGATCTTCTGGTAGATGAAGCTGAACGAGAAAGGGGAGAATAATACTATACCCACTCAAACTGTAATGAACAGAAACTCCAATTATGGGAAGCAAATGCACATAAATCACATGAAAGTTTAAGCAAACAATAGAAGCTTAGAAGAACTCTCCAAAATCGAACACCCACCAACTAAGCTATTGTTCCTCCATTGATGTGGAGGAAGTAGAAAAGCTCAAACCATACGAGGGTCACGTATGGTTGTTCCTTAACTCATACCATTCCTGATACAGAAAGCAGGAAAAGCTCCAGCTTAGTCAAACCAGAACGAACATTAATAAGTATATAAGATCTAATACCATAAGGGATGAATATCAAGGTGCCCTAACCACAGCCACATAGAGAGTTATAATTCATAAAACCATGTTTTTTTCTTCAATAAATAAAAAAACACATTGAGGGTGACGTACAATCTTTTCAAAGAAGGGAACTATCTTTAAAAAATGAACATAATCATCTTCCATATAAGGAAACAATCTCTTGATAAAGTATATCTAATGTTATAGTTGTTCCTTAAGTTATAACATTCCTGATACAGAAAGCAGAAAAGCTCCATCATAGCCAAATCAGAAAGAACATTAATAAGGATATAATTTCTAATACCATACGGGATGTGTATCAAGTTATCCCCCAAGTCCTAACCACAGCCCCACAGCAGTTATAATTCATAAAACCATTTTTTTTTCTTCAAAAATTATAAATAAAAGAAAAAAGAAAACAAATTTTGAGGGTCATGTACAATGTTTTCAAAGAACGGAACTATCCTTAAAAAAAAAGAACATGATAATCTTCCATATAACGAAACAATCTCTTGATAAAGTGCGAGTGTAAATAATTTAACGCAAACACTTAAAATTTACCAATATTGCACCCTTTAAGAAATTATCATATGACAAACCGTGCACAAGATGCGGAATCATGTTCAGTTAGATTAAAATTTCAATCTGCCTGCACGGACATGTGCTTGATGTGAGTCTGAATATTTCATTGAAATAAGAAAAAAAAAAACTAGTAACATAGCTTAGGTGAATTCTCAACCAATTACACGGATCATCACAACAAAAACTCAAGGGCCCAAAGCATCTAAGGGACACAGATTCTTCATAAGATATTCAAATTCCTATGCCATAAAACTCTTGCAGCTCCTGATACACAAAACAAACGGAGGGACGAGCACAGCAATAAACATATCCAACTCCAAAGCGAGCATATATATGGAGACAATGGGAAGACAATCTGTAAACGGTGCGAAAACCTAAGCCAGATCAAATGCCTGTCGGCCATTAACTGCTTCCAAAGCCCAGCAACAAACCGTTTTCCCTGTAAGACCCAAGCTAAAATCATGGACACCACACGTAAGGCTAATGAATTTTTAATCACAAGACAAATCCAAGAGTTCAGATTCCAGGTACCGGTCACCAAATTATGGACTGGGCTTTATAATATGCATCAAGTTGGTGACATAATTAGGAGACACTGACTGAAAAAAGAAGTTTCACAATTCAATTTAGAATCATCGTAATCAAAACCATAGGAAAAGGAGAAATCAAAGATATTAAATATTTAATACTGAGCCCTTGGGCGATCTCATTCAATCAATCAAAACCGCTTATGATGTGATCTTCAATATCGAAGCTCCGGAGCGTCGACCTTCATGTAGATTTAAGCTCACTCCAAATGGAGGGAAGTGGTCACATTAAGGGGGATGAGAGCGACACTTCCTTGGAAGCATAATAATATATAACCTCTCAAACTGTGAGGAGCAGAGAATTACTCGTATCAAAACTAGATTCTAGAAACCAATACAATATGAAAGAACTTTCCAAACCAAGATAAGATAATCCAAAATAAGAACCAGAAGCCCAAATAGTCATAGTCAATCCTGATACGACAAAAAAGTCAACCACTGGTATTGCATGCTCTGCCCAAATAGACAAATAGTGAAATAATAGATGACAAGGGTAAACACTTAACATAGAAAACTTAGAAAACATATGACAATATGTCTCTTGTTTGGTTCAACATCTGCCTGCATATAAAGTGCTCAACAGATGAGGTAAACAATGATCCCTTTGGGAAAGGGAAAACTTAAAGATAGCAGATGAAAAGAAATGGGAAGAAAACCAGCAGCATTCTCCAAATAACAGTCATAGCGAAGAGCGTCGCAGCAAAAGACCATAGGGCCAAATCTAAAACTCCGGTGCTTAAAAATAAGTCTCAAAAGCTCATGAAACAGAAATATGGAGGAACCAGAATAGCCGTAAACAAAGCCAAATCCAAATTGATGAAAAATTCACATTATAGTTTTAACAAAAGCTAGGCTGGATCAGAATGTATATCAAAGCTCCCAACAATTGATTCCTCAGCCTAGCACACAATTAATATCATCTTCCCCGTAAAACCCAAAGGGGAGATCATGGAAAACGTAGAGGTACGATGTCTGAATAATCATATAAGTGAAAATAAAATTTCAAAAGTTTTTGGAAAGTTCAGAATTCACGGTAGAGGTCAGCAAATTATGCACCAAGGGCATTATGCAAACTTCACAATAATTAATTATAAGTCACTGCAAAAAGAACAACTTCACAATACAATTAATAAACATCGATGAGAGACGTAAAAAATTAAGGCAGAAAACTTGTTGGAGAAAATAAACAGCTAATCGTGAACCTTAGCCACTACAGTCCAAGATCACAAACTGTACACAACACTGATTCAGCCCCAATCATCAATGTCCAAAGTCCAGAATGACTGCTACAAATGAAGAAACACAAGCAGTTCAACACCTAAATCTTCATGATCAAATGAGGAGCAATACTAAAAAATTTGACATAAAAAGAACTGGAAGAGCCATGATAACTACTCAATCACTCGCGATCTTCAACTAAAAAAAATCATATCAATCAGCAAAGCTTAAAGGACAATCAGTTACCAAGGAGCATATACTGCTACACTATGTGGCATCTAATGTCCAAAAGAATACACGGATCACACCAACCACATGGATCATAGTAAGAGAGACCTAGGGCCCAAAGCATCTACAGGTCCACAGATTCTTCGCAATGCATACAAATTCCTGCACCCTAAAACATTTAAACATCCTGATACACAAACACAGAGGAACAAGCATTGCCATGAAAATATCCAAATCCATAACAAGCATGAGAAGAAAATTTGTATTGACGATTACAAAACCTAACTCGGAACAAAATGTCCAACAGTGCACCCAACTCCAACGACTGCTTCCACAGCCCAGCAAGGCAATTGTATTCCCTGTCAGACCCAAGATAAATCATGGGAAATGCACAGAAACCCAAAAGAATTTATAATCAAAAGACAAAACAAAGAGTTCAGAATCCAGCTACAGTTCACCAAATTATGGATTGGGTTTATAATATGCATAGTATTAGTAGGAGCACCAACTGCAAAAAGAAGAGCTTCACAATTCCATTTCGAATCATTGCGATCAAAGGCATAAAAAAGTGACTAACCAATGAAATTAAATCACTAATACTGATCCCTTAGCCGGTATACTTCAATCAATTAAAATTGCTTAAGATCCTACAAAAGGCCAACACATTTAGTTCTTCTAACAAAATCAATTCTAGTGAAAAAAATCCCTATACAACTAAATGAAACAAGAGCAACAACTATGCATTAGAATCAAAATTCATGAATACCAAGCTTCTCAAAGTTAAACATTTTTAGAGGGTGGTGTTGACTGTTGCCTTGTCAAAGTAGGAAATACTTTGTGAACCTTGACGATATCCGCATAAAGAATCAATCACTTGATTAAAATGAGCATCTCCTGTAACACTTACTACTGTAGCACCCTTAGAGAATACACTACAAACCATTCGGCTCAGTCGGGGGATCAATCAGTTTTAGGTGATCAACAAGTCAGTAGCCCTTTCACTGTGACAAATAAAATCCATGTATGAGTGAAAAAAGTTATAGATCGCATAAAAAGTTGGGAAGTAAACAAGCAATTCTCCAAAAAAAAAAGTAGCTAAGTTAAGCAATACTCCATAAGAGATCAAAACTTCTTAGTCTTAAAACTCAAGCGCTCCTGATACACAAACACAGAAGAGCTAGTATACCATAGCCAAATCCAGAAAGAAGTTTGTATTTTAAATAAAAAAACACAGGTAAGAGTAGAATGCCCATCATTACTCCCAACAACTGCTTCCACAGCCTAGCACGCAATCCTTGGTGATCATTTCTGAAATACCCAAGGGAAGATCATGGAAAACGCACAGATCTGAATAAATTAATAAACAATACTAAGGCAATTTCAGGAGTTTGGAATCCAGTTAGAGGTCACCAAATTATGCTGTGGTCTTTGATACTATGGAGAATGTTACGTGAAATATTTAGGCACTAACTGCAACAAAAACAGCACCAGAATTCTCTTCGTACACATCACGAGCCATAAAAATTTAGGAAAATTTCATCGGAGAAATTAAATCACTGATCCTGTACCCCGTCATTCTAATCCTCAATCAACCATGTAAAACATTGCCTAACCCCGATCTTCGATGTCCAAACTCCAAGTGCTACAAACGAAGAAAAACAGTTGGTTCAACAACAAAATCTTGATCAAATAAAAAACAATAGTAATTTTTTTGATGCAAATAGAACGGTCACGAAAACTACAAATCCCTAGCGAACTTCAATTCGACAAAATCATATCAATCAGCGAAACTTCCAGGTCAGTCAAATGAAGAAGCATATATATCCTACACAACTTGATTATTCACAAATCACAACTGAGGATCTAAAATTATTCACAAATTCTTAAATTACACTGCAAAACCCTCTACACAATTCAATAAAAGAGCAAATAGTACTACAATGGATTCAAAATCCATTAAAACTAAGTTTTACAAATAAAATAACAATTCTATGTTCCCTGTTAAATCTTCACAAGTTGAGAATCATTCAGAAAATATAAACATGATTATATTCCACATAAAGAGAAAATATATTGATCAGAAATAACATCTTAATCTAATCGGAACATATCAATGTGGAACAAATATATGACAAACCGTATTGTGGAACAAATATATGACAAACCGTATAGGAAATGCGGATTCACATTTTGCTTTATCAAAATTTTAATCTTCCTCTAATTCAGGTACATGGTATAGGATGTAGAGTCTAACAGAATTCTCTAAACTAGAGACATAGCTGCAGGTCATCACAAAAATGATTAACTCCTAAAGTAATTAAGTAGTTCAGATTCACCACATGGTTACTCCAGCAACTAAAGGATGATACACTTCCTGCAACACAAACATGTAGAAACAAGCATAGCAATGTAGAGTGCAAAACATAGCCAAAACCAGAATGATAATATACAGGTGGAAAATGAGAAGAGCTTGGTACAAACAGTAACAAAACCTATATCGAAAAAGATTGTCCAATTAATCCTAACCACTGCTTCAACAGTACAGCAACCAATCGTTTTTTATCTTTCCAGCAACAGCCAAGAGAGATCATGGAAAAAGCTCAGAACCTGAACAAATTAACAAATGAAAAGACAATTACAAAAACAGCGAACTGCGAATCCAGGTAGTCACCAAACTGTGAAATGGACTTGATATGTCAACGACATTGAGATAATAAGGAGACCCTAAACTGCAAAAGGAACAGCTTCACATTTCTAGTGATCCAAATCATATAATTAAAAAATTGTAGAACCATACTTGAGATCTGATCTTCTGGTAGATGAAGCTGAACGAGAAAGGGGAGAATAATACTATACCCACTCAAACTGTAATGAACAGAAACTCCAATTATGGGAAGCAAATGCATAAATCACATCAAAGTTTAAGCAAACAATAGAAGCTTAGAAGAACTCTCCAAAATCGAACACCCAACTAAGCTATTGTTCCTCCATTGATGTGGAGAAGTAGAAAAGCTCATACCATACGAGGGTCACGTATGGTTGTTCCTTAACTCATACCATTCCTGATACAGAATGCAGAAAAGCTCCATCTTAGCCAAACCAGAACGAACATTAATAAGTATATAAGATCTAATACCATGAGGGATGAATATCAAGGTGTCCTAACCACAGCCACAGAGTTATAATTCATAAAACCATGTTTTTTTCTTCAATAAATAAAAAAACATTGAGGGTGACGTACAATCTTTTCAAAGAAGGGAACTATCTTTAAAAAATGAACATGATCATCTTCCATATAAGGAAACAATCTCTTGATAAAGTGTGACTGTGTAAATTATTTAATGCAAACACTTAAAATTTACCAATATTGCACCCTTTTAGAAAGTATCATATGACAAACCGTGCACAAGAGGGGAATCAGGTTCAATTAGATTAAAATTTCAATCTGCCTGCACGGATATGTGCTTGATGTGGGTCTGAACATTTCAATTAAAAAAAAAACAGAGCTTAGGCGAATTCTCGAAACCAATTAGACGGATCATCACAACAAAAACTCAAGCATCTAAGGCACACAGATTCTTCATAAGATATTCAAATTCCTATGCCATAAAACTCTTGCGGTTCCTAGTACACATAACAAACGGCAAGACGAGCTTAGCAATAAACATATCCAAATCCAGAACGAGCATATATATGAAGCCAATGGGAAGACAATCTCTATTAACAGTGTGAAAACCTAAGTCAGATCAAAATTCCCGTCAGCCTTTAACTGCCTCCAAAGCCCAGCAAGAAACCGTTTTCCCTGTAAGACCCAAGCTAAAATCATGGACACCGCACAAAAGGCTAATGAAGTTTTAATCACAAGACAAATCAAAGAGTTCAGAATCAAAATTGCTTATGATGTGATCTTCGATATCCAAGCTCCGCAGCGTTGACCTTCCTGTAGATTAAAGCTCACTCAAAGGAAGGGAAGTGGTACATTAAGCGGGATGAGAGAGACACTTTCTTGGAAGCATAATAGCATATAACCTCTCAAACTGTGAGGAGCAGAGAATTACTCGTATCAAAATCGAGAAACCAATGAAATATGAAAGAACTCTCAAAACCTAAACCAAGACAAGATAATCCAAAATACGTTAAACACGTAGATCCTCATTATGAAGGGCGAAACAATACGTTATTTGATTCTTCCAGCAAAATCAATTCCAGCGCAAATCCCTAAACAATTAAATGAAACAAGAACAACAACTACGTGAACTAAGACAGAAAAATCCAACTATGAAATTAAATCACTAAGACAGAACCCTTAGCCGCTGCTCTAATCCTCGATCAGAAATTTCATAACCCGATCTTCGATCTCCAAACTCAAAAGTGCATGCTATGAACGATATTAAAAAAGGAAATTGACGCCAAGGTAAAATCAATAAGAAGATGACAAATAATTAGTTAAAGATAAAGAGCGAGCAAAGAAGCAACCAATCTGATTCTGTATGAAGGGATTGCTTTGGACGGAGGAGGTTTATAAAGAGAGGAAAGGTGGTGATAGACGGCTGAGATAAGGCGGTGGTTGAAAATTTCAACGGTGTTGATGCAATTGAAAAAGTTGTTGACGCTGTTTCTAATCCAAGGCGGTGAAAGCGAAACGCTAAATTAGGAGATTCCGTGTACGCTTTGCAAGAAAAATCCTGTATATTTTTAAAAAAGAAAAGGGAATTTTTTTTAACAAGAAAAGGGAAACATTTATTATTTTTTTAACTAGTCATTTGTTATTATTGTTGTTGTTTTTTTTTTGTTTTATTATTATTGTTGTTAAAAGAAAACATTACTTATTTATTTATCTATATATATTTATAAAGGCAGAGCGTTTAACTTGAAAATAATTAATATTTCCAAACAGTTGAATACTTGCTATCAAAATTAGGACTAGAAAATTTTTTCTTTTTAAGATTAGTACTTGCTCGTTCATAAACCCTTTTTAACATAAATCATTTTTGAATTCGGCTTAGTAATATCTTAGATTCGAAAAAGGCTCTTGAGATAACATTTCCTTAATTATAGAAAACATTATTCGTAGTTATTATTAAAACATATCATTTGCCTCTCGAGTTGGATTTGAATATATAAAACATAAACTTATCGCCGAATTCCTTTTAAATAGAAATCAGAGTTCGCGGAAGTAAAAATAATACTTATGGGGCACTGCTGAGGTAAAGAAAACATCATATATATATATATATATATATATATAAGTCATAACATAAACCCCATCAGTACAGTCAGTAGCAAGTGATAAAAAGTCGAGATAGCAAGTTTTGATGAAACATATACAGACCAGCTGCATAAAATAAAACCTCGCCCTAAGACCTCTCGAATATATACAATATATAACAAAATCCAAAAGTAGAAGTCTCAGAGCAAGTCATCTGTGTCCTCAGCAGCTCCTCAGATCCTCCACAGCTCTATCCCTAGGATCTAGGATCCAAAACATCTACGCTATGCAGGCTCCTATGAACCAGCGGGTCCACCTCTAGCAGAAACAGTCGGATCAACATGCCCCTCCTCCTCGCTCTCATCCTCCACAGGGTCCTCCTCGACCTCGCCCGACTGTGTAGAGACCTCACCACTGGGTCTAGGATCTGCAGAAGCAGTCCTATCATAGTCAGTCGGACCAGGAGAAGGAGTTTCCTCAGTGACAACTCTATGGGAGGAAGGATGGGAACGAGTGGCAGCTCTAAAACGAAAACTATGAAAACGACGCATAGGTCGAGCCGGGGGTGGTCCTCTATATGTTTAAAAAGGTGAAACATGCATAGTATAGACTAATGGGATCCTAAATCGACGAGGTCGCACTCGCACCAGAGGGTTGGGGTGGTAGAGAGTGATCTCAACCTCCCCCTCAAAAGTGGCACGGTGCTCCTCATATGTCCATATGCCACTAGGGATAGGGCGTATCTCGATGCAAGCTAGGTATCTGGTCGTCACCTAAACAGGGCACAGGGAGTAAGTATACACATATACATAATTGATAAAGACTAAAATTACAATCACATATATATCATGGACAGATAATAATGCAAATACATATGAGCACACTAGTTTTCAACATTATAACTCTTATAATGCAAGTGGCATGATGTATGATTTTCTATCCACAATTGAGGCCTCTAAAAGTCCATCTTGGACGTCCATCCAATACACCCTTGTGTTCTCGGAACACCGACATTCGTTCCCAGAACGTAATGCCGAACCATACTTGGATAATAAGCATCACTCCCGGAGTGTGCACCACGTTCCCAGAACACATACGTTCCCAGAACGCATCAAAACCAGGTCCCGGACACTGGCCACATATCTATAATGTGTCATCAAGTAGGTTATAATTTGGTACTCCCGGAGTACCCTCCTCATATTCCCAGAATATGATAAACGTTCCTACCAACCAGACTTCCAGTCTATATGGATGCACAAATATCGGGGTTGGTTTTATCTTTTCATTAATTATGTGATTTAGAAAATATTCCGATTTTCTCTTTTGAATGATTTATTTGAGGCATACTCTTTGGCACATAATTCTCCTTTGAATTATCTCAAAACATGCCTTTAAGCTTATATTGGGAAAAATATAACAATGGTATTAAAAAAAAAAACTTAACTTTTTACTTTTCAGATTCAGGTACTAACCGGTTACAGTTTCAGGCTAACCGGTTAGAATTACAGACCTGAACTGCTTACCATTGTAATTCAGAAAAACCCTTTTTCTTGAATTCTCTACCCAATCCATAAATCAATTTAACATTATCTTATGCCTCAAAAACCACTATTTTATCATTCAAAAGGTCTAAATCACATCTCATTCTCCAATGAACATAATTTCCTCTTGAAATTATCTCATTAACTTAAGGCATTAACTCTACTCTTCCAAATCTGAACCATGACATTATAACAACTCATGTTCAGGTCATGTATAATGAAATTAAAGCATAGATTTGAGCATAAACCACTAAGATTTCAGGACTGATTTTATAAACTCATTTTTCTTTGCAATTATGCAGTGTCTAACCGGTTACGAATATCGAGTAACCGGTTAGATTATGCAGTCGATCCACTAAAACCAGAGGTTTGACAATTCATTTTCTTCTTTTCTCAAATCTAACCCAATTTCAACATTCACAATGTTCATATGCCTTAAGATAAACATGCTCATACCAAGAAACACATTTAGTTTGCATGCATCAAGTTTATGGTATTAATTTGCACAAAAATCAACACAAACACCATTTAATACCACAAAACTCATAATCAACAATTAGTTTCTGATTTCCAATCTTAAATCACTTGCATGCATCAATTTAATTTTGCTCAAACAGAATTGAGCCAGAATTTTGGCCTCCAAGCCTTTGTGCTTAAAACACATAATGCCCTTTTGAGTTTTGTTAACTCAAATCCTAATTCAATTGATTTTTAGTCTAAATCTAGTATAAGGTAGACTTCTCCCATACCTTAAGACAGAGTTTGATGGAGATTAACACTGGATTTGAAGAAAGACCACAGATTCTCCACAATTCCCCTAATCTGCTCTCAGCCACGAATTCCACCAACAGGGTCCAAAGACCAGAAATTTTGACATAGCAAATGGCCAAAGAAATTGGGGAAAACAATTAGAGATTGTTCTAGGCAACATGCATTAATGAAGGAAAGAGATTTGAGACTTAATGATGAACTATACTTACCAAAATCAAAGCTGTAATTCAGCTTCCAGAACTAAGAAGAAACAGAGTTCAGTTTCCAACTTGTGGCTTCCAAGATTGATTTCTCCTTCCACACGAAAACTCAACTCACAAAGTGTATACCACTGAAAAGCCCTTGATTCAAGCTTTTCAGAAATGTGTGTTTCGCTCTCTAATACTCAAAGACTGAAACGAATTTCCCAGAATGAAAACGAAACCCTAATTTGCCCTCCTCAGCTCAGATCAGCAAAACCAACCCCCAACACCTCTGAAAATCCACAATTTATAGACAAATTAGACTGGCATGCATGGTGACGCGTGGTTCTCCACTAGAATTAGGCTGTAATCGTGGCAAATTCGGGATTAATCAAGTGATTACTCATCAAAATCCACTAACTCAGTTTCTGGGTTCATCGTCTAACCGGTTACAGGGCATTACTAACCGGTTAGATTAGTACAAAATTTAAAAATTAATATTTTTAAATCTTTCCCTCCAAGAACCTATTCAATATTACCTTTAAGTCCTCATTCAGGGACCAAAATGCAATATCCTTATATTTTGCATTTATTTGCCATATAAAAATATTTCAACCTATTTTTATATTTCAGGCTAATTAAATACAAAATATAAACTTGGGAAAATTTCTATAAATTAATAATAAAACTTTTATTATTAATTTCCTATTATTCGGGAGACGAAAATTAGGGGTGTTACACCACTCCCCCACTTAAAAGGAATTTCGTCCCCGAAATTCTAGTTTACAAAAACTCCGGATACTCTTGACGCATCTTTTCCTCTAATTCCCACGTCGCTTCAGATACGTCAGCATTTTCCCATATGACCTTTACTAAAGGTATCTCCTTTCCCCTGAGCTGCTTAACTTCACGATCTTCTATCTGAACTGGTCTGGTCTCAAAGGTCAGGTTTTCTTTCAAAGTTAGGTCGTCAGGTTGGAGTTTTAGAATAACTGATGGGTCATGCACGTACTTCTTTAATTGCGAAACGTGAAAGACGTTGTGCAAATTGGATAAAGAGGGTGGTAAAGCTAGTTGATAAGCAACAGGACCAACTCTCTTAAGAATTTGGTCTGGACCTATACACTTAGGCGAAAGCTTTCGGGTTCTCAAGGCTCTACTAATTCCTTTCATCGGGACTACCCGAAGGAACACATGATCGCCCTCTGAAAACTCTAATGGTTTCCTCCTCTTATCCGCATAACTCTTCTGCCGACTCTGAGCCGCTTTCATCTTTGCTTGAACCATCTTAATCTTCTCAGATGTCTGCTGAATCATTTCCGGTCCAACCATTAAATTCTCCTTCACTTGGAACCAACATAGCAGGGTTTGACATTTCCTTCCATACAACGCCTCGAACGGTGCCATTCCAATGCTCGCATGATAGCTGTTGTTGTATGTGAATTCTGCAAGAGGTAACACTTGATCCCAACTTCCTTGTTCTTCAAGTGCACAAGCCCTCAACACATCTTCCAAAGACTGAATCGTTCTCTCCGTCTGGCCATCCGTCTGTGGATGATACGCAGAACTGAATTTCAATCTCGTTCAAATAGCATCATGCAAACTTATCCAGAATTGCGACGAAAATCTGGGATCTCGGTCTGACACAATACTCGAAGGCACTCCGTGAAGACGAACTACAACCTTGATATAGATCTGGGTAAGCTTGTTCAAAGGATAACACATATTTATCAGAATAAAATGCGCCGACTTGGTTAACCTATCTACAACTACCCAGATTGCATCATGATTTGCTGCTGTCCTTGGCAAACCAGACACAAAATCCATTGAGATGCTATCCCACTTCCACTAGGGAATACTCAAAGGTTGCAACTGTCCTCCTGGTTTTTGATGTTCTACCTTAGCTTTTTGACAAATCAAGCACGCCGCCACGTATTCTGCAACATCCTTTTTCAATCCAGACCACCAAAATATCTTCTTCAAGTCCTGATACATTTTGGTTGATCCAGGATGCATACTCATCCGACTCTTATGGGCTTCGTCAAGAATCAGCCTTCTAACTTCCTGATCTCTTGGTATGCAAATCCTTGTCCTGAAACGAAGGATTCCATCCTGCCCAATCTTGAAATCAAGTTCCTTTCCTTCTGAACCTAGCCTCATCTTTTCCATCAATTCTTCGTCCGCTCGTTGCAACTCCCGAATTCTTTCCAAGAACTCGTTTGTGATCTGCAACATCCCCAACTTAATACTTGATGGCTCCACTTGTGTCAACAAGCTCAAGTCTTTGAATTCCTCAATCAATGTTGCTTCCTTAACCATCATTGCACTTATGTGGATTGCCTTCCGACTCAAAGCATCTGCAACCACATTCGCTTTACCCAGATGATAATGGAGTTTAAAGTCATAATCTTTCAAAAAATCCATCCATCTTCTTTGCCTTATGTTCAACTCTTTCTGGTCAAACAAATATTTCAAACTCTTATGGTCACTAAATACTTGGAATGTAGTGCCATAGAGATGATGTCTCCATATCTTTAAGTCAAACACGACCGCAGCCAATTCCAAATCGTGTGTCGGGTAATTCACCTCATGATTCTTTAATTGTCGCGATGCATAAGCCACTACTCTTCCTTCTTGCATCAATACACAACTCAGTCCTTGCTTAGATGCATCACAGTATACTTCAAAACTCTTGTGAGGATCAGGTAAGATTAACATAGGAGACGATGTTAACCTTTCCTTTAACTCACGAAAACTAACTTCAAACCGATCGTCCCACACGAACGGTTGATCTTTCCGGGTCAACTTGGTCAAAGGCAATGCAATCTTAAAGAATCCCTCTATGAACCGATGATAGTATCCAGCCAGCCCTAAGAAACTTCTCACCTCCGTCACAGTCTTAGGTTGTTCCCAACTTAGCACTGAGCTTACTTTCGTTGGATCCACCACAATTCCTTCTTTAGAGATTACATGCCCCAAAAACTTCACTTCGTTCAACCAAAACTCACACTTCGTAAGTTTGGCATATAATTGCTTCTCCTTCAGAACTTTCAACACAATCCTGAGATGCTCTTCATGCTCTTCCGGATTTTTAGAATAGACCAGAATATCATCAATAAATACCACCACAAATAAATCCAAATATGGTCTAAAGATCCGGTTCATATAATCCATGAAAATAGAAGGTGCATTAGTCAATCCGAACGGCATCACAACATACTCATGATGACCATATCGAGATCGAAATGCAGTCTTGGGTATATCCTCCTCCTTTATCCTGATATGATGATAACCCGATCTCAGATCAATCTTGGAGAATACTGCAGCTCCCCTAACCTGGTCCATAAGGTCATCAATTATTGGCAAAGGATACTTATTCTTAATAGTGACCTTATTCAACTGCCTGTAATCCACACACATCCTCATACTCCCATCTTTCTTCTTTACAAACAGTAATGGAGCTCCCCAAGGCGAAACGCTTGGCCTGATCATCTGTTTCTGCAGCAATTCTTCTATCTGCTTCTTCATTTCTGCCATTTCGGGTGGTGCCATCCTATAAGGAGCAATAGAGATGGGTCCAGCTCCAGGGACTAAATCAATCCCAAACTCTATCTCTCGCTTCGGAGGTAATCCTGGTATTTCTTCAGGAAATACTTCCGGAAATTCCTTCACCACCGGAATCTCCTCTATCAGTATTGACTCTTCCTCCCCAGAGGCCGAGAATAAACACATATAACCCTCTGGTTCAAGGGTCCTATATTGAATTGTCTTTTCCTCACAATTGATGATCACTTGGTTCTTCATCAACCAATCCATACCCAAGATCACATCCAATTGTAAATTAGGAAGACAAACCAAATCTACCTTGGAAAAACGACCCAAAATTTCTACATTACACCCTAAACAGACTTTAGCGGTGAAGATCGGTATTCCCGTAGGGGTATCTATACTAAGATAGCAGGGTGAATCGGAAACAACAAGATTCAGCCTTTTCACACATTCAGGAGAAATAAAAGAATGTGTGGCTCCAGAATCAAACATGATTTTGCAAGGTTGATTATTAAGCAGAAATTTACCTTGCACGAGATTCGGGGTTTGGGTTGCTTCACTACCATTCAGGGTAAATACTCTTCCTTGCACCACAGCCTTGCCAGCAGATCCCTTTGCAGATTCTTTGCATTCACGAGCAAAGTGACCTTGCTTCCCACACTTAAAACATCCTCCTGTGGACCAGCAAAACTGACCATGATGATAACGCCTGCACTTCTCGCAATAAGGAGCATTATCGCGAGACTTGTTCTTGTTATCCATCACCGCCTTGCCCTTACCCTTGTTCTTAGAATATGGATCGTTATTCCGATGATCAAACTTCTTCTTCCTCTGTGGTTCATAGTTCTGTCCAACCCCTTTCACTTGACTTCCAACCAGCTCAGCCTTCTTGTCATCTTCATACATTCTGCACATATCCACAAGTGCAGGGAAACTCTGAATCCTTTGATAACTAAAGATAGACTTCAGCTCCGGCCTTAGCCCACCTTCAAACTTAACACACTTACTCCTTTCATCAGGGTTATTTAAGTAGTAGGGAGAGTACTTCATCAGCTCTTCGAATCTGGCAGCATACTCTCCTACACTCATATCCCCCTGCTTCAATTGCATGAATTCCACTTCCTTCTTTCTCCTCAAATCTTCTGGAAAATATTTATTAAGAAATTTCTCCATAAATACTCCCCAGTTGATTGCCCTTCTTTCAAAATTCAGCAATTGAACAGTGTGATCCCACCAGTTTTCAGCTTCCCCATGAAGCATGTAAACTGCATAAGTCACCTTCTGCTCATCAGAGCACTCCAGAGTTCGAAAAATCTTGTTAATCTCATACAACCACTTGTTCGCCTCATCAGGTTTATATCCTCCCTCAAACCTTGGTGGGTTGCACTTTCTGAACTCCGACAGAGTCTTAGCGTCATGATTCACCATGTTACCAGCAGATGGGTTACCAGCTCGCCCTTGAGATGGTTGTTGTCTCTGCTGCTGCTGCATGCCTTCCAGCACGGTCGTGATTCGTTCTAACATTTCATTAGTAATATTTCTATTTCTGGTTGCCATAGAAAGACCTGCACTATGGGCTTTGGGTCACTAAAAAGGTCTTTAAAACCAGAGGTTTGACAATTCATTTTCTTCTTTTCTCAAATCTAACCCAATTTCAACATTCACAAGGTTCATATGCCTTAAGATAAACATGCTCATACCCAGAAACACATTTAGTTTGCATGCATCAAGTTTATGGTATTAATTTGCACAAAAATCAACACAAACACCATTTAATACCACAAAACTCATAATCAACAATTAGTTTCTGATTTCCAATCTTAAATCACTTGCATGCATCAATTTAATTTTGCTCAAACAGAATTGAGCCAGAATTTTGGCCTCCAAGCCTTTGTGCTTAAAACACATAATGCCCTTTTAAGTTTTGTTAACTCAAACCCTAATTCAATTGATTTTTAGTCTAAATCTAGTATAAGGTAGACTTCTCCCATACCTTAAGACAGAGTTTGATGGAGATTAACACTGGATTTGAAGAAAGACCACAGATTCCCCACAATTCCCCTAATCTGCTCTCAGCCACGAATTCCACCAACAGGGTCCAAAGACCAGAAATTTTGACATAGCAAATGGCCAAAGAAATTGAGGAAAACAATTAGAGATTGTTCTAGGCAACATGCACTAATGAAGGAAAGAGATTTGAGACTTAATGATGAACTATACTTACCAAAATCAAAGCTGTAATTCAGCTTCCAGAACTAAGAAGAAACAGAGTTCAGTTTCCAACTTGTGGCTTCCAAGATTGATTTCTCCTTCCACACGAAAACTCAACTCACAAAGTGTATACCACTGAAAAGCCCTTGATTCAAGCTTTTCAGAAATGTGTGTTTCGCTCTCTAATACTCAAAGACTGAAACGAATTTCCCAGAATGAAAACGAAACCCTAATTTACCCTCCTCAACTCAGATCAGCAAAACCAACCCCCAACACCTCTGAAAATCTACAATTTATAGACAAATTAGACTTGCATGCATGGTGATGCGTGGTTCTCCACTAGAATTAGGCTGTAATCGTGGCAAATTCGGGATTAATCAAGTGATTACTCATCAAAATCCACTAACCCAGTTTCTGGGTTCATCGTCTAACCGGTTACAGGGCATTACTAACCAGTTAGATTAGTACAAAATTTAAAAATTAATATTTTTAAATCTTTCCCTCCAAGAACCTATTCAATATTACCTTTAAGTCCTCATTCAGGGACCAAAATGCAATATCCTTATATTTTGCATTTATTTGCCATATAAAAATATTTCAACCTATTTTTATATTTCAGGCTAATTAAATACAAAATATAAAATTGGGAAAATTTCTATAAATTAATAATAAAACTTTTATTATTAATTTCCTATTATTCGGGAGACGAAAATTAGGGGTGTTACAGCAAAGATTTTGTAATCCCATCAATCTTTATTATAAAAAAAACAACTGAAATCACACTTATTAAAAAAATTATAGTTGAGTGTATTTAGTTTTTTCAAATTTATAAAAAAAATATAATTACTTCAGAAAAGTTGTATTGAGGATGAAACAAAAATTAAATGAAATCACTATTTTCTATAAATATTGTTGAAATAATTATATTAAAAATAGAAAATTTGTTAACTTTTTCTTATATTTAAAACCAAAATAAGTATGTCTTATTTATCATAGTTTTTTTCTCGTGCTATGCATTGGTAATTTTAATTTTTATTTATATTACATTATACTTATTATTAAGAGTCTAGTGTTAATTCAAGAAAATAATATCATGTATCACGAATTTGTTATAAGATAAAATATATCTAATAACATGAAAATATTTATTATTTACGATAAATTAGTCTATCACTAAATTTGGAATGCATAAAATGAAATTAATGATAGTACTTGCTTACTTTATTTAAAAAAAAAGTTCTCTTAAAATTAGGGATGAGAATGAGGCAAGCCGACTCATGGGCCTATGGCTCGGCTTACTTAAGGTCTAACTCGACTCGACTCGTTTAATAATAAGGTCGGACTTAAGCTTTTTAAAAAAGCCTATATATCTAAATAAGTCGGATTCCAACTTTATAAAAAGCCAATTAGGTTCATTGGACCGACCTATTTAATTTTTTAAATAATAATATATTATATTTTATTATATTTAAATTAAAAGTAAAAATTTAATATATTATATATAATATTATAATTAAAAATAAAAATATAATTTTTTTCACTCTTTTTAAACCTAATCCTAACATATAAAAAAATCCTAATAATTTCGGTCTTTGCGGTCACTCTCTCAGGACAACATATTCACATTACAATCCCCGTCACTTTCCAGCGACTTCCATCAAGTGAGTCCTCACTCCTCAATTTATTTTTTTCTTGTTTGCATGTCTATTGTTGGAGATTTTTTGATTTAGTAATCTACTATCTATATATAAAAGGATCTCTTTTCGAGGCATCATGTTTGTCGGGGAAATTTTCGAGGTACCACGTTTGTCCCGTGAAGCTTTCCTCGTACCAGAGAGTTTGTAGGTAATAATCATTATCTCTAATCAAAATTACAATTAAAAATTAAATAAATTATTTAAATTTATTTAATCATTATATGTATGTAAAATTATTATCCTCAATTATTTGTTAGAAAAAAAATAATCATTGTCCTCAACTAAAGTATTGAAAAAAATATAAAAAAATCACAAATTTATTTAATCATTATCTGTATGTGAAATCATTATCCTCGATTTGTTAAAAAAATAATCATTATTCTCAATAAAAATATTAAAAATTTATAATAGGATCTCATATTCAATTTTACATTTTTTTCACCTTTAGATCTCTCTAATTCTAATAATTTTGTTCTCCTATTATTTCTTATTTTATATCCTAACTAACTCTTACCCCGTGCAATGCAAGGGTTGTTGATATTTTAATTTTTTTATATTAAATATTTTAAATTAAAGATTATTATTAGCAACAACTAAAAATAATTATATAAAAAGGTAAGAGTTCAAACCAAACTGTACAATGAAATAAAATTAATCTAAATGATTTTGTTGATAAATAACATTATCTCTAACCAAAATTACAATTTGAAATTAAATTAATTATTTAAATTTATATAATCATTATCTGTATGTGAAATCATTATCCTCAATTTGTTGAACAAATCATTATCCTCAAAAAAATATTCAGAAAATATTAAAAAATCACTATATATATATATATATATAATAGACTCTTCCATTCAATTTTTAAAATTCTATCTAATTCTAAGAATTCTCTTCTCCAAATTCTCTCTTTTATTTTTATTTTTTTCCCTAATTCCTCTACTTAAAGCTCTTAATTTTGATTTTTGAGTGTTTGATGAATTACTTATTAGATGATGCATATTTTGTTATACTTTTAATTGACTTTTGTTTATTCCTCTACTTAGAGCTCTTAATATTGATTTTTGAGTGTTTGATGAATTACTTATTAGATGATGCATATTTTGTTATACTTTTAATTAACTTTTGCTTAATGCTAATTTCAGGAAGAATGACAACAATGAGCTACTTCAAACAAGAGCATGACCTTGGTAAGTTTTTTGTTTTTTTTTTGAAATTTTGGTAAGTTGTTATACATACTTACTTTGATTATTCTTTGTTGAAAGAATATGCAAATAATTGATCATTTTCTCTTTTCAAAGAAGAGAAGGGCTAAGGCTCCTAGGATTAGGAAGAAATACCCTGATCGTATTTCGGTGAGAAATAATTTTGGTGAGTCTTTTGCCTGTTTGAAGAAACAATGTTTTTCTATTTATTTATGATTTTTTTTCCGTTTTTTTCATGAGATAAAATAAATGATGAAAAAGATCAAAATATTTAAATATGAATAATAATAATAATAAATGTGATAATTATATTAAAAAATAATAATGGTAAAAAAATATTAACTTATCCATCAAATAAATATAAGAAATATCTTATAATATTATCCAATAAAAAATTCAGAATGTATAATTTTGGTTTAATTATATATAATTTTTCATATTAGATGTGATAATTATATTTAAAATATGCTAAATTATCATGTCTTATGCAATAGAAAATATTTTGATTTATCTTTAAATCTACTCATAATATCATCAAACAAAAAAATATAAGAAAAGTTTAATTTTCATTTCACTCTAATAATTAATCATAATAAATAAGGAATGCATTAATTTAATACTCATCTATACATAGACAAATATGATATTAAATATATATAAAAAAGCCAACATTATATTCATAATAAAATGCAATGTGTTAACCAAGATAGTCAAAAATAACAATTTCAATGTCGTCTTCATGTTCTATGAAATAGTGGATATTCCAATTTATCCTTAAATTTTCTCATAATACCATTAAACAAAAAAGATCAAAATATTTAATTCTGATTTGTTTTTAATTGTCATAATAAAGTTGATAATCATATAGAAATATTAATTTATCTATTAAATAAAGAAGGAAGATCTAATTCTGATTTACTTTTGATTCATCATAATAAAGTTAATAATCATGTAAAAAAATGTTAATTTATCCATTGAATAAATAAGGAAAATCTTAGATAAAAAATGTTATTTTTTTATTTATATAAGGAAGTACAAAAATTTTCAACAAGCTCATTTTTTATTGTTGTTTAATAATAATTTTTACTTTAAAATATTTAAATATTAATAATTCGTGCATTGCACAGGATAAAAATAAAAAAGTTTAATTTTGATTTCACTCTAATTAATAAAACATGCTAATTATCGATCAACTAAATAATGAATACATTAATTTAATATTGATCTATACATAAATAAATGTAATATTAAAAAATGAACCGTCAGTTTCTTCCAATGAATTCATGTCCAATGAAATAAGGGATATTATGATTTATCATTAATTATTCTCATAATACCATCAAAAAAAAAATCAAAATAATAATAATAATTTTTGATTTATCATAATAAAGTATATTGAATAATCCTTTTTTATAATTATTTTTGTTATTGTTTAATAATAATCTTTACTTTATAATGAAAATAATAATAACCTTTAATTTAAAATATTTAATATAAATAAATTTAATATCAACAACCCGTGCATTGCACGGGATAAGAGCTCGTATATTATTTTTATGATAGATTTTATGCTTTAGACACGTATGCGGCAGCATCAACAACACATATAAATTAAGGAACAGAGTACAACAAAGTAGTGCTAATAGAGTCCGCGTAAGACAGCCTAGTTGATGGCTGCAGAGACACTTAGGATTTCCCCCTCCCCAGGTCATGGGTTCTAGTCCCAACCTTCCATGTAAACCCAAAAAAAAAAGTAGTGCTAATAGAATCGTTTATTAAACATATGAGTACAAGACCAGATTTCATTACCCACCCATTAATATTGACGTAATTGAAACAGGGACCTATAATAGTTAAAGCACAAAAGCAATATTGAATTAAAAAAATAAAAATAGTTAGATCTGTTATTAAGTGTTTTTTGTACTTCAGCAGTAAAATGATAAACTCGTAACCATAATGTCCGTTGGAATGAGATTAGGTAACAGATGTCATGGTCTACATCTTTAAAGAATAATGAGTGAGAAAGGGAGTATATACTTTGGTTATTAAAATCCTACTAAAGAGTTTTGGGACACTACTAAAGCTGGCACCATATGAAATGTCAACTAAAACAAATTTTTAACATCTTTTAAATTATTATTTCTAACACCATGATCAAAAAATAGAGAGAACTCACATTTTGTTATTATATAATGATACAGGTATGCTCGATCAATGTCTTCTCAATTTGAGAATAATGATACAATGATACAATTACATTTCTTGCTCTCCTGATTTGACAAATGAACATTCACCAGCAGATGCGAATCAAGTTAGAAATACTCCCAAGAGTGCAAAAGATAAAAATCAAGTAGAGGAGGATCTTATAATTATGCGGAAGAGGCCAAAAACCTCAACCATTTGGAAAGATTTTTGATGAAGTTGTAATTGTCGGAGGTGAAAGGAAAGTGATGTGCAAATATTGTAAAGAACATTTGACAACTTCTAGCACTAGCCATCTAAAGAGACATACCATTATTTGCTTTCAAAGAAAGTTGTAGCTTGGCACAGAAAAGAAACAGCCCACCATTCCATTTCAACCTTCGAATTCAGCCAACCCATTTCTTGTTCCTAATGTTAGGTACTCTACTAATGAGAAAATGAAAGAAATAATTGCTATTGCTATTATGGTACATGAGCATCCTTTCAGTAATATTGTTGAGGATGAGGTTTGGATGTGGGGCTTCCAGTATGCTAATTCAGGTTTTTAGAAAGTTACTAGTAAAACAATAAGACGTGATTACTTGGCAATATTCGAAGGAGTGAAGAACAATTTAAAAGCACCATTAAAGAGTGTAGGCAAGATAAGTTTAACTACTAATGTGTGGAAATCGAATCACCAAGTAGTTGAATATATGGTCATCACTGGACATTTCATGGACGAGGGATGGAAACTTCAAAAAAGAGTCTTGAGCTTTGTGAGAGTGTCAGCTCCACGACGTGGAATTGATGTAGCAAATGCAATTTTCAAGTGCTTAAAGGCTTGGGGGATTGAAAATAAAGTGTTTTCGATGTCAAAAACTTGTAGGATGGCAAAAACTTGTAGGTCTTATTTAAAACCAGAAAAACTTAGGGAACTAATTTTTAACCTAAAAACAACTTAAGGAATTCATCTAATAGTTTTGCCAAAAAAAATAAATAAAAAAAATGATGTTTTTGACTTTTTTTTAAATAAAAATTAATTGTGGTAAATATTTTTTTTGTAAACTTGTTTTTTAAATAAAAAAATTGGTAGATTCATAATATACGCGACAAGAGCTTTCCGAAAAAGTATGGTTTGTCTCAGTTAGACTCCGAATTAAAAGTTATAAAAGAGTCAAAACCTCGAAAAAATACTTAAATAAATAAATCTAATCTTATTTTTTATAAAATAAAATGAAAAACCAAAAAAAAATAAAAAGAGGGATCAATCAGGAAAGGGAAAACGCCTTTAACTTTTAGGCTGAAGGGATATCTTCCGAGTAATTGGTCAGATTGCTCCCTGACTTTGTAGGAGTCGGTCAAGTTAATTTCTGATTTTATCGAAATAGCAATTTAGTCCATGAGATAACATTTTAATTCACATACGTCTTTGTCTTTATCCCATTTTAAAGCAAATACATCCCTACGATAATGACGGCAGGGACTACCTTGATCAATGTTCTCTTATATCAGGGACTAAATTGTTATTTCGATAAAGTCAGGAACTAACTTGACCGACGCGAAGATACCTACAAAGTTAGGGACCAATTTAACCAATTAATCATATCTTCCTTTCTCAAAATTATTGAAGAGTAGAGGGTCTAGTCATGTTATAACGGCTACTCCATGTAGCTCGATGGGGAGAGAATAAAATTTATACTGAATTGAGAGAAGGTTAGAGAGTCAAAGAAGAAGAAACACTGAGACTTAGAAAGAAATAGAGAGAGATTGAGAAAGAAAGAAAAGCATATAAAGAAAAGAGTAGAAAAGCATAGAAAGGAAAAAAAAAGCCAGAGAAAAAACAGTTTATCCCCCACTCCTCTTCCTGCTTTGTTGGCGTCTCCTGACATGACCAATCAGGTCGTGAAATGTGGCTCCCCATCCCCAATTGTCCCCATCTGTTGTGAATCGTTCCAGACCAAATCCGGTTCAATGAGTCCGGTTCAGGTATTATTCTTAACTTTTTATTTATTTTTTAATATTTTTAATATATAAAAACTCCAGAACAATAATAATTTAATAATAAAAAATATAAAAAAATCAATATAATAAAAATATAATTTTTTGTCCTTTCTGTTATTGAATCTAATTATCTTGTTTAAACATTCTTTTGATTTTTTAGATACAATTACTTATAATTTACACCTAACTTTTAAAATATAACTTTTCTCAGAAATTAGTGATTTTTTTTCCAAATAACGAACATACATACACAACTAAGTAAACAACATCTTATGCGGAAGCAAAATACAATACCATTATACATATAAATCTCATACATAACCATCATATTACATTACTAAAATAGTTTCTTTTCCGAAAATACATCACGTTCTAGCTTATAACAAAATAACATACTCTGAGTTATCAAAACTACTTATAGACAATAATCCAAAGCATTGGTTCCGACTCCAAAATAAGGTTAGGGTTCCCTAGATACGTACTTACATATGCCACCATTAAGTAAAACTACTCCTCGTCGGTATCCGGCTCCACCGAGTCCTCTTTTGGATCCTCCTCGTCCTCGCTTACCCTCACAGGGGAAAGTCGACAAGATGTGCTAGGACGAGTAGGTGTATCGCGTCTATTCCTCTCCGAACGGGGAGGAGTATGCGGAGGAGTTGGATTACCACGACGTTGGCCAAAAATTGCGGAGGAGGGTTAGGACGATAAATATAAGGAGGTGGTATATCATAGGAACTCTTACTTTTCGCGGACGTATTCGAGACAGGGGATTAGGATGTCGGAAAAATATTTCCACATCCCCTTCAAAAGTGGCTCGGGAGCCATCAAAGTGCCACACCCCTCTCGTCAGGGGGTGCATCTCCACACAAAATAGATTGCTTACCATCACCTACATAAAAGGGCAGGGAGTAAGTCATTGTTAATTATGTTAAAACAAATGGTAAGTAACATTGGCTAAAAACAACAATCACAACTACCACATAGCCAATTCAAATGCAAATAGATATGCGCAAACCCAGTTCCATACACATTTTATCTTTTCCATTAGTGACATGAAGCATGCTCTTTCATCTCTCATTTCAATTCCTAGGCCTTCACAGTTTGACGCGTGCTGGCCTCATGGCTTTCTACACCCTACTCTAATCCTGCATCAACCGTACAAAACTGAAGCTAAGCATCACAATTTCTACGGGAGCTGGCCTCTTGGCTTTCTACGCCCTACCCTAATCCGTTACAAGCATCCAAAATTGGAGAGTATCTCATTCATTCCATGCATATGTATGCAAACATCCTTTGATTTCCAGTCTTTTCATTAATTTGTTTCAACATTCCCAGACATAGTCCATTCTCAATCGTTATATCCAAATAATATCCAAATCTCGTTCAAGTTTGTTTTCAATTGTTAAGTAATATCTGATTCATAGTTAAACCTTCCACTTCATATTCAGATCATATTTAGTTCTTATTCCATCGGGGCATAGCCTCCTTTGATGGTTAAAGATATAACATAAATTTAAAATAATTCCAAATTATAACATTCATAAAATTATAAACTCATCGACGGCAGAGCCACCTTTGATGGTTTTGAGGAAATAAAACTCCATTGGGGCAGAGCTACCTTTGATGGTTTTAAGGAAATAAAAATTTCCATTAGGGCATTACACCACCAAATGGGGTTAGAGTAGTGCCACTGGGGTAATATTCCGCCAAGTGGATAAGTTAACATGTCATTAGGTAATTATAATAATTATAATAAGCTTCAATGAAGAATTATTCATAAAAGTCTCATTTTTTACATTCTGAACATGTAACATCATACCTTTTTGACTTAAAATATAATACTTAAAAGTAATGTTTTCAAGAAATTTTTTTTAACTTTAATAGAAATTTTGGCAAATTTTCGTCTGAAATATGGACTTTTTCCAAAACTAGATTTTTATACCTGTAAAATCCACATCAGTTAAGATATATACTTAAGTATTATTTTCTTTAATTTACATTGCATGTAGTTGTGATGTAAACTAAATTCATCAAAAGAGAGGATATATAAATATTTTTCTACAACTACCAATATTCATTCAAAATTATTATAAAGTCCTTTTACAAAATAAAGGTGTAATTACATAAGAATAATATTTAGCACTTTAATAAATCTTTATATAACTAAATTCTTTACACCATGGAATCTTAGAACAGTTGCAATAGAGATGTGACCATTGTAACACCTAAGATTATTTACCCTTTTATACCCTTATATAAAATAGTGAATTTAAAATTTTCCTTTTTACTTATAAAAATCTTCTGTCAAACGGACGGAGTTTCGTTTATTTTTAGGACTTTCCAAAAATTTCTGGTTTACTTGCGACCTGATAAACAATAACATTTTCAAATTTCAGAAGCCAGCAGGGCTATATACATATATCACAACTGGTGCAGCATTGTGCACACATCAGAAAAGCAAAGTATGAGACATCAGAGTTAAGCGGAAATATAAACAAGTTGTGGAAAATAGTTCTTTTCCCAAAATAAGACTCCTACCCAAAGGAGTCGTCCTGGGCCCCCAAAAAGCTATTTACAAAATATACAACAAAAATGGATCACATTATATCACCGGGCCCAGGACATTCCCATGTCCTACATATATATATAGTGACTTACTCTCCCTGTGAGGGAGAGTACTCCTGCTCGGCCTGATCAGGTGCAAACTCTTCCTCAGTACCTGTGGAGATAGTAAGGAGTGAGTTATTACACATAAAATGGGGAGGCAGTTTCCATTTATGACATAAGGCAACACCAAGTCAAACACATTTAACAATTTAATCACAATATAGTAAGACTCAAAACATCACAAAAGATTCATCAATTAATCATCACTTTATCAAGCCTCTTATTCTATAAACTTTCATCATATTTACTTTTCTTTTTATTTTGTCCCTGGTCACGACCTACTGCGTCTGCACTCCTGTGCACTCACGACTTACTGCGTCCGGGTATAATTCATTCTCCCCTGGTCACGACCTACTGCGTTCGCACCACCGTGCGATCACGACTTACTGCGTCCGGGTATAATTCATTCTACCCTGGTCACGACCTACTACGTTCGCACCACCGTGCGATCACGACTTACTACGTCCGGGTATAATTCATTCTCCCCTGGTCACGACCTACTGCGTTCTCACCACCGTGCGATCACGACTTACTGCATCCGGGTATAATTCATTCTCATTCTTTCAACATTACCAACTCTTAACTCTTTAACAATTACATTCCCCTCTTAAATTGTTGCACTAAATATTTATGTTGCCCAATTATCACAATTATCTATTATAAATCGACCATCACAGTCCAGGCATGTTATCCACATCATCACTATTATATTCTATAATTCAAACAACATAATTCAAGCACATTCATGTTATCATTTCTATTATTCTTGGCTCACAAATCCCATTTATTAAATAACCTATGGTGCAATATTCTATCTAGCACATAATTCTTAGTACTCATTATATGCATATCGTAAACTAAACCCCAGAGTAAGGTAATACTCACTATAACCCACTCCTTACCTCAAATTAGTAAGAAGTAAATAAAACCTTTATGCCTTAGCTCAAAACCTTGGGAACTTGAATTTCCTAAGCTTTACTTGCCACCTCAACAGAGATATGATGAAGTGATGATATACAATCCTATTTGAGAGAACACAAGATGGTTGATCCTTATCCTTGTCTTGGTTAGGATTAGAAGGCATGAAATAGAGTTCCTACATGTATATAAGTGCAAGAAACCCTAAGGATTTACACAACTTCTATGAACTAAGGAAAGTTGGAACGGAAAGGAAATTAAAGTTATGGCATGAAGCTTTACTTACTCCAACAATGGTGGAATTTGAAAACCAAGAAGAAGGAAGGAGGGAGCAATTCGTGAGTCAAGGGAGAGGGAAGGAATGAGACTTCAATCAAAATCCATGATGCAAGCTTGATGGGTTTGGTTGATTTTGGGTTTGAGGTGCCCAAGAATCAAGTGTTTGAGAAGGAATGGTGATGGAGATGATCTTGGAGTTGAGAGGATTGATGGAGATGATGAGCTTGTGTTGGTGATGAAGGGTGGTGAAATGAAGTGCTTTTGATGCCTAAGTTCAGCCTTAGAAGCAGCACCAAATCGTGTGGCCAATATTTGAAACTTAGCCACCAAGTTCAGATTCGACGCACCAGATCAGATCTGGTGTGCGTCGCTCGCTTGGGAGAGCCCATCACTCGCTTGGGCGAGTCCTGGCACCAGCTGGTGCTGCCGGTGCGCGACGCGTCTTGCTGGTGCGGTCAGGTGGGGGTTTGGCGCGCCAAAACGCGAAACTGGTGCGGCTGGTGCGATTTCCGCGCGCCTGGGCGAATTGGGGCCTCGCCTGGGCGGTTTTTCCACTGGCTGGTGCACCAATGAACAATGCACTCGCATGGGCGTGCACCAGAATTCCAAATCTTCGATTCGCCGTAACTTTTTCGTTCGGATCGGGTCCAAATTTTAAGATAAGCTTCTTCACCCCATAAACTTCATATCCAACGGTGGAATTTATTTTCTTAGCATACTATAATAAATTTCTAATTTTCTCTTTTCGGTCGATTTCTAACATCTAAAACGCCGATTTAACTCCCGATTTCGTTTAGTTAATTTCGCTCGAAGCTACCATTGCCTTCTATACAACCCCTAGGACTTATATTTACTACTCACCTATCTACCAAAATTCGTTAAGTCATTATTCCAATTTTTTCTAGGTTTTGAATAATAATTCCATTTAAAATAAGGTTTAGGATGTTACAATTCTCTCCCACTTACCAGAATTTCGCCCTCGAAATTCGTCTAACAATTGTGGATGAGACTGCCTGATCTTGTCCTCCAGTTCCCATGTAGCCTCCTCCACATTGTTCCTGATCCATATAACTTTCACCAAGGATATTTCCTTGCTTCGGAGCTGCTTCACCTGCCTGTCCTCAATTCTAACTGGCAGAACTTCAAAAGTTAAATTCTCCTTCAAAGGCAAATCATCCAAGGTAACCACATGCGAAGGATCATGGACGTATTTCCTTAGTTGTGAAACATGAAACACGTCATGAAGCCTTGCTAAGTGAGGGGGTAAGGCAATCTTGTAAGCCACCGGGCCAATCTTCTTCAGAATCTCATAAGGCCCAACAAACCGATGAGTTAGTTTCCTGGACTTAATTGCCCTACCGATTCCTGTAACCGGAGACACTCTTAGGAATACATGATCCCCAACATTAAACTCCAAGGGTCTCCTTCGCCTGTCAGCATAACTCTTCTGGCGATCCTGTGAAGTCTTCATCTTATTCTTGATCATTGTGATCTTCTCAGTTGTTTCTTTCACAATATCAGGACCTGTTAACAGATTCTCACCTATCTGGAACCAACACAGAGGCGTCCTACATATCCTCCCGTAGAGAGCCTCAAATGGTGCCATACCGATACTGGAGTGAAAGCTGTTGTTGTAAGTGAACTCCATCAACGGCAGTAACTGCTCCCAACTACCAGCTTGCTCCAGAACACATGCTCTCAACAAATCCTCAAGTGTCTGGATAGTACGCTCAGACTGTCCGTCTGTCTGCGGATGATAAGCCGTACTGAATTTCAGCTTAGTACCCAATGCCTGCTGAAGACTCTGCCAAAATCTGGACAGAAACCACGGATCGCGATCGGATACTATACTGGTAGGAACACCATGCAACTTCACTATGTCCCTGATATACAACTGAGTCAACTTCTCAAGTGTATACTTCTTGTGGATAGGAATGAAATGAGCACACTTTGTAAGACGGTCCACAACCACCCAAACTGCATCACATCCTCCAGCAGTCCTTGGTAAACCCGTCACAAAGTCCATAGCTATACTATCCCATTTCCACTCCGGGATATCAAGTGATCGCAAAGGACCACCAGGCTTTTGATGCTCAATCTTAACTTTCTGACAAGTTAGGCAATGAGACACATGATCGGCCACATCGGTTTTCAACTTCGGCCACCAATAAATCCTTTTCAAGTCTTGGTACATCTTTGTTGCACCAGGATGGAAATTCATTTTGGTTCGATGTGCTTCCCATAGGATGTCCCTTCTTACTTCGAAATCCATAGGAACACATATCCGACCCCTAAATCGGATAATACCATCAGAACCTTTCACAAAGTCGGGCTCTTCATTGCCCGATGCCCCTTCTAACAACTTTTGCAGTTCTAAATCGTCAGCTTGTCTTTCTCTAATAAGACCAATCAAGTCATTAGTAACCTGCAACATTTATAGAACGATGCTCTTCTCTTTCACTTGCATGTTCAAGTTGAGGTCACTAAACTCTTGAATTAATTGCATCTCTTTCACCATCAGATTGCTGACATGCAAAGTCTTACGACTTAGTGCATCAACACTACATTGGCTTTGCCCGGATGATACTGAAGATCAAAGTCGTAGTCTTTCAGAAACTCCATCCACCTCCTCTGCCTCATATTCAACTCCTTTTGATCGAAGAGATAGCGAAGACTTTTATGATCGCTAAAGACTTCGAACTTTGAACCATATAGATAATGCCTCCATATTTTCAAAGCAAAAACTACTGCCGCCAACTCAAGATCATGAGTGGGATGGTTCTGTTCGTGCTGTCTCAATTGTCTGGATGTATAAGCTATGACTTGCCCTTGCTGCATCAACACACAACCCAACCCTTTCTTAGAAGCATCACAATACACCACGAAGGATTGAGTCGGGTCCGGCAAAATTAGCACTGGGGAACTAGTCAACCGCCTCTTCAATTCCTGGAAACTATCTTCACATTCCGGGGACCATTCAAACGGAACACCTTTCCGTGTAAGAGTCGTCAAAGGAAGGGCCAATTTAGAAAACCCCTCAATAAACCTCCGATAATACCCAGCCATACCAAGAAAACTCCTGATCTCAGTAATGGACTTGGGTCTCTCCCACTTAAGTACCGCTTCCACCTTTGAAGGATCAACAACAACACCCTTCTCAGAAATGACATACCCCAGAAACTGCACTTCATTCAACCAGAAACTACATTTAGAAAGCTTTGCATAAAGCTGTTTGGATTTGAGAATTTGCAATACTATTCTCAGATGCTCAGCATGCTCACTTGGACCCTTAGAATAGATGAGAATGTCGTCGATAAAGACTATGACAAAAGAATCCAAGTACGGCCTGAAAATTCTGTTCATATAGTCCATGAAGATGGCCGGAGCATTCGTGAGACCAAAGGACATAACCACATATTCAAAATGTCCATATCTCGACCTGAATGCCGTTTTAGGGATGTCCTCCTCTCGGATACGGATTTGATGGTACCCCGATCGGAGGTCAATCTTAGAAAATACGGATGCTCCTCCCAATTGGTCCAGCAAATCATCGATGCGAGGGAGATGATATTTGTTTTTCACAGTCACCGCATTCAATTTCCTATAATCGATGCACATTCGGAGACTCCCGTCCTTCTTTTTAACAAAAAGAATCGGAGCTCCCCAAGGTGACATACTCGGTCTAATCAAGCCCTTGGCCAAAAGCTCCTCTATCTGCTTCTTCAATTCTGCTAACTCCGGAGGTGCCATCCGGTACGGGGCTATTGAAATAGGACCTGCACCGGGCATCAGATCAATACCAAACTCCACTTCTCTGTTCGGCGGTAATCCAGGAATCTCTGCAGGAAAGACTTCTGGAAATTCGCAGACTATCGGAATCTGACTGATCTCTGCCTCCTCATTTATTTCCAAGGCAGATAAAGAGAGATCACTGATAGTAATTGATTTCTGATGACAGTCAACCAGAACATGGTGCCGAGACATCCAGTCCATGCCCAGAATGATGTCCAGTTTAGTTAGAGGCAAACAGATTAGATTTACTTTGAATTCCCGCTCCAATACTCGAAGTGGGCAATCGAAACACATCGTTGATGTGACTACAGAAGAATTTGTAGGGGTAGAAACAGATAACTTGTAAGGCATTTCTATTGCAGATAATCCTAACTTCTTCATACAATCGACAGAAATAAAGGAATGAGTAGCCCCACAATCAAAGAGAATACCACAAGGAACATTATTAACATAACCGATACATCTAATCAGTTCATCAGCATCAGTAACTTCCTCGCCATCCAAAGTATACACTTTGCCCTTTCGAGTCACCCGATTGTCACCAGCTTTCTGAACCTTGGCCACATTCACCTCCTTCTTAACTGCATTTTTAGGACAATTCATCACAATGTGACCCGGCTGCCCGCACTTGTAACAGGTTGGACCCTTACTCGGATCCAATGTCCAGCAATCTCCCCTATGGTGTCTACCACAATGTGGACAAGTCGGAATAGGACCATAGGTACTCACTGCCGGGCCTGTTCTAGGCTGGGAGTAAGGACCTGGTCGCTGCACCGAGCTCTTGCCCCTGATAGGACCTCCAGACTTTTGCACATTCTTGCTGCGTTTCTCAGCTGCACGCTGCTTCTTGCTCTTCTCATAAGTGCTAGTCATGTTGATCAGTTGAGACAGGTTGGCGATGTTCTGATATTCAAAAGCCATCTTGATTTCAGAACGAAGTCCGGTCTCGAACTTGATGCACTTGTTCCGTTCATCTGCATCCCAGTAACTCGCTGCATATCGGATCAAGTCCTCAAACCTAGCAGCATACTCCCCGACGCTCATGTTCCCTTGCACGAGCTGCAGAAAAGTTATCTCCTTCTCTCTACGAACATCTTCAGGAAAGTATTTGCCCAGAAAACGATTCTTGAACAAATCCCATGTGATCACCTGGTTGTCCGCCTCCAAACCCCTCCGCATTTGTTGCCACCAGTGTTCTGCTTCACTAGTCAGCATGTATTGTGCTAGCAGAACCTTCTGTTCCTCCGGTGGTGCCATAGTGTTAAGGATCTTTTCGATCTCCTACAACCAAAGCTGTGCCCCATCGGGATTGAACCCACCTTCGAACTTTTGCGGATCGTTCTTTCTGAACCGTGCAAGCCAATCAATAGCAAATGGAGCTGGGGGTTGAGGATTCATTGCGGCCGCTGCGGCCGTTGCCGCGGCTGCAGCTGCTGCTGCTATGTTCTCCCCCTGGTTATGATGCACTTGCGCTATGTTAGCAGTCTGATCCTGTTGCATATGTACCAGATGCTCCAGAATAGCGCGGATCCCGTCATTCTCGACCCGTCTACCAGCCATTCTGTTTAGTCATGCATAAGGCCGACAGTTAATGCTTGATAGCATAATTACTAGTATAAACATCCTATCAATAGACTCTAGACTCTAAACTATAATTATCGATTACTCGCTCGGTGAGTAATCACTGGAGTAGCTCATAACTCCAAAGGCCGAGGGAAACTGCTCTGATACCATAAAATGTAACACCTAAGATTATTTACCCTTTTATACCCTTATATAAAATAGTGAATTTAAAATTTTCCTTTTTACTTATAAAAATCTTCCGTCAAACGGACGGAGTTTCGTTTGTTTTTAGGACTTTCCAAAAATTTCTGGTTTACTTGCGACCTGATAAACAATAACATTTTCAAATTTCAGAAGCCAGCAGGGCTATATACATATATCACAACTGGTGCAGCATCGTGCACACATCAGAAAAGCAAAGTATGAGACATCAGAGTTAAGCGAAAATATAAACAAGTTGTGGAAAATAGTTCTTTTCCCAAAATAAGACTCCTACCCAAAGGAGTCGTCCAGGGCCCCTAAAAAGCTATTTACAAAACATACAACAAAAATGGATCACATTATATCACCGGGCCCAGGACATTCCCATGTCCTACATATATATATAGTGACTTACTCTCCCTGTGAGGGAGAGTACTCCTGCTCGGCCTGATCAGGTGCAAACTCTTCCTCAGTACCTGTGGAGATAGTAAGGAGTGAGTATTACACATAAAATGGGGAGGCAGTTTCCATTTATGACATAATGCAACACCAAGTCAAACACATTTAACAATTTAATCACAATATAGTAAGACTCAACACATCACAAAAGATTCATCAATTATCACAATTCAATTATTTCCGCATGCACTTAATCATCACTTTATCAAGCCTCTTATTCTATAAACTTTCATCATATTTACTTTTCTTTTTATTTTGTCCCTGGTCACGACCTACTGCGTCTGCACTCCTGTGCACTCACGACTTACTGTGTCCGGGTATAATTCATTCTCCTCTGGTCACGACCTACTGCGTTCGCACCACCGTGCGATCACGACTTACTGCATCCGGGTATAATTCATTCTCCCCTGGTCACGACCTACTGCGTTCGCACCACCGTGCGATCACGACTTACTGCGTCCGGGTATAATTCATTCTCCCCTGGTCACGACCTACTGCGTTCGCACATCGTGCGATCACGACTTACTGCGCCCGGGTATAATTCATTCTCATTCTTTCAACATTACCAACTCTTAACTCTTTAACAATTACATTCCCCTCTTAAATTGTTGCACTAAATATTTATGTTGCCCAATTATCACAATTATCTATTATAAATCGACCATCACAGTCCAGGCATGTTATCCACATCATCACTATTATATTCTATAATTCCAACAACATAATTCAAGCACATTCATGTTATCATTTCTATTATTCTTGGCTCAGAAATCCCATTTATTAAATAACCTATGGTGCAATATCCTATCTAGCACATAATTCTTAGTACTCATTATATGCATATCGTAAACTAAACCCCAGAGTAAGGTAATACTCACTATAACCCACTCCTTACCTCAAATTAGTAAGAAGTAAATAGAACCTTTATGCCTTAGCTCAAAACCTTGGGAACTTGAATTTCCTAAGCTTTACTTGCCACCTCAACAGAGATATGATGAAGTGATGATATACAATCCTATTTGAGAGAACACAAGATGGTTGATCCTTACCCTTGTCTTGGTTAGGATTATAAGGCATGAAATAGAGTTCCTACATGTATATAAGTGCAAGAAACCCTAAGGATTTACACAACTTCTATGAACTAAGGAAAGTTGGAATGGAAAGGAAATTAAAGTTATGGCATGAAGCTTTACTTACTCCAACAATGGTGGAATTTGAAAACCAAGAAGAAGGAAGGAGGGAGCAATTCGTGAGTCAAGGGAGAGGGAAGGAATGAGACTTCAATCAAAATCCATGATGCAAGCTTGATGGGTTTGGTTGATTTTGGGTTTGAGGTGCCCAAGAATCAAGTGTTTGAGAAGGAATGGTGATGGAGATGATCTTGGAGTTGAGAGGATTGATGGAGATGATGAGCTTGTGTTGGTGATGAAGGGTGGTGAAATGAAGTGCTTTTGATGCCTAAGTTCAGCCTTGGAAGCAGCACCAAATCGTGTGGCCAATATTTGAAACTTAGCCACCAAGTTCAGATTCGACGCACCAGATCTGATCTGGTGTGCGTCGCTTGCTTGGGCGAGCCCATCACTCGCTTGGGCGAGTCCTGGCACCAGCTGGTGCTGCTGGTGCGCGACGCGTCTTGCTGGTGCGGTCAGGTGGGGGTTTGGCGTGCCAAAACGCGAAACTGGTGCGGCTGGTGCAATTTCCGCGCGCCTGGACAAATTGGGGCCTCGCCTGGGCGGTTTTTCCACTGGCTGGTGCACCAATGAACAGTGCACGCGCCTGGGCGTGCACCGGTGCGCCTGGGCGTGCACGAGAATTCCAAATCTTCGATTCGCCGTAACTTTTTCGTTAACCGTCGGATCGGGTCCAAATTTTTAGATAAGCTTCTTCACCCCATAAACTTCATATCCAACGGTGGAATTTATTTTCTTAGCATCCTATAATAAATTTCTAATTTTCTCTTTTCGGTCGATTTCTAACATCTAAAACGCCGATTTAACCCCGATTTCGCTTAGTTAATTTCGCTCGAAGCTACCATTGCCTTCTATACAACCCCTAGGACTTATATTTACTACTCACCTATCTACCAAAATTCGTTAACTCATTATTCCAATTTTTTCTAGGTTTTTAATAATAATTCCATTTAAAATAAGGTTTAGGATGTTACAACCATGAGGTCACAATCAATAATATACTCTCTTTCAATGAGAGTGTAAATCTCTCGGCATAGATGACATGAAAGTCTTTCTCCATTATACCTAAACTGACAACTTAAAAGGTGAGTCATTTGAATTCAAATTAAAGAAAACACTTAATAACAATGATAAACATAATTAAGTGCATCCACATTCAAAATTCCAATTTCACATTTTTGTCATAACGTCCAACATAACCAAATATAATTATACATAGTCAAATATACCATTTCATCACAAGATATAAGATAACATAAATATATAATTATGCATAATCACATATTCATATATGGATGAATGCAACGTCGCTCACTTCGATTTAATCATTGAGTCCAATATCATATTCTTTCATTTTCAATTCTTTACATTTATTCTTTCTTTATTGGACTCAATTAATTAAATCGCATATGCAAATGTATGCTCATCTTATGCATGTTCTTCTTCTTCTTCTTCTTCTTCTTCTTTTCTTTCACTTTTACTTTGTTTTGCTTTCTTTACCTCACACATTTCCTCACATCACCCTCCACTCCGGGGAAAAACCGACCGATAGTAGTATCCCTTCAACCACTTGGCTTGCACAGTACTTCACGAATTGTTCTACGTACAATTTGGTTTGATTACACCAAATTGGCTACAGCAGGGATCACCATTGACCGGCCATGAAAAGCCAAAGTAACTGACAAAATTGTTATGGTTTTCAAAAAACCAATTCCCAACTCGGGGTTGCGAAACCGTGTCCTTTGGAAGATCAAAGTCTTCCATAACAATTCTCAGCGATTGTTTTAATAGCACAATCTAGTTTGCCCTCACGAATAGAAACGTATGTTTTTCCCTACTCCTAACGTCCACCTTTTCACCATACATGATGCAAGTTCTTAAGCTATTTCTAATTGAATTTAAACCCCTTATACTTTAGAAAATTACATTGGTTTGGGTTCAAACTCAATTAGGAAATGCTTTATCCTAATTCGTACATAACTATCCATAATAAAATTCTATAATTAACAAGCACCAATTAAAGACATAATTGCACCATTTATATAACAAGACGACATATTGCATGATAAATACTTAAGCTACATAAGTAATATACACATTATAGAATTAAAGAGAGTAATATATCAACAACTCATATGGATTTTCATTCTAATATTTAACAAACAAATCATGTACACTTAATTATATATTTTTATTATCATTAAACCCTTTCCCTAATTTAAACCAAATAACCCCCTCTTACCTTGGTTTCCTAGTCATGGTGACAGAGCCACTTTTACCTCCGCGACTTGCTCCAGGGTCAGGTTAACAATAACGTGTTGGATCTAAATAGGGACATATGTTAAAACAAATTATAACATTAAAAGTATATATATATATATATATATCAAATAAATTCATTTTTTTAAAATAATAAATATATATCATTACACAATAAAGATATATCACTTTTCCCCAAAATATCTCTTTATTTGAAAATATAGGGATAGTTAAAATATTGATGGATCGTAAAATAAATTACATAGATAGGTAGAGGGAGTTAAGAAAATTATATACATAAGAAGGATTTGAGATCGGATAGTTGGATCTTGAATTATTGGATCGGAAAGTTAGAAAAAAAAACCCAAGATTCTTCTTCTCTGTCGTGCCTCTCATACTCTCTCGTTGTTCTCACTTTCTTTCTCTATTCTTTATTTTTCTTTCATGTGTCACTCTCTTTCTCATTATTTCTTTGTTTTCTTTTTATTTTCTTTGTTGTTTCACGGGGCATCTAAATAATCTGATGGGGTGGGTAGATTAGGAAATGATGAATATATATATATATATATATATATTTTAATGATTTGCTCTCATTTGTGGGTCAATGTGTAGTTATTTTGGATTATAACCGAAAGTTGGATGATCCTAAAAATAAAATGCATTTAAGTAGAACAATATTGTACTTTTTTATTAATCAAAACTGATTGAAAATAATAAAGTTACCAGTCCCTGAAGATAGCTATTGCGTAAGAAAAAACATAAAAATTCAAATGTAAATACATTTTCTCAACATGTCAAACTTGATAAAATATAATATTCAGAATCTTGAAATAATAAATGATTAAATATAACTTATACCGATAATATATTAAATCAATCCGGGAGCTAAAAATAAAACAACCTCATAATACTATGAAAATTTACAGAAATGTTTAAAATATTAAATTGAACATATCTTTTTAAAGAAACTATTTATGAAAATGCCTCTAAGACTTGCCAGTTGAGCTCCCTGTCAAAATATTAATTAAACTAAATGAAAGCACTCTTTTGTTTTTGTAAAGATTATGATAACAAATTTATACTTATTTCGATTAAGAAACATATTTTAAATATAATAATGAAATTAAAATTTTGATACTACTACACTTAAATCTTTAAAACATCATATTTAATCATTTAATTATTTTACTAAAAGTATTAAAAATAGCGGGATGTTACAATCTCCCCCACTTACGTGAATTTCGTCCCCGAAATTCAGTTCATTTCTAAAGAGTAGGGAAGGAACTAATACCTTTTAGACAATGGGTTGTCCAAGGTTCCTAATAGTTCACTCCCCCACTTAAGGCACATCTTAGGTTAAGGGTTCGCTAAAATTGCTACTCTTTTAGGGTTCTTTTGTACATTGGATTTTCACTAATTAGTTGAAATTCAAAAATTTAGAAACATAACATAAAACAATTTAAACACAAAACATAACAAGAGATTATAGAAATTATAAATCACCATACTACAGCTCCTATCTTGGAAATACTTGGGTAATTTTCAGTTTTGAATTATCCTAAATGTGCAGGTGTTTTTTGTACATTACAGTCAATTAATAAAGCAACATGTCTGTTAAAGCAAGGGTATCATTTTTGGGTTGGTGATGGTCATGTCTCCTTTTGCTTTGATAAATGGTTGGACGAGGCCTCTTTGGCTAAGCACATCCCGTTTGTTGATATTCAGGATTCTGCACTAACTGTACTTGACGTGTATAATGACGGCGATTGGAACTTTGGTAGGCGGACTACCATATTTGTAGCCCTTCTAAGAGAAGCTATCGTATATGTCATTACTCATGTTAAACTAAATGGAGGCTTTTCTTGATTAAATCACCCGGTCTCCTTTTCTTGATGGCTCATTCACTGTTGCGTCGGGATATTCTTGGATGGTTGCTATGACCATTTCTAATCCGATTGATTGTTGGAGTTGGATTTGGAAGCTTTCGGTTCATCAAAAAATTCGTTTGTTTACATTGTTATGCTATCATGATGGTGTTCCTACTAATTTTATGCGTAGGACCAGCACTTGACACTAAATTCTCCTTGCCCTTGCTACAATTATCATTCAGAGACCTAGCTTCACTCTCTTCGAGATTGTAATTTGCCCATACAGGTTTGGTGGTTCTTTGGCTTTAATAACAACCATTACTTCTTCAACCAAAATTTCAGGGAGAGGTTGCTAGCTCATGCTACTGGTTCTAAAACTTCTCTTTTTATGGTCTCGTTATGGTGGTTATGGAGGTCCCTTAACACTCTGGTTTTTAAGTAGGTTCATTGTTCCTTATTTACTGTAATGTATCATATTTTATCAATATTATAGGATTTGTGGAATGTTGGTATTTTGATTCAGACTTCATAATATCAGCAACATCAAGCTGTATCTTGGTAGGATTATGTGAACAACCCTTTTATCCTCAATGTTGATAGGTCCTCTTTTGAAAATGTTCTAGACCTGTCCCTTAGCTAGGACCGCTGCCTTTGAAAGGACTTTAAGGAGCCTTAAAAGGGGCTTTACGACCTAATCCTAACTCAGAATAGCCCAGAGAAAGGCGTTAGCTCGGATGAGCCATAAGGAAGGTTGGGTGCTATCCTTGACAAAGAAGGATACCTATTCGCTTCGCTGAATCTTCAAAAGATAAGGTCATAATATAAGAGATTGATCCCTGATTATCTTTAGATCTTCCAAGAAGAATAGAAGATTAACGTTCCTTTTATTGAAGATAAGATCACGCAGAGACTCATCTCAGAATACAGAGGATTCCACGAGAGATTGCCTAAGACCAAGAGACCGCTCTAATCCTATAAATACCAGCCTGAAGCAGGGGGCTGAGAAAAAAAAAAGGAAAAAGAAGGGACAGAGACGAAAATACACTATAGCAAACTTTTTACACTTTGCCTCTCTCTTGGTCTTTGCGCTACCAAGTCTCAAGCCTCCGCTAACCTCCTTTTTCCTCCCTATACATGATTTTCCCATACACTTAACTCCTTATTCTAGAGTTGTTGATTTATTGGAAACCAAATTTTCATAATTAATAACCTGATCCTACAATGAAATCACGTTCCTAACCTTTTCCATAATTGTTTCTTAAAACTCTAAACCAATACAAGTTTCACATAGTAATCGCAATTAGGTGAAAGAAATTAGAAACAATTTGCAATCCTCGTGGGAACGATAACTGGTCTTACTGAGTATATTACTTGATGACCTGGTATACTTGCCGGTGTTCCAATAAGTTTTTGGCGCCGTTGCCGAGTGATTTGGGTCCAATATATAGTGATTTGAATATGATTTAGACTCCCTTTTACTATGTGTTTAGCTTGTTTCTCAAGTATTTTGTAGGACTTTTTGTTAGTTTTTAGAAATAGTTCTTAGTTTTGAATCCTTTGAACGTTTTGATCCTTTTTGGGTATGTTTCAGGTACTTTTGGAGCTTAAATGGAAAATATGTTGATGGACTTGGATAGAGGATGAAAAGAGTTTCGAAACGGTCCAAGAACGGAGCAAAACAGAGTCTGGATGAGTCCGGGGCGGCCAAAACAATCCGGGACGCGCGTGCTGAAATTTTGCATTACATCGTGCGTGCGTCGGGCGCGACCGGGCACGCACGTGGGGCGCACGAACGCTGCACAGGCCCGAAACAGGCCCGTTTTGATGTAGTTTGATGGGGATTCAATTGGGACTCAATTAGGGTTTGTTTTAGGCATTAAATACTAGGTTTTCAGCAGTTTTTGTAAGCTTTTAGAGAGGGAGATTACATAGTTTAGAGAGAGGTTTAGAAGAGGAGGAGATTCAAGGATTGAGAGATCAAGGCTTCTCCATGGTAATCATGTATTATCCTTCTATTTCTTCTCTTGTTCTTCATTGTTTATCATGTAACTAAAACCCTTTGTTAGGAATTGGTGGATTTGTATGGATTAGTTTATGTAGTTATTGAATTAATGTTTTTCTGTTTCTAAATCATGTGTTTGATTGTGATTTAATTGATATGCATGAATCTGGCCAATTTATGTTTTGGATTTCTAATCCCCAAATTGAGAGGTTTAGGGTTTAGATAAGCCTTTCCAATCAAACAATATAATTAATCCAGGGGTAGAGATACAATTGGGTAATTATATAACTTTTATGAAATCCATTGATCTTAACTATTATTCAATGAATTAATCACTTGAGAGATTGGGGGTTATGAATTGAAAAAGAAACAATAACTAAACATTAGAGATCTGATAGTTACTAAATTAGGGATTTGTTCATGATTTAGGGAAAAACAATAATTCATAATTAGATAAACGAAACATACATTGAAACCACGTTGCTAACAATCCTTCTCTACTTGCTCACAACTTCTTTTTAATTTCAGCTTTTCATTTAGTTTTTAATTAAAATCACTTTTTCATAATTTTAGTTCAAATCTAAATTTTAGTTATAGGATTTGTGTAACACCCCTAATTTTCGTCTCCCAAATAACCAAGAAATTAATTATAACAATTATTTTATAATTGATTTATATTAGTTTTGAAGGTTTTAGTTTTTGTACATTATGTGTTTTTTTATATAAAAATATGAGATATATTTTTATATGGTTATTTTGTACAAAAATGTGAATATTGTAATTTAGTCCTTGGGTTGGGACCTAATTGCAATATTAAAAAGGTTTTTGAAGAAAGAGTAATTATATTATTAATTTTTGAATTTTATCAGTATGTAACCGGTTAGAAGGGCTCTGTAACCGGTTACACGATGAACTCAGAAACCGGGTTAGTGGATTTTGATGAGTAATAACCCAATTAATCCAGAAATTGCCACGAATCCCACTCAAATCACGCTGAGGAACGCGTGTCGCCTTGCATGCTGTTTGAATTCATCTATAAAAGGCTTGGATTGAGATCTGAATCAAGGTTTTGTGAGTGTTGGTTGGGAAATCCTTGTTCTAGGGTTCTTGATTCGTCTTGTGCGATTCTCCTTCTGTGTTGAGAGTTAGAAAATGAGTGATACACTATTACAAAGCTCACATCAAGGGCTTTGTATTGATATAAAGTTTGTGAGCTGAGAGTTCCTGGAGTTTGAGAACGAAGCTTGCCAAGTTGAGGTGTTGGTGCTGTCAAACCTCAGCTTCTGGTTTCTGGAGCTGACTTTGAAGCTCGATTTAGGTAAGCACACAAACCCTTTTGGTTTCAGATCTGTTCATACCTCTAGTGCATGTTGCAGAGAATTCAATTTGACCATTTTCCCCAATTCTTAATTTGGTTTTGCATGTCAATTTCCCTGGTTTTGGTACCCTGTCCAACTCTATCTGCATGTAGTGGATTTGGTGGAAATCTGTGTTGGAGCCTTTCTCTCTGCAATGTCTTGGATCAAGCACGATTTAGAGGTAAGGGAGAAGTTTACCTTATACTAGATTGAGACTACAATCAAGTGTTTTAGGATTTGAGTCAACAAGGACTCAAAAGGGCATTATGTGTAAAGGTCAAAAAGGCTTGGAGGCCAAATTATAGCTCAATTTTGTTTTGAGCAATTTTGTTTTGATGCATGCAAGTAATTTTGATGCTTGAGTCATGATCTAAGTGCTTTTCATGAGTTGTGTGGTATTAAATTGTGTTTATGTGAGTTTTTATGCAATTTAATACTCTAAACTGAATGCATGCAAATGAAATATGTTTCTGTGGTGAAATATGTTTAAATTAAGGTATGTGAACTCTATTGAGTGTTGAAATTGGTTAGATTTGAGTATTGAAAAGAATGGTATGCAAAACCTCATTTTTCAGTGTACATACTGCATAATCTAACCGGTTATTCGATATTTGTAACCGGTTAGATACTGTAATTTTGCAAAGAAAATGAATTTCTGAAACTGGCCCTGTGCTCTTACCATTTTTACTCGAGTCTATACTCTAATTTGACTTGAAATCAATCTGAAAATATGTTGATGAATATTGTTTGGTTCAGATTGAAATTGAGGAGTTAATACCTTAATGTTTTGAGATAATTTCAAGAGAAAATTATGCTCCATTGGAAATAAATTGTGATTTAGACTTTGAATGATGAATTCAGTGGGTTTGAGGTATAAAACAATGCTGAAACTTTGTTTATGGATTGGGTAAAGAATTCAAGAAAAGGGTTTTCTGAATTTCAATGGTTTACAAGTTCAGGTCTGTAATTCTAACCGGTTAGCCTGAGATTGTAACCGGTTAGTACCTGAAACTGAAAAATAAAAGTTGAGTCTTTTAAATGAAAAATTTGATACCATTGGTTGAGATTTCCCAATCCAAGTTTAATGGCATACTTTTAAGTAAATTCATGGATGAATTTTGGTGCCAAAGGTTATACCTCAAATTAATCATTCAAAAGAGAAATTGAGATATCTCTAAATCACAATAATTAAATTAAAGATAAAAACCAACCTTAATGATTGTGCATTCATGCATAGAGAATGGAAGATGGGTTGGTAGGAAACGATTATCATATTTTGGGAATATGAGGAGGGTACTCTGGGAGTACCAAATTTGTAACCTACTTGATGACACATTCTGGGAATGCGGCCAGTGTCTGGGACCTGGTTTCTTTGATGTGTTCTGGGAACACATTGGTGTGCAACCTACTTGATGACACATTCTAGGAATGTGGCCAGTGTCTGGGACATGGTTTTTATACGTTCTGGGAACGTGATACACACTCTGGGAGTGATGTTTATTTTTCCAAGTATGGTTTGCTATGCGTTCTGGGAACGTGATGCACACTCTGGGAGTGATGCTT
The DNA here is from genome assembly GCA_037953625.1 of Crotalaria pallida. Classification (NCBI taxonomy): domain Eukaryota; kingdom Viridiplantae; phylum Streptophyta; class Magnoliopsida; order Fabales; family Fabaceae; genus Crotalaria; species Crotalaria pallida. Next base: position 84,515,930 of record CM075652.1, read on the forward strand.
GTATATCCAAGTATGGTTTGCCATCGTTCTGGGAACGTATGGTAGTGTTCCGGGAACACACTGGTGTATTGGATGGACGTCCAAGATGGACTTATAGTGGAGGCCTCAGTTGTGGATAGAAATCATGCATCATGCCACCTGCATTATAAGAGATATAATGTTGAAAATTGGTGTGCTCATATGTACTTGCATTATTGTCTGTCCATGACATACTTGTGTTTGTATTTTAGTCTTTATTGATTATGTATAAGTGTATACTTACTCCTCATGCCCTTATTAGCTGTTGACCGTATATCTAGCTTGCACAAAAGTCAGTGAAGGGAGATGTCCCTTAGGTGCATGCAGAGTGTAGAAAGTGTGGGTTGGGAACCCCTTGTGTAGATATCGAGGATCCGACCAGATGGATGTTTGGACAGAGGACCAGTGACCACCTCTATAACATTTCTATTTTTAATCGAATTTATATGATACATATTTTGGAAAGAGGTATCATAAGAGGAATTTAGTTTCATAATTATACTTATTTGGTATCCGTGGACTTGTTACACTTGATATATTTTGGGAGTATAATGTGATTATTTTACTGTGTTTCCGCAAACTCTGATTTTATTAGTCAACTCCATTATTAATCAAGTGTTTGTAAAAAGGAATTTTCAAGGGAAGGGAAAATTCTTATTTTCAGGTCTTTTTCTAACAATAACAAGTCCAAGTAATCATAAACTTATTACTTTTATTATAAAGTAAGATGATATACAAGGAGTGTTGCAATTTGCTTCTAGTTTCACTAAGGTAAAAGTAGATTGAACATTCTCACAAACTCCCTGTGGGACGATATCCGGTCTTCCTGAGACTATATTACACGTTGACCCAGTACACTTGCTGGCATCTCAACAAGTTTTTGGCGCCGTTTCCGGGGAGTTTAGAATTGTTCAATTTATTTTTGGTACTTAGTGTAATTTTTAGTGAGTTCTATTTTTTAGTTAGTTTTTAGTTTTATTTTTCTTTTTATTTTAGTTAGTTTCTTGTCTCAACAGGTGTTGCGTAATCTTTTTGTTGTTTTTGTGCTCGCAGGTAATTTTATCTATTTGAGTGCAACAAAAGATAAGTAGCACAAGGGAAGAGGACACTTAGAAGATGACTGAAGGGGGAGGATCCGACGGATCCATTCCGCCTCCTCCTTCCCGTATGACTCTGAGCGACTATGCAACCGTGAGCATGGACATGTTTGCCTCAAGCATGGTCCATCCACCAATCTCAGCACCCGCCTTCAAAATTGATCCCAATTACATAAACCTCATCAAACAGGATCAATTTGAGGGTGCGGCATATCCAGACCCACGGGAGCATATCGCCAATTTACTGAGCCTCCTTGACTTATTCAAAATCGAGGGTGCTTCGGATGAGGCCATTCGGATGAGATTGTTCCACTTCTCACTAAGAGGCGAGGCAAGGACATGGTTGCACAATCAGGCACCTGAGAGTCTTTCTAGTTGGAAAGTGCTTGTCTCCAAAGTCATTGACAAGTTCCTTCCAGCTGGAGAGCAAGCAAAGCTGAGGCAAGACATCAATTCCTTCAAGCAAGAAGAAGATGAGCCACTACATGAGGCCTGGGAACGCTACAACCAGTTGTTGAGGAAGAACCCATACCGTATGCCAGAATACCAGGAGATTACTCTATTTTACAATGGGCTCAATGGGCATGACCAGACTATGATTGATGCAGCAGCAGGTGGAGCATTGAGGAAGAAAACTGTTGAAGAGGCCAGAGAAATCATCACCAATTTGGTATTCAGCAATAGTCAGGCTGTCAGAGGGAAAAGCATTCAGAATAATAAAGGTTCAGACTCTTCTTTAATCCAGGCCCTCATCCAGCAAAATAAGGAGATGCAACAACAGCTAAAAGCATTGGTGAAGCAAGTTGCATCCCAGGCTCTAAAGTACAATTTTTGTGGAGGAAGTCACCGGAATGGTGAGTGTGCTTATGAAATTAGAAAGGGTCTAACCACCATTGAGGAACAAGCGAACCAAGTCAATTCCTCATGGTCCAAGCCGGCACTCAATCAACCTCAATCACAAAAGCAAAACTGGGAGAAGGTAATTGAAGCATTGGCTGCATCAACTCAGAGCTTCATGGAAAGAACTTCAAGCTACATGGCCAAAACTGACATAACTCTCAGTAATCAGCAAGCCAGCATTCAGAACTTGGAGGTGCGAATGGACTAAATAGCAAATCAAATATCAGAGATAGAAACCCACACCAAGGAAAGATGCATGGCAGTCACCCTTCGAAGTGGCAAGTCATATGAGGAGCCACAGAAAAAGGGTGATGCAACTGAGAGGGAGCCTGAAAAGAGGGAAGAGCCCAAGCCATCAGCTGAGCAAGAGGAGCCTGAAGCACCGAAAGCGCAGGGTCCACCTGCGAATCTCAATCAAGGCACACCCAAACCAACACCACTACCTTTGAGGGTACCTTTTCCTCAGAGGTTGAAGAAGGATGAAGACCAGAAACAGTTTTCCAAGTTCCTGGAGATGCTACGGAAGCTGCACATCAACATCCCGTTTGCTGAGGCACTTTCACAAATGCCTCAGTACGCGAGATTCATGAAGGTGTTGCTAACAAAGAAGAAGCGGATGCTCTTGACTGAGGAGACATTCCCAATAGCAGAGAAGTGCAACAACATCATCAAGCGAAACCTTCCACCAAAGCTAAAGGACCCAGGTAGCTTTAACATTTCAGTTAGCATAGGCAAGGAGTATTCAGGTAAGGCTCTCTGTGACTTAGGAGCTAGTGTTAATGTTATGCCCTTGTCGGTGTTTGAAAAATTGAAAATAGAAAAGATTGAGCCTACCTGGGCGACACTTGAATTAGTTGATAAATCCATCCTCCGTCCTTATGGAGTGGTGGAAGACCTTCTGGTAAAGGTGAATGATTTTATCCTGCCCCTTGACTTTATGGTACTTGATATAGAAGAGGATAAGAACATTCCTCTAATTTTTGGAAGGCCATTCTTGGCCACAGCAGGGGCAGTGATTGATGTGCCTAGGGGAGAAGTGATTCTCCGAGTGAATGGTGAGCAATCCACTATAAATTTTTTTCCAAAACCACCAGTCACCGCGGAGACCTTTGCTCCTCTTAAATTTATTCAGCACTCTAATGGAGGGAGTGTTGGAAAAATGTGGAGTGACCACGCAAAAGTGTTTCCATTGAAAGGGTCATGGCAACCACCTTGACCTCTAAAAAGAGGTGACCCGTCAGACTCGTGACGTTAAACAAGCGCTTGTTGGGAGGCAACCCAATGTTAGGTAATTCCCTCTTAGGATAGTTTAGTTGTAGGTAGTTTAAAAAAAAAAGAGGTACAGACCTCGTGCGCCCCAGGCGCATGCGGTCGCGCGCCTGCTGTGAAAGACCCTGTTTGGGGGAATTTCACTCCTACTTGATTCTTCTTAGTTTCCAACTTCCCATTCTAGCCCTTGTACCTCACCAAAAATATTGTCCAACTTTCTTAGGTAGTTTTAATTTTTATTTTGTAGTATAGGCTAGATTAGTTTGCTTGAGGACAAGCCAACATCTAAGTTTGGGGGAGGATATACAAAATAAAAATTTTTCAGATCTGTATTTTCTCTCCCATATTGGTATTGGTTTGTGTCCTTAGCAAGAGTAGGTAATTTTTCTAACCTTAGGACTTCTTCTTTGATGATGCATGTATATACTTAGTTTAGGACTGAGACTCATTGACTTTTGACTCTGTTTGATTGAGCTGTAAATACTGTTGTGAACTGGTTATTTTGACAAATGCTTTTAGAACTTGTGATTAGTGAACTAACTTTAGCCTGTGAGCTTTTGAGCCTATTGATGGGGTATGTGATTATTGATATATTCTGATTTTGAGACCCCTATTCTTTCATGAGTGTGTTCTCTTTGATGATTGTGCTCTAGAACTTGACCTGTGACCATTTCAAAATTGATGATTGATTGCATGCATGAAAATGATTAAGGCACTTAGGATGTGTTTTTGAGGCCTTCAGAAAGGCCCACTTTGAGCCTAATGATATTAGATGATTTTTCTTTGGTACCCTGCATTGATTGCATTGTTCTTTGTGAGTACCTTAGGAATTTTGGATGAGCAATTAAGTGGAATGTGATGCAAAAGAAAAGAAAAAAAAAGAAGTAAAGTGTTATGTGCCTACTTCTCTTCCAATGAAAAAAAAAAATAAAATTGAAAAAGAATGAAAATTACGAAAAGGAAGAGAGTAGAGGAATTGAAAAGTGAAAAGTGAAGAAGAATAAAAGTTGTGATTGAGTTGAGTTTCATTGTGATATATTTAGTACTCATTCATGATTCTGGGAGAATTTTGCTTTGCATTTAGCCCTTAGTTTTATCTCTTCTTTATTTTATCCCACCTAACACTTTAGCCTGGCCCCATTACAACAAAAAATAAGACCTTTTGATTTGTGCATACTTTCAATAACTTCAGTGGCGATTTTGGTCTATGGTCAAGCATATGGTAACACTTTGTCATTGTTGAACTTGTGTGCTTAAATGAAATATGACCCTTAATCACTTGAGAGAGATACACTGAGAGGTTGAGAGTGTTCACTAGTCCTGAGTTCTGATTGGGTTTGTTACTCTAACTAGTTTGTGATTGTGTAAATAGTTTGTGATAATATGTGTTGGAGTCATGAGTCGAAGTCTTAGATGAGGTGTATATATGTTGATTTAGGGAGTTTGTCTTTTGTTTAGAATGTTATTTTACTTTTGCCTGGGACATGCAAAATGCTAAGTTTGGGGGAGTGATTTGGGTCCAATATATAGTGATTTGAATATGATTTAGACTCCCTTTTACTATGTGTTTAGCTTGTTTCTCAAGTATTTTGTAGGACTTTTTGTTAGTTTTTAGAAATAGTTCTTAGTTTTGAATCCTTTGAACGTTTTGATCCTTTTTTGGTATGTTTCAGGTACTTTTGGAGCTTAAATGGAAAATATGTTGATGGACTTGGATAGAGGATGAAAAGAGCTTCGAAACGGTCCAAGAACGGAGCAAAACGGAGTCCGGATGAGTCCGGGGCGGCCAAAACGGTCCGGGACGCGCGTGCTGATATTTTGCATTACAGTGTGCGCGCGTGGGGCGGACCGGGCACGCGCGTGGGGCGCACGAACGCTGCACAGGCCCGAAACAAGCCCGTTTTGATGCAGTTTGATGGGGATTCAATTGGGACTCAATGAGGGTTTGTTTTAGGCATTAAATACTAGGTTTTCAGTAGTTTTTGTAAGCTTTTAGAGAGGGAGATTACATAGTTTAGAGAGAGGTTTAGAAGAGGAGGAGATCCAAGGATTGAGAGATCAAGGCTTCTCCATGGTAATCATGTATTATCCTTCTATTTCTTCTCTTGTTCTTCATTGTTTATCATGTAACTAAAATCCTTTGTTAGGAATTGGTGGATTTGTATGGATTAGTTTATGTAGTTATTGAATTAATGTTTTTCCGTTTCTAAATCATGTGTTTGATTGTGATTTAATTGATATGCATGAATCTGGCCAATTTATGTTTTGGATTTCTAATCCCCAAATTGAGAGGTTTAGTGTTTAGATAGGCCTTTCCAATCAAACAATATAATTAATCCAGGGGTAGAGATACAATTGGGTAATTATATAACTTTTATGAAATCCATTGTTCTTAACTATTATTCAATGAATTAATCACTTGAGAGATTGGGGGTTATGAATTGAATAAGAAACGGTAACTAAACATGAGAGATCTGATAGTTACTAAATTAGGGATTTGTTCATGATTTAGGGGAAAACAATAATTCATAATTAGATAAACGAAACATACATTAAAACCACGTTCCTAACAATCCTTCTCTACCTGCTCACAACTTCTTTTAATTTCAGCTTTTCATTTAGTTTTTAATTAAAATCACTTTTTCATAATTTTAGTTCAAATCTAAATTTTAGTTATAGGATTTGCTTCTAGTTGCACTAAGGTAAAAGTAGATTGAACATTCTCACAAACTCCCTGTGGGACGATATCTGGTCTTCCTGAGACTATATTACACGTTGACCCAGTACACTTGCTGGCATCTCAACACCAGGGATTGAAATTCGATTCTAATTTTTTCGGTACCTCTTTGTAATTACTTGTGTAACTTGTACCTTTTCATGTATAACTATTATTTTAATAATGATTTAGATTGTAATAGATATGTTTCAGATCCTTTTTCTCCATATTATTATGCACAAAACATAAGTGATAGGAAGCCCCCATGGGAAATTGCCTTAGAAAAATTACAAACTTCAATCGATGAATTAAAGTCTTATGTGGAGCCAATTCCTGTGGAGAAAGCTCGATGGGAAATAGCTTTAGAGAAATGTGCTCAAAGCACTAAAGATTTTGTTGAAAAAGCTAGAAGCAATTTTCAAATCCAAAGTGCTAGTTTAAAGAACCTTGAAATTCAAGGTGAACACATTTCAAAGCCATTAGACGAAGAGTCACAAGCATCACCAACAATTTTTGACTCTCTTCAAAGAGAGGAAAAAGTGGTGGTGATGGATGTGACCAATGATGAAACCCCGATGGAGGAGCAAGTAAATGAGAATGTGAATAATGATTTTGAGGAAGTAGACCGAAATAAAACAATAAAAGGTTTGAATATGGTAGAAAAATTTGATTCCACCCTTGCATGATGAATTTCTTGCACTTAAAAATTTGGTTAAATCTATTGCATGCTTGGATGACTCAAAATTTTTCCACTATATTCAACCTCTGTGCTTTCATGAAATTTTTTAAAATCAATCTAAATCATTGTTGAACAATAGGGAACTTGAAAAGGTAGTTTTCCTAATTCATGGAATTAACACCTTCATGAATGGGAAAAGAAATAACTTGTCTGAGATGATGCATGGAGTAAGGAATGCACCTTTTGACCCTGGTGGGATTGAGCTTATTTTTGAAATTTCCTTACTCCACCATCATCCAAGGTTTGTCCCATGGGATGTGGGAATAACTTGTTATCGTTGCATCACATGGAAATTAACCTATAGGATTTGGGATCCTGATGGATTCTCTTTAGTTATGTAGTAGTGTAGGTTTTTATTTTTTTAGTTAGTTAGTGAATAAAGAGTTGTATCTTTCTATATGTAACTACTAATGAGGTGCTTCTAGCACTATTTTTATTTGTTCATGTGACACAGGTGAATAAGTTTGGGGGAGTCTCCTCCATGGTGCATCAATAGAGAATGTTGTGCTACAAAGGGAAATTTACTAACTCCTTGCTTTTGTTTTTAATTTTTATTTTGTAGTTTTAGTTTAGATTAGTTTGCTTGAGGACAAGTCAACCTCTAAGTTTGGGGGAGTGGACAAAATAAAAATTTTTCAAACTTGAATTGTTCTCCCTTATTTGGTGTTGGTTTGTGTCTTTGGTAAAGGTAGATAATGTGTAAATACTTAATTTAGGATTAGACTCATTGATTTTTGACACTAATTGATTGAGCTGTAAATATTTTTGAGATTTGGTTATTTTGACAAACTTTGTGAGAATTTGTGATTCGTGAACTGACCTTTAGCCTAGTGAGATTTTGGGCCAAGTTGAATGGGTATGTGAATTATTGAATTATTTTTGATTTGAAACCCTTATTTCTTTCATGAGTGTTGTTCACTTTGGCTTTGTGTAACATCCCAATTTTTATTTATAAGTGTAATTAGCATTTTAAATGAATTCTTGGTGGAAGAAAATAAAGAGTTAAGTTAGAACTAGATAGTTAGAAGTGGTTAGGAGTTAGACTCTTCGGACTTTAGGAAATTTTAAATGCATGCTTCGTGGCTAAAATCAGGAATTCCACCGTTGGATTTAAAGTAGGATATATGTGTTAAAATGTCCTCAAAATTTGAGCAAGATCTAACGGGTAGAAAAGAAGTTGTAGAAGTTTGAAGTTGGAAAATTCAGGTTTTTGGGGTCTCGCTCGAGCGAAAAAGCACTCGCTCAAGCGAAACAGTGGGTTACAGACCCTGAGTTCCTGACTCATTCTCGCTCCAGCGAGGCATGGTTCACTCCAGCGAAGGTTCGGTTCGCCCAAGCGAAAATCTCTGGCTCGAGCGAAAACGGCTCAAGCAAAACCCAAACCTACTGGGTGAAACTCGCTCTAGCGAGTAAGTGCTCGCTCGAGCGAAAATGCCCCGTTCTGATATCTGAAAAACATGATCTGGACCGCTCGATGGGAATCTTCCCATGGTTCCTATAATCCTGGCCACACAAAGCTTCCCCCTCTCTCATAAACTCATATCCACCTTCCTCCTCATTCATTTCTCCAACATCATCAACAAACATCTCCTCCTTCTCTCCTCCCTCCCATTTAAACTCCCTCTCTTCCCACCAAGATCAAGCTTTGTTCTTCATCTTCCTCAAGCTCAATACTCATTACTCATCATCATCCATCTCTATTGGTAAGTTTTATCTCTCTCTCTCTCTCTCTCTCTTCCTATAGCTCCCACGAATTTTCTCTCCCCTCCCTTCCATGGAGATTCGAATTTCATGTTATGGGTTTTATAAATTCATGACTCATTTGTGTTTTATTAACTCATGGAAGCCAAGAAATCTCACTCCTCCCACTCAATCCTTGGATCTTTTGATTAAGGGATCTAGAAGCTAGGGCTTGGAAGTTTTCCCCCCATTTCTCTTGGATTGAGGTAAGGAGGTTTGTGTTACCATATTCTAGGGGGTAGGTTGTATTATGTATATAGTGGGTTGCTAAGAGTTATGTTCTAGATTTAGATTAAAAACCCTAAGATAGATAATATTGTATAAAGTATTTAAATATGTTATTTTGTGCTAAAATGTGATGTTGCTACTTGATGTGTGTGATATTGTATTGCTCTAATTGTATGGAAATTTAGTAGTATAATTGGATAAAGTAAATATTGGTTCTATGACATTGATTGCAAGACTTTAAAATATTGTGGTGCACTTTCAAAAGACTAATGGTAAATTAATTAAAAGAGCTAGTCTTGTAAGACGTTGTCCGGGTTGTGGGACTGTACGCTTAGACTGGTGTGAATCAAGTCGTGTAAGACATTGTCCGGGTTGTGGGACTGTACGCATCGACTGGTTCGATTTGAGGTCGTGTAAGACGTTGTCCGGGTTGTGGGACTGTACGCATCGACTGATTTGACTTGATGTCTTGTAAGACGTTGTCCGGGTTGTGGGACTGTACGCTTAGACTGGTGTGAATCAAGTCTTGTAAGACGTTGTCCGGGTTGTGGGACTATACGCATAGACTTGTGCGATCCAGATCTTGTAAGACGTTGTCCGGGTTATGGGACTGTACACATAGATCGCGTAAGACGCACATAGTGCGCAGCTGTAAGACGTTGTCCGGGTTGTGGGACTGTACGCAATGATGGATCCACGTGAATAAATTCCCAAAATATTATGAGAAACTCAAGATATATGTAAAGAGAAAAGAAATTATGGAAATCAAGAGAATTGATGAAAAAGGCATATGTGTGAATCAAATGAAAAAAATAAATAAATACATGCGATAAAAGAATGGTGAATGGTTCAAAGAAAGAATTGTGATATTATATATGAGTTGAGAAAGATGTTAATTTGTATATTTTGGAAATGTATGAAATAATGAAATTAAAACTATAAAAGCACTATTTTATTATGGAAATGAAAATAATTGAAATGTTTGGGAATGCTTATTGGACTATATGCACTATATGACTAGATGTGTTTGGCTTGGTGGTTCAGTATAGCATAATAGAAACTGCTTCCCTATTTTATTGTGTAATGCTCACCTCCTTACCATTTTTCAGGTACTGAGCTGGAGCTTACACCAGGATCGGCCGAGCAGGATTACTCTCCCTCACAAGGAGAGTAGGGTTGTTATGGGGGTCTAGTATATTATGGACCTAAGCCTCATATATTCTTTTGATGTGGATTTATTGTACATACTTTTGATCGAGGCTTAGGGTGTTTTATTTTGAAAGAGTATAAGTGTTTTGATTTACTGATACTTAAACTTAGTCTTTCCGCTGATACTCTGAATACTTGGCCCATTGTTATTCTTTTGGAGCCCATTGGGCCTTGATGTGGTACATGAATTTGATATGAGGCCCTGCAGGCCACTATATATATGTATTTTGACAATGTTTTTCACAGGTGATATTTTGGTTTAGTCCGAAAAACAAGCAAAACTCCGTCCGTTTGACGGGAGATTTTATTAAACTAAAAAGGAATTTTTAAAATCCTATTTTAATTTTGGGGAATTTAAGGGTAATAATTATAGGGTGTTACATTATGGTATCAGAGCAGTTTCTCCTCGGCCTTGGAGTTATGCGACTCCAATGATTACTCATCTAGCGAGTAATTGATGCTCATAGTAATAGTTTATAATTTTTATAAGATATTTATAGTACTATGTATATATATATATATATATATGTATGTATCAAGTCTTATTGGTCTGTTCTCCGTGGATAAACAGTATGGCTGGAAGAAGGGTAGGAAATGATGGACTTGCAACCATTCTGGAGCATCTGACTCAGATGCAACAGCAGCAGGGGGAACAGATGGCAGCTGCAGCAGCAGCAGCTCTGCAACCTCCTACTCTAGTCCCAGTAAAGATTGACTGGATGGCAAGGTTCAGAAAGAATGATCCGCCTCGCTTTGAAGGTGGAAATGATCCCGATGGGGCGCAGAGATGGATACAGGAGGTTGAAAAGATTCTCCGCTCTCTTCAACCGCCTATGGAGCAGCATGTCCGATTAGCTGAATTCATGCTGACCAATGAAGCAAAACATTGGTGGGATCAGCAAAGGAGAGGATTGGTGGCAGCTAATCCGGTGATTTCTTGGGAGGTGTTCAAGGATCTTTTCTTGGGGAAGTATTTCCCTGAAGATGTTAAGAGGGAGAAGGAGATTGCTTTTCTCCAATTGACTCAAGGTTCTATGTCAGTGGGGGACTATGCAGCTCGGTTTGAAGATCTCATCCGCTTTTCTGATTATCGGGATGCAAGTGAACGTGGCAAGTGTATTAAGTTTGAAGCTGGGCTTAGGACTGATATTCGCCTCTCGTGTGAGCATCACAACATTGACAACTTGGCTCGCTTGGTCAACATGGCAAGCACATATGAAAAGGGTGCTAAGAGGAAGATGGCTGAAGATAAAAGCAGGGCAGTGCAAAGAAGTGGTGGTCCTATAAGGGGCAACGGTGCGGTGCAGCGACCAGCTCCCTATCCTCAGCCTAGATCAGGCCCTCTAGGGAGTTCTCCTGGTCCTATTCCGCACTGTCCTTATTGTGGCAAGCAGCATAGGGGTGTATGTTGGAATTTGAGCCAGAACCAGCCTAATGTCACATGCTTCAAGTGTGGGCAGCCAGGTCATATTGTTACTAATTGCCCAAAGAATGCAGTAAAGAAAGAAGCGAATGTGACTAGGGTGCAGAGGGTTGGTGACGGTCGTCCACTGCAGCAAGGGAAGGTGTATACTCTTGATGGAGAAGAGGTTACTGATGCTGATGAGCTGATTCGAGGTATTGGCCATGTTAATGATATTCCATGTGGTATTCTTTTTGACTGTGGAGTTACACATTCCTTTATTTCTGTCAATTGTATGGAGAAGTTAAAACTGTCTGCTGTTGAAATGCCTTTTAAGTGGTCTGTGTCCACTCCCACAAATTCAGCTGTGGTCACATCTTTGATGTGCTTGGATTGCCCTCTTCGAGTATTGGAGCGGGAATTCAAAGTTGTAGTGTCTAAGATATATCCCTAGCTCAAGGATATGGAAAGATCTGAGAGCTAGAGAGTGATCTGATGTTACTGTGTGATTCTTTGGTATTCCAGCTATCCAGTTGGGATAACTTGGGTTTCCCTAATCACAGTGTGTGCGATTGTGCAATTAGGGAGTGAGAGAACGTACCTGAGCCTCTTGCTGGAGACAGCTATTTATAGGGGTGGCGTTGTACCTTATGGGCCTGTACGGAGGTCCAGCAAGGCAGCTGACGTGTCCCATTTAGGATAGGGGATGAGTCATTCATCCTTATCCTGTATTGGGGGATCTTATCCCTGTAGCAAGTTAGATTCACGCGCCCCTAGCTCGGACTCTTAAGGGACGAAGCCCATGTGGTCGGTCCAAGGTCGCTAGGGTGGGTCCTTGAACAAGCGCTCGGCCTGGATTAGACGTAGTCTGACTGATAGATTAATCTGGTCGGCCGAGTATTGTAAGGGTAGGACCGAGGGTCGGTCCACCACATAAGCCCCCTAGCTCGGTAAGACTGTTTAAGTCTTGAGCCGAGCTGAGAGTTTCTTACTTTATGGTTGAGGTTGGAGTGGGCCGAGTGCCTGGGTAAGGGTGAGGTAGTGGCCTGTGTTCCATAGTATGCTTCGCTGTCCTTTCATCTGGTCGAAAGGATGTTTGAGTGCCTTCCCACTGACACGTGTTACATGTGTCAGTTACGCCATTATTGCGCATGTTGGCATTTGGGATTTTCAAATATCCTATCCTATGGCTACGTGCCACGTTTTACTTTTTTAGGCTCAATGTAATATTGGGCCTTTGCTGTCAGGCCCAAATACTCAAAGAACGTGGGGGGGGAGGTTCCTTTTTGAACTTAACTTCCTTTTCGTTTTCCCTTTTCTCATTTCTCTCAAACTCTACACTCTGACTACTCATTCTTCTCCCTGCGATTTTCCCTTTTAGGACTCCAGACTCTTTCTTTATCGTACTCACGCCATTTTCATTCTGTCATTTTTTCTTGACGCTGTTGCTTCCTCTTTGCTGTGCCAACCAGTTCGTTCCAGTCTTCCTTTAATCTCAGGTATTTTAACTTGGAATTTCTACTTTTTGTCTCTCTCCTTTCTTTTTCTACTAGACTGTTCGTTTCTGGGTTCTTAGGCTGTTTGGTTTCCTAGTTTTTATTAGGTCCTGTGCTTTTTTTCTGGGTTTCTTTTTTGGGTTTTTAATTTATAATCATGGGTAGCAAGTGGTCATGGTATGAGACGTGGTCTAAGGTTTTGAATTTGAGTGACATTGAGGATTCTTCTTCTTCATCGTCATCTTCCTCTTCTAGAACGAAAATATTAGATTTCCTACCATCACCCTTCCGCCACCGCGTGGCGGATCCTATGGTGGAGACACCGTTAGATGTGGACTTTCCCCAAAATTCCGCAGAAGAGGAAAGTAGAAGATTAACATATCGATTGGCGGAGGAGCGAGCGCAAATAGCGTCACGATCCTCAAACCGTTCCTGGGAAAAACCTTTCTGGGGGAAGGCCATAAAGGTTAGGGGAAGATGTAGTCGGCTCGGCTATAGGGTGAATCGAACTAGGGTTAGGGTGTCTAAAGATTTTAATTTTATAGATTCTGACGCCGAGTCTTCCCTTTCCCCAGGTATGGTTCGTCGGTGCATCTCGCATCCTCATGAATTTCCTTTACCACCAAATGCTGAAGCTTATGATTGGGTTGATCTGGAGGTTCTTGGTACAAGATCGGCTTTGGTTGACAGCAATCTAGGCCATATCCGAGCTCACGTGCTTCCATGCCCTACAGATGAGGCTGGGACTTCTTATGCAATTAGTGCTCCGTCAGTTAATGACCGGGTGTGCACCTTGATTGCAAATAATCGCAGGGAGTTTTTTATGTATGAGGAAGTTGTTATAAGGCTAGGCATTAAACTGCCCTTCTCGGATTTTGAGATAGCTCTGCTGCGGCGGCTGCGCTTGGCCCCTACTCAACTACATCCTAGTGGTTGGGCCTTTGCTCGGGCATTCCAAAGGTTCTGTGAGGCTCGAAGGTTGGAATGTTCGATCAAAGCGTTTCTATGGCTGTATGTACCCCAAATAAATATTTTCAAGAAGGGGTCGACCAAGAGGGCATGGGTGTCATTGAAGGCACGCAATGACCATGCCTTATTTGCTAGGTCCTTGGTTTGTTACTATGCTTTTGTAGAAGCTATATTTCTAAGTTCTGTGTAATGCTACCCTTCTTGATATATTTTTACAGGTACCGAAGCGGATCATGCACTAGTCGTGGCTGAGGAGGGGCACACTCCACAACGTGGAGTGTGAATATTAGGGGTGTGATAATATGTGGGTTCGAGAATTACAAATTTGGCTTTTGATGGATATATATATATATATGTGTGTGTGTGTGTGATGTATTATCTTTTGCGAACTAAAACTATTGTATAACCTGTTTATTATTTTGGAAATGATGTATGGAGATGCACTATATTATATTTTGCCCTGCTGGCATACTGTTGATTATATGAAAATATTATTACAGGTTTTCAAGGCAAACTCAAATTTTTGGAATGTCCATAAAACAAAGGAAACTCTGTCCGATTTGACAGAGATTTTTATAAGCTAAAATGGTTTTAAAAAGGAAAATTTTAAGTCACTAAATAAATCGGGGTAATTAGAATATTAATTAAGATAGGGTGTTACACATGGAGGTCGAATTTGGCTATAAATTAGTGATTTGGTTGATGAAAATGATGGAGTAATTGGAAAAAGAAGGGAAACTCTGCCCAATTTCCATCTCAAACACCCTCTGTTCTTCGTCTTCGTTCTCAATCCTTACCCACACACTGATTGTAAGCTTTACACCATTTTAAAGCTTGCAAAGAGACCTTCAATTCAATACAAGAATCGTGCATTTTGGTGGCTTGTGCAAGGAGAACGAATTCACTAAAGATTGGTCCAAGAAACTGAATTCTGCAGTTTCAGTTATGAGGTGCCAAGTTCAAGCCTTCGATTTTGGTAGGTAGAGGCCCTCAAATCGTGTCATTTCAGTTTCTAATTAAAGTTTGCAATGTCTAGTTTCTATATTGACCAAGTTTATTCGTTTTCATGCACGATTGCTATGTCAAATCCTCTGCCAAACTTGCTCTCTTGAACCTGTGTTGGAACCGAAAACAGAGAAAGAGGTGATTTTAGAATCTGGGGTTTTTCTTGCTGTCTTTGCATCCAAAAAGCTTCATTGAGGTAAGGGAGAAGCTTTACTAATGCTAGAATAGATTATGGGATTGAATTGAATATTGGTTGAACCTCTATGTGGTTCAAAGGGCACTAGGTTAGTGAACAATGGCTTGGAGGCCAATTTGAATTGAAACAGGAATTGGAACATGTTAGATTATGGTATTAGAAGCTAAATGAATCCTCAATTTGATCTTAAATTGTGTGAATCAAAAATTGATATGTAAATTGAGTTTTAGGTTAAATTTGGGGGAAAACAACATGATTATGTGAAATCGATGTTAATTGGTGCAATTGATGTTATGAACAAGTTTCACATGATGTGTTTAAGTTGTACTTGAGGTTGATTTTGGTCAAAATTGAGTTGGTACGAATTTGGTATTCAAAAACCAGTTTCAGCACTGTTTTACTGATATATTAATCGATTAACCCGACTGTTAATCGATTAAACGAGTAAATTCTGATCAGTTTGAAATGTTATAAAGGAATAATCGATTAGCAGGATGAGTAATCGATTATTAATGAAATTTTGTAAAAAAAAATCAGAATTTAATTCATTAATCGATTAACCGGACATTTTAATCGATTAAAGGCTGAAGGTGGAACTTATTGACCAAAGGTTATATGGAATGACCTCAAGTAGACTTAAACTACACTTATGTTTGCGGAATCATGCATGGCATTTGCATTCTGGATTCCCACATTGGTGGAGACACGTCCGTGAGGCGTGGGCATATCCCTTATAATCATTTCTTTTAGACTCGAGGGACACTAGTGAAAGTGTCTCCTCCAAAGGGTCGTTTGGACTCGAGGGACACTCGTGAGGGTGTCTTCTCCAAAGGGTCGTTATGCGGGACGTAAGGGAATATCGATGACCGGGGTTGCACCTTTTGTTCCGGAAATACACACGTGGGTGTGGGCATGTCTTCAAACGCCGGACTCGAGAGACGTAGTCTTGCGGGATACGTCGGCGTCACTTCTATGAGCTCTAGGGGTGTCGTTTAATGTTGGCCGAGTCTGAGAGGTACTCGTTGAGGAGTACCGGGCATGTTTTAAAGGTGCCACGGAAGCCTATTTGTTGTGTTGGCCAACGATCTTGCATTGCTAGATGAGTTGCATTGTCAGTGCATATATCATTGATTAATCGTTATTATGTTTGGATGTTTATGATGGAATGAGAATTGATTTATGTAAGTGAATATTAAGAAATTCTAATGGATCATCAAAGGATTATAATTGATTATTAGCAAATGATAATTGATTAGAAAGGAAAATAGTGGTTAATGATAAATAAAGATTTGATTATTTCATTATTTGTTATCCTATCTATTTGATTATGCATTAGTACTTGCTGACTCCCTATGACCTTGTAGGTGATGGCTCGCTACATGACATTCGTGGAGTTACGCCCACTCCGTAGAGGAGTGTGGGATTACGAGGAGCACAGGGCTGTTTTCGAGGGTGAGGTTGACGTGATCTTTCGTCACCCTAACCCCGTTGCTCGCGTGCGACCTCGTAGGCTTCGCATCCCTATGATCTACATACTGCACATTCCTCCAGCTTATACTTATCGTTTTGGTACTCCTCCACCATGTCCTGGTCGTCGTTTTTATAATTTGCGTGTCAGACGTCCGGCTACCCGTACTCGTCCTTCTACTTCTTCTAAGGCTACTGCTACGGCCACTCCTCGTCCTGGTCCGACCACCAGGGTGTGCTTTGCACCTTCACCTGAGCCAGTGCGTCGCACTACTACTCTGCCGGTGTCGGATGAGGAGGAGGACGACCCCATAGAGGACGTGGATGGGACAGCTGCTGACAGCCAGTGATGTAGTGACTTTATTTTGTATGTGCAGTATGGGGGACCATAGTAGGATGCAGTGTTTCAGCTTTTGGAGGATCCAGGGATCAGGCATTAGTGTGGGTATTCATGGCACAACTTTCGATGGCTCTCTTATTTTGATTTGTAGTATATTGTATATATTTTGAGGAGAGCATTTTAGAGCTAATATTTTATGCTTACTGGTCTGTATCCCTAAAACTTTGCTACCTCGACTTTTACTACCTGACTATTTGATGTACTTGGTTTTTATTATGTTTGTATATGGGTTATGGTTGCATATTAACTTTGATATTATTGCAACCCTATTAAAACTTTCAAATCGTTTCCGCTGAACTCAAAACAAGTACATACTCATTTTACCTGAAAATATTTTGAGATATGAAAAGGTTAAAGTTTTCATGGAATTTTCCAATAGCTTAGCATAAGTTATTTATGTACTTTATTTTAATATAAATAAAGTCATATTTTCGAGAGCGTCACACGTGTTGGTATCAGAGCTGTGATCCCGCGAACTGATCCTGATCTGTGATCTCCAAAAGGTAATACCTCTTCTAGATACTTGTCTTAGTATCTGTTTTGGTTAATTAGCGCATAGAAAGAGGTGTTTTACATATACTTCACGTTAGGATTCTAGTCTGATATAAAGTCCTTAGTGCAGGTTTAAGATGTCTGCTAGAAACAATAACAATCATATGGCTGATGCCATATCAAGGTTGACGGATGTGTTGGTGGGTATGCAACAGCAACAACAGAGGCAACAAGCTAATCCACCACCACCTCAATCTTGTCAAGTGAAAATCCTGAGTCAAAGACTTTCTCAGAATTCCGAAACTTTAAACCCTCAAGGTTTGAAGGAGGTCATAAGCCCGAGGAAGCGAATCGTTGGATTCAGGAATTGAATAAGATTTTTCGTGCTATGGAGTGTGCTGATGCTCAAAAGGTGAAGTTTGCAGTTTTCATGCTTTCTGGTGAAGCTGAGAATTGGTGGCACCATACCATGCAGTTGTTGAACTATGAAGGAAGGATGATCACCTGGGATGTGTTTGTTGAGAGATTCCTCAATAAATACTTTCCGGAGGATCAAAGGAGAAAGAAAGAAATGGAATTCATGCAACTGAAACAAGGAGATATGAGCGTAGGAGAGTACGCAGCCAAATTTGAAGAACTCATCAAGTACTCTCGGTACTATCAGCTTAACCCAGATGAGAGGTCCAAATGTATTAAGTTTGAAAATGGACTTAAGCCGGAGATAAAGTCTGCCTTTGGTTACCTAAAGATCCGAAGTTTTCATGCTTTGGTTGAGATGTGCCGGGTTTACGAAGATGATAAGAAAGAGGAAGAGGCACAGAGGAGAAGTCAGTCTGGATTCGGACCTATCCGGAAGAAGAATTTCAACAATCGTAGCAAGGGTCCCTATTTTCAAAAAGGGAAAGGCAAGGAAGCTAATGGTGGAAAAGGTACTTCTCAGGCGAATTATCGCAAGTGTGAGAAGTGCAATCGTTTTCACTTTGGTACCAACTGCTATGCTGCACAAAATGGTCTCTGTTTTAATTGCGGTAAGAAGGGGCATTACTCCCGCGAATGTAAGGAGCCTGTCAAGAAAGAAGGAGCAAGCAAACCGACGGTATCTGGAAAGGTGTTTGCTTTAAGTGGAACTGAATCAACTCAATCCTCTGATCTGATTCAAGGTATTTATCTCCTTAATGACCAACCCTGTGTTGTTATGTTTGATTCTGGAGCCACACACTCTTTTGTGTCCCTTGAGTGTGTAAACCGTTTGAAGTTAGTAGTGTCTGATTCACCCTATCAGCTACAACTTGAAACCCCCACCAATAACCCGGTGGTTGTGTCTAAGGTCTGCAAGGACTGTAAAATAATGGTCTTAAACCACACATCCCTAGTAGATTTAATCTGCTTACCCATGCTCAAAATAGATGTGATCCTAGGAATGGATTGGTTAACTTGAAACCAAGTCCTCATTAACTGTGAGGCTAAGACGATCCAATTCCGAAACCATGAAACCTTAAGTCTTGAGCCTAGAGGATATATTTGTTTATTCTCCTCAATTTTAGAAGAGATGAAGGAAGTGAAGATTGAGGATATTCCTGTGATACGAGACTTTCCTGAAGTTTTTCCTGAAGAGATTCCAGGATTACCACCCAAGCGCGAAATCGAGTTTGGAATTGATCTCGTACCGGGAACCGGACCTATTTCTATTGCTCCGTACAGGATGGCAACACCAGAAATGGCCGAAATGAAGAAGCAGATTGAAGAGTTGATGCAGAAACAAATGATAAGGCCAAGTGTTTCGCCATGGGGAGCTCCGTTGTTATTCGTTAAGAAGAAAGACGGTAGTATGAGAATGTGCGTGGACTACCGGCAGTTGAATAAGGTCACAATTAAGAATAAGTATCCGTTGCCAAGGATTGATGACCTTATGGATCAAGTTCGAGGAGCTTCGGTGTTTTCCAAGATCGATTTAAGGTCGGGATATCATCAGATCAGAATTCGAGATGAAGATATTCCGAAGACAACTTTTCGATCGAGATATGGGCATTATGAATATGTGGTGATGCCGTTTGGGCTAACGAATGCTCCTGCTATTTTCATGGACTATATGAACAGAATTTTCCGACCCTATTTGGATTTGTTTGTGGTCGTGTTCATCGACGATATTCTCATCTACTCAAAGAGTCCAGAAGAACATGCCGAACATCTCAAGATTGTGCTGGGGATCTTGAGAGAGAAGCAACTCTATGCCAAACTTGCTAAGTGTGAGTTTTGGTTGGATAAGGTGAACTTTTTGGGTCATGTTATTTCCAAAGAAGGTATTGCGGTTGATCCAGCTAAAGTTGGAGTTGTGTTGAAATGGGAGCAACCCAAAACTGTGACGGAAGTTCGTAGTTTCTTGGGTTTAGCTGGATACTACCGGAGATTTATTGAAGGATTTTCAAAGATTGCCTTGCCGTTGACCAAGTTAACTCGCAAGGATCAACTTTTCTTGTGGGATCATAAGTGTGAGGAAAGTTTTCAGTTATTGAAGGAAAAGTTGACATCCACACCGGTGTTAGTGTTACCTGATCAACATAGGAGTTTTGATGTTTATTGTGATGCCTCGAGGCAGGGTCTTGGATGTGTTTTAATGCAAGATAGAAGGGTGGTAGCTTACGCATCCAGACAATTGAAGGTGCATGAGGTCAATTATCCGACGCATGACTTAGAATTGGCTGCTATTGTTTTCGCTTTGAAGATTTGGAGACATTATCTCTATGGCACTATGTTCAAGGTGTTTAGTGACCATAAGAGTTTGAAGTACCTGTTCGATCAGAAAGAGTTGAACATGAGACAAAGGCGTTGGATGGAATTTATCAAAGATTATGATTTCGAACTTCAATATCATCCCGGTAAATCAAATGTAGTAGCTGATGCTTTAAGCCGGAAGACTCTTCACATGAGTGCGTTGATGGTGAAGGAGTTTTCGTTAATAGAGAAGTTTCGAGATCTAAGCTTGTTGATGCAAGTAGAACCTGGATGTATAAGGCTTGGTAAGCTGCAGATTACTAATGAGTTCCTGATTCATGTCCGGGACTCACAACAGTCAGATGAAGAGCTTCAAGAGAAGAGAAGGTTGATGAGGGAAGGAAAGGAGTTAAACTTCCAAACTGGAAATGATGGAATTCTCCGATTCAAAGATCGGATTTGTATTCCTAAAGATCAAGAGATAAGAAGACTGATTTTGGACGAAGCACACAAAAGTAGGATGAGTATCCATCATGGATCAACCAAGATGTATCAAGATTTAAAGAAATTGTTTTGGTGGTCCGGATTGAAGAAAGATGTTGCTTCGTACGTCGCTTCCTGTCTGATTTGTCAAAAGGCAAAAGCTGAGCATAAGAAGCCAGGTGGAGAGTTACAACCTTTGGATGTTCCTCAATGGAAGTGGGATAGCATTTCAATGGACTTTGTGTCTGGATTACCGAGGACTGTTGGAAGTTTTGATGCGATCTGGGTAATTGTTGATAGATTGACCAAGTCAGCGCATTTTATTCCAGTTAATATGCGTTATCCCATGGATAAGTTTGCTCAGTTGTACATCAAGGAGGTTGTTCGCCTTCATGGTATTCCTTCAAGTATTGTCTCGGATAGAGATCCGAGGTTTACTTCGAAGTTTTGGCAGGGTTTGCAGCAGTCTCTGGGGTCAAAGTTGAGAATGAGTTCTGCTTATCACCCTCAGACGGATGGCCAGTCTGAAAGGACGATTCAGTCACTCGAAGATTTCCTCAGAGCCTGTGTCTTGGAGAGTCAAGAAAATTGGGATAAACTCTTGCCGCTTGTAACATTCCCGATTTTCCCTAACTATTAGGTGCTTTAATTAATAGAATTTTGATAAGAGTAGTGTTGTTTCCAAGCCTTTGAGTATGTTTAGAATGTAGGAATTAGCAAAGGGTAGGTTTGATGAAGTAGAATTAGTTTAGAAGTGAGTTTTAGAAGTGTAATCATAAGTTAAGGAGCATAGGATCTTAGGAAATTAGGAATTTAATATCTATATCTCAAAATCCAAATTCCACCGTTGGATGTGAAGACGAGTGTCTTAGGATGCTTGTCTCAAAATATGAGCAAGATCCGACGGTTAACGAAGAAGTTAGAGCGATTTGAAGTTCAAGGGATTAAGTGGGCTGAACAGGTTAATCGATTAACCCTTGAGTTAATCGATTAAGATTTTCACCACTTTCGGGCATTAATCGATTAATGACATGGTTAATCGATTAACCAGTGCTTTTCAACTCGAAGTATCCGGATACTTAGTGATGTATCCGGATACATTGCAGCAGATCAGTTTTATAAACACGATTTTAATGAGTTGTTTCTCATTTCTCTTCTCCTCTTCTTCACGAGCTCCTCCCTCCTCTCAACCCTAACATCTCCAATCTTCTTAGTCAACCAAATCCACACAAAAATCAACACCATAAATCATTCCCCCCATCATTTTCCCATGAGTTTCCCTCTCTCAAATCTCATTTTCATCTCTTTTCTCAAAATCCCCAAATCCCCACATAAACCCTAACATTCCCAATCCATCAAATTGAGCCTCCCAATCATTCAATTGGTCTTAGAAGATTCTAAAGGGCAAGGAATATAAGTCTTGGAGCATGGATTGGAGCTTGGTGTGGGAGCTCTAACAAAACCCCCAATTCCTGTTTCTTTCTCCTCTTCTCTCCAAGAGGTAAGGGGGAGTACTTTGGTTCTAATTAGGGAAGGGACTTAATAATAGTAATAGGGTATAATTAGATGTATTTTATATGTGTATGTTTGATTTGTATGTTGAAAATGTTATGATTGAATATAAATTGCATGTTATGAACTTAGGGTTTGCTTAGAAATTTATTATTGAATGGATACTAAAATAAATGATTAAATGAATAATATGGTTATGAGTATTGAGTTTAGTATACTTGGTGTGTTCTATATGTTGAATGTGAGTACATATATGTTATGAACTTAAGTTATTGCTAGAAATATGTTGCTAAAATCGTTAGGAAACTAATTAAATAAATGGCATGATTGTGATCCTTATGGTTGTTGATTGTGATTGTCTCTCTATATGTATATTATGGCCGAAGCTTTAATTTAGAAAACCCAACCAATTGGATATAAAATATTAAAGGTTCGATTAAGGAAAGCCACATAAAATGAATTAGAAACACGTGCATTATGGAGTAAGGTGGACCTTAGGTGTACGGGGAAAAACACACGTCGTTTCACGATTGATGAGGGCAAGAGTATATACTAGAATTATTGTGGAGAACTTTGATCCTGCAAAGGACACGGGTTTGCTTCCCGTGTTGGGGGTTGGTTCTACGCAAACCACAATGATTCTAATACTTTGGCTCGTTTTGGCCAGTCGAGGGTGATTTCTGCTAAAGCTCGATTTGGACAAATCAACCCAAATCGCATGAGGGACCTTCCTAAGTGGAGGTGAAGTGTTGTGCAAGCGGATATGAGGGACCTCCCTAAGTAGGAGGTGAAGTATCCAACTATAGGTTGAGAAATGCTTACTCCTGGTCGGTTTTTCCCCAGAGTGGAGGGTGGGTTTGTGAGGTGGTTGTGTTGTTATTACAAAGAGAAAAGTGTTATTGGTACATTGTGTGAGAAACCCTCATTCGGGGAGAATGTGAAGCACAATGTACCCGATTGTTAAAAGTGTTATTGTTATTGGATATGGAGAAGTGCATACATGGATATATAATTGGTTTAATTCACTGAATCCAATAAAAGTGTTAAAGTGTTATAGTGGTTAAAGTTAAATGGATAGTGTACATTGGATTCAGGAATTAAATCATAATAGTATAAAGTGCATTCATACTCATATGATTGAGCATAAAAGCATTGTTATGTATTTGGTATTGTATAAGGAAATGTATTGGCTTAGTGTGATAAAATAGTTGAATGCTAAGGTATAGGAATATATTATTTAATTGGAATAATGTGAGTATGAATATATGTGTGTGGGTATGTCTAGTTACGCTGTATTACTGTTGTTTGAGTGTTTTCCTTGATTATTTCTCAAATTACTCACCCCTTAAGTTGACCATTTTAGGTACCATCGGAGAAAGACATTCTTGGCTCACGCATCGAGAAGGTATACTCTCACTTAAGGAGAGTATACCAGTATAGTGACCTCCTTGGTCACATTATGTTGCTGCAACCATTCTAGGATATTAGACTGTAAAATGTTTTATTAATTAAAGTTGTTATAAGTGTTAATTTTTATTGTAAGTTAAGAATGTTTCTATTTTTGTAAAAGGACTTTGTAAAAACCTCTCTTTTTATTAAATGTATCAATGGTTGTGAAGGATATAAAAATATCCTCTCTTAAATTGTTTCATGATAAGTCACAACCAATTACAATGTAACTATAGTTTTATAATTTTATAAACTGTTCTAGACTGACAGGTGAATAATAAACTTGGGAAAAGTCCATATTTTAGAGTAAACGCCGCCAACTTTTTTTTTAAAATCCCAAGCCTTTTTATATTAAATCAATATAAAAGTAATATATGTTAAAGTTTAAAAATTGAGGATGTTATAGATGGTATCAGAGCAATGGTTGCAATTCTCGGCCGTGGAGTATGGATTTCCTACTCCCAAAGAGTTACTCCACATGAGAGTAACTAACCAATAGTTAGTCTAGTAGCTTATTTTCATAGTTTATGCATGCATACCTAGTTAAAGTTAGTATAGTTTAGTAGTGTTAATAGGGTAGTACTAGTGATAGTGTAGTAATCTTCAATTCAAAGTGGACTAAGTAGAATTTTCAATTGTAACTTGGTTGTATTTTGAAGTGGACCGAAAGTAGAGGCTAAGGGAAGTAAAACTCCCAACGGGATAGAGCATGAAATTGCTACCCCAACGGGATGGACTAAACCTCAGTTTTGAATTAAGTAAGTCAACTTCGAATATAACGAAGAATTGAAACTTTTACGTGAAATGAAATTTCCAAGTCTTCTTTTGAATGAAAGATGAGTCTATTCTTATTATTTAATTGGAATTCGGGTTGTACGAAAATGGTTTTGTTTCTAATGCAATGTAGAATCGAGAAGGGCCCCTCGATGAGTACATTTTATTAGAAGATGAAATCATCGAGTCCTTGAAATCCAATGAAATAATTGTGAATTTCTTTTCTAAGCATAGGAATAGGATAAGTATTAGGAATCATTGCATCATAGACACTCCGGGCATTCTTTATCAGAGTGCACTGCGGAAGTGAATAGGCGTCAACCCGATGTACTTGCCTTTAACTTTGATAACTAAGTGTCGTCTCTAAAAAGATTTAAGTCCTTTCTACAATTCCACATTATGTTTGGTGATAAATACATTACTAAATTTATAAAGTGTAAGTGTGTTTTAGCATCAAACTATTTTAAGACTTAGTTTTGAAAAGTATTAATAGCATGAATTCTAATGAACGTCAAGCATATAAGTATTCTACTATTTTCTTAAGTATGGAATTGATTCCAACTTTGGAAATTGACCGAATGTCACAATAGTGATTTTTAAACATAGACTGTTAACAAAATGAGTTCCTAAGTAATGGGAGAATGGTGTAGTTTACTATTAGAATACACCAATCGCCGATTTAATAGGAATTCACCGAATGTGACATACATCAATTTGAAACAAGATTTGAACTTCAAAGTTGAAATAAAAGGAAAGACATTTATGAAGGTTTGAAAATGCGGATGAAATTAAATTTCAACCGATACATGCAATTCCTTTTATTTGAGTTTGATGGTCATAGAGGATCCTTGCTTTCTTTGACAAAGGAGTCCTCGAAACTTTTGAATTAATTCTAAAACCAATGTGAAACGATTTTGGAAATAGTTATGAATACTTTAAATTTTTGGGATGCTTGACATGTTTTCCTCTTATCAACTAATTTTATTACAGTTTGAAATGAAATTGATTTGTGAATTACAAAGAGTTTTTCCTTATTTACAGAAAGAGATAATTTTTGGAAATTCTTTCTCACCAAGGATCAAATCTTTTTCTTCTAAGTTAGAACTCTTTTGTTTTCTAATACGATGTGGAATTGAGAGATACAAGTGACGATAACCAAGTGGGTCAAAGGCAATGTATCTCACATAGAGTGAGATTCAAGTCTAGAATCTCAATTAAGGTAATGGATGCTATACTATTTCCTTTAAGCTCACATAGAACTCAAGGGAAATGTGTGATTATTATTGAGTGAACTATATTCTGGAATCACAACTAATTTTTAAATCAAAGTTAACTATTCCCTGGAATATAATTTGTTAGCTATCAAAGTCCCATTCTTAACATCCATTATAAGAGTTTTAGCACCAGAGTCTAGATAACAATAAGGGGGTTTCAACTAAGGTTCTAAGATAAAAAGTAGTTAGACGAAACCCTAACCCAAGAGACCAAATAGGAGACCTTGAACCTCATGTGAGCGATAGACAAACATAGGTTTAGTGAGAATCTTAAGCTAGTAGAGCTTCATTTAGATTAAGTGGTAGAACTTCAATAGGGTAAGGATTAGATTAAGTGATAGAAGTTAATTTCTTCTTAGTGGAGTGTTAGAGTTTAAACCTTAGGCACGTAAGTATAGAGAGATGAATCTAGGAAGTAGGTTTTAATTTTCTCTAGAGTTATTTATTTGCATGTGTTTGAATTGTATATAAATATATTAATGATTTTAAACTTTCTAAGATTATATACTAGACCAAATAATTGTTGGAACTATTTTTTTTGTATTCTTGCGTTCAAGTTCCAACTCTGATTAATTTCATATACCTTGTGTACTCTCTGGTGATGGTTTTAAGTAAAGAAAATTTTCCCTTTTCCGGTGAATGTGATTTTGTAAAGGTACTAAATTATTATTTATCTATTAAGAATCAAATGAAATTTTCAAAACAAACTGCTTTGCATTTTGCCTGGCTATTCTTAATTTCAATCTTTTCTTATGATATGAACTGAGTCCTTATGTAAAGGACAACCCTTTTCCATATACATATATACATAGTATTCAAACATACCTTTTCGTATAATATTTTAGTTTAGATTGTAAAATACATTAAAGCGGATTTTTCAAAGGACCACCATTGTATTTACCCTGCATCGTTAATCCCTATTTTCAACTGCATTCATGAATAATGTATTCTTTGACTTTACTTTTATATTGGGTAACTTTGGATGGGAATTTGAAACCATTCTCTTCTTGGGTAACCAACTCTATTTTGGGGTGATTTTATATGTGTAGGTATTATTTACTTTTGAATCACTAAATGCATACCCCTGCATCTAATGAATATCCAGTGTCCTTTCAAAACTTTTATTCCATTCAATTCAATGCAACACTATTTTTATATGTATTGATCATTTTTACTAATCGTGTTGAATTGATGTTTTAATTTTCCTTTAAGAAACCTCGGTAGTAGTAGAACAGTTCTATTATTGAGATCCAACCGAGTTGCGTTCTAAGTGGGGGAGCAATCCCCAAGAGTAATAACCATTCCATTGCCTAGCATAAGATTCATCTTGTGACTAGAGCATATAGCTCTGTATCCCTGTTTCAATTCTTACAACTTAGCCGAATTTCGGGGACGAAATTCATATAAGTGGGGGAGATTGTAACATCCCCGATTTTCCCTAACTATTAGGTGCTTTAATTAATAGAATTTTGATAAGAGTAGTGTTGTTTCCAAGCCTTTGAGTATGTTTAGAATGTAGGAATTAGCAAAGGGTAGGTTTGATGAAGTATAATTAGTTTAGAAGTGAGTTTTAGAAGTGTAATCATAAGTTAAGGAGCATAGGATCTTAGGAAATTAGGAATTTAATATCTATATCTCAAAATCCAAATTCCACCGTTGGATGTGAAGACGAGTGTCTTAGGATGCTTGTCTCAAAATTTGAGCAAGATCCGACGGTTAACGAAGAAGTTAGAGCGATTTGAAGTTCAAGGGATTAAGTGGGCTGAACAGGTTAATCGATTAACCCTTGAGTTAATCGATTAAGATTTTCACCACTTTCGGGCATTAATCAATTAATGGCATGGTTAATCGATTAACCAGTGCTTTTCAACTCGAAGTATCCGGATACTTAGTGATGTATCCGGATACATTGCAGCAGATCAGTTTTATAAACACGATTTTAATGAGTTGTTTCTCATTTCTCTTCTCCTCTTCTTCACGAGCTCCTCCCTCCTCTCAACCCTAACATCTCCAATCTTCATAGTCAACCAAATCCACACAAAAATCAACACCATAAATCATTCCCCCATCATTTTCCCATGAGTTTCCCTCTCTCAAATCTCATTTTCATCTCTTTTCTCAAAATCCCCAAATCCCCACATAAACCCTAACTTTCCCAATCCATCAAATTGAGCCTCCCAATCATTCAATTGGTCTTAGAAGATGCTAAAGGGAAAGGAATAGAAGTCTTGGAGCATGGATTGGAGCTTGGTGTGGGAGCTCTAACAAAAACCCCAATTCCTGTTTCTTTCTCCTCTTCTCTCCAAGAGGTAAGGGGGAGTACTTTGGTTCTAATTAGGGAAGGGACTTAATAATAGTAATAGGGTATAATTAGATGTATTTTATATGTGTATGTTTGATTTGTATGTTGAAAATGTTATGATTGAATATAAATTGCATGTTATGAACTTAGGGTTTGCTTAGAAATTTATTATTGAATGGATACTAAAATAAATGATTAAATGAATAATATGGTTATGAGTATTGATTTTAGTATACTTGGTGTGTTCTATATGTTGAATGTGAGTACATATATGTTATGAACTTAAGTTATTGCTAGAAATAAGTTGCTAAAATCGTTAGGAAACTAATTAAATAAATGGCATGATTGTGATCCTTATGGTTGTTGATTGTGATTGTCTCTCTATATGTATATTATGGCCGAAGCTTTAATTTAGAAAACCCAACCAATTGGATATAAAATATTAAAGATTCGATTAAGGAAAGCCACATAAAATGAATTAGAAACACGTGCATTATGGAGTAAGGTGGACCTTAGGTGTACGGGGAAAAACACACGTCGTTTTACGATTGATGAGGGCAAGAGTATATACTAGAATTATTGTGGAGAACTTTGATCCTGCAAAGGACACGAGTTTTCTTCCCGTGTTGGGGGTTGGTTCTACGCAAACCACAATGATTCTAATACTTTGGCCCGATTTGGACAAATCAACCCAAATCGCATGAGGGACCTTCCTAAGTGGAGGTGAAGTGTTGTGCAAGCGGATATGAGGGACCTCCCTAAGTAGGAGGTGAAGTATCCAACTATAGGTTGAGAAATGCTTACTCCTGGTCGGTTTTTCCCCAGAGTGGAGGGTGGGTTTGTGAGGTGGTTGTGTTGTTATTACAAAGAGAAAAGTGTTATTGGTACATTGTGTGAGGAACCCTCCTTCGGGGAGAATGTGAAGCACAATGTACCCGATTGTTAAAAGTGTTATTGTTATTGGATATGGAGAAGTGCATACATGGATACATAATTGGTTTAATTCACTGAATCCAATAAAAGTGTTAAAGTGTTATAGTGGTTAAAGTTAAATGCAAAGTGTACATTGGATTCAGGAATTAAATCATAATAGTATAAAGTGCATTCATACTCATATGATTGAGCATAAAAGCATTGTTATGTATTTGGTATTGTATAAGGAAATGTATTGGCTTAGTGTGATAAAATAGTTGAATGCTAAGGTATAGGAATATATTATTTAATTGGAATAATGTGAGTATGAATATATGTGTGTGGGTATGTCTAGTTATGCTGTATTATTGTTGTTTGAGCGTTTTCCTTGATTATTTCTCAAATTACTCACCCCTTAAGTTGACCATTTTAGGTACCATCGGAGAAAGACATTCATGGCTCACGCACCGAGAAGGTATACTCTCACTTAAGGAGAGTATACCAGTATAGTGACCTCCTTGGTCACATTATGTTGCTGCAACCATTCTAGGATATTAGATTGTAAAATTTTTTATTAATTAAAGTTGTTATAAGTGTTAATTTTTATTGTAAGTTAAGAATGTTTCTATTTTTGTAAAAGGACTTTGTAAAAACCTCTCTTTTTATTAAATGTATCAATGGTTGTGAAGGATATAAAAAGATCCTCTCTTAAATTGTTTCATGATAAGTCACAACCAATTACAATGTAACTATAGTTTTATAATTTTATAAACTGTTCTAGACTGACAGGTGAATAATAAACTTGGGAAAAGTCCATATTTTAGAGTAAACGCCGCCAATTTTTTTTTTAATATCCCAAGCCTTTTTATATTAAATCAATATAAAAGTAATATATGTTAAAGTTTAAAAATTGAGGATGTTATAGATGGTATCAGAGCAATGGTTGCATTTACGGAAATTCGTGCCGGATCCCAATTCTGTGATTGAAATTCAACCGGATGACGTGACTCTGCGAGAGAATCTCACTTTTGAGACTTTCCCCGTCCGAATAGAAGATCGAAGAATGAAGCAGTTGCGGGGAAAGGAGATTTCATTAGTTAAAGTTATTTGGGAAAATGTGGATGTATCAGAAGCAACTTGGGAATTAGAAGATAAAATGAGAAAGGATTATCCTGAGTTGTTTATGTAAGCGGAATTTCGAGGACGAAATTCTTGTAAGTGGGTGAGAAGTGTAATACCCCGAATTTTTGTTCCCAAATAAATAAAAAGAAATATTTAAATAAAACTAATTATATGGAATTAATTAGTTTTGTTTATTAAATTATGATTTTATTAAAAGGATAATCAAGGGAAAAATATAAGAAAAATATTTTGGTTAAGAAATAAGGTGTTTTTGCAGTTTGGTCCTTGGAAAGGACCTAGGAATCAATATTGGAAAGATATTTGGAGGGAAAGTGAATAAAATAATAATTTTTGAAAAATTGGTCGTGTTAATCGATTAACCCGACCGTTAATCGATTAACGATAGTGCAGAAGCTGAAGATAGTGCGTTTGATGAATCAACAAGCTGATTAATTCAAAAATTAACACATAGCACCGGCTGGGATTAGTGGATAACACGTGTGGTGATGCATGGAGGTCGAATTTGGCTATAAATTAGTGATTTGGTTGATGAAAATGATGGAGTAATTGGAAAAAGAAGGGAAACTCTGCCCAATTTCCATCTCAAACACCCTCTGTTCTTCGTCTTCGTTCTCAATCCTTACCCACACACTGATTGTAAGCTTTACACCATTTTAAAGCTTGCAAAGAGACCTTCAATTCAAGACAAGAATCGTGCATTTTGGTGGCTTGTGCAAGGAGAACGAATTCACTAAAGATTGGTCCAAGAAACTGAATTCTGCAGTTTCAGTTTTGAGGTGCCAAGTTCAAGCCTTCGATTTTGGTAGGTAGAGGCCCTCAAATCATGTCATTTCAGTTTCTAATTAAAGTTTGAAATGTCTAGTTTCTATATTGACCAAGTTTATTTGTTTTCATGCACGATTGCTATGTCAAATCCTCTGCCAAACTTGCTCTCTTGAACCTGTGTTGGAACCGAAAACATAGCAAGAGGTGATTTTAGAATCTGGGGTTTTTCTTGCTGTCTTTGCATCCAAAAAGCTTCATTGAGGTAAGGGAGAAGCTTTACTAATGCTAGAATAGATTATGGGATTGAATTGAATATTGGTTGAACCTCTATGTGGTTCAAAGGGCACTAGGTTAGTGGACAATGGCTTGGAGGCCAATTTGAATTGAAACAGGAATTGGAACATGTTAGATTATGGTATTAGAAGCTAAATGAATCCTCAATTTGATCTAAAATTGTGTGAATCAAAAATTGATATGTAAATTGAGTTTTAGGTTAAATTTGGGGGAAAACAACATGATTCTGTGAAATCGATGTTAATTGGTGCAATTGATGTTATGAACAAGTTTCACATGATGTGTTTAAGTTGTACTTGAGGTTGGTTTTGGTCAAAATTGAGTTGGTACGAATTTGGTATTCAAAAACCAGTTTCAGCACTGTTTTACTGATATATTAATCGATTAACCCGACTGTTAATCGATTAATACGAGTAAATTCTGATTAGTTTGAAATGTTATAAAGGAATAATCGATTAGCAGGATGAGTAATCGATTATTAATGAAATTTTGTAAAAAAAAAATCAGAATTTAATTCATTAATCGATTAACCGGACATTTTAATCGATTAAAGGCTGAAGGTGGAACTTATTGACCAAAGGTTATATGGAATGACCTCAAGTAGACTTAAACTACACTTATGTTTGCGGAATCATGCATGGCATTTGCATTCTGGATTCCCACATTGGTGGAGACACGTCCGTGAGGCGTGGGCATATCCCTTATAGTCATTTCTTTTAGACTCGAGGGACACTAGTGAAAGTGTCTGCTCCAAAGGGTCGTTATGCAGGACGTAAGGGAATGTCGGTGACCGGGGTTGCACCTTTTGTTCCGGAAATACACACGTGGGTGTGGGCATGTCTTCAAACGCCGGACTCGAGAGACAGTCTTGCGGGATACGTCGGCATCACTTCTATGAGCTCTAGGGGTGTCGTTTAATGTTGGCCGAGTCCGAGAGGTACTCGTTGAGGAGTACCGGGCATGTTTTAAAGGTGCCACGGAAGCCTATTTGTTGTGTTGGCCAACGATCATGCATTGCTAGATGAGTTGCATTGTCAGTGCATATATCATTGATTAATCGTTATTATGTTTGGATGTTTATGATGGAATGAGAATTGATTTATGTAAGTGAATATTAAGAAATTCTAATGGATCATCAAAGGATTATAATTGATTATTAGCAAATGATAATTGATTAGAAAGGAAAATAGTGGTTAATGATAAATAAAGATTTGATTATTTCATTATTTGTTATCCTATCTATTTGATTATGCGTTAGTACTTGCTGACTCGCTATGCCCTTGTAGGTGATGGCTCGCTACATGACATTCGTGGAGTTACGCCCACTCCGTAGAGGAGTGTGGGATTACGAGGAGCACAGGGCTGTTTTCGAGGGTGAGGTTGACGTGATCTTTCATCACCCTAACCCCCTTGCTCGCGTGCGACCTCGTAGGCTTCGCATCCCTATGATCTACATACTGCACATTCCTCCAGCTTATACTTATCGTTTTGGTACTCCTCCACCACGTCCTGGCCGTCGTTTTTATAATTTGCATGTCAGACGTCCGGCTACCCGTACTCGTCCTTCTACTTCTTCTGAGGCTACTGCTACGGCCACTCCTCATCCTGGTCCGACCACCAGGGTGTGCTTTGCACCTTCACCTGAGCCAGTGCGTCGCACTGCTACTCTGCACCTTCAATTGTAACAGTCCGATTTTCATAACATAAAATAATCATTTATTACGTATTAAGTTGCGAAAAATGAGGCCATTTTTTTAAAAAAAAAATACAATGTTCATTGTTCATCGAATCACTTTATCGAAAACCGAGTTGTTACCGAAATCATTTCGTCAATATCAAGTTATAATCAAAAGGAGTTCATTATCAAAGTAGTTAGAATCCATCATAGTTCATTCCTACAAAACATCGGTATTTCAAAATATTACAACCCACATCTTCTCAAAATGAGGTATGAAATATAAAAACAGATAATTACAATAACGGTCCATGGCTATGGCAATCCTATATTAGAAACACAGAACCTAGACACTAAGACGGTTCCACCACTAAACAGCCCCGACATGTCATCCTTCGCAACTAATCAATCATCATGCTACTTCCGCGGTCTTTCATGCTGATAGTCTCGTAGAACAACATGCCCTAGATGTGCATCTCTTGTTGTCCCCGTCATCACGTCTCGGGTTTCCTATTTCTAGAAGAGAGTTGCCTTGTCAAGTACATCCGCTAGGAGCAACCTCCCAGGCTACCTCCCGAAGGGGCCATATGTGAATCACTAAATGCTGGGCCATCTACCCGTTGCAATACCGGAGTAACCCGATACGACAACATGATAGGAGAGAGGTCAGCATTCCAGAAGTACAACAGTAACGAAGCAGTCTATTGCTAACTCAAGGTAGAAGAAAATATGCAGAATAATTTATGGAGATAGATTCCAAGTATTAACAGATAGTAAACATGTATAGACACGTATAACTGAAGACATATAGCACCAGGTAATCATAATGTGCATGTAACATTTATTTACATATCATAAAACATCATTTGTTGTGCTATCAAAAGATCCACATAGCAGGTAATAACATCATAGTAGATATCTTTAACAAGTGAAACATTTCATCAACCCATAACACCGATCATTTCATATCTCAATAAACTTTGATATCACATCATGCTCATTCTTTGATTACTCATCTCATAAGCTCCTCAATTATTATTTATTACAACAGATTCCAAGATCACATCTTATTAAGCATATTCTTCCTTATCATTAAGTCTTATTATTCCGGGTCCTTCAATGATGTGGGGAAAGCATCATTGAAAATAGCACACACGTCTACATCTCCTCGGTAATCCACCCAACGGAAGCTAACAGGAGTACAAGACCTTTACCACGCAGGCATTGCTACCCGTAGCAAAAGTAAATGGAATCCTGGCTCATTGCATAAACATAGTGCCTCGTTCCAGTCCCTCTCACTGTTCTCGAATTGCCATAGGGGGCGACAATACTAATTCTAGTTAGCTGTGTAGAACTTACCACGACATAAAACCGATCTGCCCGTACCACATATGGAATTCGTTCTGCCTAGAATAGCACTCAAGGCTTCTTGACGTATCACCGTCCTTACCCTCCCCTATTGCAATCACAACCCGAATATCCCTGATACTCTGGGGTATCTTCCTCTCCACTACTTCGCACTCATACTTACCGCATTAATTAATGTCTTTTAAAAGTTTTCTTACATCTTTAGTCTTTTAATGACCTAAGGTCGACTCATCCTCGTAACATCCCTTCGACGAGTCCCAATCGCTAACAAAGTTATTATCTTTCCCCAAAAAGCACAAAGTTCCACATTCTTCAAAGATACCATTGAGAGCCAGCTTAGATCATCGAGTCTTGAATCACGAACATCGCACAATCACATTTCCTTGCCATCAGCATTTCCAGAAGCACATCATTCTTTTCTTTGATACGTATCTCAAGATTTATTACATTTTCATACTTTCTAAAATACTTTGGATTCCATTATAATTTCATAATTTCCATTGTCTCACTCATCCATAACCAGAACCAGAATATAACAGTTATCATTCAGGCATACTTAATAATTGTGCGACAACAGATTATACATAATGCAATTAGAGTGTATGGAAATCAAGGTCATGATCATATACTCATATAACACATATCATATGGCAAAAAATAAAATTTCAGAATGACACATATATCTTTCAGACATGTTTATAAAATCAAGTATGCCATATATAATTATTAAAATGCATGGTAATCAGAATCATCACATATGATCATGTAGCACATAACATATAACAATTACTAGAATTTCGATCTTGATATACTCAGTTTAGAACTGAGTCTAAGCGTCACGTTGACTTAGGCTTACTGCATCTCTCACCTCTTACTCCAGCTGATGAATGAACACGATCTCCGCGGGTCCTTGCTGCTACTAATTGTTCCAATCCCCCATCTTTAAAATACCTCGTATTAAATAAGCTTACGTCATAACTTATTCCAAATAAACTCATCACTTCATTTATTTTCTAGAAAACTCTTTTACTTTCGTTCAACATTTCCAAAGCACAATCATTTTCTCAAAACAACTCCAAATTTTTCTCACTTTGAAATACTTCAAAACCATTTGAAAACTCTTGATAATACAATTTAAAACAATCACTTTAGTTGCTGGTCCAATCTTGGACAGCCACCACTTTCAATTCGAAATACCGAAAAATCATCATTTTTCAAACTAACTTTTGCTACAACAAATAATACTTAATACTTGCACTTTGAAACACTTGAAAACATTTTTGAAATAGAAATACATTACTAATAAATTCTGGACAGCATTCAATCCAAATCCAAAAATCACTTTTTCACTTTGATTTTTTTCGATAAAAACTCATGTATAAAACGCATACGTAAAAACCTTAGAATAAAACACTTTCTTGTAAATTTTTTTGAACCTTAACACTATAAAATAAATTGTTGGACAACATTAAATACTTAGTATAAAACCTCATAATCAACTTAGTTAAAGCACTAATCTAAGTCAGGCTTTACTTAAAAATCGCTTCTTAAAGAATCACTTAAATCAAAATTCTAGTTTAGCCAAACCAAGAAGCATCATTAACATCTAAACTTACATGATTATTCTCTAATCTTAATTTATTATGCACTAATCAAAATTAATCATTCACTAATCAAAATCAACTTATACTAATCATACACTAATCACCGTTAACAAATCACTAAGCCAAATTAGCAAACAATAATCAAGATTAACAATCACTAATCAAGATTAATTATCACTAATTAGGGTTAACATTTACTAATCATGATTAACATGTTAACCACAACTTAATCACATTTAAGAAACAAATTAAACTAATCACTTAGGAAAATCACTTGCAAATTACGGTTAATTTCCTAAACTTTGTTAATTTCACAATCAAAAATCTAACTATGATAAACTAACCATATGACATGCTAACTAGGGTCATGCATGTAACTTTCTCTCTAAACGTTCCACTATCAAATTTATCATTTTTATTTATTATTTATTTTTCTTCACTTTCATGAAATGACATTTTGTATGAAATCTATCATTATCAAAATCACTTTTGACCAAAAATCCCACATTTCTCAACATGCATTGGCCGAAAAATGCATCATGTTTTGGTCATATTTTCACTCAAATTTTTATCTTGAAAAATCACAAAATAATTTTCCTATTGGTCTAAAAAAACTGTGTTCATCATCATCAAACCAACAAAATTTTCACTTGTTTTCTTAAACTAAAAATCATAATAAGCTTTCAACCAAAAACATTCAAGACTTTTAACTTCTAAAAATCAAGAACACTTTCTAAAAAAAAAAGTGCTTGATGCATACACTTGGTTCTTGAAAATTTACTCATATATAAACACATGCATAAACTCAAACATCATAAAAATCTCATTTTTAGTCCTTTAACATCATGCATGTGCTTAAAGCTTTTAGATTTAACCAAAAACCACATGCATGTGCAATGAATCAAAATCAAATGTTGATTTCCTATTTTTCTCATGATGGCCGAAACACATCAAGGCTAAAGACAAGACTTTTGTGCAAACTTTTCACATGCAAATGATTATATCACATAACCAAAGCTTGCATGTATGTAAAATAAATTTCAAAGCATCATCTTCATCACATATTCACATCAACATGCATCATCATCATCAAGACAAGATTTTTCTCAAATATTTCTAACATGTATAAAATAAAACTCAAGTTCATTACTTTATCTCAAACAAAATCAAGATCATCATTTTATTCTTAGAAGCAATTGGATCAATCTCACAACTAACAAATATAAGCATAAACATGATGTAACACCTACAATTAATTACCCTTTTTATGCCCTTAAATAAAATAGTGAATTGAAAATTTCTTTGTAAACTTATGAATTGTGATTAGGAAAAACACTTAGTTATCTTTAATTCATATGAAAATCTCCCGTCAAACGGACGGAGCTTTGTTTGTTTTTAAGACTTTCCCAAAATTCATGTTTTACTTGCAACCTGATAAACAATAGCATTTAAAATTCATCAGAGGCCAGCAGGGCCCAAAATATGGTTTAGTCCACTCTTTACATTACTTCATTGGAAATACAAATAATTTCTCAAACTCTTGGTTTCTCAAAATACAAAGCAAAAGAAATACAATAAATTTCCCCAAAATAACCCATGACCAATAGGTGGTCGCTAAGTACTATCCACACTCCACGTGGTGGAATGTAATCCTGCTCGGCGAGACACGTGTATGCTCCTTCGGTACCTGTAAAAATATAGCAAGAAGGGTAGCATTACACAGTACTAAGAATAATAGCTTCTAAGAAGCATAGCTGACAAACCAGGCCCTATTGAAGTCAAAGTTGTCTGTTAACCTAGAATTCCTTTTCAGGTAATCACGTATAAGTTCATTTTCAAAGGAATAGGTTCTACGGTCACACTATCTTCCTAGCAGCTCTACAATCAACCTTAAGTTACTTTCCGATTCCGGTTTCATAAGCATTTTCATATTTCAAATTCCAGCTCATTAAGTGACTGCTTCCGAAAATGTATTGTTATTTTCATAAAACCTTTTTATTCTCTTTCCTTTCATTAAAATCACAATTCTCAATCATCTCTCCCCGGTCACGCTTTACTACGTTCGGGTCCAATTCATTTTCACAAAGTGTTTTATTCTCATTTCACACTTTACATTCACATTTCGCATTAAGTGTGTCCCAGTCACGACTTTATTGCGTTCGCACCCACAGCGCGATAACGTCTTACCACGTCTGTACAACACTTCCCGGTTACAACCGGTTTGCATCACTAGGATTTTAACGCTCCTGCCAGGCATTTGGTACACCCAAGGGTCTCTCGCTCAACCAGGACTTTTACACCCAAAAGGCTTCACCTGTTAGGCTATGCTACCATAATTTCCACGTACTACTGTACATTCCAATTATGGGGTTTCATATGCGACCATAATTTCCACGTACTACTGTACATTCCAATTATGGGGTTTCAATCTCTTATTCATACTTCCAACATATTTTATTCCATTTATTTTGGCAGTGAATTGAGTCTTGGTGCATTGATGCCTAACAGGAAATTTGTACCTAATGAGATTTTAGCCTGGATGAGCACTTGGCCCTTAGGACTTTGGTACACCCGGCAAGGGCACCTAGTCTACCAATGCACCAATCCTCAATTCAACTGCACTTTCCATTATCATTTAATTCACACTCAACTTCCATTCTTTGTCTTGGATTTCAATCAAAATCATATATCATTCATTTAACAAAATAAACACTCAATCATAAACATCGACAATTCACATAAGTGTTCAAACACAAACATCATCTCAATAATACATATCCTCAAATCACCATTATGATCACATCCGCACTTACAAATTGAATCAAGCACAACATCCGTTAAGGTTCCTTGTCACTTACTCACCATACTCTATTTTATGACTCATTTATTAATAAACATCATTCCCTTTTTCCCAGTTATTTATCCATAGTCCATTCCTTAATTACTTAATCATAATTTTTCCATCCTTTCCTCCTCACTTATCCCTTTCTAAAAGACTTGCCCAAATTAACACTTAGACTATCATTTGTTTCACAACTAATCCAACCAAGCAAATATGAACATACCACCACGACAAATAACTATCCACAGTTGGTAAACAAAACAGTCGACATACTCAGGTATGTCTCAGAGTACTATAATTAAGTCTACTCCCTAGGGTTCTTCACTTCCTAATTTATCACTAATAAAAGAGAATTTAACAAA
Source organism: Crotalaria pallida (assembly GCA_037953625.1). NCBI lineage: Eukaryota > Viridiplantae > Streptophyta > Magnoliopsida > Fabales > Fabaceae > Crotalaria > Crotalaria pallida. The sequence goes on from CM075652.1 coordinate 84,554,744, forward strand.
AAAAAACCATTTAATTAATATTAAATTAACCATTGTCACACTAATTACCCCTAAGGTTCATTTCATGCACTTTAATTATCCTAAGGTTTATCCCTTTAATTAACTACACCCAGTCATCATTACAACAACCTAGAATCTATATCCTTAGGAAAGGTAACGCAAACCCCTCTTACCTCAACCGACGAGTCCAAAGAGAAAGCCTTGACCCGAGGCTCCATACTTAGCACCGATTAATGCCGAAGTTCGCCGACGAGACGGGGCGGTGATCTAAGAAGCATTTTGAGTGACCGAGAGCAAGACCGAGTCGTTTTCGGTCGGTGCCAGTGAATGTCGGTATGTCGGTTTCCTTCCATTTTGCTTAAAAAGAACGAAACCAAGGAGGGAGGAAGGAAGGTCCCTTGGTGCTTGAACTCCATGGAAAATCAAGAAGATGAGAGATTGAAACTTGGGGCCTCCATGGGGAGAGAGAGGGCGTCGATCATGGAAATAAAAGGGAGAAATCCATGCCCACTTAGATGCCTTGAAGTTGAGCCTATGGTGTTGGCTTAATGATTAAAGGAAGAAGAAGATGGGATAATGGTGCTTGGGCTCATGGTGTGAGAGAGGCACGGTGGGAGTTTATGAGTGAATGGAAGGAGAAAGGTGATGGTGCTTGGTTGCTTTGGGTGGGAGTGAGACACGGTGGAGTTGGGAAGGAGCATGGGAGATGGTGTTTTGGTGCTCCATGGAAAGTCTAAGGCAAGAACAAGGAGAGATGGTGGTGCCTTGGTGGGGAGCTACGGTGGGGTTGGAAGGGAATGAAGAGGGTGCCTCTTGGTGTGGGTAAAAAGAATGGAGGAAGACTTAAGCAAGAAGGAGGGAATTGGCTTACTGAACAAGCCAAAACTGTGTGGCTCAAATGGTGCCACGCACCAGTTTTTACGCATCAGCAGCAGCCCCCGCGCGCCTGGGCGCGGGTCATGGCGCGCCTGGGCGTGACTCTGGCACCAGCACCAGATCTGGTGCGTGGTGCGTGGATCTGATGCGGTCATGAAGAGATTTGGTGCGCCAGATGGTGCGCCTGGTGCGAGGTGATCCGCGCAGGGCGCGCCTGGGCGAGATGGTGCCTCGCCTGGGCGGGAGATTCAGCACCAGCACCAGGCTGGTGCATGGCTGATGCGCCAGGAAGGGAAACGGTGCGGTCAGGAGGGATTCTGGTGCGCCAAAGTGCAAGCTGGTGCGGATTTTGGCTCGCCTGGGCGAGCTGGTGCCTCGCCTGGGCGGGTTTTTCACTGTCTGGTGCACCAATGAACAGTGAACTCGCCTGGGCGAGTGGCTCATGCGCCTGGGCGAGTTTCAGGGTTTCCAACCTTCGATTTGCCGTAACTTTTTCGTCGACCGTCGGATCGAGTTCAAATTTTTAGACATGCTTCTCTACCTCATAAACTTCACATCCAACGGTGGAATTTATTTTCTTAGCTTCCTATAATAAATTTCTAATTTTCTCTTTTCGGTCGGTTTCTAACATCGAAAACGCCGATTTAACTCCCGATCTCGCTTATTTGACTCAGCCCAAAGCCACAAATGCCTCCTATACAACCCCTAGGACTTATAATTACCAGTCACCTTGCTCCCAAAATTCTTTAAGTAATTAATCTACCCGTTCTCTACATTAATAATCTATTAAATCACTTATTAGGCTTGGAATAAAATTAGGGATGTTACACATGACATGCATGTGCTAAAAATGCTAGCTTTTTGTTTTAAAGTCCACATGCAATCAAAGGTCAAGGCTTTATTTTCAAAAATACTTGGATCAAGTTTATACTTTTACAAATATGAGTACAAAATTGACATGCATGAACAAAAACTCAAGATCAAATCATCATCATCAAAACCGTGAGTTTGTCTAGAGTATTTAGTCATCAAAAATCAATTTTTACTTGTGAAGTTTCAAGATCAAACCTTTAAAAATACATGCATGAACTATTCATACTAAAATCCATTGGAAAATAACACATGCAAATCAAAAATGAACAAGAATCAAGAAGAAGAAGAGACATGCAAACCGAATAGAAAATAAAATTTAAGGTGAAGAACTTTACTTGAAATTTCTAGCTCAAGTGCAAGAATGAAGATCCTAAGCCTTGATCCTTGAAATCACTTTAGCTTTTTGGAAAAATCACTTTTGAGATGAAAAATCACTTTTTTTCTCTCTTTCTCTCTCTCTCTCTCTCTCTCTCTCACCTTCGAACTCTCTCTCTTTCTCTCTATGTCTTGGAGCTTGATTTTTTCTCCAAGATTAAGTGTTTAGGAAAATGATTTGGTGTGTTGTGTAAAATGAGCCACACACACACTTGCATATTTATAGAGGGAGCTTGGATCCATGGGTTTTACCCATCACAAATGGGTTCCATGGGTTGACCCAATTCTATTGCCCAATCAAAAATAGTTTTGCCCACTCCAAAATAATTTTGTCTTCTTAAAATAATTTTGTCTACTAAAAATGCAAAAATAGTCACTTCATGAAAGACAAACCCCACTACACAATTTTCCAACACTTTCTTATTTAAATTTAATTTATTTTTGGATAACTTAATTATCAAAGAAGGAAAACACAAAAATTAAAATTCTTACTCTATGTATATATATATATATATATATATATATATATATATTACCGCTGCGCGCGCGCACACACACACACACTCATTGCATTTTTATTTTCATCATGCACACACATGCATACATTACACTACAAAATGCAAATATTAAAAATCATATATTATACACATTCACATACACATCAAATCCCATACACTTGTTTAATTCTGAATTTACTTTATATAGTCACACCAAATAATTTTTCCTTTTATAGTGAACAATCATCAAATAAGTGAATAAAATTCCTTAATACACATTCTAAACAAAATAATTAACTGCACTAATTGGCTATTGATACAGCCCCCATTTCATTTTATAAAATCATATTTTAATCTATAGAAGGGATTTCCAAAAGGAAAAGTTCATTGGAGGTCTCTAGCTATTTTTCATAAGTTAAATACTCAAAATTCGTATAAAATGTGCCCAGAAAATAATTTTTCTTAAATAAACCCAGAAAATTCTAAACTTTGCATTTTTAAATTCTACGTTTCAATACAATCGTTTTCATATAAAGATCATAATTTTCCGAGTTACGATTTAAAAGATATGAATTTTCAAAGTTTAATAACTCTTTAAAATCAATAAAGCAATTCTTTATTCCATAAGACGGCTATTCAAATATACTAAAATCACCTTTCATGCAAACACATTAGAAATGTCAATATATAAGACTTTACTCGAAAACACTTATTATTATTTTTAACAAGACCTTAAAATATCAAATCAAGAAAACCAAATTAAAATCATACTTAAGACAAAAATGCATTTGAAATACTACTTTATCAATCAAACACTCATTCATTTTATTTTTAAAACACTCTTACTTGCAAAAATATACTGTAAAATAATATTGTATTATTAAAATATACGAGGATTTTGACGGGTGTTACATTCTCCCCAACTTAAAGATTTCTCGTCCTCGAGAAATGCGTTGTAGAATTGGAGCAGCAACGTGCAAGGTCCTCCCCAACTTCGATTAAACTCACTACTACACTCGCGGTTGCCTCAAATTAGACCTTATTCGCTCTCCTAGTTATCCGATGCGGGCTGCGTCATGACCACTTTTCTTCAAACACGACGTAGAATTTCTTTTGGGTATTCACATACTAAGAGGAAATACGACACTTAACGAAAATTCTTAAAATTGAGACATTAACCTTGAATTTGATCAGCAGTATCTTCAGCTCCATTCTTTGTGGACACTCTACCTTGATTGTTTGGTTGATCTCTGTCTCCCAAGATTATCGCTCGTCTCGGCCTTCTGCAGTCTTTAGCAATATGACCTAGCTTATTACAGTTGAAGCAGCGTGGATTCCTTGGAGGACACCCTACTCCAAAGTGATTGTGATTACGTCGATTGCACTGATGAATGGTCCCCACTTGCTTAGTTCTACGTGAACGGTTACGGTTCTTGCCATTATATCCTGAACTGTTACCTCCTGGACTGCTACTTCCATTATGTCTAGTTCCTCCGAAGCCACAATCTTTTCTTCCACCAAAAGTAGGATATGGGTTCGAGATCTGACACCCCCTACCAGAGCCATGATAATGCGAAAAGTTGCGAATCGGTCCATGAGACACGGGTGGACATGTCACCGTGTCTACTGTACCATTTGCCTTCATATTCCTCTCATACATACGACACCTATCCACAAGAGTAGCAAAATCTGGAATCCATAGATGCGAGGAAGCCAACCTAATCTCCGCGTTAAGACCACTCCTAAACTTATCCCATTTCAATCCCTCATTTTCTTTGTCGGCATATTGTGGTGCGTACTTCGCCAACTCCTCAAATCTTGATGCATACTCCTCAACAGATAAGTCTCCTTGTACTAACTTAAAAAATTCTACTTCCTTCTCCCTCCTCACACAATCCAGAACAAACTTTTCCAAGAATTTCCTTTTAAAAGACTCCCAATTAATTTCTTCTCCAGCATTCAGCATTACTTGCCTGGTTGTCGACCACCAATCGGCGATTTCCTTAGTCATCATATTCACAGCATATGTCAGTTTCTGTTCCTCGTCACACTGTGTCGTTACTGCGAACAGCTTTTCCAGATTTTCTATCCAGATTAGAGCTTCACCAGGAGTCCGTCCTCCAGCAATTTCCTTCGAGCATTGATGACAAAACTCGTTCGATTCCCTAAAACCTTGCGGTCCCACGTGTCGAGCTTGGTTTCGATTGTTGTTATAGCCGTACTGAGCCTGTTGACGCAACGTTTGTAATTTATCATTGGCTTCTGCCACCACTGCTGTCATCCGAACCACAGCAATTGCAGGGTCTAGAACCCGAGCGTTCCAACCAAAGTTGTTCGAATCCGGACCACCAAATCCTCCTCGTGAATAAGCCATCACTAACCTTGAAAAGAATAACAGAAGACTTCAACATGACAACACAGACAGATACTATTGACACGACAGAGTCACACAGGGTAAGCATATAAGGCTATGCTTAAGGCCACTGAGGATTAACCATTGCTCTGATACCATAATGTAACAACCCGATTTTCATAACATAAAATAATCATTTATTACGTATTAAGTTGCGAAAAATGAGGCCATTTTTTTTTTAAAAAATACAATGTTCATTGTTCATCGAATCACTTTATCGAAAACCGAGTTGTTACCGAAATCATTTCGTCAATATCAAGTTATAATCAAAAGGAGTTCATTATCAAAGTAGTTAGAATCCATCATAGTTCCTTCCCACAAAACATCGGTATTTTCAAAATATTACAACCCACATCTTCTCAAAATGAGGTATGAAATATAAAAACAGCTAATTACAATAATGGTCCATGGCTATGGCAATCCTCAATTAGAAACACATAACCTAGACACTAAGACGGTTCCACCACTAAACAGCCCCGACATGTCATCCTTCGCAACTAATCAATCATCATGCTACTTCCGCGGTCTTTCATGCCGATAGTCTCGTAGAACAACATGCCCTAGATGTGCATCTCTTGTTGTCCTCGTCATCACGTCTTGGGTTTCCTATTTCTAGAAGAGAGTTGCCTTGTCAAGTACATCCGCTAGGAGCGACCTCCCAGGCTACCTCCCGAAGGGGCCATATGTGAATCACTAAATGCTGGGCCATCTACCCGTTGCAATACCGGAGTAACCCGATACGACAACATGATAGGAGAGAGGTCAGCATTCCAGAAGTACAACAGTAACGGAGCAGTCTATTGCTAAATCAAGGTAGAAGAAAATATGCAGAATAATTTATGGAGATAGATTCCAAGTATTAACAGATAGTAAACATGTATAGACACGTATAACTGAAGACATATAGCACCAGGTAATCATAATGTGCATGTAACATTTATTTACATATCATAAAACATCATTTGTTGTGCTATCAAAAGATCCACATAGCAGGTAATAACATCATAGTAGATATCTTTAAAAAGGGAAACATTTCATCAACCCATAACACCGATCATTTCATATCTCAATAAACTTTGATATCACATCATGCTCATTCTTTGATTACTCATCTCATAAGCTCCTCAATTATTATTTATTACAACAGATTCCAAGATCACATCTTATTAAGCATATTCTTCCTTATCATTAAGTCTTATTATTCCGGGTCCTTCAATTATGTGGGGAAAGCATCATTGAAAATAGCACACACGTCTACATCTCCTCGGTAATCCACCCAAACCTAGTCGGAAGCTAACAGGAGTACAGGACCTTTACCACGCAGGCATTGCTACCCCGTAGCAAAAGTAAATGGAATGCTGGCTCATTGCATAAACATGGTGCCTCGTCCAGTCCCTCTCAGTGTTCTCGAATTGCCATAGGGGACGACAGTACTAATTCTAGTTAGTTGTGCAGAACTTACCACGACATAGAACCGATATGCCCGTACCACATATGGAATTCGTTCTGCCTAAAATAGCACTCAAGGATTCTTGACGTATCACCGTCCTTACCCTCCCCTATTGCAATCACAACCCGAATATCCCTGATACTCTGGGGTATCTTCCTCTCCACTACTTCGCACTCATACTTACCGCATTAATTAATGTCTTTTAAAAGTTTTCTTACATCTTTAGTCTTTTAATGACCTAAGGTCGACTCATCCTCGTAACATCCCTTCGACGAGTCCCAACCGCTAACAAAGTTATTATCTTTCCCCAAAAAGCACAAAGTTCCACATTCTTCAAAGATACCATTGCGAGCCAGCTTAGATCATCGAGTCTTGAATCACGAACATCGCACAATCACATTTCCTTGCCATCAGCATTTCCAGAAGCACATCATTCTTTTCTTCGATACGTATCTCAAGCTTTATTACATTTTCATACTTTCTAAAATACTTTGGATTCCATTATAATTTCATAATTTCCATTGTCTCACTCATCCATAACCAGAACCAGAATAGAACAGTTATCATTCAGGCATACTTAATAATTGTGCGACAACAGATTATACATAATCCAATTAGAGTGTATGGAAATCAAGGTCATGATCATATACTCATATAACACATATCATATGGCAAGTAATAAAATTTCAGAATGACACATATCTTTCAGACATGTTTATAAAATCAAGTATGCCATATATAATAATTAAAATGCATGGTAATCAGAATCATCACATATGATCATGTAGCACATAACATATAACAATTACTAGAATTTCGATCTTGATATACTCAGTTTAGAACTGAGTCTAAGCATCACGTTGACTTAGGCCTACTGCATCTCTCACCTCTTACTCTAGCTGATGAATGAACACGATCCCCGCGGGTCCTTGCTTCTACTAATTGTTCCAATCCCCCGTCTTTAAAATACCTCGTATTAAATAAGCTTACGTCATAACTTATTTGTAGAATCAAGTCTCCAATTAGGTGGATTTATTTTGATGATGACAATATAATTAGATCATGGAGTTAAAGCAAGAATTCAAGCTCATCAAGTCAAGAAGATCAAGTGCATTATGTATCTATTCATTCTCAATTTTATTTTGAATGTAATTTTATTTTATTGAGAGTGGGTAGCTTAGGAAGTTATCTCACCCTTAGGATAAATAATTTTAATTGCATGAAAAAGGTTAGGGGTTACATAAAATTATTCCTTGAAGAGAGACTTGAAATAAATTGTTGAAAAACTTGATTTTTATCATCTCTGGGCAAAACACTCGAGTAATCACAAAAATACTCGAGTATAAAGACACTCGAGTAATCTGAAAGTTACTCGAGTATCAAAACACTCGAGTACTTCCCAGAATACTCGAGTATTTCAGCCTCAAAACAGAGATTTGACCGTTAGTTCAATACTTGGGCATTTCTATTGAAAGATGGGCAAAACACTCGAGTAGTGTCAAAAGTACTCGAGTGTTTTGGTTCTGACAGCAAAATTTTAACCGTTGGAAAAGGGCAAAAATGAAATGAAAGAGTTGATTTCACTCATTCATTGTATTTTCCAGATATGAGAAATGAATGCTATTGAACTAACCAACAAGAGCATTAAAGTTGAGGGTGCAAAACATTCATTTTGATCATTCTCTCTCTCAAGTGGATAATTACTCTAACTCAATATTCATTCATTATTATTATTTGTTCTAAGAGTTAGAGTTGTGCTTAATTGTTGTGGATATCATTTGTTGGATCACTCCACATACACATACACATCTTGTTCTCAAAATCTTGGTTAGTAACCAAGTGTACCTAAGTGGATCTTAGGTTCATTCAAGACTTGGGTGGTTCCCAAGCAATTGCTAAGAGGTTCTTAGCTTTGGTGGAGCTCTTGAAGGTTTCAAGGAGCTTGAAGAAGAAGGAGTCTTCATCACCAACATCAAATTGGGGTAGAAATTCAAGAGTTTGGTACACTCTTGGAAGGGATAGGTTGAGTGAGGCATCTCAATACCCTTTGTAATATTTCTAACAATTTGATTTTAGTAGACACTCCTAAGGTTCTTAGGGGGACTGGACTAGCTCTCTAAATAGAGAGTGAACCAGTATAAAATTGTTGGTGTTGATCTTTTATAGCTTTCTTTAACTTCAAGCAAAAACCAAACCTAAGTTGCTCAAAAAGGGGATTATTAATTAGAGTAGCAATTCCGCAGAAATTAAGTTGTTTTCAAGTTGTTATAACTTTATTTAATTGCTTTCTACTCTATTAATAATCTGCCTTGAACTGTATTCATTGTTATTGATTAAAGTGCATATTTTCCAGAAACTGTTTTTCTGCTATCTGGACGATTTACTCGAGTATTCTTGGAAAGACTCGAGTGTTCTTGAGTTTTTACTCGAGTAGTTTTTAAAATACTCGAGTGTTCGTGCTCTGTTTCTGAAAAATCTGCACTTGATTAATTAAACCTAATTGCATTCGAAAAATTAGTCACTGTTGCATTCCGATTACTATTCACCCCCCTCTAGTAATTGCAAAGCCCGCTTGTTGGTTTCCAACAAGTGGTATCAGAGCTCGGTCGAAAGATCGAGCGTAAAAGCTTTTTCGAAAAGATCCTTTGGAAACTATGGGCTCTAGCAATTATCAAGAAGGTTCCTCTTCAATAAACCGCCCTCCATTCTTTAATGGTGAAGGGTATGCTTATTGGAAGGTTAGGATGAGAGTTTTTATTGAAGCAATAGACACCGATATTTGGGATGCAATAGAGGATGGTCCTTATATTCCTAGACATATGGTAAATGGGGAAGTCATTGAAATTCCTAGGAAAAGTTGGAATGATGATGATAAAAAGAAAGCATCATTTGATTTAAAAGCTAAAAACATCATCTTTTCGGCTTTATCCCATGATGAATTTTATAGAATTTCTCAATGCAAGTCGGCTAAGGAAATGTGGGACACTTTGGAAGTCACACATGAAGGAACAAGTGAAGTAAGAAATGCTAGATTAAATTCTTTAACACATGAATATGAATTATTTCACATGTTCCCGAATGAATCCATTGATGACTTACAAAAGAGGTTTTCACATATTGTTAGCCACTTGATTTCACTAGGAAAGCAATTTCGTGATGGTGAAACTACTCACAAAATTTTGAGATGTCTTGATAGAAAATGGCAACCTAAGGTCACCGCTATCAAGGAGTCCAAGGATTTAAATACTACGGACTTGGCAACCTTGTTTGGGAAGCTCAAGGAGCATGAGATTGACTTATCAAGACTTAGCTCACATGAGGAGTCGGACAAAAAGAAGAAGAGTATCTCTCTCAAGGCCTCAACCAAAGTTGTAAAAGAGGTTGAAGATGACTCAACTAGTGAGAACTCCGATCATGCACTCAATGAGGAGGAAATTGGATTGTTTGCAAAAAGATTCAACAAATTCCTCAAGGGTAAGAAGAGTGGCTCATCATCAAGAGAAAGAAGACCCAAGGAACACAAGTCTAAGAACAAGACTTCAAGTGATGTAGTGAAGTGTCATGAATGTGGAGGCATTGGACACATAAGGATGGAATGTCCTACATACTTGAGAAAGAATGAAAAGAAGACCCAAGAGGGCAAGGGCAAGAGGGCTTACATTGTGTGGGATGCACCGGAAAAGGATGCAAAATCATCATCAAGTAGCTCGGATGATGAAGTTGCAAATCTATGTCTCATGGCAAGAACCAACAATGAAGCCTCAAGTGCAAATGGTGAAAATGAGGATGAGGTATCATCTCAAAGCTCTAGCTTTTCCTCTTCCTCTATTCCTTATGATGATTTGCTCAATGAATACAATGAAATGTTAACACAATTTGAAAAACTAGCTAAGATTAACAAGGAAAAAGGAAAGAAAATTTTGGAGTATCAAAAAGAGATTAATGAATTAGAAAAGTACATAAATGAATTGAAACTCCAAAATGCTTCTTTAGAACTTGTTAATTCTAGTCATGTTTGTGATTGTGCAAGTGATGAGAAAACTATTGTTTATTGTGAGAAATGTGACATTCTTGAAAATGAAATAAAAGATTTGAAACACAAACTCACAATATCAAATAGTGATAGAAACCTAGACCGGTTAATTAAATCTCAAAGAAATTATTCAAACAAAACCGGTTTAGGATATGTCCAAAAGAAAAAGGACAATAAAAGGGTTGGTTCATCTTCTAAAATTGATTATACAAAGAAACCAACTTGCTTTTATTGCGGAAAGTTTGGACATACAAACAATAGGTGCCACATTAAACATGTTGAAATTCAAAAAGGCACTTATGTTTGGATTAAGAAGGAAGAAACACCAAAAGCTAACCCAAAGGGACCCAACATAATTTGGGTACCCAAAATGAGCAAATGATCTTGTTTTGTAGGTGTGCCTTAGAACCGAAAAGAAACCGTGGTATCTTGATAGTGGATGTTCAAGGCACATGTCGGGAGATAGGCGGAACTTCATGGAGCTTACTCCTCAAGAAGGTGGATATGTCACTTATGGAGACAACAACAAAGGAATAATTCTTGGGATTGGTAAAGTCGGTAATTCTTCCAACTTGGTTATTGATAATGTTCTTTATGTTCAAGGATTAGAACACAATCTTTTGAGCATTAGTCAACTTTGTGATATTGGTAACCATGTATTATTTACCTCCACCCAATGTCTCATAAAAAGTGACAAGGATGAATCTATCAAATTTGTTGGCAAAAGGTCTAATAATACTTACTTGGTTGAATTAAACAATATTACCTCTTTGGTTTCTACTTGTCTAGTAAGCAAAGAGAGTGACACTTGGTTGTGGCACCGTAGGATTGCTCACATTAATATAAATCAATTAAAGAAAATACAATCAAAAGACTTAGTGGTTGGTTTACCAAAGCTTGATTTTAAAATTGAAGGTGATTGTACTCCTTGTAAGAAGTGCAAACACACCAAAAACCATTTTGGTTCTAAGAATGAAGTGTCCACAACAAGACCATTAGAAATGCTTCATATGGACTTGTTTGGACCTTCTCAAGTAAAAAGCTTTGGTGGGAACTACTATGGTTTGGTGATTGTTGATGACTTTTCTAGATTTACATGGACTTTATTCTTAAGTGCAAAAAGTGAGACCTACAAATCTTTCAAACGCCATATTAAACTTGTGCAAAACCAAGTAAACCAACGAGTAATTATTATTAGAACCGATCATGGTGGTGAATTTGAAAACTACAAGTTTGATAGATTTTGTGATAAACATGGTATTGAACACCAATATTCCGCACCAAGAACTCCGGAACAAAATGGAGTGGTAGAGCGGAAAAATAGGGTGTTAGAGGAACTTGCAAGAACCATGCTAAATGATTCTCAAGTACCTCATTATTTTTGGGCCGATGCCGTTAATACGGCTTGCTATGTCATGAATAGAATTCTAGTTAGGCCCATGCTCAAGAAAACCCCCTATGAGCTTTACAAAGGAAGAAAACCAAATATATCCTACTTTCATGTTTTTGGATGCAAAGTTTATGTGCTAAATAATGGAAAAGATCATCTTGGAAAATTTGACTCCAAATCCGATGAGGGAATATTTTTGGGTTATTCTTCACATAGTAAAGCATATAGAATTTTTAATAAAAGAACTATGACTATTGAAGAATCCATTCATGTGGTTTTTAATGAGTCTTCGAAAGAAGATGTTGTTTTAAGTGATGGTTGTGATGAAGGTTTTGAGTTTTCAAAAGATGAAAAAGGGAAGGAGATTTTAAAGGATGAAGGTGAAGTTAAAAATGGTCTTGATCCGGCTTGGAAAACGGTGAAAGCTCATCCTATTGACAATGTCATAGGAGACCTTTCAAAGGGAGTATTAACTCGTAGGACTATTCAAAACATTTGTCATTTTGTTTCTTTTGTTTCTCAAATCGAACCAAATTCAATTAAGGAAGAAATTTTGGATGAACATTGGGTTATGGCCATGCAAGAAGAACTAAATCAATTTGTTAGAAATGAAGTTTGGGAATTAGTGCCTATACCCGATGATCATACCATAATTGGTTTAAAATGGATTTATAGAAATAAACTTGATGAATCCGGTTTGATTATAAGAAACAAAGCGAGACTTGTTGCCCAAGGGTACAACCAAGAGGAAGGTGTTGATTATGACGAGACCTTTGCTCCGGTTGCACGCCTTGAGGCAATCCGAATCTTGCTTGCCTTTGCATCAATTATGAAATTTACTCTTTATCAAATGGATGTCAAGAGTGCTTTCTTAAATGGTTTCATAAATGAAGAAGTGTATGTTAAGCAACCACCCGGTTTTGAGAGTCATGAATTTCCAAACCATGTTTATAAATTGAAAAAGGCACTTTATGGATTAAAACAAGCTCCTAGAGCTTGGTATGATCGATTAAGTACCTTTTTATTAGAAAATGACTTTCAAAGGGGAAAGGTTGGTAATACCCTATTCATCTATAAAACTAAAAAGGACATTTTGTTGGTGCAAATATATGTAGATGATATTATCTTTGGTGCCACTAACGTGTCCTTGTGTAGCAAGTTCTCTAATTTGATGAAAAAGGAATTTGAAATGTCCATGATGGGAGAGCTCAAGTTCTTCCTAGGACTTCAAATCAAGCAAGTCAAGGAGGGGATTTTTGTGCATCAAGGAAAATATTGCAAGGAGCTCCTTGGAAAATTCGGAATGGACAAATGCAAGGAAGCCTACACTCCCATGAGCACCTCATGCTACCTAGACAAGGATGAACAAGGTACACCGGTTGATGTTAGTAAATATAGAGGTATGATAGGTAGTCTTCTATATCTTACCGCATCTAGACCGGATATTATGTTTAGTGTATGCATGTGTGCCCGTTTTCAAGCTAATCCTAAAGAATCACACCTATCCGCGGTCAAACATATATTTAAATATCTTAAAGGAACGATAAATACCGGATTATGGTATCCTAGTGATACTAGTCTTAGCTTGGTTGGTTATTCGGATTCCGACTTTGCGGGATGCAAGCTTGATCGTAAAAGCACTAGTGGTACTTGCCATTTATTGGGAAGCTCACTAGTGTCATGGTTTTCTAAAAAGCAAGCTTGTGTTGCTCTTTCCACCGCCGAAGCGGAATATATCGCCGCCGGTAGTTGTTGTGCTCAACTCTTGTGGATGAAACAACAATTATTGGATTTTGGTTTGAAACTTGAAAATATTCCTATTAAGTGCGATAACACAAGTGCAATCAACTTAACTAAGAATCCGGTGTATCATTCAAGGACTAAACATATTGAAATTAGACATCATTTTCTAAGAGATCATGTACAAAAAGGTGATTGCACAATTGAATTTGTAAGCACCACAAACCAATTAGCGGATATTTTTACAAAACCATTGCCAAGAGATACCTTTTATCATATAAGAGGAGAACTTGGAATTTTAGATGAGTCAAGCATTAGCTAATTGATTTGTGTTTGTGAAAATTCACCAAGTATGTCTCATTTCATGTGCATTAGTGTTTGAAAAACAATTGGACCTTGAGATGTTGTGAATTATGTGTTTTTGACTGTGAGTGATTTTGAGTCTGATTTGTGTTTATGTTAAATTGTGTTGGTTTAGTGACAATGTGTTCAAATTGCTGTTAAAACTGTCTGTCTGTCAAATTTACTCGAGTATTTTCATTTCTACTCGAGTATTTTAATTCCAAATTAAATGGTTTGAAAATTGAAAAAGTTCTTGGTCAGGTCTGATTGTTTCACTCGAGTGTTTTCAAATTTTACTCGAGTACTTTACTCTTTACTCGAGTGTGTCCTGTTTTACTCGCGTGTTTTTCGGTCCAGTAACTCTAGACTTTCTGGACCGGGCTTTTTACTCGAGTACTTTAACAAATACTCGAGTGTTTTTTTTAAAACACTCGAGTAATGCGACTTTTTAAAGCACAGCAGCAGCGTTTCAGCAGTTACTTTTCACGAACCCCCTCTTCTCCCCACTCGAGTTCTCTCAACCCCAACCTCTCAAAACACGTTTTTCACTCCAATTTTTCACAGCTTTTAACTTTAAATCATCTCCACATCACTTTTCTTAAATTATTTTACTTCAAATCACTGTTTTTCTCCCCCAAATCCGAAATTCCCTTTTGAAACCCTAACTCCCCTAAACTCGAAATTGTCCATTTTTTTCTTCAATTTGTGTGCAAATGTCTACCTCTCGAGCTAACCTACGTCCAATGAAGAAAAGAAGAGAGCCTACTCCTCCTTCTTCATCATCTTCAGAGCATGAAGAGGAATTCTTTTCTGCTGGTGCATGTGCTAGGAGGGAGGCATTGTTCATCACTCATGGCTATGGTGTACAAAGCTGGACCACAAAGGATTTTCTTGAGGGTAACGGTTTTACATTTGTTCAAAAGCTTAGGGAACAACACCTTATGAATTTTATCTCTTTCAATGGTCCAATTTATCTTAGACTAGTGCGTCAATTTTTTGCAAATCTTAAGGAGATAAATAGGACTACTTTAGAATCCAGAGTAGCTGGAACCCACCTTGTACTTCGTCCTACTGATTTAGAAACTGTCTTTGGCATAACACGAACGGGGCAGAACAATT
This sequence comes from Crotalaria pallida, assembly GCA_037953625.1. Taxonomy (NCBI): domain Eukaryota; kingdom Viridiplantae; phylum Streptophyta; class Magnoliopsida; order Fabales; family Fabaceae; genus Crotalaria; species Crotalaria pallida. The sequence continues at coordinate 84,569,852 of CM075652.1, forward strand.
TGAATGCTCAAACTGATGATATTTTTCGAAATCTGCTTCGTCTCGATCATGTTTATGACGGAGATGAAAAGAAAGCCGTGAATATGACCACTTCAAACCGCATTCTTCACCATATTGTTAGTCACATCCTTATGCCCCAAACATCTCCAAATTACTCAAAGCCCACAAAATTAGAACTTCAGCTTATTGATGCTATACTGAATGATAATATGTTGAACTGGGCTGCTGTTATTTTTGCTCGGATGGTCAAGGCAGGGTCTTCTAAACCAACCCAAAATCTGCCTTATCCTATGCATGTGTGTCGACTTCTCCGGCACCTCAATGTGCCTATTCCTCATGATGAGGAGAAAGTTGACCCTCCGGCAGAGTTGCATGCGCTTCATGAGGGGCTATTGCGTCAAATGAAAATGAGGAAGCGCGGCGGGAGGTGGTATTGGATGGATCAGGTAGCCACCATGGAGGCCCAGGAGGCTGCTAAGCAAGCTGCAGCTCAGCAAGGTTTGGATGCTGAGCAGTTGGCTGATGAGCAGGCTCAGTATGATCAGGCTGATGGTGGCGGTGGTGGTGGTGATCCGGTTGATGACATTCAGTTTGAACATCCTGCTTTTGGGACTTATCAGACATATTTCGATGCTCGCTTTGCTCAGTTTGACAGCCGCTTGGATAGCTTTGAGCAACGATTGGCTGAGCAGCAGGATAGTATCAGCAGGATTGAGTCTCAGATGGGTGTGCAGTCGGCCATGATATATTCGCAGTTGGACCAGCATTCCGCTCAGATGAATGCTAGGTTCGATGATATGATGTCTGCATTCGGCCGCTTCTTTCCTCCTCAGGATCCCCCTGCACCGGATATGTTCTGAGATCGGTGGACATTGCACTCTGTTTTTTACATGTTATTTTTTTTGGATGTTTAGTTTTTCACTATGCTTTTTGGAGTTTGTTTATTTTTCTAAACCCTGCGTGGGTCTTTATCCAGTTTTATGTTCGTTCAGACTTGGATTTGGTTGGTGGTTTTATGCTATGTTATGATGTGATTTCACTGGATTTCTCATGGTTATTGTTTTTCACGTGTTTGGTATTCTCTGATAGTCATATTTGTTTTATATTAATATTATTTAAGGGGGAGTTTTCATTATTGGTATCCTTCTTGTCTCCTCCGTTTCCAAATGCTATCTTTTTGATTATGACAAAAAGGGGGAGAATGAGAATGAGAAGAGCAAGCACATCATTTTTTTTACTCTGATATTATGTTTGCTTACTCTGATATCATGTTTGCTCTCGCTCTGATACCAGTTACATTTTGTGCACTTGACTATGATATTATGGATATTATGCTGTGCTTGGTATTCTCTGAATTGACAGGTTAATAGGTTCCTATATTGAGGGGGAGCTCTCAAAAGAGAAGGAACGGTTTAATTATTTTGTCATCATCAAAAAGGGGGAGATTGTAGAATCAAGTCTCCAATTAGGTGGATTTATTTTGATGATGACAATATAATTAGATCATGGAGTTAAAGCAAGAATTCAAGCTCATCAAGTCAAGAAGATCAAGTGCATTATGTATCTATTCATTCTCAATTTTATTTTGAATGTAATTTTATTTTATTGAGAGTGGGTAGCTTAGGAAGTTATCTCACCCTTAGGATAAATAATTTTAATTGCATGAAAAAGGTTAGGGGTTACATAAAATTATTCCTTGAAGAGAGACTTGAAATAAATTGTTGAAAAACTTGATTTTTATCATCTCTGGGCAAAACACTCGAGTAATCACAAAAATACTCGAGTATAAAGACACTCGAGTAATCTGAAAGTTACTCGAGTATCAAAACACTCGAGTACTTCCCAGAATACTCGAGTATTTCAGCCTCAAAACAGAGATTTGACCGTTAGTTCAATACTTGGGCATTTCTATTGAAAGATGGGCAAAACACTCGAGTAGTGTCAAAAGTACTCGAGTGTTTTGGTTCTGACAGCAAAATTTTAACCGTTGGAAAAGGGCAAAAATGGAATGAAAGAGTTGATTTCACTCATTCATTGTATTTTCCAGATATGAGAAATGAATGCTATTGAACTAACCAACAAGAGCATTAAAGTTGAGGGTGCAAAACATTCATTTTGATCATTCTCTCTCTCAAGTGGATAATTACTCTAACTCAATATTCATTCATTATTATTATTTGTTCTAAGAGTTAGAGTTGTGCTTAATTGTTGTGGATATCATTTGTTGGATCACTCCACATACACATACACATCTTGTTCTCAAAATCTTGGTTAGTAACCAAGTGTACCTAAGTGGATCTTAGGTTCATTCAAGACTTGGGTGGTTCCCAAGCAATTGCTAAGAGGTTCTTAGCTTTGGTGGAGCTCTTGAAGGTTTCAAGGAGCTTGAAGAAGAAGGAGTCTTCATCACCAACATCAAATTGGGGTAGAAATTCAAGAGTTTGGTACACTCTTGGAAGGGATAGGTTGAGTGAGGCATCTCAATACCCTTTGTAATATTTCTAACAATTTGATTTTAGTAGACACTCCTAAGGTTCTTAGGGGGACTGGACTAGCTCTCTAAATAGAGAGTGAACCAGTATAAAATTGTTGGTGTTGATCTTTTATAGCTTTCTTTAACTTCAAGCAAAAACCAAACCTAAGTTGCTCAAAAAGGGGATTATTAATTAGAGTAGCAATTCCGCAGAAATTAAGTTGTTTTCAAGTTGTTATAACTTTATTTAATTGCTTTCTACTCTATTAATAATCTGCCTTGAACTGTATTCATTGTTATTGATTAAAGTGCATATTTTCCAGAAACTGTTTTTCTGCTATCTGGACGATTTACTCGAGTATTCTTGGAAAGACTCGAGTGTTCTTGAGTTTTTACTCGAGTAGTTTTTAAAATACTCGAGTGTTCGTGCTCTGTTTCTGAAAAATCTGCACTTGATTAATTAAACCTAATTGCATTCGAAAAATTAGTCACTGTTGCATTCCGATTACTATTCACCCCCCCTCTAGTAATTGCAAAGCCCGCTTGTTGGTTTCCAACATTATTCCAAATAAATTCATCACTTCATTTATTTTCTGGAAAACTCTTTTACTTTCATTCAACAATTCCAAAGCACAATCATTTTCTCAAAACAACTCCAAATTTTTCTCACTTTGAAATACTTCAAAACCATTTGAAAACTCTTGATAATACAATTTAAAACAATCACTTTAGTTGCTGGTCCAATCTTGGACAGCCACCACTTTCAATTCGAAATACCGAAAAATCATCATTTTTCAAACTAACTTTTGCTACAACAAATAATACTTAATACTTGCACTTTGAAACACTTGAAAAATTTTTTGAAATAGAAATACATTACTAATAAATTCTGGACAACATTCAATCCAAATCCAAAAATCACTTTTTCACTTTGATTTTTTTCGATAAAAACTCATGTATAAAACGCATACGTAAAAACCTTAGAATAAAACACTTTCTTGTAAATTTTTTTGAACCTTAACACTATAAAATAAATTGTTGGACAACATTAAATACTTATTATAAAACCTCATAATCAACTTAGTTAAAGCACTAATCTAAGTCAGGCTTTACTTAAAAATCGCTTCTTAAAGAATCACTTAAATCAAAATTCTAGTTTAACCAAACCAAGAAGCATCATTAACATATAAACTTACATGATTATTCTATAATCTTAATTTATTATGAACTAATCAAAATTAATCATTCACTAATCAAAATCAACTTATACTAATCATACACTAATCACCGTTAACAAATCACTAAGCCAAATTAGCAAACAATAATCAAGATTAACAATCACTAATCAAGATTAATTATCACTAATTAGGGTTAACATTTACTAATCATGATTAACAAGTTAACCACAACTTAATCACATTTAAGAAACAAATTAAGCTAATCACTTAGGAAAATCACTTGCAAATTACGGTTAATTTCCTAAACTTGGTTAATTTGACAATCAAAAATCTAACTATGATAAACTAACCATATGACATGCTAACTAGGGTCATGCATGTAACTTTCTCTCTAAACTTTCCACTATCAAATTTATCATTTTTATTTATTATTTATTTTTCTTCACTTTCATGAAATGACATTTTGTAAGAAATCTATCATTATCAAAATCACTTTTGACCAAAAATCCCACATTTCTCAACATGCATTGGCCGAAAAATGCATCATGTTTTGGTCATATTTTCACTCAAATTTTTGTCTTGAAAATCACAAAATAATTTTCCTATTGGTCTAAAAAAAACTGTGTTCATCATCATCAGACCAACAAAATTTTCACTTGTTTTCTTAAACTAAAAATCTTAAGCTTTCAACCAAAAACCTTCAAGACTTTTAACTTCTAAAAATCAAGAACACTTTCTAAAAAAAAAGTGCTTGATGCATACACTTGGTTCTTGAAAATTTACTCATATATAAACACATGCATAAACTCAAACATCATAAAAATCTCATTTTTAGTCCTTTAACATCATGCATGTGCTTAAAGCTTTTAGATTTAACCAAAAACCACATGCATGTGCAAAGAATCAAAATCAAATGTTGATTTCCTATTTTTCTCATGATGGCCGAAACACATCAAGGCTAAAGACAAGATTTTTGTGCAAACTTTTCACATGCAAATGATTATATCACAAAACCAAAGCTTGCATGTATGTTAAATAAATTTCAAAGCATCATCTTCATCACATATTCACATCAACATGCATCATCATCTTCAAGACAAGATTTTTCTCAAATATTTCTAACATGCATAAAATAAAACTCAAGTTCATTACTTTATCTCAAACAAAATCAAGATCATCATTTTATTCTTAGAAGCAATTGGATCAATCTCACAACTAACAAATATAAGCATAAACATGACATGCATGTGCTAAAAATGCTAGCTTTTTGTTTTAAAGTCCACATGCAATCAAAGGTCAAGACTTTATTTTCAAAAATACTTGGATCAAGTTTATACTTTTACAAATATGAGTACAAAATTGACATGCATGAACTAAAACTCAAGATCAAATCATCATCATCAAAATCGTGAGTTTGCTAGAGTATTTAGTCATCAAAAATCAATTTTTACTTGTGAAGTTTCAAGATCAAACCTTTAAAAATACATGCATGAACTATTCATACTAAAATCAATTGGAAAATAACACATGCAAATCAAAAACGAACAAGAATCAAGAAGAAGAAGAGACATGCAAACCGAATAGAAAATAAAATTTAAGGTGAAGAACTTTACTTGAAATTTCTAGCTCAAGTGCAAGAATGAAGATCCTAAGCCTTGATCCTTGAAATCACTTTAGCTTTTTGGAAAAATCACTTTTGAGATGTAAAATCACTTTTTCTCTCTATTTCTCTCTCTCTCTCTCTCACCTTCGAACTCTCTCTCTTTCTCTCTATGTCTTGGAGCTTGATTTTTGCTCCAAGACTAAGTGTTTAGGAAAATGATTTGGTGTGTTGTGTAAAATGAGCCACACACACACTTGCATATTTATAGAGGGAGCTTGGATCCATGGGTTTTAACCATCACAAATGGGTTCCATGGGTTGACCCAATTCTATTGCCAAATCAAAAATAGTTTTGCCCACTCCAAAATAATTTTTGTCTTCTTAAAATAATTTTGTCTACTAAAAATGCAAAAATAGTCACTTCATGAAAGACAAACCCCACTACACAATTTTCCAACACTTTCTTATTTAAATTTAATTTATTTTTGGTTAACTTAATTATCAAAGAAGGAAAACACAAAAATTAAAATTCTTACTCTATGTATATATATATTACCGCTGCACACACACACACACACACTCATTGCATTTTTATTTTCATCATGCACACACATGCATACATTACACTACAAAATGCAAATATTAAAAATCATATATTATACACACATTCACATACACATCAAATCCCATACACTTGTTTAATTCTGAATTTACTTTATATAGTCACACCAAATAATTTTTCCTTTTATAATGAACAATCATCAAATAAGTGAATAAAATTCCTTAATACACATTCTAAACAAAATAATTAACTGCACTAATTGGCTATTGATACAGCCCCAATTTCATTTTAAAAAATCATATTTTAATCTATAGAAGGGATTTCCAAAAGGAAAAGTTCATTGAAGGTCTCTAGCTAATTTTCATAAGTTAAATACTCAAAATTCGTATAAAATGTGCCCAGAAAATAATTTTTCTTAAATCAACTCAGAAAATTCTAAACTTTGCATTTTTAAATTCTACGTTTCAATACGATCGTTTTCATATAAAGATCATAATTTTCCGAGTTATGGTTAAAAAGATATGAATTTTCAAAGTTTAATATCTCTTTAAAATAATCAATAAAGCAATTCTTTATTCCATAAGACGGCTATTCAAAATAACTAAAATCACCTTTCATGAAAACACATTAGAAATGTCAATATATAAGACTTTACTCGAAAACACTTATTATTATTTTTAACAAGACCTTAAAATATCAAATCAAGAAAACCAAATTAAAATCATACTTAAGACAAAAATGCATTTGAAATACTACTTTATCAATCAAACACTCATTCATTTTATTTTTAAAACACTCTTACTTGCAAAAATATACTGTAAAATAATATTGTATTATTAAAATATACGAGGATTTTGACGGGTGTTACATCATTGGTGAGCAAAGTATCATTAATATTTTTGAAAAACCACCATGTACGTCGAGGTGCTTCACCCCACTAAATCTGGTTCAGCACTCAAGTGCTCAAAATTCCCTCAATGATCGGATGCAGTTCCCTTAGCCTCCGAAAGGAGGTGACTCGTCAGGCTCGTGACGTTAAACAAGCACTAGTTGGAAGGTAACCCGATGTTTAGGTAGTATTTGCTTAGATTAGTAGTTCTTAGGAAATTAGTGTAGGTTATATATTTTTTTTTTATTTTTCTAAATTTAAAAAAAAAAAAGCTTCAGGTACAGACCTGGCGCGCCTGGGCGCGCGGCTCTGCACTCCTGGGCGCGCACCGGGCGAATTTGCCCAGAAAATGGGAAATTCTAATTTTTGATATATTTTGTGTTTTTTCCATTAGCCAGTCCCTGTACCTGTGCAACAAAAATATGTAATTGTTTTCTAGGATTTTTTTTAGTTTTATTGTTTGGTTATATATTCGGATTATTTGTTATTTGCATCAAGCTATATATTTTGTAACAAATATAAGTTAATATTTTCCCCATTAGAGGTGCTATTTGTGGGCATTTGTTTCTCATGACTCATATTAAGTTTGGGGGAATGTTTTCTCATTTTTGTTAGTGTTGATTAATTATTTTTCAGATGCAATTAGTAAGTATTCCAAATTTATTCCATGAAATATTTTTTTATTTTGAAGTTAGGTAATTTTAGTTTAGTTTGCTTGAGGACAAGCCAACCTTTAAGTTTGGGGGAGTGGATACAAAATAAAAAATTTTCAGATCTGAATTATTTTCCCATTTTCGGTGTTGGTTTGTGTCTTAGGTAGAGGTTTTGTAATTATTCTAGACTTAGGATTATTTTTCTGATGATAGGTGTATATATTTAGCTTAGGATTAGACTCATTAATTCATGTTATTTATTTGTTGAGCTGTAAATATTTTTGAAATTTGGTTATTTTGACAAAATTTTTCAGAACTTGAAATTAGTGAATTGACTTTAGCTTAGTGAGATTTTGAGCCTATTTGATGGGGTGTATGTTTTATTGAATATATTGATTTGAGACCCCTATTCTTTCATGAGTGTGTTCACTTTAGTTTTATGTTCTAGAACTTGACTGGTGACCATTTTGAAATTGATAATTGATTATGTAACAGCCCGATTTTCGTAAACTAAAATAACTGACTTTTATTTACTGAAGTTGCAAAAATGAGGCCATTTTTTTTTTAAAAAAAACGTTGTTGAAGTGTTTGAGAACATTGGTGAAGAGTTTTTAATGCACTTCAACATTTTCTTTCGAAAACCGAGTTGTTACTAAAAACCTTTCTTATTTATAAAACAGTTATTTCAATAGAAGAACTTGTTTCAAGTTCATCTTGACAATCTTTCCAAAAGCTTCACATGAGTTACTTAACATGAAATGTATTCCATCATTTAGTTTGAAAACCTGACTTGATTACATAAACGGTTCATGGCTTGGTAATCCTTAACACAACACTCACTACCGCCTAAGCTAATTACACTATCCCTAAACTTTCCTATTGGAAGCAAGCGGGTGTAGCTCCTTGTCCTTCTTGCGTCCTCTTCTTGCCCTTAAAGACGATGCCGCTTGTGTAGTAGTTTCCTCATTGTTGTACGGCCTTTGTGCCACCCTCTCGACTACAATAGAACTTCTCTGCTGCTCGTACCGGACCTTCTCCTCATAGCTTTGAAAACCTCGTACGTTGACTTGCCCTAAGTGTGGCTCTAGATTAGCTCCGCTCAGTTGATGTTCCGGATCCGGAATCACGATCTCCGTTTAACCGGTCCACGCCCATCCGCTTGGAGTTTGTTTCCAACCTCTCCCATGCTTATTCCACATGGCGATATCCATGCAATACTCCATCTGCCCGTTGAAATACCAGCAGCACCGATATGCCAACGAACAGGAGAGAGTAAGCGTTCCGAACGACGAATCGTCGACGGTGTGGAATTACGCTAGGCAAAATAATAGGACTATACCAGCATGCAATATAACACACAAGCACACGGCAACCAACATATCATTATAACTATTATTATCATTATTATTCTCTTTTAGGCATTTTTCATGAGCATTCTTTCTTTCTTTCATCCATCATTTACTTTCCTTAACTATCCTTCTCTTTTTATCCAATCTCATCAGTTTACCCTCTCTGATGCTTTGGGGAAATACCATACATCATCAGAATATTCGTTTCATTTTCGGCTATCACTCACGTCTACATCTCCTCGGTCATCCATCCATCCTAGTCGGAAGCAAACAGGAGTACAGGACCTTTACCACGCGGGCACGACAGCTGTCACAACACATAAATGGTCCCAGACCAGGAGGATCTCGTCCTCAAATCATATCAATAATATCAAGGCTCACTGTCCACGCAGTGGCAAACACAATGCCCCGTTCCAGTCCCTCTCACTGTTCTCGATTTGCAATCTAGGGGGCGACAGTATGTTTCTAGTGGCCCCGCAGAACTTACCACGGCATTAGACCCAGTCCCCACCACGTTAGTGCGCCACATATGGAGTTCGTTCTGCCCAGAAACATACTCTATACTTCTTGACGTTTCACCGTCATCGTCCTCCCCTAATGCAATCTCGTCCTAAGTATCCGCAGATACTTATCGTTTCTTCCTCTCCACTACTTCGCACTCTCATACCTCACCGCGCATGTCTTTTAAGTCTTTTATCTTTTAATTAACCTAAGGTCGGCCCGTCCTTCGTGCAACCCTTCAACGAGTCCCGACCACTAACTTTGCACAAACTTTCTCTCATCAGTTCTCACATAGCACAGAGCTGGGATCACATCACAATCTCACATCTCATATCTCAAAATTTCTCAACACTTTCCATTTCTCGTAACTAGCTCATTTCAAAATCTTTTCTCAAAACCATCTTTTCAAGAACTATTTCAAAAACACTCTCACAAAATCTCCTTTCATAAGCTTTAAAAACATAGTTTCCACAAACTTTTCTCAGAAAGTTTTATTTCACAAAATTTCTCCCAAAAACATCCTCTTTTCACAAAACTCTTTCAAAAGATTATTACATAAAATTCTTTCAAAACTCTCCTTTTACAAGTCTTTTCAAAAAAATCTCTTTTCAAAAAAATCTTTTCGAAAACCTTTTCAAAAACTACTTCATAAGAAAAATCTTTTCAAAACCTTTTTATGAAAATCTTTTCAAAACCCTTTTCAAAGGAATACAACTTTGCTGACTACTAATGGAGGAGCAAGCTCGACTCAACACTAGTTCCCAGACTAAAATCGAAGACAAAGGAGCCCAGCTCCACTTAATCTCATCTCATATCCAACCAATCAACATCATTCTCCCCAGCTCTGGCTCGTTCTCAACACTATCATTTCATTCTTTCCCCAATCTCAACTTTTCTTTCTTTTCCAACACGTGTCTTATTCTTACTCATTATTCTTTTCTCATTGTGTCTGTATTTCATTACTTTCACAACTCATTCATTTCATTTTTATTTCCTTGTTCAGGACGTAACAGACGTCCATCAACATATTACTCATTTAATTTAACAGCAATAAATATCCTCAGACATAATTAAATAAATAAAAGCATGCTATCAACACACAACATCACACAATAATAATGTGGTCTTCGTCGCCTTCGTATAAGTGGCCACACAAAGCAAGCAATTGCCACTGTACTACTGACTCAGAACCACTAAGTTCCGATCTTTGAGATGATACGGAACGTCCTAATATATCACCTAACTACCACGGTGTCTTAGGAAGGCTTCTCTCTCACCTGAGGTCCAGCAATTTAATGGATACCGTCGCCTCGGATCCTTTGTGTTGCCGGCTGCCCCAATCCTTCGTCTTTTAAGATTAGTCCTTGTACTAAATAAAATATGTTTTTGTTATTAACTTGTATTAGGAAAATCTTTTTCGTAACTTAAACACCTCTCATTTCCTTGTATTAAATAAAACACACTTATGTTGCTAACGTGTATTAAGAAAATCTTTTCTTAAATCAATTATCTCTTGAAAAATTTACTTTTAATTGCATGAGAACGTTTTTAAATGTAAGAAGCAAGTCCAAATAATCTGGACAGCAAAGAATCATTTTATAAAAATCACTTTGATAAATCTCCGAAAACATCGTAAAAACACTCTTTATCTCAAATGATTCTTTTATTCAAAATTAACACTTCAAAACTCAAGTTCTTATCGCGAAACAACTTTGGACAGCCATGAACATAATTTAGAATCTCAAATAAATCAAATCAGATTATGCTAAAATCAATTACATACTCAAGTATTTTTCAAACACCAATTAGCAAACAACCACAATAGCACTTAAATAAGTTAAATCGTATAAATCATCCATATTTCAAATATCAATTAGCATGGAGAATAATCACATTAAATTTCCAAAGCATTCATAAATTCACATAATGCAAATCACATTTTATCTTCATATCTACCTTCTTTATAAAAAAAGAAAACCGAATTGAACATGTCAAGACAAACCAAGAATTACTTGTTCAAACACTTCAAATCAACTTGATTATCTTAAAACATCATGCAAGCCCCCCCCCCCCTTTTTTTTAATTAATTAATGAAATCACTTAGACATACACATATTAATAGACCGAATTGAGCCAAAGATGCAAACCAAAAACATTTAATTTTCTTACTTTAAACAACTTAATTCCTTTCAAAAATCATTATGTGAAATTATTTTTATACAACTAAACCTCCTAGGCTTGACTATACTATATGGCCGAATGAAATTAAAGAAACAAGTTAAAAATTACAAATCCAAAACACATATATCAACTTAGCTTATTTCAAGCACTTTAAACCTTGTTTCCTTTTTCATGAAACAAAATCATTTATCCTTCTTTATCTTTTCAATTAAAACCGAATTGGAAGAAAATAATCACAATGCAATTTCAAACAATTAATTTAACCTAAGTTCACAAGACACACTCATTACTTTTATGTCACTTCATTGAAAAAGAATCTAGCCTACTAAACCTAGCTAGGCCGAACCATCATCATGGCAAAAACATGGTTTTGATGCACTTTTCAAACTTGAAAACCTTAAAATCACCAAATCATATCATGCATTTTTAGACACATAGTTTTGAAAATACTACTTCCCTTTTTCAAACACAAAACCGTGACATGCAACACAAGAATCAAGACCTTTTGGTTCAAAAACAACATGTATGCATGTGAAGATCAACTTTTTTCATGGATCAAAATGAGATGTAGAGTTTTTAAAGGTCAAAAATCCACAAATCAAAGTTTAATCAAAACTAAACCCAAAATTAAACATTTCAACAATCCCAATTAATTTTTCTAAGCATGAGATTAACATGCAAGGACTTAAAATAAATTGAAAAGCATCAAGACCCATAGTTCTAGTCAAGGCCGAATTATTGGCCCTTGATCTAGGGTTTTATAGGTTTATTTATTCTTAAAATTTAAAGATCAAGGCATAAACAAGACATGTAAAGGAAAATAAAGATCACAAGGCCATAAAATCAACATGCATGAGGAAATCAAAGCAATCTATGGACTTTAAACACAACCTCAACAAAACCGTGATGAAGAACATTCACAATTAAGAGATCAAAAACTTTTTCACATCCATGTTCAAGATCAAAGCATAAAAATAACATGCAAAACATTTAGATCTCAAGGTGACTAAAATAACTACATGCATCACAAGAAGAATTAAACAAAGTCCATTAAAAGTCTTTTACAACACAAAATCTTTTAAATCAAACTCCCTCTACCTTAATTCCTAATCTTAAATCTTCAAATCTCCTCTTCTTCTCCTCTTGGGTTTGCTACGGCCTCTTCTCTTCTTCTAGGGTTGATGGGTTTTCTCCTTGATCTTGGGTGAAAGATGTGTGTGGAAGGAAGAAATCAAGGATGTTTGGGTTAAGGGTTTGGATTCTCACTCTCTTTTCCTTCTCTTCTCCTCATGGTCTCCTCTCTTCTCTCTTTGTCCCAAGAGCTTGATGATGCTCTTGAGAGAAAGTGTGTTGGGGTGTGTTAAGGGAAATGGAAATGAACTAGCTAAACACATACTCACCCACACGGTTTTACCTAGATCAAAGGGTGTGGAGATTTCCCGCTTTGTCCTCGGTCCAAGGTGTAGAAGGAAGGGCAATTTGGTCTAGTCATAAAGTTGCATGGGAGGGTTCATTCGTGGAAGACATGGAGGAAGGAAAGTCTTCCTAGGTTCCATGACTCACACCACCTAGGTTTCCACTTGTTTCCCATTCCAATTTTCTATTTAATTTTCATTTTATTAATTCTTAAGGAAAAGGCTCCTACTTGGTCCTTCTATTCTTAACATAGCTGAACCACATACACTAGCACACACATATACTTATGCAATTTACTTTCATGTTGGTCACATAGCATGGATTCATGGAATAATGCATACATGTTTATCATGCACACACTCACTTACACACCTAACACATATACACATGCATACCCAACACATACATTCATGCATACACCATCATATATTTTTCACTACTTACATTTGTACATAATCATAAGTATACACACACACACGTTACACATACATACACATATACACATACATACAATTAATTATTTTTGAGGCACATATATATTATACCTATACATATATACATTCATGCATCATACACATATTCATTTTTATTTGTTCATCTAAGCCTTATGAAATCCTAAGCATGTACACATACATATACAAGTATTACACACATGTTTAGAAAATAGTTCTTTTCCATCATAAAATGACTTGGACAAAAATCACAAAGGTTTTTATAAAAACATCAACCACATAGATTTTCCCAAAAACTAAATTTCTAAGTTTTGGACTTTGCTTAAAGAAATCATCTCTTTAAAATCCTTTATGATTTTGAAAATGTGAATTTAAGAAAATCCTTTAAGAAAGTACGCTTTCAAAACACTTTTCTCAGGATAATTTTCTTTAGTGTTTTAATTTAATACGAGGAATTTACGGGGTGTTACAGATTACATGCATGAAGATGATTAAGGCATTTAGGATGGTGTTTTTGTAGCCTTTAGAGATTTTTGTTGGATTTATTTTCCCTTAGTTGCCCATTTTGAGCCTTATGAGATACAATGATTTTTCTTTGGTACCCTGCATTGATTGTATTATTTTTGTGAGTACCTTAGGAATTTTGAATGAGAATTGAGAGAGAGACATTTCAAAAAGTAATGAAATTGTGAAAGTGTAATTAAGCTACTCTTCTTCCAAAAGAAAAGAAAAGAAAAGAAAAATTTGAGAAAAAGTGAAAATTGATGAATGAAAAGAGAAGAATTTTGTTTGGAAGAAGTAGTACTTTGAAATTGAAAAAGAAGAAGTTTGAAATAGTTGTGAGTTGAGTGTGAGTTTTCATAGTATTCATTGCTCATTCATAATTTTTAGAGGGAAATTTGTTTTGCATTTTAGTCCTTAGTTTCATCCTTTCTTTCTTTTATCCCACCTTAACACTTTTAACCATGGCAACATTACAACCAAATTAAAGACCTTTTGATTTGTGCATGTTTTTAATAATTTCAGTGGAGATTTTGGTCTATGGTCAAGCTTATGGTAACATTTAACTATTGAATGAACTTGAGTGAATTGATTTAAACCCTTGATACACATGAGAGATATACACTGAGAGGTTGAGAGTGTTCACTAGTTCTAAGTTCTGATTGATTTTGTTTCTTTAACCAAGTTTTGATTTGTGTATAGCTTGTATAAATATGTGGTTGTGTTGATGAGTCGAAGTCTTTGATTAAGTGTTGTACATTTTGATTTGGATTGTGGTCTTGTGTTCTAGAATTTTTATTTTACTTTTGCCTGGGACATGCAAAATGCTAAGTTTGGGGGTGTGATGAAGGTTTAATATATGATGTTTTAAGGCTTAATTTCACTTCCTTTTTCTTGGATTTTAGCTTGTTTCTCTTGTAAATATAGGTATTTTGTATTAGTTTTAGGAATTTTTAGTTTATTAGAATCCTTTGAACATTTTGATCCGTTTTGGGTATGTTTCAGGTATTTCGGAGCTTTAATTGGAGAAAATATTATTGGAGCTGAAAAGAGCATAAGAAGACCTTGAAAATGACACAAGAACGGAGAGAAACGGAGTCGGAAGTTACTCAGCACGCCCAGGCGCGGGATCTGCGCGCCCAGGCGCGCTTGCAGCGGTGATTTGCGGTAATCAGACATAGCGCCCCCAGGCATGCTGGTCTGCACGCCCTGGCGCGCGAAGTGCGAGAAAGCCCAATTGGGCCAATTTATGATCAGTTTTGAAGGATTTTGATAAGATTAGGATTTTATCTACTTATTTATGTTTTTAGGATTAGTTTAGGAAGAGATTAGAGAGTCATAATCAGAAATTATTGAGGGAGATTGCATTCTCTGGAGAGCATTCGAAGGAGGAATCCATTGAAGGATGAAGATTCAAAGCAAGGATTAGTGGTAATTTAGGAATGAATTACTTTAATTCTTATTTGTTCTTCTTCTCTATGATGTGTAACTAAACCCTCTTGTGTTAGGAACATGTGGATTTGATTATGTAGTTTATTTATATGGATTAATGTTTTTCAGTTTTTAAATCAAGTGTTTAATTGTGTTTTTATTGTTATGCATGAACTTGATCAATTCATGTTATGGATTTTTAGATTTGAATTGGAAAATTAGGATTTGAAATAGGCTATGCAATTAAACAATATAAGGATTCAACTTGTAGGAATACTTTTGGAGTTTTATGTAACTTTTGATAATTCACTGTTCTTAATCATGGTTATTCAATAAATTAATTTTCTAAGGGATTATGATTTAACAAATTGAATAATAAACAGTAATTTCATAGAGGAATCTAGGAATTACTAATTTTCTGAATTAGTTCTTGAGTTAAATGGAAAACATTGATTCATAATAAATAAATGAAATAATTAATGAAACTAGTTCCTAACCACCTTTCCATCATTGATTAGTATTTTTTATTTATTTTCCAGCATCAAAATATCCTCTTAATTTAATTATTTAAATCTGAATTTAATAGATTTTACTTTTAGTTACTCTTAGGTAAAAATAGATTAAATAATTCTTGGTCTCTGTGGGAACGATATCTGGTCTTCCTTGACTATATTACTATCCGATCTAGTATACTTGCTAGAGACCGATCAACTGTACGCTTAGACTGGTGTGAATCAAGTCGTGTAAGACGTTGTCCGGGTTGTGGGACTGTACGCATGACTGGTTCGATTTGAGGTCGTGTAAGACGTTGTCCGGGTTGTGGGACTGTATGCATCGACTGATTTGACTTGATGTCTTGTAAGACGTTGTCCGGGTTGTGGGATTGTACGCTTAGACTGGTGTGAATCAAGTCTTGTAAGACGTTGTCCGGGTTGTGGGACTGTACGCATAGACTTGTGCGATCCAGATCTTGTAAGACGTTGTCCGGATTGTGGGACTGTACGCATAGATCGCGTAAGACGCACATAGTGCGCAACTGTAAGACGTTGTCCGGGTTGTGGGACTGTACGCAATGATGGATCCACGTGAATAAATTCCCAAAATATTATGAGAAACTCAAGATATATGTAAAGAGAAAAGAAATTATGGAAATCAAGAGAATTGATGAAAAAGGCATATGTGTGAATCAAATGAAAAAAATAAATAAATACATGCGATAAAAGAATGGTGAATGGTTCAAAGAAAGAATTGTGATATTATATATGAGTTGAGAAAGATGTTAATTTGTATATTTTGGAAATGTATGAAATAATGAAATTAAAACTATAAAGGCACTATTTTATTATGGAAATGAAAATAATTGAAATGTTTGGGAATGCTTATTGGACTATATGCACAATATAACTAGATGTGTTTGGCTTAGTGGTTCAGTATAGCATAATAGAAACTGCTTCCCTATTTTATTGTGTAATGCTCACCTCCTTACCATTTTTCAGGTACTGAGCTGGAGCTTACACCAGGATCGGCCGAGCAGGATTACTCTCCCTCACAGGGAGAGTAGGGTTGTTATGGGGGTCTAGTATATTATGGACCTAAGCCTCATATATTCTTTTGATGTGGATTTATTGTACATACTTTTGATCGAGGCTTAGGGTGTTTTATTTTGAAAGAGTATAAGTGTTTTGATTTACTGATACTTAAACTTAGTCTTTCCGCTGATACTCTGAATACTTGGCACATTATTATTCTTTTGGAGCCCATTGGGCCTTGATGTGGTACATGAATTTGATATGAGGCCCTGCAGGCCACTGGATATATGTATTTTGACAATGTTTTTCACAGGTGATATTTTGGTTTAGTCCGAAAAACAAGAAAAACTCCGTCCGTTTGACGGGAGATTTTATTAAACTAAAAAAGAATTTTTAAGTTCCTATTTTAATTTTGGGGAATTTAAGGGTAATAATTATAGGGTGTTACACTTTGTTTCTAGAACTTGACCTGTGACCATTTCAAAGTTGATAATTGTTTGCATGCATTAAAATGATTAAGGCACTTAGGATGTGTTGTTGTGGCCTTCAGATGAATTGCATTGATAATATTTCCCTTAGTTGCTCATTTTGAGCCTAAAATAAAAATTTGATTTTGTTTGGTACCCTACATCGATTTGAAAAATTCTTTGTTAGTGCCTTTGGAATTTTGAATGAGCAATTGAGAGGAATGACTCAAGAAAAAAAATATGGTAAAAGTGATTGAGTTTTCTTTCTCTTCCAAGTGAAAAACAGAAAAAGATGAAAAGAAAATAAATAGAATGAAAGGAAGAGAACAGAAGAGAAAAAAATTGAAAAAGAAAAGAAGGATGATAATGATTTTGGAGTTAAGTGTGAGTCTTAATTGTATTCATAGCTCATTCATAATTTTTAAGGGAAATTTGTTTTTGCAATTTAGCCCTTAGTTTTATCTCTTTTTTCTTTATCCCACTTGACACTTTAGCCATGGCCTCATTACAATCAAATATAAGACCTTTTGATTTTTGTGTGCATTCAATAATTTCAGTGGAGATTTGGGTCTATGGTCAAGCTTATGGTAACACATTGTCACTGTATGAACTTGAGTGAATTACATATATATATAAACTTTGATACACATGAGAGATATACACTGTGAGGTTGAGAGTGTTTACTAGTCCTGAGTGCTTGTTGAGTTTGTTTCTCTAACCAGGTTTCAATTGTATGAATTGCATGTGAAAATAAGTGTCTGAGTCTGTGAGTCAAAATCTTAGATTAGGTGTGTACATTTTGATTTAGGAGGGAGTCTTGTGTTCTTGAGTTTTTATTTTACTTTTGCCTGGGACATGCAAAATACTAAGTTTGGGGGAGTGATTTGGGTCCAATATATGATGTTTTAAGCATGAATTAGACTCTCTTTTACTAAGGATTTGGTTTGTTTCTCTTGCAAATTTAGGACTTTTTGTATAGTTTTTAGGAAGTTAGGTAATTTAGAATCCTTTGAACGTTTTGATTCGTTTTGGGTTTGTTTCAGGTACTTTCGGAGCTTAATTGAAGAAAATAATTATGGAGCTAAAAAAGAGGATGAAAGGACCTCTAAATTGGCGCAATAACGGAGCAAAATGGAGTCGGAGCAAGGCTGCACACCCAGGCGCACAGACCCGCACGCCCAGGCGCGCAGCCCACGAGAAGCCAGCACCAATCAGACCTGTGCGCCCAGGCGTGATGCCCTGGGCGCCCAGGCACGCGAGACACGAGAAAACCCAATTGGGCTACTTTTTGATCAGTTTTGCTCCAATTCAATTAGGATTAGTTTTAGTCTTTAAATATAGATTTTTTCATTAGGTTTAGTAGACTTTTCAGAGGCAATTAGATATTAGAATAAAATTAGGATTAGAGAAGAGAGGCTAGTTCTGCAATTGAGAGCAAGGAGGCAAGGTACAAGGATTGAAGATCAACATTGCTGGAGGGATCCACTTGATGATTGAAGATCTCTTGGGGGTAAATTGATTATTGTCTATGATGATTTGTTTTTCCCATTCTTTGTATTTTTTCTTCCAATATGTGTAACTGAACCTCTTGTTAGGAATAGGGTGGATTTGTATGGATCTTAATTTGGCTATTTATTTATGAATTAATGTTTTTCCTTTTTAAATCAATTGTTTGGCTGCTTTTTAATTACAATTCATAGAATTGGCCACTTTATGTTTTGTTGTGGTAATATGAACCTTAATTGGAAAATTAGGATTTAGATTAGGCCTTTCAACCAAACAATATAATTATTCAACTCGTAGGAATACTTTTGGGTAATTGTATAACTTTTATAAACTAGAACTCACTTAAGGGATTAAGGGGTAAAGTTTAGTAAGAAACGTAAAAGACATGAGGGATCTAGCTTTTATTGTTTCTGGAGTTGTTGATTTTTTGGAAAACAGATTTTCATAATTAATAACCTGATCCTACAATGAAGCCACGTTCCTAACTTTTTCCATAATTGTTTCTAAACCCTTTTTATTTTCTGTTTTGTCTCATTCTTTTAATTCTACACTCCTATCTTAAAACTCAAAACCAATACAAGTTTCACATAGTAATCGCAATTAAGTGAAAGAAATTAGAAATAATTTGCAATCCTCGTGGGAACGATAACTGGTGTAACTGACTATATTACTTGATGATCCGGTATACTTGCCAGTGATCCAATAAGCATATTCTTAACCTACTCTTAAGGGCAGCCTCTGATCTGTCTCACTCTTCCCATTCCATGCATCGCTTGTGCCTTAAAGAACTACGTAGTCTTGATCCCTAGAACCTAGTTCAAACAGGTACGTAGGACCAAGAGCAACAGACTTAGCGCTCCCTCTTGTCAGATTAAAAATCCCTGACTCTTGTCCCCGAACAAGGAGCTTTGCTCCTTGATTCTTGGTTTTGTCTGAACAGGACCGAACATTGGCATCATCTGTGGGAATTGTAAATTACTAATCCTTTAAACCCACTAACTCACGAAGGGAGAAAACAACGGTGAACCCATCAACACCTCGGACCCAATTCCAATTGGTGGAAATCAAGGAAACCCGTCAAATCCACCCCCCACGCAGCTTAGCGAGCAATCAGGGGAACAGCAGAATGAGCATGATCCCCGTGATGGAGCGGAAGCCTCGGTAATCATAAACTAGGTCTCGAATTCAGATCCCTTACCACGGGAGATCTGAAATTTCTAATCAAATGGCTCATTCAGAGTCACATATAGAGAGGCTAGGGAGAATCGTAGGTCAACAAATTGAGTAGACACTAGGGCTTCTTCTTGGAGTACCGAAGTCTGTCCTGGTTCGATCTCATGAGACCAATGAGAGGCAAGCACCCTGGGAAAACAACATCATGACACTGGCCAAGACGACGACGATGATTGAACAACTCGAAAACTAGTTAGCTTAGACATAGATCGGAATAACCCTGGACAAACAGGCGAGAAGGCAAGAGGATCTGTGAGCCCGATTTCAAGCATTCAGAGAATTCATCTCACATCGTCTTGATCGCCAAGACCCTGTAGTCGTGGAAGTCCCCCCCGGACAATGACGATTCTTACTTGGGGCTCAAACCCTTTTGTGAAAGGGTCATGAGAGCCCCTAACCCGCCAAATTTCCAACACGGAAGTCTTGATGTCATGTGCAAGGCCTTCTCCCTTAGTTTGAAGGGACTTGCGTCAAATGGAACTCACGGAAGTGTTCAAACTACAATTTTACACTAGCAGAACTCGGCCCAAGTCGGTTCATTTTCTTTCCCAAATAACAGAAGCCCAAGAGGAAAGCCTTTATGATTTTATGGCCAGATTCAAGGCTACTCAGCCCTTATTCTCGCTGCCTCCGCCAACTAAGCCACAGCTACAGGAAAAGTCTTGACCATACAGACCTCCACAAAGAGCAACAATCATATTCTTAACCTACTCTCAAGGGTAGCCTCCAATCCGTCTCACTCTTTCCATTCCACGCATTGCTTGTGTGTGCCCTAAAAAACTACGTAGTCTTGATCCCCAAAACCTAGTTCGAACGTGTACATAGGACCAAGAATAGCGGACTAAGCGCCCTCTCTTGCCAGACTAAACATCCCTCACAAGGACTCTTGTCCCCAAACAAGGGGCTTTGCTCCCTTATTCTTGGTTATGTCCGAATAGGACAACCGAACAGAAAATCCCGAACCTACAAGTTTTGGAGGGCTGCTTCGTTTTAGAGATGTTGATTGGATATGCAGTTTTTCTAGTCATTTGGGCAATAGTTCTATTTTACAGGTTGAATTGCTAGCCTTATTACAAGGCAATCGTTTGGCTAAAGCTCACTCTATTCACTTCCTCTTGTGTGCCTAACTGATTCCAAGGAGGTTATTAGATTGATTAACTGTCATAACTTTCACTATGATTCTTATGCATGCTATTTATATGAAATTAAGGAGCTTTTAGCTTCTTCTAGCTCTATTTATGTCCACCACATGTTGCGGGAAGGTAATCAAGGCGGTAATTGGTTTGCTAAATCTGGTGCTTCAAATAACAAATCTTTCAAGATTATTTAGAATTCCCCTTTAGCTGCTCTGTCTCTCATATCCTTCTAGGAAATAAAATGGAAAATCTTTTTGTTAGAGTGTAGTTTTTTTATGCCTTTATTTCTGATGTACCAAAAATATCCTAAAAACTAAACTTGTTGAAATATCGCTTTTCCATTATACCATTTAAATATCAACGTTTTAATGCTCATAGAAGCAAAGAGAGCCTTCTTGCGATGCTTCATGAAAAAAAAAATCACTTTATATTTTTAATGAGATATTTAATGTTTTTTTCTTGAATTATCGTTAGGCAAAACTACTAGATTGGTCCCTTAAGTTATTTTTTAGTCGCAATTTCGTCGTTTAACTTTTTTCGTTTCAAATAAGTTCTTAAGTTGTATCCATTTAACAAATTAGTTCTTTCCGTTAATTTTTTCCATTAAGTGACACGTATCACCATAAGAACTTTTTTAAAAAAAAATCATTAAACCATTTTTTTATTACGTGGTGTGACACCCTACTTAAATAATACCCTTACTTGCCCATGATTAATTAGACACTTTAAAATTTCGTTTTAAAAAACTCTTGCTTACTTTTAAAATTCTCCAAGAAATTGGATCCAAAAACTTGGGTTTTCCTGTTAATCATGATATAAACATCATTTCATATAATCAAAAAGCCAGCAAGGCATATCATGACATTGTGCATTATAATGCATCCATTCACATCAGAGTTACTATTCACATCGTAGTTATAATAGAAAATATAAACAAGTGGCGGAATAGTTAAATTTCCCAAAAGAACTCCTTCCCCAAATGGAGTGGTCCTGGGTCAACCCAATGCTACATTTTAGCACCCAAAATAATATTTACAATTTCTTACAAAATAGTCATAACATCATCATATCAAAAAGGGGCCCAAGACATGCAACTTGTCCTAAATACAACTACTTACTCTCCCCGAGGGGGAGAGTACACCTGTTCGGCCTGTGACTCTGTAAGCTCGGCCTCAGTACCTGTATAAAAACAGTAAGGAGGTGAGCATTACACAAAACTTAGAAATATAGCTTCTAAAGCAACATAGAACTAAGTTAAGTCAAACACAACAAATAAACAATTAATCATAACATTCCAATCATTCACTCTTAAGCACTATAGCAGTCACCTAGTTCCTTTTTTGATTCATACTTAACATTTTCTTTTCCTTTGGCTCAATTCTTTTTCTTTACATTCTTATCTCTTTTTCATTCCATTTGTTTTAGTTCTTTCTTGCACCACTAGGATTTCGTGCACTTGTTAGGTCGTTTTTCACCCATTAGGTATATTTTCCACCCATCAGGTAACTTTTCATCCATTAGGCCATGAATCACTCGTTAGGTCCTTTTTCCATTACTTCATTCACTTCCCTTTAGTTCATTTCATTTTTTTTACTTTCTTTCACTTCTAGATTTACTTAATTACCCTTTGCAGATTATTGATCCCTTGGGTTCACAGGCACCTAACGAGGCGTTTGGACCTAATGGGACATTTGGACCTAATGGGACGTTTGCACCTGATGAGTCGTTTTCCTAATCGGTCATTTGTCACCTAACAGGCCATCTAGTGGGTCAGTTCCCCCAAGGATCAATAGCTGCACCTTTCATTATCTTTCTTTTATTATTCTTTCTT
Organism: Crotalaria pallida; assembly: GCA_037953625.1. Lineage (NCBI taxonomy): Eukaryota > Viridiplantae > Streptophyta > Magnoliopsida > Fabales > Fabaceae > Crotalaria > Crotalaria pallida. Next base: position 84,592,742 of record CM075652.1, read on the forward strand.
TCATTGGTATCATCACTTGTCAAGCACACATTTCATTCAAACATACATATATCTCATGGTCATCATCAAAACATTCATACATAACAATATATCATATACACAATTACTCATAAATATAAAAGTCGGTTCTACTCATTTATTTTCTTACTCTAATTATTAGCAATATCAACTACCCTAAGGTTCATTATCCTAAACTATTCACATATTTTTAGCCATCACTATATAAACCCTAGAATCTAATTCCTAATCCAGGGTAATACCCCTCTTCCTTACCTCAAATGGAGATGGAGATAAGGAACCTAAAACTTAAGCTTTTCTTCTTGTGCCCTAGTTTCCCTTAGAACTTGAACTTCTTGAATCTAGCTTGCCACCTCAACAAAGCAACTATGAGATGAGTAGGGACCTTGTCTATAGGAGAGTGAGAAGGAGGAAGTGAACTTTCTTTCACTTGATCTTGAGAGAGAGGAGGCATGATATAATAATGGGTTCCATAGCCATGAAGCTTTAAAGAGAGAAAGCTCCAAGTTATATGATGATGGTGGGGGTGGCGTGTGGTGTTGGGGTGATGGAGCTTGGTCTTGTGGTGATGATGGAAGTGAGGTTGATGATGGGTGCTCTTGGTTCTTGAGAGGAAATGAAGAAGAAATGAAATAGAATGAATGGATGATTGTTTGTTTGTTTTGTTATGAAGAGGAAATGTTTTGCATGGGATGGAATATGTGGTTGTGGTTGAATGGCTTCTTGGAGAAGCTTCCTTTGTGTGGCCTCTAAGTCATTATTTTTTTTCTAGGTCTGACGTGTGGTAATCGATTACCTCACCAAATAATCGATTATCTCCTTAATTTCTCAATTATTTGGTTACTCACAGAATGCAGCTAATCGATTACTTCTCCAAAAGTAATCGATTACTTCCTTTAATTCAAATTTTAGGGTTTCTCACAGAATGCTGGTAATCGATTACTTCCCCAAAATAATCGATTACTTTGCTTGATTTTTATATATTAAGTGTTTCTAACTCTAAGACATCCCTCTTAACTCCTAGACACAATTTTCTACTGTTAATTCCATTAATTCCAACTTAGGTTTATTCTAATTATGCTCAGGATTAGAAATCAGGATGTCACACGTGGCACCAATACTTGAGTGACACGTGTCACTTAATGAAAAAATTAACTGTAAGGACTATTTTGTTAGGCGGCAACAACTTCAGGACTTATTTGAAACGAAAAAAGTTAAGGGACAAAATTGCAATTAAAAAAATAACTTATAGGATCAATCTAGTGGTTTCGCCTTATCATTATTAAATTAATTTTTTAATTAACTAATTAGTTCAATTTCAAGTAATAGAGTAATGTAAGTAAAATGAGCAAAATTATAAAATTGATAAATTCTTTGGTTAAAATAAAAAAACTAATTACCAGTCTTTATATATATATATATATATACATATACATACTTCCTCCGGTCCTATTTATAAGTCACATTCTAGAAGGATTCTTTGGTCCTATTTATAAGTCACTTTGTATTTTCTAGGAGGCATTTATTGTTATTTTCTCTTATTTGCCCTTTTCCCATTAATGTGAAGTACTAATACAATGTGAAATTTCCAATGCAAGTTAAGAGGGTAAGATTGTAATGTTGAAGTATTTTTTTAAAGTTTCAAGAAACCTAACTACCCTCCTTGATCCATGTGATATAGTTAAGTATGCCCTATAAATAGGACCAGAGGGAGTATATATTTGGTTTCCCAAGGTATTCACCCGTGCAACTGGGTGACTAATCCTTTTGACATTGTCGGTCCCTTTCGGAGGCTAGTCTCCCAGCAAAGCCAGGCCCAGTCTTGACATGTTATAGGCCCGGGGTGAAATTTTTTTGAGGGCCCTTAAACTATAAAAAGACTTGTAAATAAATAAAATTTTAACAATAAAATCTCTCTTAATATAGGGACTTTTCCAAAATATTGTTAATGCTCTATAAATTTGCAAAAAATACAATAAACCATAAATAAATCGCATAGGCTTCAAACGCTTCAACAATTCTATTAGTAGAGAATTTGAGAATAAAGAGGTGTTTCAAAACCATAATTAGTTAAAAAAACTTGGACAAAAAGTTAAACGGAGGTGAAATAAAATATTTTGCAATAATATAATTATATATATTAATAATATCATTACTTAATGTTCGAAATCTACTTTATAACCCTAGGTTCTAACTTTGGCAAACATTTTCCACAATGCAATCTTATATTGTCATTTATATTGATTCCAAAATTATCTATTTTAAGATTGATTAATTAGCAAAAAATAAACAACATTTCTCTAATAATGTATGTATACTTGCATTCTATTATGGATAAAAATAACAATCAATTCAACAAAGATTGAAATTTAGAAATAAATACTTCCTTCGATATCTTTTTATAAATTGTTTTTTAGATGAATTTTTTGTTCTATTTATAAGTTACTTTGTATTTTTTATAAGACACTTATTGGTTTTGTTAATCATATTTGTTTTTTATTCATTAATGTGAAATAATATATTTGTGAAATTTTTAATATAAATTAAGATATAAAATTTTAATGTTAAAGATTTTTTAAAATTTAAGAAATATAACTATTTTCATTGATCTTTAAAATATAGTTAAGTACTCCCTCCGTCCCACGAGGATAGTAACAAATTGGAAAAGTCAAAAAATTAAGGAGACATGCATTTAATGATTTGTCTAACACATTAACCAATTATGAAACACCTAATTTAATGCATTTTGCATTGATCAACCAATCACAATTTAAAGTTTTCAAATACAAACTTTTCATTTATTATTTTAATTTTAGTTTGGGAAAAAATTGTGTTTTTTTACCATCCTTGTGGAACGAGGAGTATGACTCATAATAAAAATGAAAGAAAAAAAATTAAAAATTGCATTTAATTTGAACAAAATAAAAAGGAGAACATATATAAATAAGTAAAAAAAAAAAAAAAAGATGCCAATAGTGGGACTAGAGCTCTAGTTACTACGGAAAGCAAAAGTTTCAATAATCAACTGTGCTAGCTAGTACTAATATCAGTATTTTTAACGTTTTATGTATATAGGAACCGAGATGTTACTTAACACCGCACTTTGCAACTTGGCTTCATAGATCTCTTTTGAGAAAACATTTTCAAATCTTGTTTCTTAAGACCGTTCAAGTTCCTTAAAACCATATTCAATAAAATTCCAAGCGGGGTTCAGAATGATACGACAATGTAACCAAGTAGTTGCAAGGGATACAGAGCTTGAAGGGAATTACCTATTGCTAGTCTTGACCTCTACTCTTCCTTGATGAAGTCCACTGCCGAAGCCTACAGAATCTGCCATCTATCCGTTGCAATATCGGAATAACCCGACGTGACAACATGATAGGAGAGATGGTCAGCATTCCCAAAGTACAACACGACAGGACAAAATACTAACGACTTCGTATAAAAGACTACTCTGAATAAAAATATAAGAATCATGCAATAACAACTACTCATGCTATGCATATGGCAAATATACTCACGTAAGAAACACTTCTGAATAACACAACATATCAAATATAACAAAATCATAAATTATCACATCGCACTTCACTTCACTTGACATCACAAGCCTTCGAACCCTTCAAGCTCATCATCCTCTTTCTTATTCTTTCCAACAATCACTTATACTTTCCACTTTGAATCTTTCACAATTATTCATGAATTCTTTATACTTTCATTCTTAGAATCTTTATTATTCTTTAAGTTTTATCAAACGGTTCGCTCAATGATGAGGGGGAAAACATCATTGAACTCGCACACACGTCTACATCTCCTCGGTCATCCACCCAACCTAGTCGGAAGCAAACAGGAGTACAGGACCTTTACCACGCGGGCACGACAGCTGTCACACAACAAATGGTCCCAGACCAGGAGGACTCAGCCTCAAATCATATCATATCAATAACAAGGCACGCTCTCAGCGGCAATCACAAATGCCCCGTTCCATTCCCTCTCACTGTTCTCGATTTGCAATCAAGGGGGCGACAGTACAATTCTAGTTCCGGTGCAGACTTGCCACGGCATTAGACCCAGTCCCCACCACGTTAGTGCGCCACATTTGGAGTTGTCTGCCTAGAAATGTACTCCAGACTTCTTGACGTTTCACCGTTATCGTCCTCCCCTCATGCAATCTCGTCCTAAGTATCCGCAGATACTTATCGTTTCTTCCTCTCCACTACTTCGATACGACACTCATACCTCACCGCGTTTGTAAATGTCTTTTAAAGTCTTTTAAAGTTTTAATGTTTTAATTATACGGCTTAAACCTAACAGTCGGCTCGTCCTTAGTACATCCCTTCAACGAAGCCCGACCACTAATCGAAATCCGTTTCCTCCTAAATCTCAATGGCCTCATGCCTCATATCACTTTCATCTCATCATCACAATTCACATACTCTTTCTCGTCTCATCTCATCAACATTCTCAACATCTTTTTCCTCGTCTTTCTCAAAATCCCTTTTCGCAAAACTTTTTCGAAAACATGATTTCACAAATCTTTCGCTTCACAAAACATTTTTTAAAACCTCCTTTCATAAATCCTTTCACAAAACTTTTTCAAAGATAATGTTTCCAAAAACTTTCACAAAAATATTATTTTCACAAAAAGCTTTACAAAAATCTCTTTTCAAAAACCTTTTTCAAAAATCACATTTTTGGATGAGTGTTAATGGAGGAGCAAGCTCAACTCAACACTAAGCTTCTTCCCAATAACATGAACGAGGAATCATGTCTCCATTCAAATCACATCTCACAGCATTACTCTTCTCCAATCTCAACCCTTTGTATTCCATTCTTATACAACCTTCATGATCATTCCTCTCTCTTTCAATCACATTTTCTCACTTTTACAATTCCTTCATCTCATCAACTCATTTCTTTCGCAATTTTATTCACGTTGCGTTTATTTCTTTCTCAATCATATTCTCTTAATTTTCAAATCTCATTCTTTCTCGTAATTCTTATTTCCTCGTATAACCTTTTTCCAAATAAAACAAAATACACTCTACAGGATAATTCGCAAAGAATTCCAATACATAACAAAATAAACCATGCATCATATAAAACAGAAAAGCATCTAACACATATATGCATCACGTATGATAATGCAGCATGTAACACATTAGACTCGATGTACTCAGTTTAGAACTGAGTCTACGTGTCACGATGACCTAGGCCTACTGCATCTCTCACCTCACATTCCAGCATCTGAAATCGTCTCGGGTCCTTCCCAACGAGTCAGTTGTTCCGCTTCTCGACTTATACGCATCTTGTACTAAAAAGACGATACTACGTTACAAACTTATTTTAAATAATCGCCCTACTTAGATCAAAATGCGTTTTCGAAAACTCTTTTTATTTCTCGTCGGAAAATCGCAAAACGTTAAAACTTTTTCAAATCAAACTTTTCTCAAGTAAAATACCACTTAAAATTTAAACTTTAAGTAAACTAAATAAATTTTTAGGATTGAAAAACAATTTAATAAAATCTGGACAGCAAGTATACAAGTCCATAAACCATTTTTCAGAAAACCCGAAAATACCGAAAAAATCAAACTTTAGTTCATATAATACTTTGTTATAAAATAAACATTTAAATGATTTATTTTTAAAACTTAATATTGTGAAATGAATTAAGGGCAACAACCATTAAGTCCAAGGTTCTTTAATTAAATCAAGCTAAACTATTTCAAGACCAATTACTTTTCAAAACCAATCACAAAATCAAACACACAACACTTTGGTTAATTAAATGATTCACCCATACATAACCTAAACACATCATCAAGCGATCACTCATTCAATCATTTCAAGGCATCATATTTATCACACAAGTCAAGCCAAGTCATAATATCAAGCATAAAAATTCTTATTCATCAAAAACATTCAAAAAGAATCCTAGTGCGATTATACGTAAAACACAAAAGATAAAATCCCAAAATTTCCAGAACATACACATATATGATAAAGTCCATCATATAAAATTTTCAAGTCATTTAAATAATCCTAAGTTAGGTTTCAAATCAAATTTTGCATGAAAAACAAAATGGAACTGTTGCTATACTGAAGCAAAAGCACCATGATTAAAAATAGTTATCCAACTCCGAATTGCATAAAAATTGGTATAAGTCTTCCTTATACAGCAAGACTACTCATACAATTTTCAGAATATTTGGAGTTGTGAAAGTTACATTTTTCCAATTAAGATTGTCACTAAGTCCAGAAAATCTGAACCAGGTGATTCAATGTCTTGCCTTTGTTAAAATATCAAATCAACTCCAAACCTCTTCAAATTTTACAGAGAACATCTAGAGATGTCCAGGAAGCTACCATAAAAATTTAAAACAATTTGGAGTAGCACAAGTTTGAAAAGTCTGTTTATCATTAAACTGAAAAACTTATTTTCTTAAAATGGTTTTCATAAAGTTGGTTCTCATAAAAATAGAAAATCATTTCCAAAAAATCATTCAAAAATTCAGAGATGCCTATTTTAGCCTACTGGATCCAGTGACAAAATTCGAGAATTATTTAGAATACATACATGTCATTTAGCAAGGTCAAAACGCCTACAAATTACAAAATTTCAGCACATACATCATTCAACAACTTTGTTTACTCATTTCCCTTTATAAAAACCAAAGATAACATCATACATACAATCAACACCAAAATCAATCCATCACTTATATTTCTTTTGAAAACCAAATTAATTTTTTTTATATATGCAAACAAAACCAAATCAAGCAAGGTAATGAAATCATGAGTACAAAAACCAAATTGAACATTAAGTTCTTAGACATAATAGATCAAGTCACATAATTAAACATAATAACACAAATCAAAAACAAAAATCATTTTAAATGAAATAGGGACCAAAACCGAGAAATAATCTAAAAGCTTTTGTTTCAAAATCACATATAAAATTCAAGATCAAAACCAAAATCAAAGATCAAAATACAAATCAAAGTTTTTCTTAAATCAAAAACCAAGACATGCAAAGGTTCAAGGTCATCACCAAACAACATGAAAGACCAAAAATTTAAAAAGCAAGTTTAGATCAAACAAAGGTTTACCAAATAAACACATAAACATCTTTGATTCACGGTTTAAGATAAGAAAAATAGACATGCAAGGTGATCTACTTCAAGTTTACAAAGATTATAAACAAAACTTTAGATCTAAAAGAAAAAAAAACATCATGATCTATCATGAAAATCATCAACCGAATCATCAAGTATAGGCTACACATATTACAAATAAATTTAAGTCCATAAAGTCCAAGATAAAGAGAGAACAACACATAAAATCATCTCTCAAGTTATAAAAATTGACATGCAAAGAAGAAAATGAAATAAATCTACAAACAAAAGAGAGAAAAAAAACTATTCTATTACAAATCTTCATTTTAATCTTCAAGTCCTACCATGAGGAGGGTTGGTCTTCTAATCTCCTAGCACTTAGATCTTCAAGGAGGTGAGGTTGATCAAGCTCCTAATTCCTTCCTTCTTCTTCCCTATGCTCACGGTTCTCCCTCCCTCTCTCTATGGTTCTCTCCCCTTTTTTTTCCTAAGGGTGTTGAGCTTGATGATGCTCTAACACCAAGTGTGTTTGTGTTTGTGTTTGTGTTGGTGTGGAATGAAGGAAATGAAAGAAATGGGTTGGAAGAGTGAAGGCAATGAATGGAAGAGTGAAATGAAGAGAACTAATGGAAAGAATGGAAATAGAAGGAAATGGACTAGGGTGCAACACAATTTTTCCCTTCCTTGACTTAAAGAAATTCGGCCAACACATGCACCTAGGGGATATTTTGTCAACACTACTACACATACTTGGTCTCCAGTTCCCACCTTAATTTTTCTTTTATTTTTATTTTTATTTCTCCCTTTCCCACTTAGTCATCACACAATTGCACCATGAGCCAACACCTACACTCCCTCCTACACTTGTCACTTACACACACTTCACACACATCTCATGCATGCACAAACTTACCCAAAATCGTGACACCTATATGCACACACATGTCCTACTGTTTTTTTTTTCATTTGGTCCAAGCTATATGTCATGTACACATACACATACTATATCATACATGTATCACACATACACATATAGGTACACATTCAATCATACATACACTCATATCACAAATTAATAACCAAGCATACACATAAAAATCTAAACACAATTTCTTCTAAATAATAAACTGTACTTATTGGTTGCACTTATAGCCCTCATTTCATTTTCTAAAATCATAAGTTAATATATTAAAGAAAATCCCAAAAGGAAAAATTCATTAAAAATTAAAAGCTATATTTCATGATTATTTCCTTGAAAATTCGTCCTTTACAGCCCTGAAAAATAATTTTCGCAAATCAACGCATAAAATTATGAAAAATACATTTTTGAAATCTACGTTTCGTTACGATCGTTTTGATATAAAGTTCATAGAAATCGGAGTTACGGTTAAAAAGTTATGGATTTTCAAAGTTAATCAATCTAAGAAAGTCCATAAAGAAATTTTATTTTCACAAATCACCATCAATAAAATTCATTTCTCATAAAAAATCATTTTTACTTACTTCATAAAAATATTTATTCATTAAATCTCCATAAAATCAATAATTTACTTCGTAATCGAATAAAATGTTCATTGAAAACCTTTTTGTAAAACGATTTCTCAAAACTTTTTCTTTAATAAATTTTACTCGTCCTACTCGGAAAAACGCGGGATGTTACATTCTCCCCAACTTGTAGATTTCTCGTCCTCGAGAAATGCTCCGCAAAATTTCGTGATCAACGGATGTCGGATGCCTTGGAGTGATTCTCTCGATCTATAACAGCAGTCGTCGTCCTCGAGTCGTTGCATATGCATCGTTTTCTCAAAGGTAATGAGATACAATGGGACACTAATGGTATAGCTTTGTCAACAAGAGTTCAAAGGGTTCAATGGTTTTGAAACAAAATTCAGAAAGAATAGCACTCTTATGCCAATCCGGGCAAGGGTACTACTTTCCTCATGGTCCTTCCGCCTTAATTTGACTCTTCTTATCCTTTCAAGCCTAGGTGGGTTATTACAATCCTCAAAATCTCCGTTTTACTCCCCAACTTTGACGGATCATATTCCTATACATCACGCCTATCCAATAACATTTGACGGGAACTAAGGTCATAAAATTTCTCAACATCCACTAATTCTAGGTTATCTTACAAAACTTCCCATCACCTTGTTCAAGCCTATCTTAAATTCTGCTAACTAAACCAAATTTTTGTGCTCTAAATCATTAAAACTCTCCAACTAAAGCTTTTCTAACTCCAACACTTTCAGACTCATCCCAGATATCCACCATCTTAACACCATTTACTCCATTACTTGGGTTAGACTATTATCAAACTTTTCAGTTTTAATCTTTTTATACATCCCACTATCTTACTCAAGGTTCTAAGGTACTCTTATTCTAGTGTATCTCATCCGTTCACACTTATTCTTTCCTCAACCATTATAACTCTTTCCTTCACAACACCTCACTGTCTACCTTATAACTTGGGTATATCTAGTCGATTGGCATAAGATGTCAGGGTCTAAGGTTTTCATGGAAAGCCTTTAGAGAAAACAAACGTATTGTCAAGGCAACTCAACAACACATAGGGTTTACATAAGAAGAAGTTTCAGCAAGGGAAAGAGGGTTCTAGTCGCAAAACAAAGTCGCATATCAACAGCTCAGAGGTCATTTCAAACAAAAAGGGATTCTTAACAAAAGAGGTTTCAATAGTCACGAGAGGTTCAGGTCACAAAGAATAGAGTCTCCGTACGGTCCTGATCACGGCTCCTTGCACCATTGCAGACAAATCTGTAACACGTTCCGAAGATAGAGATATAGAATGATAGAGATAGATCGAACGTTAGAGGTAGAGATGCTCACGTGACTTCGTACTCCTATTCTCACTCATCGAAATTCTAACACTATCGCACAGACAGACACACAAACAAGCACGTAAGCCCATGCATCCGGCTACTTTGGATAACCATTGCTCTGATACCACTCTGTAACACCCCGATTTCGGCAACTTGAAAACACTTATCTCTTTAACAAAATATAGTAAAAATTTGGAAATTTTTTTTTTAAAGATGACATGGACATGAGAAGCTTTAAGTTCAAAAACGTTTTAGTAACTTAATTGAAATAGAATAACATTCCCATGTCACACACCACGAGTCAAGTTCCAAACCGAGATGTTACTTAACACCGCACTTTGCAACTTGGCTTCATAGATCTCTTTTGAGAAAACATTTTCAAATCTTGTTTCTTAAGACCGTTCAAGTTCCTTAAAACCATATTCAATAAAATTCCAAGCGAGGTTCAGAATGATACGACAATGTAACCAAGTAGTTGCAAGGGATACAGAGCTTGAAGGGAATTACCTATTGCTAGTCTTGACCTCTACTCTTCCTTGATGAAGTCCATTGCCGAAGCCTACAGAATCAGCCATCTATCCGTTGCAATATCGGAATAACCCGACGTGACAACATGATAGGAGAGATGGTCAGCATTCCCAAAGTACAACACGACAGGACAAAATACTAACGACTTCGTATAAAAGACTACTCTGAATAAAAATATAAGAATCATGCAATAACAACTACTCATGCTATGCATATGGCAAATATACTCACGTAAGAAACACTTCTGAATAACACATATCAAATATAACAAAATCATAAATTATCACAACGCACTTCACTTCACTTGGCATCACAAGCCTTCGAACCCTTCAATCTCATCATCCTCTTTCTTATTCTTTCCAACAATCCCTTATACTTTCCTCTTTGAATCTTTCACAATTATTCATGAATTCTTTATACTTTCATTCTTAGAATCTTTATTATTCTTTAAGTTTTATCAAACGGTTCGCTCAATGATGAGGGGGAAAACATCATTGAACTCGCACACACGTCTACATCTCCTCGGTCGTCCACCCAACCTAGTCGGAAGCAAACAGGAGTACAGGACCTTTACCACGCGGGCACGACAGCTGTCACACAACAAATGGTCCCAGACCAGGAGGACTCAGCCTCAAATCATATCATATCAATAACAAGGCACGCTCTCAGCGGACATCACAAATGCCCCGTTCCAGTCCCTCTCACTGTTCTCGATTTGCAATCAAGGGGGCGACAGTACAATTCTAGTTCCGGTGCAGACTTGCCACGACATTAGACCCAGTTCCCACCACATTAGTGCGCCACATGTGGAGTTGTCTACCTAGAAATGTACTCCAGACTTCTTGATGTTTCACCGTCATCGTCCTCCCCTCATGCAATCTCGTCCTAAGTATCCGCAGATACTTACCGTTTCTTCCTCTCCACTACTTCGATACGACACTCATACCTCACCGCGTTTGTAAATGTCTTTTAAAGTCTTTTAAAGTTTTAATGTTTTAATTATACGGCTTAAACCTAACAGTCGGCTCGTCCTTGGTACATCCCTTCAACGAAGCCCGACCACTAATCGAAATTCGTTTCCCCCTAAATCTCAATGGCCTCATGCCTTATATCACTTTCATCTCATCATCACAATTCACATACTCTTTCTCGTCTCATCTCATCAACATTCTCAACATCTTTTTCCTCGTCTTTCTCAAAATCTCTTTTCGCAAAACTTTTTCGAAAACATGATTTCACAAATCTTTCGCTTCACAAAACATTTTTTAAAACCTCCTTTCATAAATCCTTTCACAAAACTTTTTCAAAGATAATGTTTCCAAAAACTTTCACAAAAATATTATTTTCACAAAATATTATTTTCACAAAAAGCTTTTCAAAAACCTTTTTCAAAAATCACATTTTTGGGTGAGTGTTAATGGAGGAGCAAGCTCAACTCAACACTAAGCTTCTTCCCAAAAACAAGAATGAGGAATCATGTCTCCATTCAAATCACATCTCACAGCATTACTCTTCTCCAATCTCAACCCTTTGTATTCCATTCTTATACAACCTTTATGATCATTCCTCTCTCTTTCAATCACATTTTCTCACTTTTACAATTCCTTCATCTCATCCACTCATTTCTTTCGCAATTTTATTCACGTTGCGTTTATTTCTTTATCAATCATATTCTCTTAATTTTCAAATCTCATTCTTTCTCGTAATTCTTATTTCCTCGTATAACCTTTTTCCAAATAAAACAAAATACACTCTACAGGATAATTCGCAAAGAATTCCAATACATAACAAAATAAACCATGCATCATATAAAACAGAAAAGCATCTAACACATATATGCATCACGTATGATAATGCAGCATGTAACACATTAGACTCGATGTACTCAGTTTAGAACTGAGTCTACGTGTCACAATGACCTAGGCCTACTGCATCTCTCACCTCACATTCCAGCATCTGAAATCGTCGCGGGTCCTTCCCAACGAGTCAGCTGTTCCGCTTCTCAACTTATACGCACCTTGTATTAAATAGACGATACTACGTTACAAACTTATTTTAAATAATCGCCCTACTTAGATCAAAACGCGTTTTCGAAAACTTTTTATTTCTCGTCGGAAAATCGCAAAACGTTAAAACTTTTTCAAATCAAACTTTTCTCAAGTAAAATACCACTTAAAATTTAAACTTTAAATCAACTAAATAAATTTTTAGGATTGAAAAACAATTTAATAAAATCTGGACAGCAAGTATACAAGTCCATAAACCATTTTTCAGAAAACCCGAAAATACCGAAAAAATCAAACTTTAGTTCATATAATACTTTGTTATAAAATAAACATTTAAATGATTTATTTTTAAAACTTAATATTGTGAAATGAATTAAGGGCAGCGACCATTAAGTCCAAGGTTCTTTAATTAAATCAAGCTAAACTATTTCAAGACCAATTACTTTTCAAAACCAATCACAAAATCAAACACACAACACTTTGGTTAATTAAATGATTCACTCATACATAACCTAAACACATCATCAAGCAATCACTCATTCAATCATTTCAAGGCATCCTATTTATCACACAAGTCAAGCCAAGTCATAATATCAAGCATAAAAATTCTTATTCATCAAAAACATTCAAAAAGAATCCTAATGCGATTATACGTAAAACACAAAAGATAAAATCCAAGGCAATATCAAATCAATTTATTAAATTCCCAAAATTTCCAGAACATACACATATATGATAAAGTCCATCATATAAAATTTTCAAGTCATTTAAATAATCCTAAGTTAGGTTTCAAATCAAATTTTGCATGAAAAACAAAATCGAACTGTTGCTGGACTAAAGCAAAAGCACCATGATTAAAAATAGTTATCCAACTCCGAATTGCATAAAAATTGGTATAAGTCTTCCTTATACAGTCAAGACTATCTCATACAATTTTCAGAATATTTGGAGTTGTGAAAGTTACATTTTTCCAATTAAGATTGTCACTAAGTTCAGAAAATCTGAACCAAGTGATTCATTGTCTTGCCTTTATTAAAATATCAAATCAACTCCAAACCTCTTCAAATTTTACAGAGAACATCTAGAGATGTCCAGGAAGCTACCATAAAAATTTCAAACAATTTGGAGTAGCACAAGTTTGAAAAGTCTGTTTATCATTAAACTGAAAAACTTATTTTCTTAAAATGGTTTTCATAAAGTTGGTTCTCATAAAAATAGAAAATCATTTCCAAAAAAAATTTAAAAATTCAGAGAAGCCTATTTTAGTCTACTGGAGCCAGTGACAAAATTCCAGAATTATTTAGCATACATACATGTCATTTAGCAAGGTCAAAACGCCTACAAATTACAATTTCAGCACATACATCATTCAACAACTTTGTTTACTCATTTCCCTTTATAAAAACCAAAGATACCATCATACATACAATCAACACCAAAATCAATCCATCACTTATATTTCTTTTGAAAACCAAATTAATTTTTTTTATATATGCAAACAAAACCAAATCAAGCAAGGTAATGAAATCATGAGTACAAAAATCTTTTTTTAGAAACCAAATTGAACATTAAGTTCTTAAACATAATAGATCAAGTCACATAATTAAACATAATAACACAAATCAAAAACAAAAATCATTTTAAATGAAATAGGGACCAAAACCGAGACATAATCTAAAAGCTTTTGTTTCAAAATCACATATAAAATTCAAGATCAAAACCAAAATCAAAGATCAAAATACAAATCAAAGTTTTTCTTAAATCAAAAACCAAGACATGCAAAGGTTCAAGGTCATCACCAAACAACATGCAAGACCAAAAATTTAAAAAGCAAGTTTAGATCAAACATAGGTTTACCAAATAAACTCATAAACATCTTTGATTCACGGTTTAAGATAAGAAAAAGAGACATGCAAGGTGATCTACTTCAAGTTTACAAAGATTATAAACAAAACTTTAGATTTAAAAGAAAAAAAAACATCATGATCTATCATGAAAATCATCAACCGAATCATCAAGTATAGGCTACACATATTACAAATAAATTTAAGTCCATAAAGTCCAAGATAAAGAGAGAACAACACATAAAATCATCTCTCAAGTTATAAAAATTGACATGCAAAGAAGAAAATGAAATAAATCTACAAACAAAAGAGAAAAAAAAAACTATACTATTACAAATCTTCATTTTAATCTTCAAGTCCTACCATGAGGAGGGTTGGTCTTCTAATCTCCTAGCACTTAGATCTTCAAGGAGGTGAGGTTGATCAAGCTCCTAATTCCTTCCTTCTTCTTCCCTATGCTCACGGTTCTCCCTCCCTCTCTCTATGGTTCTCTCCCCTTTTTTTTTTGCAAAGGGTGTTGAGCTTGATGATGCTCTAACACCAAGTGTGTTTGTGTTTGTGTTTGTGTTGGTGTGGAATGAAGGAAATGAAAGAAATGGGTTGGAAGAGTGAAGGCAATGAATGGAAGAGTGAAATGAAGAGAACTAATGGAATGAATGGAAATAGAAGGAAATGGACTAGGGTGCAACACAATTTTTCCCTTCCTTGACTTAAAGAAATTCGGCCAACACATGCACCTAGGGGATATTTTGTCAACACTACTACACATACTTGGTCTCCAGTTCCCACCTTAATTTTTCTTTTCTTTTTATTTTTATTTCTCCCTTTCCCACTTAGTCATCACACAATTGCACCATGAGCCAACACCTACACTCCCTCCTACACTTGTCACTTACACACACTTCACACACATCTCATGCATGCACAAACTTACCCAAAATCGTGACACCTATATGCACACACATGTCCTACTATTTTTTATTTTTTTTTCATTTGGTCCAAGCTATATGTCATGTACACATACACATACTATATCATACATATATCACACATACACATATAGGTACACATTCAATCATACATACACTCATATCACAAATTAATAACCAAGCATACACATAAAAATCTAAACACAATTTCTTCTAAATAACAAACTGTACTTATTGGTTGCACTTATAGCCCTCATTTCATTTTCTAAAATCATAAGTTAATATATTAAAGAAAATCCCAAAAGGAAAAATTCATTAAAAATTAAAAGCTATTTTTCATGATTATTTACTTGAAAATTCGTCCTTTACAGCCCTGAAAAATAATTTTCTCAAATCAACCCATAAAATTATGAAAAATACATTTTTGAAATCTACGTTTCGATACGATCGTTTTGATATAAATTTCATAGAAATCGGAGTTACGGTTAAAAAGTTATGGATTTTCAAAGTTAATCAATCTAAGAAAGTCCATAAAGAAAATTTATTTTCACAAATCACCATCAATAAAATTCATTTCTCATAAAAAATCATTTTTACTTGCTTCATAAAAATATTTATTCATTAAATCTCCATAAAATCAATAATTCACTTCGTAATGGAATAAAATGTTCATTGAAAACCTTTTTGTAAAACGATTTCTCAAAACTTTTTCTTTAATAAATTTTACTCGTCCTACTCGGAAAAACGCAGGATGTTACATATATATAATTTTTTGGGCCCCTAAAATTCATGGGCCCAGGGCGGACGCCCTTGTTGCCCTCCCCTGAGCCGGGCCTGAGCAAAGGCTCTTACATTCGCAAGAGTCGGGAATTGAACTCTCAACCACTTATTTGCGTAACAACAGATCTCTTACCATCTTGCTAGCCTCCACTGGTTATATATATATATATATATATATATAGTGTTTGATTCATATATTTTGATTAAGTACGAGTTATAAATAAAAACAGAATTGTTAAACAAATCTCTGCACGGGTCGCTAAACTAGTTGGGACAATAAATTAGAAAGTTTATGCGGTTTAGTTACCTGATGAGAATACACTTTGTTAATTAAAGCAACAAAAGTTAGACTAGAACTTGAATTATATAGCCAAAAACAACAACTTTTTTTCATTGTCGCTTTTCCATTATACCATTTAAATATCAATGTTTTGATGCTCCCAGAACCAAAGACAGCCTTATTGCTTTACTTCATGCAAAAAATAGTAGTAGTTAACAAATCCAATATCCCTACAAACCTTTATCGATTGTAGGTTTTACCTGCACCACTAACGAAGCTTGAAGTCGAAGGACGAGAAACTAACTTAATATTTTGAATGACAAATATATATTAGTAGGGACAATCTTAATATTTTGAATGAGTTTTTTAAGTCTCACATCAGTAGACTATAGTTTGAGTATATGTGAACACGTATTAAATGCCGGCACAAGCCGTAGCTTGTTAGAAAAAGCAGATATAAGTTGTCTCGAATTAGTGGCATAATTATAAATAAAAGATATTTAAATGTTTCATGTTATAATTGTAACACCTTATTTTTTATTTTTTTTTTTGCTTTCGCAGGTGGTGTCTGGGCTTTCGCACTTTGGCGGCCCAACTAAATCCACCCCGACCTTACGGAACTCCACTTTGTGTGCAGGGGTCTCCCAACGCGTGCCTCTCCATTCCCATGGGTGTCAAACTCGAGACCTCATGGTTAAGGGACCTAGGGAGTTGCCACTAGACCAACAGCACGTTGGTTGTAACACCTTATCTTTAACTACCCTTTAAGCCCCAAAACAAAAATAGTGAATTTAAAATTTCTTTTCAACTTGTAAAAATCTCCCGTCAAACGGACAAAGTTTCCTTTGTTTTTTTTTCTTGACTTTCCAAAAATTTGATTCTTCCTACAACCTGATAAACATCTAAAATTCATATCATTCAGATTGCCAGCAGGGCATATAACAACATAGATCATAGCTTGTGCATCATTGAGCACACATCACAGCATCAGTATATCGACATCGGAGTTTAGCAGCAAATATAAACAAGTTTTGGAAATGCATTTTCCCAAAAGACTCCTTTTCCTTAAAGGGGTTGTCCTGGGCTCACCCAAAAAGATATATTTACATATTTACATCAAAATAAACCACATCAGATTATCAAAGGCCCAGGACATTTCCCATGTCCTAACTAAGTATAGATAACTTACTCTCCCTATGAGGGAGAGTGCTCCTGCTCGGCCAGACTATGTGCTAGCTCGGGCTCAGTACCTGTAGAAAAATGGTAAGGAATGAGTATTACACATAAAATAGGAAAACAGTTTCTAATATGGCATAATGTTGTACCAAGTCAAACACAATAAATCAAATAGTCCACATAACTTCAAACTGACTCCAATCATGCTCAATCACATACATTGTCTTTGGATTAGCTTATCATTCTTCTAAACTCTTTCTTAATCATTCATTCTAATAATGTCTCTCTAAACTTTTGCTCTCACCGTTTTCTTTCCTTTGTTTAATTCATTTTTCCTCCTATTTTTGGGGTATATTGTGTGTCCATCATCATGCACATCTCGTGTGCGACTTACAGCTGCACATCTCGTGTGACTTACGCGATCAAGGCATACAGTTCACTCGCGGCTTATTGCACGCATCCACATGCGCGACTTACTGCACCCGGACACTACGACTTACACGACCTGGATCACACTACCGGTTCGCACCACTAGGATTTGATTGCACCTGCCAGGCATTTGTAGTTGCACCCCCTAGGGACTTGGCACCCAATCAGGACTTTTGGCACCCATTAGGCATCACCCTGTTAGGACTATGCTTAATTTACTTTCCTTAATTTCAACCAATTTTAGTTAGCAGCGAATTGGTCCATTGGTCACACCGGCGCCTAACGGGCGTTTGGACCTAATGGGCGTTTGGCCTGACGGACGTTTGGCCCTAAAAGGGGCATTTGGGGAACCTAGCAGGGCACCTAGTGTGCCAGTGGTTCCCAATGGCCAATTCAGCTGCATTGTCCTATAACTTCACTCTATAATTCCTTATCTTGTTGGAGTAATCATTTATCACCTACATTCGTTATTTCAATATTCATTTATCAAACTAAGTCATCATAATTTATACTATTTCCCTAACTTATTTCTTGATTCGTTTAGTTCACACTTTAAACACATCAACCTATATCCCAATTAAACATTCCAAACATACATGACAAATTATCACACACACCAACATCAATTAAAGTTGCATATTCACCATTCAAGCATTTATACAACAATCAACATACATATATATTTAGCAGCATCAACATGGGTTTAATTCCTTTATTTATATTCTCTAATCATTATTTATATCAACTACCCTATGGTTCAATATCCTACACTATCCACCCATTCTTAGTACCCACTATGAACATACTAGAAACTATTCCCTAAATTAGGGTAACACCTACTCCTTACCTCAAAAGCAATGAGAGATAAGGAGACTTGCACTCTAGCTTGCTTTGCTCCCTAGCTCCTTAAACCCTTAAGCCCTTGAACCTCTTGATGTATCTTAGCCAAGCAACAATGAGATGAATAGGAGCCTTGTCAAATGGAGATTATGAAGGAGGATATGAGCTTGACCTTATTAGCTCTTGTGGATGAGGCATATGTGTGATTGATTCTCTATAGCTTAGGAGCTTGAAAAATCAATGGGAAAGAGAGAGAGAGAGAGAGAGAGAGACGAATTTGGGAGGTGAGGTGGGGGGTGATCTTTGACTTAGTTTCTTGCTTAGAATTTGGGGAAAATGATGATAATGATATTCTTTGATGATCATGGTGCCTAGTTTTTAGGATTTATGGTGAGGATGATGGTGCTTGTTCTTGGAGGGAGAATAATGAAGGATTAAGAAGATGATAGAGTGGGTTGTTGTTGTTGTTGTTGTCGTCGTCGTCGTTGTCGTCTTAGTTTTTATCTCTTCGCTTGCATGAAAGAAATGAAGTATGTGGTTCTTATTTAATGGCTTGTTGTGGAAGCCACAAATATGTGGTCCACACGCATTATTTTTTTTGTCACTCTGATCACGTTCGCTTGAGCGAAAACCCAATTTGGGGATTTAGGGTTGGCTCGAGCTGTTTTCGCTTGAGCGAAATCACTTTCGCTTGAGTGATATCCATTTTTCGCTTGAGCGAGTTACGTTCGCTTGAGCAAAATCAAGTCAGTAACTCATGGTCTGATTTAAGCCGTTTCGCTTAAGCGAGCGGATTTTCGCTTAAGCGAAATCCTAAATATTCACTTTGTGCACTTTAAAAAGCTATAACTTCTTCGTTACCCGTCAAATCTTGCTCAAATTTTAAAGCAAGCCTCTACACACCCTATTCTTCATATCCAACGGTGGACTTTTCGTTTAGAGTTATAATTCTTTTAATTTAATTTCCTCAAGTTCTATGCTTCTAATTCCAAAACTATACTTCTAATTAATAAGTTCTAACTTAGTATTTACATTATCTTCACCCTAAGATTATTAACATACCAATTATACTTGGAATTAAATTAGGGATGTTACAATAATTATGGTTAAGTCATTTAATTTAAAAGATAGAGAATTATTTAAAATAAGAAAAAAAAATATTAATTGGAGTAAACTCTAATGCAAATTTTCATCAAAGTTTGATGGTACCATTATTCTTTTTTTTTAAATGAAAATAATTATGAAAAAAATTCAGCATAAAGATCCGTACAATTTAGGAACTATTTAGTATTTTTTTTAGACTTTTTCTTTTTGACCTCCACCCATTACTCTTTGGCCCCCATTTGCCCTTTCCGATTTTCAAAAGGCGGAAACTATTTTAATTTACTACCGATTTGCATAAGGCGGAAGAATTACCGACTATTTAAAAGCGGAAATACTCTCGCCTTTTAAGAAGCGGAACAATTAAAATGTTGAAATCTCAAAAATGCCCTTCCGTGAACCCTCCACCTCCTTTTTGTACGTGAATGAACGGAGGGACAATTTTGGTATTACAACAAATTTTTAATGTTTCCGCCTAATGAAAGGCGAAATACTCTATTTTATTTAAGACTTTTTGAAAAGGCGGGAGATAATACGACTTGCATAAGGCGGAAATTGTTTTATTTTGTTTCCGCCTTGTTTCAAGCGGAAAGAGTAATGGGTGGGTGTAACATCCTCACTTTAATTAGTTAATTTTAAATTTTAATAAAATCAGAGTTTGAAAATTCATTTTAGAATTTGATTTCTTTTAAAAGGTTTTTCGAAAATCCGGCAGAGTTTCCTCTGTTTTTCGGACTTCCCAAAAATTTCTCTTCTTAAAACCTGTCAGTCCAGAATATTTAAAAACTTAAAACATAATAGTTCAATAACCAGATCAGATCCTAAAGCCCAATTAGTACAAATTCAGGGCATACAATTACTACGCATATTAAATTACAAAATAACAGTTTTAATAATAAAATCTGCTCAGGGTATCATAAATACACTCCACGTGGTGGAGAGTTTCCAATTTGGCCCGCAACAGTGTAAGCTCCGCTTTCGTACCTGTAAAATTATATCAAGAAGGGTAGCATTACACAGAACTTAAAAAGATAAATCCTAAAAGAAGACATAGCAAATAACTAAGCCTATATAATTATTAATATACTTTATTCATAATTATTCATATAATTAATCTCTTTTAGTTCTTTACTTATTCTCACATTCTTTTAATTATTGATTCTCTTTTCATTCTTCCTTTCCCACTCTTTTCTTCTTTTTCCATTTTCATTAAGTAGTCCAGCCCCAGCCAGCCGTACGATACTGAGCGCTAGGAGTTCCCTTATTCATTATTCATTTTCCTTTCTTTTTCCTTTTTAATCGACACGCCTTACCAGGCTCGCATCGATGCCGATACGCCTTACCAGGCTCGCACCGGACTTCCATTTTCCTTTTAATCGACACGCCTTCTCAGGCTCGCATCGACGCTGATACGCCTTCACAGGCTCGCATCGGACTTCCATTTTTCCATTTTAATCGACACGCCTTACCAGGCTCGCATCGATGCCGATACGCCTTACCAGGCTCGCATCGGACTTCCAATTTCCTTTTTAATCGACACGCCTTCTCAGGCTTGCATCGATGCCGATACGCCTTACCAGGCACGCATCGGACTTTCATTCTCTTACCTTTCTTTCTCTTTCTTTTTCTTTCTCTTTCTCTTTTTCCTTTTTCTTAATCACATATCTTTTCTCTTTTTCTGATTTACTGTATTTTTCTCTTTTCTCTCATTTCTTTACTTATAGACTTATTATCACGTTATTTACTTTCCACTATTTTCCAGTATCCTTCTTTCTTTTCCTTTTTTCTTCTTCTCTTCCTTTTCTTTTTCTTATAATTTAAATAATTCTTTTATGCTCATCAAAATCTTTTAATCTTTATTTTCGTTTATGACTTAGCACATTTTCCTACGTTTTCTAATTTATTCTCTTCCTTGATACTAATTATCCTCGCTTTTGCCCAACTCTGTTTAACTTGGTCAAGTATATTATATTCTTGCTCTCGTTTCTAATTCTTAGTTCTTTCTTTATTTCATTTATCTCTCACTCTTACTTAACTTATTATTTCTATTTCATTGACTCCAGATTATTTAACTACTCTATTAACTCACATTATTACTTAACTTATTATCCCTATTTCATTAATTTCATTTTATTTAACTACCCTATTAACTCCACTTGGTTTCCTTATTTTATTACACTATTCTACCTAATTTCCCTCATAATGTACTCTCTCTTCGTTTTATTATCTTTTTATTAATCCGCTTATCGTTATCCTATTTTCTTTTGAATCTAATTCATTATTTTGCGCCTATTGCCCTAATTGGTCCTGCACGTATATATCATTTCCAATACTAATCCCTCCTTTACCTCACTTTACTCTTCGGGTACTATTATACTTATCATCTTTTAATTCATTAATTCTACTCTCTCTTTTGCCTATTTCGTTCACCCCTTTTGTCCTTTTACTTCCCCTATGATTTTATTTTTATGATTGCTCACGTTTTTGTTTTATTCTCATTATTTTAATATTCTAATTACGCTCATTCGTTCCGGGCCTTATTCTACGCTCATTCCTTTTATTCCCTAACGTGTGGTTTCTATTAACAATTTTATTTACTTCCTTTTTATCAACAAGGGTTACCCTAAGGTTCATTAACATACTTTTTAATTGTCCTATTCTCAGCTACCACTATAGCATCCTAGAATTTACTTCTTAAGTAAAGGTAACGCGAACCCTCTTACCTCGGGCTTGTTAAATAGAACCTGGATTTTAGCTCGGCGACGATGACGGCGTCGGTGTTGCTCCTCATTAGCGGGAACGATCGCGGCTGAACCAAGGCAAGAGCTTCGAGCTTCGAGGTTCCCGACACGAGTCCGGCACACGGTGGCGGCTCCGATCGGAAAGAGAGAGGAGAGAGATCGAAGAGAGAGAGAGTAGGGGTCAAAGGGAGAGAGAGAAAGGGATGGGGTTTGTGAGGGTGGTGACCGTGGAGGTGGTGGCGTGGCGGCTCTGGGCGGCGGCCGTGGTTGGTGGTGGTGGAGAGAGAGAGTGTGAGGAGGGAGATTGTGAGGGAAGGAGAGAGAGAAAGCAAGGGAAGGTGAGGGAAGAGAGGGAGAGAGTGGATCTATGGAGGAGGAAGGGAGGCCAAAGGGTCGGCGGCGGTGGAGCTGGGCGGTTTGGGTGCGGAGGGAATGGGGGTTTGGGGGGTTTTACGCACCATTTATGGTGCTGCTGCGCTGATATGTGCACCGCGCGCCTGAGGCGCGGCCGCTCGCGCGCCTGGGGCGCGTCCCCCACTAATCAGTTCTTTTTTTTTGACTATGAGTTGACCGTGCCATAACTTCTTCGTTCACCGTCGGATCTTGCTCAAATTTGACGAGCAACTTCCTAAAAATCATACCTTCATATCCAACGGTGGGAATTGTGTTTTGAGTCTTAAATCTTTTATTTTTAATTTTCTACCCTATGTTATATTTTAGTACCGAATTATCTATTTTTCTGATCTGTTTCTAATTTCAATTTAATGCTCCTTTCTTTTCTAACATTATTATTATTATTGTTATCCTTTCCTAATGTTAAAACACTTCTTTTAATAACTATTTGTAGTTTAGTATCATTATTTCATTTATTCTAACTATTATTTATTTATTTGTCTTTGGGTTTAAAATTTGGGATGTTACAGTGGGGGCCAAAAAGAAAAGGTCTTTTTTTTTTAGGTTAAAATTGTTATTTGGAAAAGAATTTCAAAAATTATTTGCGGCCCTTTTTTTTTTTCTAAGGACCAATTTGAGTTGAGCAAAAATTTCCAGGAAAACAAAATTGTGACTAAAAAATTAAATGATAGCAATTTTATCTTCATATTTTAACTAATTATTATTACTAGCAAGTTGGCCCGTGCGATGCACCTGATTTAATTTTGTATTTTACTTTGTGTTAATTTGAAAATAAATTTTGGTAATGTGTTTTCCGTATGGGAATAAATATCTGATTTTTTTTGTTATTTCAAGTAAAAGTTTTGAAATTTTGTTTTTTTGTTTTATAATTTTTTTTTAATAAAAACCTTTTTTTATATAATAATAATACTACATGATAGAAAGAATAAAAAATAAAAATTGTGTCTAATCTTTATGTTTTTATATTAAATTCATATTTCATTCTTAATTATAAATCTATCGATATGAAATATAAAAATGAAAATAGAAGAATTTTTTTGATAAAATTAGAATATTTTAATAAAACAAATTGATTAAAAGAAAGAGCAAACATAATGAATCTCATTGCTACTAATAAGTTTAAAGAACATAGCATAAAAGAAAAATACATGATATATAATAATCCAAAATCACTTCTTGCTACTATGTGTTTTTTGAAATTCTTATTTTGAATTGAAGACACTTATTGGGGCAGTGATTCGGTTTTGTGTAAGTTATGTGAATATTGTATGTATTGATTAAATGAATGGTTATAAATGAGATTTGAGAAATTAATGATTAAAAATTATGGTGAGAGGAATGATGAAAAATTATGAATTTGGTGTTTTTGTTAGGAAAAATGAGAGAAAAAAATGGGAATGAAGATTCTCATGTTTTATAATATATTGATTAGTATTATATTCCACTCAATTCTAAAATAATGCTACGTGAATATTGAACGTAGAGATGTGAAATTGACATATGCTTGTTTTATGGATGTTCAAATACACTACTCGTCAATTTAGCATAGTGTATATTCATTTTAGTTATATTTATATAAGAACTAAAACATAAATTAGTTTTAAGCAAATATTAACAAGTGTATACCACAAATTTAGTGAATGTTATAAAAAAAAAGTCTTGCTAACAAGTGCCCTGGCACTTGTTAAGGATACCAATAGTGGAAAAAATTCAAAAGTCCAAGGTATTTACTTTCTGGAGAATCCAAAAAAGTGCATTTTCCCATAACTTTTAACCACATTTAGTTACTTAACAAGTGCCCTAAGGGCACTCTTTAGCATTTTCCATAAAAAAAATGTAAATTTTTATATTACCCAAAAATAAAGTAATAAGCACAATAATTATTTTTCTAACTATATTAGCGATACCTTCAGTTTTATTTTATATATAGTATACAGTTGACTGACTTATATAGATCTCAATATCTGATGTAAGTTGGGTGTATGTAGAGAAATCGTTTTTCATTTCCATTAGCGTTATTATTATCAAAAGAATGGAAGTGGAAATGGTATATCTATCATAACAACTCCGCTATTCTGTTCCTATACACTAGTTGACCATCCTCTCTCTGTAATCTATATATAAGCTTCTACCTTCAAGCCACCATTTGCATCTCTAATCATCATACGTACTACACTTTCATATTCTTATTACAGTATAATAATTTCTACTCTTTGTTTTCTAAGCCAAAAATATGTCAACCACCATTGATGTCCCAGAGTCAAGTAATGTTGTCAAAGGAAAAGCAGTTTTGGTTGCACCCCAAAGGGCAGGAGGATGGAAGAAAGGGATAGCCATAGTGGACTTCATTCTAAGGCTAAGTGCTATAGCTGCTTCTTTGGGTGCTGCTGCCACCATGGGAATGAGTGATCAGACTCTCCCTTTCTTCACTCAGTTCTTTCAGTTTGAAGCCAGTTATGATAGCTTCTCTGCTTTCCAGTATGTGACTCTCTCATTACTTTCTCTATATGATTCCTTAACACACTTCTTTTCAGTCATATTCATAGATATCCAATTCTTCAATGCAGGTTTTTCGTTATTACAATGGCATTAGTAGCTGGCTATCTGGTCCTGTCTCTACCTTTCTCTATAGTAACTATCATACGGCCACATGCACCTGGACCAAGGCTTTTCCTCATCATCTTAGACACTGTAAGCTCTTTAACACTTAATTAGATTCACTATTTCAATAACCCTGTATGATTGGTATGTTTAAGTCTCACTATTTTCTTAGCAGTAAAATTTACAGTAGTTTGGTTTTTTTTTTTTTTAAATTTTATTTTATTGTTTAAACATCATAATTGGTTTCATAAATATTTATCTACGTTCATGATAAGTTGATGACTTATTTCTTTACTTCACGCAAATAGAAAACTATATACTCCCTCTAGTCCTATTTATAGATCACATTTTAGAAAAATTATTTGTCCTATTTATAAATCACTTTGTGTTTTCTAAGAAGCATTTATTGCTATTTTATCTTATTTCCCTTTTGTCCATTAATGTGAAATAATACATTGTGAAATTTTCGATGATAGTTAAGATAGAGGATAAGATTGTAATGTTAAAATATTTTATTTAAAATTTTAAGAAACCTAAATACCTTCCTTAATCCATGTGATATGGTTAAGTATGATCTATAATTAAAATCATAAGGAGTACGTAGTATATATTAAAAAGGATACTAAACATTTCTCTGGTAGAAGCTTAAATTAAAATCGAGGAGTCTGGATTGAAATTGATTACAAGAGATTTTACAAGTTTTAAATTGGTTGATATAGGTTTGAAGATATTTTCATAATTTAAATTTAAGCTCTGTAACCAACATGAGTTGGGACGAGTGGTAAGCGACTTGGTCTCGCTTAAGCAAGGTCTCGAGTTCGAGTCCTTGTGAATGCAGAAAATTCATGTTGGGAGACTCACCTGCAATAGCCAGGCACGCGACCCGAGTCGAATCTGGATGTACATATGTAGTACTTAGGGAACCGAATGGGCAACAAAAAAAATAAATTTAAGCTTTGTATTTGTGTTTATAAAATTGCAGGTATTTCTGACTTTAGCCACTTCTAGCGCTGCTTCAGCTGCTGCCATAGTTTACTTAGCACACAATGGCAATCAGGACTCAAATTGGCTTGCCATTTGCAATCAATTTGGAGATTTTTGTGCACAGACAAGTGGGGCAGTGGTGTCATCGCTAGTTGCTGTGGTTGCCTTAGTATTGTTGATTATTATGTCAGCTTTGGCTCTTGGGAAGCATTGAAAATTAAGATGCAGGAGCTTAAAGTTACCAGTATTAATGTTGTGCATGGTTTATTCTGTTTTCAAAGTCTTCCTCCGGTTTTGAAGTATCTATGAAATCATGAATTGTGACAAATTGATTGCTAGTATTGGTTTGGGCAAATGTTGCTGTGGACTATTAATTATAGGCCTAATTATGTCATAGATTCTTGAAGTTTGGGATACTTTTGTTATATACCTTTATTTTTTTTAATGTTTATGTTCTCAAACTTATCTCCGGTTTGCTATTTGTTCCTGTATGAATTCTGGCCAATTTTTGCAATACTTATGCCCTCAAACTTATCTTCGATTTGCTATTTGTCCTTGTGACGAATTCCAACCAGTTTTTCACACATGGACCCCCGTGGTCCTACTCACCCCACCGAAGCTCTTCATCTTCAGGCTTTCTCCAACCACAAGAGCTCCAACCACACCATACTGTCTCTGCCACCATACCTCACCCCACCAGCTCCGAGCTTTATACCACCACTTCTACCAAAACCTTGAAGACGATCTCCAAACCCTAAAGCAATGCCGCTCAAACATCGAGCGCTACTCTGATCCCTCCCTCCCCTACCGCCGCGACTCTTCCAGTCCTACTTCAAATCCCTTTGCCTCGTAGAAACCTGCTTCCCTATCTAACCTGACCCGAGCCACGTCAAATCCTTCACCTTCGTCTAGTTCGATGCCTTCAAACCGAAAAACATGTCCTCTGTAACAACCTGTTTTATTTTACCTATTTTGAAAATATGGATTTGAAAATTTCTTTTTAATTAAAATACTTATTATAATTTAAGCGGAAAAACGGACAGAGTTTACTTTAAAATATGGACGTTTCAAAATTTTAGTTTGACCTGTTCCTGTCCAAAACAGTTTTCAACAATAACCAGATATCCAGATATAATATATAACATACTTAGATTCTTTTAACATCAAATATTAAAGTAGGAACTTTTAAACTTTTGCAAATAAAACTAAATACCCCGGGCCACCATTTTTCCAAAATACACATTGGAAATACATACATAATTCAAAATTATACAAAATACATCAAGTACGCAAATGTGGTCCGGTTTGACTCAGAATAATAAAATGACTCGATTTCACACTTCCTGTGGGAAGTGTGCTCCTGCTCAGCCTCTATGTCTACAAGCTCAACCTGTACCTGTGGTGGATGTAAGGGTGAGAATTGCACGAACTAGTAATGTATAATACATGTCAAGTCATACACAATTAGCAAATAATCAAATAATACAATAATCAAATAATACAATTATAACATGCCCAATCACCTATCCACTACAAACACAAACATCTCCAAATTATTCACATTTCCTAATTAATGTCAATTCCTATTCTATTTCCGTTCACTTAGCTTTCTACTCTCACCTGAACTTAAACCCTCAATTCTTCTCCCACTCCTACTTTTACTCACATTCTTCCTATTTTACTAAGCTAACAAATTCTAATCCATATCTCTCATTTCTCCCTCTCATTCATCACCTTCTCAACCTTCTTCTCCATTTTTCCTTTTTAATCCATTCTTTCTATTCTTTTCCAATTCCTTTTTACTTTTTACGGATCTTTCTGGTTTCACTTACTGCGTCCCATTCCAGGCACGACTTTACGGCTCCGAGCGCCCGAAGGCGGACCCGAGCGGCTCCCCTGCACACTTCCCAAGCGGCTTACGTTATACTGCACCCGGGAGCATAACTTACGCGTCCTGAATTACTACAAAATCCCTGGTTATGCGAATTTGCCACTGCGACCTATTGCGGTGCCGGCTTACCGATGCGTACGGTCCCGCAGGCCGCACGTCTTACTCAACCCATGCACATGGAGCAGCTTGCGGCTTACCGCAAGTGTTGCGCACCCGCCTTACTGCACCCACCCGTGTGTCTTCTAGGATTCAAACCGCATACCATATTCCTTTTTTTTCTTTCTTTTCCATTTTATTCCTTTTTCTTTTTATCAATTTTAGTCCGTCCTCGCCTAATCCCTTTTTCTTCTACTTCCATTTTCCTCTTTTCCTCCTCTCAACCAACTCATTTCTTTTCCTTGCATTTTCTCATTCTCACCTAAGAACATTTCCTATTTTTTTTCCTATGTTATTTCCCTAATTTCTCTTCTAAGAGCTACCAACTAAATCATGTTCCTACTCCTGCCTATGTCCACTCCTCTTCGTTCTCATTCAATATCTACAAGGCAACCTGCACACACCAATCAATATATTTAATACTTATATTATAATACATATCATTATCCAATTAATTCACATAATTCAGTGCATACATATCATTATCATATTTTCAACAATTACACCTAATTCATGGCCTCAATTAGCATTTAGCAAGTCACAACATAATTATCATGACATTTAACATACATGTACAGGCATACAAGTTAATTTCTTAAATAGCATATTCCAGTCATTATATTATAACATAGTTTATAGTAATTATTTCCTAATATCAACTACACAACCCAATTAATCTCGACACGCATACACATACTAGTTACACAACCACCGTGCGGCAATAAACCCCTTACCTTAAAATAAATAAGATAGAGTAAACCTTAACCGGGTTAGGAGTCCTAATGCAGGAGGGTTGTTGATTGAGTCCAATGTCCGCAATGGTCAGTTGGAGAGATGCGAGAGTCCACCAATACACGAAATAGAGTAGCTTTATGAGCTCCCCTCCTATCCTATATGGTTCGAAGCTTCTAAGAGTATGGAGGCCCCAAGTTACTCTTGAAACATTGAGGCAAGAAATAATAACAATAATAATAAGAAGTAATGGTAATACTAATACCCAAATCATAGGAGGAAAGGGGAGGGATGGATTAAAAAGGAAAGAGACTTGATTACCTCACTTCAAGACTTGAAAAGGAAAGGGATTATAGCATGAGAGATGATGATGATGGTGCTTATTGGGAGAGAAGAAGGAGTGCTTGATGGTCTTGGAGCTTCAAGCTTCACTCATGGTCTTCAATGGAGGTGATGAGGGAAAGTATTGGATTGGTGTGGAACTCTAACTCGTGGAAGAGGGAGAAGATGAGTGATGATAGATGGTGATGAAAATATCAATTGGAAGAGGGAAAAGAGAGTTTGATAGGTGCCTTGAAGCTTGGAAGCTTAAGCTAGGCCATTAATGGAGGAAGAGAGAGATAGAGATGGAACCCTAGTTCCATGGAAAAGGAAGGAGATGAGTGAGAGAGAGAGTGGAGGTCGTATGGCATGAGGGAGGGAGTGTTTGGTTTTCTCTAATCATCATAAGTACTACACTTTCATATTCTTATTACGGTAAAATATATCAACCACCATTGATGTCCCAGAGTCAAGTAATGTTGTGAAAGGAAAAGCAGTTTTGGTTGCACCCCAAAGGGCAGGCGGATGGAAGAAAGGGATAGCCATAGTGGACTTCATTCTAAGGCTAGGTGCTATAGCTGCTTCTTTCGGTGCTGCTGCCACCATGGGAATGAGTGATCAGACTCTCCCTTTCTTCACTCAGTTCTTTCAGTTTGAAGCCAGTTATGATAGCTTCTCTGCTTTCCGGTATGTGACTCTCTCATTACTTTCTCTATATGATTCCATAACACATACATTTCTTTTCAGTCATATTCATAGATATTCAATTCTTCAATGCAGGTTTTTCGTTATTACAATGGCATTAGTAGCTGGCTATCTGGTCCTGTCTCTACCTTTCTCTATAGTAACCATCATACGGCCACATGCACCTGGACCAAGGCTTTTCCTCATCATCTTAGACACTGTAAGCTCTTTAACACTTAATTAGATTCACTATTTCAATAACCCTGTATGATTGGTATGTTTAAGTCTCACTATTTTCTTAGCAGTGAAATTTACAGTAGTTTTTTTTTTTAAATTTTATTTTAATTTATAGCTTGAACATCATAATTGGTTTCATAAATATTTATCTACGTTCATGCTGAGTTGATGACTTACTTCTTTACTTCACGCAAATAGAAAACTATATATTCCTTCCGGTCCTATTTATAAATCATATTTTAGAAAAATTGTTTGTCTTATTTATAAATCACTTTGTGTTTTCTAAGAAGCATTTATTGTTATTTTATCTTATTTCCCCTTTATCCATTAATGTGAAATAATACATTATGAAATTTCTAATGATAGTTAAGAGAGTAAGATTTTTAATATTAAAATATTTTATTTAAAATTTCAAAAAACCTAAATACCTTCCTTAATCCGTGTGATATGGTTAAGTATGATCTATAATTAAAACCACAAGGAGTACGTAGTATATATTAAAAAGGGATACTAAACATTTCTCTGGTAGAAGCTTAAATTAATATCAACGAGTCTAAAGATATTACGAGTCTGGTAGAAATTGATTACAAGAGATTTTACGAGTTTTAAACTGGTTGATACAGGTTTGAAGATATTTTCATAATTTAAATTTAAGCTTTGTATTTGTGTTTATAAAATTGCAGATATTTCTGACTTTAGCCACTGCTAGCGCTGCTTCAGCTGCTGCCATAGTTTACTTAGCACACAATGGCAATCAGGACTCAAATTGGCTTGCCATTTGCAATCAATTTGGAGATTTTTGTGCACAGACAAGTGGGGCAGTGGTGTCATCGCTAGTTGCTGTGGTTGCCTTAGTATTGTTGATTATTATGTCAGCTTTGGCTCTTGGGAAGCATTGAAAATTAAGATGCCGGAGCTTAAAGTTACCAGTATTAATGTTGTGCATGGTTTATTCTCTTTTCAAAGTCTTCCTCTGGTTTTGAAGTATCTATGAAATCATGAATTGTGACAAATTGATTACTTGTATTGGTTTGGGCAAATGTTGCTGTGGACTATTAATTATAGACTTAATTATGTGATAGATTTTTGAAGTTTGGGTACTTTTGTTATATATTCTTATTTTTTTTTAATGTTTAAGTCCTTAAATTTATTTCCGGTTTGCTATTTGCTCCTGTAACTGATTCTGGCCAATTTTTGCAATACTTATTGTAACACCCCGATTTTTGGCAACTTGAAAACACTTATCTCTTTAACAAAATATAGTAAAAATTTGGGAATTTTTTTTTTTAATGGTGACATGGGCATGAGAACCTTTATGTTCAAAAACATTTCATGAAATTGATTGAACTAAAATAATGTTCTCATGTCACATATCACGAGTCAAGTTCCAAACCGGGATGCTACTTAACACCGCACTTTGTAACTTAACTTTATAAATCGGATTTGAGAAAACATTTTCACATCTTGTTTTATAAACTTTATTCTTTCAAAAGCCATACTCAATAAAATACCAAGTGGGGTACAGAATGATATGACAATGTAAACCAAGTAGTTGCAAGGAATACAGGGCTTGAAGGGGATTACCTACTACTAGTCTTGACCTCTAATCTGAAATCCACTGCAACAGCCTCATCGAGATGACGTATCGATTTGCTGCAGGGTCGACCATCTATCCGTTGCAATATCGGAATAACCCGATACGACAACATGATAGGAGAGATGGTCAGTTTTCCAGAAGTACAACATGACAAGCAGGAGAATGATGACTAGAGACATATACTAGAGACGTAGGATTTATTAATCCTCATGCAACAACAATTACTCATGCAATGCCTGTGACAAGTACATTCACATATAGAAAACACTTATAAACAAGCACATCATAATATAATACATCAAATATATCAAAATCATAAATCATTTCACTTGGCATCACCGCCTTTGAACTTTCAAATCTCGTCATTATCATTCTCAAACATCCAAGTCCTTTCACAATTTTTCTCAGTCTTTTCACAACCACTTATACTTTCTTTCTTTGAATCTTTCTCAATTCTTCATAAATTCTTTATGCTTTCTTTCTTAAAATATTTTTATCATTATTAAATCTTATCAAACGGTTAGCATCAATGATGAAGGGGAAAACATCATTGAGCTCACACACGTCTACATCTCCTCGGTCATTCACCCAACCTAGTCGGAAGCAAACAGGAGTACAAGACCTTTACCACGCGGGCACGACAGCTGTCACACAATCAAATGGTCCCAGACCAGGAGGCCCTGCCTCAAATCATATCAATTCAAATATCATATCAAGGCGCGCTCTCAGCGGCAATCACAAATGCCCCGTTCCAGTCCCTCTCACTGTTGCTGAAATGCCATAGGGGTGACAGCACTATTCCGGTCCCGGGTGCAGAACTTACCACGGCATTAGACCCAGTCCCTACCACGTTAGTACGCCACATGTGGGATTCATTCTGCCCAGAATAGTACTCAAAGCCTCATGGCGTTTTACCGCCCTAGCTTACCCTATTGCATTCACAACCCAAATATCCTTGATATCCGGGGTACCTTCCTCTCCACTACTTCGATACGACACTCTTTCCTCACCGCGTATATAAATGTCTTTTAATTCTTTTAGAGTTTTAATTAAACGACTTATTCCTAACAGTCGGCTCGTCCTTGGTGCATCCCTTCAACGAAACCCGACCACTAATCGCAATCTGTTCCCCCTAAATCTCAATGGCCTCATGCCTCATATCACTTTCATCTCATCATCACATAACTCATGCTCAGCATATTCTCATCAACATCATCAACATCTTTTCCTCGTCTTACTCTAAATCTCTTTTCGCAAAACTTTTTCGAAAACATGATTTCACAAAAACTTTTACTTCACAAAACCTTTTCAGAAACCTCATTTCATAAATCCTTTCACAAAACTTTTTCAAAAATAATGTTTCCAAAAACTTTCACAAAATATTATTTTCACAAAATCTTTTTCAAAAATCTCTTTTCAAAACCTTTTCAAAAATCACATTATTGGGTGAGTGCTAATGGAGGAGCAAACTCAACTCAACACTAGGCTTCTTCCCAAAAACATGAACGAGGAATCTCATCTCCACTCAACCACATCTCACTTTCATAACAGCATTACTCTTCTCCAATCACAACTCTTGGTATTCCATTACTTACCCAACCTTTGTTACCATTCTTCTTTCTTTCAATCACGTTTTCTTACTTTTACCATTCATTCATCTCACGACTTATTTCTTTCACAATCTTATTCGCGTTACGTGTTATCTCTTTCTCAATTGTATCTCTTAAATTTCAAATCTCATTCTTTCTCGAAATTCTTATTTCCACATACAACCTTTTTCCAAATAGAACAAGATACACTCTACAAGATAGTTCACAAAGAGATCCAATACATAACAAAATAAACCATGCATCATATTTAACAAAACAGGGAAGCATCTAACACATATATGCATCACGTATGATAATGCAGCATGTAACATATTAGACTCGGTGTACTCAGTTTAGAACTGAGTCTACGTGTCACGATGACCTAGGCCTACTGCATCTCTCACCTCAAATCGTCGCGGGTCCTTCCCAACAAGTCGGTCGTTCCGCTTCTCGACTTATACGCACCTTGTACTAAATGAAGGATACTAGCGTTACAAGTCTATCTTAAATAATCGTCCTACTTAACATTACGACGCGTTTTCGAAAACTCTTTTTATTTTCCGTCGGAAAATCGTAAATCGTTAAAACTTTTTCAATCCAAATCTTTCTCAACTTAAATACCACTTAAAACTTAAACTTTAAACCAACTAAATAAATTTTTAGGATTGAAAAACAATTTAATAAAATCTGGACAGCAAGTATACAAGTCCATAAACCATTTTTCAGAAAACCCAAAAACACCGAAAAATCAAACTTTAGTTCATATAATACTTTGTTATAAAATAAACACTTAAATGATTTATTTTTCAAACTTTAACATTGTGAAATGAATTAAGGGCAGCAACCACTAAGTCCAAGGTTTTTCAATCAAATCAAGATTAGACTATTTCAAAACCAATTATAAAATCAAACACTTAACTTACAAGTCCATTCATGCATAACCTAAACACATCATCAAGCAATCACTCATTCAATTATTTTAAGACATCATGATTGTCATACAAAGCAGCCAAGTCATATTATAAGACATAAAAATTCATATTCATCAAAAATATTCAAATGGAAACTTAGTGTGATTAAAGGTGAAACACAAAAGATAAAATCCAAAACTAAATCAATTAAATTCATTTAATCTTAAAAATTTCCAGAACATACACATATATGATAAAGTTAATCATATAAAATTTTCAAGTCATTTACATAATCCTAAGCTAGGTTTCAAATCAGATTTCATATGAAAAACAAAACGGTACTGTTGCTGGACTGAGGCAAAAATGACATGATTAAAAATGGTTGTTCAACTCCGAATTGCATAAAAATTGGTATAGGTCTTCCTTATATGGTCAAGACTATATCATAAAATTTTCAGATTATTTGGAGTTGTGCAAGTCACATTTTTCTATTTAAATTTGCCACTAAGTCCAGAAAATCTGAACCAAGTGGTTCACTGTTTTACCTTTTGAAAAATTATCAAATCAACTCAAAATCTCTTCAAATTTTACAGAGAGCATCTAGATATGTTCAGGAAGCTACCATAAAAATTTCAAATAATTTGGAGTAGCAAAAGTTCGAAAAGTATGTTTATCATTAAACTGAAAAACTTATTTTCTTAAATTGGTTTTCATAAAGTTGGTTCTCATAAAAATAGGAAATCACTACCAAAAATCATTTGAAAATTCAGAGAAGCTTATTTTAATATACTTAGGTCAGTGACAAAATTTCATAATTTTTGAGCATACATAAATACCATTTATCAAAGTTAGAAACACCCAAATCACAACTTTCAACATATCATTTTATTCAACAAATTTGTTTTATCCATTTCTTTTCGTGAAAATTAAATATACTCTCACATATACAAATCAACACAAAATCAATCCATCACTTATTTTTCTTTCAAAAACCGAATTAACATATTTTAGGAAAACAATTTTCTTTATCTCAAATAAAACATGCATCACATCTAGAAATAAAAACCAAGCCCTTTAAAAATCAAGAATCAAACTAAACTATCCTAGATCGTAACATGCACATAACACAATCAAAACTTCTAAACTAAAAATCAATCACAACCGTGGCCAATCATAAGAAAAATCACCAAGAAAAATTTAATCATTTTCAAAGATCTTTACATTAAAACTCAAGTATCAAACATATCATAGTTCAAGCATGGATCTTGACATGCATGCAATCAAAATTACTAGATCTAACTTAAAAGTCAACATGCAAGAAGGATTTATGTTAAGCTTCACAAAATCTTTAACCATACTTTAGATCTTTAAAGATTTAGTTAAGAAAACATTTAGATCCTTTAAGAAAAGTTCAACCGAAACATCAAACATGAAGTTTTTAACATATTACAAATTAATTTGAGTCCTTAGAGTCCAAGATCAAAGATGAACACACATAGAACCATCTCTCAACTCATAAAAATGAACATGCAAAGAAGAAAATGAAGTAAATCTACAAACAAAAGAGAAAACTACACTATTACAAATTTTCTTTCTTGATCTTCAAGTCTTACCATGAAAAGGGGGTTGGTCTTCTAGTCTCCTAACACTTGGATCTTCAAAGAACAAGGCTTGATCTAGCATGGGTTTTCCTTCTCATTCTCCTCTATGCCTCACGGTTCTCTCTCCCTCTCTCTATGGTTCTTTTTTTTTTCCATGTCTCAAGAGCTAGTGTGGCCCTTTGAGACTAAGTGTGTGTTGGTGTGAAAGAAAGAAGTGGAATGAAAGAATGGGATGAAAGGAACGAAGGAAAGAATGGAAAGATGGGGGAAATAAACTAAGGGTGGAACTTGGTTTCTCTTCTTTGGCCTTCAATTTGGTTCGGCCTATGCATGCATCAAGGGAGGACAATTTTGGCAACACAAAAACACCTACTTGGTCCCCAAGTTTTTCATTTTCTTTTCTTTTTATTTTTATTTCCCTTTCCTAGCTTAATCACCAAGCCAATGCTTCACAAACTTACACATACACACACTCATACAAGTGTCACTCATATACACATCACACATATATTACTCATGCACACACAAGAAAAGAAAACGTGGCACCCATACATGCACACACATGTAAACACACATTCACATATCATGCACATACATACATATACACACATTCATCCACAAATCACACACTTAATCACCAAATAATTAACTCAATCAAACACACATTAACAATTAAACACATTTTTCCTTAAATAATAAACTGCACTTATTGGTTGCAACTATAGCCCTTATTTCATTTTCTAAAATCATACTTTAATGTATTAAAGGTAATCCCAAAAGGAAAAATTTATTAAAGATCAAAAACTATTTTTCATGATTTATTCCTTGGAAATTCGTCCTTTATCACACTGAAAAACAATTTTTGCAAAATAACCCATAAAATTATGAAAAATACATTTTTTAAAACTACATTTCGATACGATCGTTTTGATATAAAGATCATAAAAATCGGAGTTACGGTTAAAAAGTTATGGATTTTCGAAGTTAATCAATCTTTCAAAGTCCATAAAGAAAATTTATTTTCACAAATCACCATCAATAAAATCATTTCTCATTAAAAATCATTTTTACTTACTTCATAAAAATATTTATTCATCAAAATTTCGTAAAATCAACACCTTAATTCGAAGTCGAATAAAATACTTATCGAAAACCCTTGTAAAACAATATCGCAAAAACTTTTCCTTTAATAAAATTTTTATTCGTCCTAGTCGGAAAAACGCGGGATGTTACATTCTCCCCAACTTGCATATTTCTCGTCCTCGAGAAATGCTACCCAAAATTCCATAATCAACGGATGTCGGATTCTCTGGAGTGATTCTCTCGGTCTATAACGGTAGTCGTCGTCCTCGAGTCGTCGCATGTGCATCGTTTTCTCAAAGGTAATCTTCTTAGGTTATTTCATTATCGAACACGATGGAATATTAATGGTATAGCTTTGTCAACAAGAGTTCAAAGGGTTCAATGGTTTCGAAACAAAATTCAAAATGAATAGCACACTTATGCCAATCCTGACGAGGGTACTACTTTCCTCAGGGTCTTTTTCCTTAATTTTGACTCTTTTCATCCTTTTAAGCCTAGGCGGGTTACTACAAACCTCGAAATCTCCGTTTACTCCCCAAATTTGACGGATCATATTCCTAAACATCGCATCTATCCAATGACATTTGGCAGGAACTAAGGTCATAAAATTTTCCAACATCCACTAATTCGAACTTATCTTACAAAACTTCCCATCACTTTGTTCAAGCCTATTTGAATATCACCTTAAATTCTACTGACTAAACCAAATTTTTGTGTCTAATCCATTAAAAACTCTCCAACTCAGGGATTTTTCCTCCAGATTAACGATCTTAACACCTAATGACACTCTCATTTCCACAACTTATGATCACCTATGTCCATTAAAATGTCAAATCTTGGTCATTTAACCTAATTTTGGTCGTCACTTAAAGGTTCTATCCGTTAATTTCACCACTCCATCTAGTTGATCTTATGGTCCTATTATAAGTTCACACCTGCCCCAATCATTCACCTACTTCAACTAAAGCTTTTCTAACTTCAACTCTTTCCTTAACAACACCTCACCGTCTATCTTATAACTCAGATAGGCCTAGTTGATTGGCATAAGGTGTCAGGGTCTAAGGTTTTCATGGAAAGCTTTTAGAGAAAACAAGCGTATTGTCAAGACAACTCAACAACACATAGAGTTTACATAAGAAGGAGTATCAACAAAGAAAAGAGGGTTTTAGTCGCAAAACAAAGTCGTATGTCAACAGCTCAGGGGTCGTTACAAACAAAAAGAGAATTCTCAACAAAAGAGGTTTCAACAGTCAAAAGAGGTTCAGGTCACAAAGAATAAAGTCTTTTTATGTTTCTGATCACTGTTCCTTGCACCATCGTAGACAAATCCGTAACACGTTCCGAAGAGAGAGATAGAACGAATGTTAGAGGTGGTATGATAGAGATGCTCACGTGACTTCGTACTCCTATTCTCACTCATCGTAATTCTAACACTAACGCACAGACAGACACACAAACAAGCATGTAAGCCCATGCATCAGACTACTTTGGATAACCATTGCTCTGATACCACTCTGTAACACCCCGATTTTTGGCAACTTGAAAACACTTATCTCTTTAACAAAATATAGTAAAAATTTGGGAAATTTTTCTTTAATGGTGACATGGGCATGAGAACCTTTATGTTCAAAAACATTTCATGAAATTGATTGAACTAAAATAATGTTCTCATGTCACATATCACGAGTCAAGTTCCAAACCGGGATGCTACTTAACACCGCGCTTTGTAACTTAACTTTATAAATCGGATTTGAGAAAACATTTTCACATCTTGTTTTATAAAACTTTATTCTTTCAAAAGCCATACTCAATAAAATACCAAGTGGGGTACAGAATGATATGACAATGTAAACCAAGTAGTTGCAAGGAATACAGGGCTTGAAGGGGATTACCTACTACTAGTCTTGACCTCTAATCTGAAATCCACTGCAACAGCCTCATCGAGATGACGTACCGATTTGCTGCAGGGTCGACCATCTATCCGTTGCAATACCGGAATAACCCGATAGGACAACATGATAGGAGAGATGGTCAGTTTTCCAGAAGTACAACATGACAAGCAGGAGAATAATGACTAGAGACATATACTAGAGACGTAGGATTTATTAATCCTCATGCAACAACAATTACTCATGGAATGCCTGTGACAAGTACATTCACATATAGAAAACACTTATAAACAAGCACATCATAATACATCAAATATATCAAAATCATAAATCATTTCACTTGGCATCACCGCCTTTGAACTTTCAAATCTCGTCATTATCATTCTCAAACATCCAAGTCCTTTCACAATTTTTCTCAGTCTTTTCACAACCACTTATACTTTCTTTCTTTGAATCTTTCTCAATTCTTCATAAATTCTTTATGCTTTCTTTCTTAAAATCTTTTTATCATTATTAAATCTTATCAAACGGTTAGCATCAATGATGAAGGGGAAAACATCATTGAGCTCACACACGTTTACATCTCCTCGGTCATTCACCCAACCTAGTCGGAAGCAAACAGGAGTACAGGACCTTTACCACGCGGGCACGACAGCTGTCACACAATCAAATGGTCCCAGACCAGGAGGCCCTGCCTCAAATCATATCAATTCAAATATCATATCAAGGCGCGCTCTCTGTAACACTCCTTGTATATCATCTTACTTTATAAGAAAAGTAATAAGTTTATGATTACTTGGACTTGTTATTGTTGGAAAAAGATCTGAAAATAAGAATTATCCCTTCCCTTGAAAATTTATTTTCACAAACACTTGATTAATGATGAAGGTGACTAGTAAAA
The DNA here is from genome assembly GCA_037953625.1 of Crotalaria pallida. Lineage (NCBI taxonomy): Eukaryota > Viridiplantae > Streptophyta > Magnoliopsida > Fabales > Fabaceae > Crotalaria > Crotalaria pallida. The sequence goes on from CM075652.1 coordinate 84,632,963, forward strand.
TCAGAGTTTGCGGAAACATAGTATAATCATCATATTACATTCCCAAAATATATCAAGTGTAACAAGCCCATTAATACCAAATAAGTAATATTATGAAACTGAATTCCTCTTATGATACCTCTTTACAAAATATGTATCATATAAATTTTATTAAAAATAGAATTGTTATAGAGCTGGTCACTGGTCCTTTGTCCAAACATCCTTCTGGTCGGATCCTCGATATCTGCACAAAGGGTTCCCAACCCACACTTTCTACACTCTGCATGCACCTAAGGGACATCTTCTTTCACTGATTCTTGTGCAAGCTAGATGCACGATCAATACCTAATAAGGGCATGGGGGTTAGCTATACATATTCTCATAATCAAATGGGAATAAAACTAACATCCACAAGTCAACATGTAGCAAATCATGATGCATAATCATATGAGCACACCCGGTTAATCTTAATAATTCTTTCAATGCAGGTGGCATGATGCATGATTTCCTTCCACAACTGAGGCCTCTAAAAGTCCATCTTGGACGTCCATCCAATACACCCTTGTGTTCCCGGAACACCGACATTCGTTCCCAGAACGTAATGCCGAACCATACTTGGAATAATACGCATCACTCCCAGAGTGTGCACCACGTTCCCAGAACGTGTAGCAAACCATACTTGGAATAATAAGCACCACTCCCAGAGTGTGCACCACGTTCCCAGAACGCATACGTTCCCAGAACGCATAAAAACCAGGTCCCGGACACTGGCCACATATCTATAATGTGTCATCAAGTAGGTTGCATATCAATGTGTTCCCAGAACACCAACATACGTTCCCAGAACGTATAAAACCAGGTCCCAGACACTGGCCACATATCTATAATGTGTCATCAAGTAGGTTATAATTTGGTACTCCCGGAGTACCCTCCTCATATTCCCAGAATATGATAATCGTTCCTACCAACCAAACTTCCATTCTATATGAATGCACAATCATCAAGGTTGGTTTTTATATTTAATTCTATTATTATACCAATGTGTTCCCAGAACACTCACATACGTTCCCAGAACGTATCGCAAACCATACTTGGAATAAAATCAAGCACTATTCCCAGAGTGTGCATCACGTTCCCAGAACGTGTCCAAGAAACCATGTCCCAGACAATGGCCACATTCCCAGAATGTGTCATCCAGTAGGTTGCATCAGTTTGGTACTCATAGAGTACAGGGTCATGTTCCCATTAATTCCATTATTATGACTTAGAAAACACAACTTCTGAATGATATCTTGAGGTATGACTTTACTCATAAAATTCACCTTGAATTTAAATTTAACATATGCTCATAGACCTGGATTGAGAGAATATAATCATTGGTATTAGAAACCCTTATTCAAAAACTTAACTTTTATTTTTGAGTTTCAGGTACTAACCGGTTACATCATCACTTAACCGATTAGAATTACATACCTGAATATAAAACCACTGATTTTCCAAGAATCTTGTCTTAAATTCTCTCTCAATCCAATAACAAGGTCTTAGCATAACAGAATACCTCAAGTTCAACACATAATATCATTCAAAAGTTCTAAGTCATAATCCAATTTTCATTTAGGCATAATTTCCTCTTGAAATTATCCTTTGATATTAAGGTATTAACTCATCACCTCCAATCTAAACCAAACAGTGCTCAATCACATAGTTTTAGATTGGTCCTTGTATGAAATTCTAGCTTAAACTTGAGTACAAATGGTATGGACATTTAGCCAATTTCAGAAATTCATTTTCTTTGAAAATTGACAGTCTCTAACCGTTACAGATTTCGACTAACCGGTTAGATTAGGCAGAAATACACTGAAAAGTGAGGTTTTTCATACCATTTCCTACCATACTGAAATTTAACCAATTTCATCCATAAATAGAGTTCACATACCTTAATACTAGTGTGTTCAACCACAGAAACCTATCTATATTGCATGCATTCAATTTAGATACTCAAATTGCACATATTTCACAACTTAATGCATCCATTCACATAATATCCAATTAAGTCATGAAATCAACATTAACATAGCTTGCATGCATGCAGATAACATTGCTCAAAACAACAATTGAGCTCAAATTGGCCTCCAAGCCATTTAACCATTTTAACTTATGCCCTTTGAGTCTCTTGGTGACTCATCCTATATTCTACCACAATTTATTCTCATTCTAGCAAATAGTAAGCTTCCCCCTTACCTCTAAATTGTGCTTGATCCAAAACATTGCAGAGAGAAAGGCTCCAACACAGATTTCCATTAAATCCACTCCATGCTGATAGAGTTGGACAGGGTACTAAAACCAGGGAGACTGACATGCAAAACCAAATTAAGAATTGGGGAAAATGGTCAAATTGAATTCTCTGCAACATGCACTAGAGGTAGGAACAGATTTGAAACCAAAAGGGTTCGTGTTCTTACCAAAATCGAGCTTCAAAGTTAGCTCCAGAAACCAGAAGCTAAGGTTTGACAGCATCAACACCTCAATTTGGCAAGCTTCGTTCTCTTGATTCAGGGACTCTCGACTCACAAATTTTATATCAATACAAAGCCCTTGATTCAAGCTTTGTAATGGTGTATCACTCACTCTCCAACACTCAGAGACAAGGAATAATTTCTTCAGACGAACTTGGAACCCTAATTTCGCTTTCAGACCAAACTTAGCAAAAATGAGGCAAATTGGATCAACAATCAAGCTTATATAAACGAATTCAAGCAGCATGCAAGGCGACACGCGTCTCCCACCATGAATCGAGTGGGATTCGTGGCGAATTCTGGGTTAAAACGCGTGATTACTCATCAAACGCACTAACCCAGTTTTCTGAGTTCATCGTGTAACCGGTTACAGAGCCCTTCTAACCGGTTACATACTGATAAAATTCAAAAATTAATAATTTAATTACTCTTTCTTCAAAAACCTTTTTAATATTGCAATTAGGTCCCAACCCAAGGACTAAATTACAATATTCATATTTTTGTACAAAATAACCATATAAAAATATATCTCATATTTTTATATATAAAAGCACATAATGTACAAAAACTAAAATCTTCAAAATTAATATAATTCAATTATAAAATAATTGTTATGATTAATTTCTCGGTTATTTGGGAGACGAAAATTTGGGGTGTTACACTACTTCCCCACTTAAAAGGAATTTCGTCCCCGAAATTCATCTTCTGAAATTTTCCGCTTTTCCAAAGTGTTTTTATACTAGAAACTTCATCTTGTTTCCAAAAATTCGTTCTTTAGGGTCCTCCCCCACTTAAAAGAGTTTCGATATAATCCTTGTATTTTGAAACATTTCAAATAAAACCCTTCAGGAAAAACTTTCCAAACTAAACCACAAGGATTTTTCGTATAAAACTCTTATGTGAAAGAATTTCTTTTAAAGGAAATACTCTTTTGAATAATACACTTTTCAATCAACTTTTTGGAAAAACTTTTTGGGCTGCGCACTCTGATCTCTCGAGCACGATCAAAGAAACATTTGTATGACTTTATTCCTTAATAATTTGAGACATTAGGGTGATCAGTCCTAATATTCAAACCATTAGTAACAAAATCATTCCTTTCAGATATAATCTTTCGCAAGAAAGACCATACGACAGGTCTTTAAGTTAGATGAACTTAAAGATAGGGTAATTATCACTATCAGACTTAGTTAGATAGTCAAGTTCTAGAGACATTTCCGTTGGGGAGACAAAGATTTGTCCTATCCCGGTGGTTGTTAATCTCTCTAGTCATAACTGATCTTTCTATTTCTGTAGTGTCCACAGCGATTTATCACATCCAACTGTGATAAAGGTTTTGATCACAGAAAGATTGAAGTTGAACTTCCAACAGGATATTGATATTCGCAAACGATTAGATCAACGTAATCGAAAACATTTAACTACGTTAACTCAGATCAAAGGAAGAGATAGGCTTGGGTTGTTTACGTCAGGATTACACTCAACTCTCATCTCAACCGGTGAATTCTTCTCGTGCTGGATTCGCTTGTTGTCCAACCCTTTCTCACCTTTTCTTTCAAGACAATTCGGTGAATAATACTCCAGCTTCCTACAATCGGAATTTACTATTCCCTTAGGTACATCACAACTAAACTCCAAGTGATGTGCCTCACATTATTACCTTGAGATGGACAAATGTTCCCTTCCCTATTTCCTCCTTAGTCACTTTTCTCCAATCGAGGATTCCTTAACCTTGATATTTCCGTGGTTGCTATTCTCCCATTTACTTTTCCTCTTTCTCCAGTTGGGCCTTTATTTCATCAATCTTTCTCTTATTCTGAATTCTGATACTTCTCGCATGAAATTCATGTACTTTCCCATAGTCCTCATACATGCTTCCAACATCGAGAAATTCCTTATTCCTTGATAGTTGATAGCTAACTTGGGTTCAAACATAATCCATTCTTGAAGTTCATGTCTTTGGATCTCTCCTCTAGATTGTCCTAGACAACACTTCCTAAATCCCTTACTTCCATAATATATTTTCTAATATCCATAATCACAGACTTTAATTCTAAAGATTAAATCTCATTCGTTTCTTCACAAAGATCTAACTCCTTTTTCCTCAAAAGTCAACTTCTCTTTCTTCTCTTCATCTTCTGATGGTAATTCACGAATCCGATTCAAGAATTCGTTGGTGATTGGCAACATTCCCTATCTAATACTAGAGGGTTCCTCTTGGGTTTCCAGACTTAGGTCTCTGAATTCCTCAATCCGAATAGCCTCCTTGATCCTCATTAAGCTCACAAGAATAGCCTATCAGTTCAAATCGTCTGCAGCTACGTTTGCTATGCCAGGATGATAATGGAGCGCAAAGCCATAATCTTTAAGAAACTCCATCCATCGCTTTTATTTTACATTCAACTCCTCCTCCTCTTATTGTCATTCATACTTTCGAACTCCAAACTTGTTCATGAATCACAACCTTCTTATCTTAGTATCTATTGACTCCTTTGCATTATCCAGCTCAATTTTCTACCTTCTCCGATTGGAGTATCTCCCTAATTTTAACTCTTGATTAGTCCATAGATATTACGATTCAATCCTCTTAAATCATTTTCAATGATGAATCAAGGCATTAAGTTATTTTATCACACTAAATCCTTCCTTAAATTTTAGTTAGGTAATTGCCATTGAGTTTGGATTGGAGGAAGATGTTTATTGATACCAAAAGTTACTTCACAATTGACTTAAATTTTTAATTTAAACTTTCAGCTTCTAACCGGTTACAAGAAACTCTAACCGGTTTATGAAGTACAGTTTTTAGATGTAAAACCAAAGAATTTCAAAACCATTTTCCTTACATCATCCAATCCAACTCAAAATAGGATTTAATCATACTCTAATAACTTGATTCCAACTGAATTCATCATTGAAATGATTTAAATCATAGTCTACTCATATTTCCATAATTCTTCTTGGACTAATCATAGTATATTGGGGTATAATCCATCATTACCCCCACCATAATTAAACACATCCTATCATTCAATACCATCAGTTGATCTTTCCAAGTCAACTTGGTCAGAGGCCATGCGATCTTAGAAAATCCATTACCAATCCAACGGTAGTATCCAGCCAGCCCAAAGAACTTCTCATTTAACCCTAGTCTGAAGTTGCATACACCACTGAATTCACCTTCGCTGGATCCACCACAATTTCTTCTTTAAAGATCACATGCCCTGCGAGCGTAACTTCGCTCAACCAAAACTCATCTTTGGTGAGCTTAGCGCACAACTACTCCTCTTGCAGGATTCTTCACACAATCCTGAGATGTTCCTCATGCTCCTCCAGATTCTTAGGATAAACCACAAACGAATCCGACTAAGGGTCCAGTTCTTATAACCCATAAAAGAAAAGGTGCATTAGTCAATCCGAACGGCATTATTTTCTACTCATAATGTCCGTATCGAGATCAAAATGCAGTCTTAAGTGTATCCCTGTCCCAAATTCCTGATTTGGGGTTAGTCCAACCTCATATCACTCTTAGAAAACACTCGGACTCCTTTAACCTGGTCCAACCAAAATCTTATTAACACTTTTCTACGTGTTTCTCCCATTTGACCATTCCCGATGGTACCATATTATAAAGGTAGTAGAGATAGAATCAGTTTCAAAAATTGACTTGATTCCAAATTCTATCTCTATGCTCAAGGGTGAACCTAACATCATTTCTTACAACCAAGATTATTTTAACTCCCTTTCTCCTTTATTGCTTCCCAGAAGCAACATATGGGTTCATTGGATTCCAGATTCGAAGCTTGGAAATCCTAATACAGGGTTGTTCTATCGTCATTAATCATGATCACTTGATCCTTCGGCTCCCGAACCGTGCTTAAGATCAAATGAAATCATGACACAGGTAGATAGACAAAGTCTAATACCTTAATAGAACGATTCCGACATACCTTGGAAACAACTACAAAAAGATTTGTAGGATCCTCTGCTTTGAGATAGCAGATTGGATAAGGCATAGAGCAACTTTGATCCATACCCTTATCCACAAGGAACAGAAGAAAAGATAGCTTTAGAGTTTAACAAACTCAACCAGGTTGATCTTTAAGAAGATAACTGCCCTGCACTCGGTCGGAGAAAATTGATTAACTTTAACACTGGTGAGGTTAAATTCTCTTCTCCAGAGTCAGGGACCTTACTACAATTCCTTAAGATTTTCTTATCATTGGTTCTATGAGAACTGATAAACCAACACTATGGTTTTGGGTTTACCACATGTCTAAAGAGAAGCATACAACTATCATACTTCTACTTAGACTACATAGAACACTTCTTAATAGCAGAATGAGCTACTTATCTAGAGCCATTACCCATAACCTTAGCGCTAGTTTGGAAGTATATGAAAGCATACTTCCCAGGAAACATTGCAGATATCGATGACCAGCGTATTGGACCACACACCCAAGGACCAAGAGTCAGGACCATTGCTCCGATACCATAAAAGTGTAACACTCCTTGTATATCATCTTACTTTATAAGAAAAGTAATAAGTTTATGATTACTTGGACTTGTTATTGTTGGAAAAAGATCTGAAAATAAGAATTATCCCTTCCCTTGAAAATTTATTTTCACAAACACTTGATTAATGATGAAGGTGACTAGTAAAATCAGAGTTTGCGGAAACATAGTATAATCATCATATTACATTCCCAAAATATATCAAGTGTAACAAGCCCATTAATACCAAATAAGTATTATTATGAAACTGAATTCCTCTTATGATACCTCTTTACAAAATATGTATCATATAAATTTTATTAAAAATAGAATTGTTATAGAGCTGGTCACTGGTCCTTTGTCCAAACATCCTTCTGGTCGGATCCTCGATATCTGCACAAAGGGTTCCCAACCCACACTTTCTACACTCTGCATGCACCTAAGGGACATCTTCTTTCACTGATTCTTGTGCAAGCTAGATGCACGATCAATACCTAATAAGGGCATGGGGGTTAGCTATACATATTCTCATAATCAAATGGGAATAAAACTAACATCCACAAGTCAACATGTAGCAAATCATGATGCATAATCATATGAGCACACCCGGTTAATCTTAATAATTCTTTCAATGCAGGTGGCATGATGCATGATTTCCTTCCACAACTGAGGCCTCTAAAAGTCCATCTTGGACGTCCATCCAATACACCCTTGTGTTCCCGGAACACCGACATTCGTTCCCAGAACGTAATGCCGAACCATACTTGGAATAATACGCATCACTCCCAGAGTGTGCACCACGTTCCCAGAACGTGTAGCAAACCATACTTGGAATAATAAGCACCACTCCCAGAGTGTGCACCACGTTCCCAGAACGCATACGTTCCCAGAACGCATAAAAACCAGGTCCCGGACACTGGCCACATATCTATAATGTGTCATCAAGTAGGTTGCATATCAATGTGTTCCCAGAACACCAACATACGTTCCCAGAACGTATAAAACCAGGTCCCAGACACTGGCCACATATCTATAATGTGTCATCAAGTAGGTTATAATTTGGTACTCCCGGAGTACCCTCCTCATATTCCCAGAATATGATAATCGTTCCTACCAATCAAACTTCCATTCTATATGAATGCACAATCATCAAGGTTGGTTTTTATATGTAATTCTATTATTATACCAATGTGTTCCCAGAACACTCACATACGTTCCCAGAACGTATCGCAAACCATACTTGGAATAAAATCAAGCACTATTCCCAGAGTGTGCATCACGTTCCCAGAACGTGTCCAAGAAACCATGTCCCAGACAATGGCCACATTCCCAGAATGTGTCATCCAGTAGGTTGCATCAGTTTGGTACTCATAGAGTACAGGGTCATGTTCCCATTAATTCCATTATTATGACTTAGAAAACACAACTTCTGAATGATATCTTGAGGTATGACTTTACTCATAAAATTCACCTTGAATTTAAATTTAACATATGCTCATAGACCTGGATTGAGAGAATATAATCATTGGTATTAGAAACCCTTATTCAAAAACTTAACTTTTATTTTTGAGTTTCAGGTACTAACCGGTTACATCATCACTTAACCGATTAGAATTACATACCTGAATATAAAACCACTGATTTTCCAAGAATCTTGTCTTAAATTCTCTCTCAATCCAATAACAAGGTCTTAGCATAACAGAATACCTCAAGTTCAACACATAATATCATTCAAAAGTTCTAAGTCATAATCCAATTTTCATTTAGGCATAATTTCCTCTTGAAATTATCCTTTGATATTAAGGTATTAACTCATCACCTCCAATCTAAACCAAACAGTGCACAATCACATAGTTTTAGATTGGTCCTTGTATGAAATTCTAGCTTAAACTTGAGTACAAATGGTATGGACATTTAGCCAATTTCAGAAATTCATTTTCTTTGAAAATTGACAGTCTCTAACCGTTACAGATTTCGTCTAACCGGTTAGATTAGGCAGAAATACACTGAAAAGTGAGGTTTTTCATACCATTTCCTACCATACTGAAATTTAACCAATTTCATCCATAAATAGAGTTCACGTACCTTAATACTAGTGTGTTCAACCACAGAAACCTATCTATATTGCATGCATTCAATTTAGATACTCAAATTGCACATATTTCACAACTTAATGCATCCATTCACATAATATCCAATTAAGTCATGAAATCAACATTAACATAGCTTGCATGCATCCAGATAACATTGCTCAAAACAACAATTGAGCTCAAATTGGCCTCCAAGCCATTTAACCATTTTAACTTATGCCCTTTGAGTCTCTTGGTGACTCATCCTATATTCTACCACAATTTATTCTCATTCTAGCAAATAGTAAGCTTCCCCCTTACCTCTAAATTGTGCTTGATCCAAAACATTGCAGAGAGAAAGGCTCCAACACAGATTTCCATTAAATCCACTCCATGCTGATAGAGTTGGACAGGGTACTAAAACCAGGGAGATTGACATGCAAAACCAAATTAAGAATTGGGGAAAATGGTCAAATTGAATTCTCTGCAACATGCACTAGAGGTAGGAACAGATTTGAAACCAAAAGGGTTCGTGTGCTAAGCAAAATCGAGCTTCAAAGTCAGCTCCAGAAACCAGAAGCTGAGGTTTGACAGCATCAACACCTCAATTTGGCAAGCTTCGTTCTCTTGATTCAGGGACTCTCAACTCACAAATTTTATATCAATACAAAGCCCTTCATTCAAGCTTTGTAATGGTGTATCACTCACTCTCCAACACTCAGAGACAAGGAAGAATTTCTTCAGACGAACTTGTAACCCTAATTTCGCTTTCAGACCAAACTTAGCAAAAATGAGGCAAATTGGATCAACAATCAAGCTTATATAGACGAATTCAAGCAGCATGCAAGGCGACACGCGTCTCCCACCATGAATCGAGTGGGATTCGTGGCGAATTCTGGGTTAAAACGCGTGATTACTCATCAAACGCACTAACCCAGTTTTCTGAGTTCATCGTGTAACCGGTTACAGAGCCCTTCTAACCGGTTACATACTGATAAAATTCAAAAATTAATAATTTAATTACTCTTTCTTCAAAAACCTTTTTAATATTGCAATTAGGTCCCAACCCAAGGACTAAATTACAATATTCATATTTTTGTACAAAATAACCATATAAAAATATATCTCATATTTTTATATATAAAAGCACATAATGTACAAAAACTAAAACCTTCAAAATTAATATAATTCAATTATAAAATAATTGTTATAATTAATTTCTCGGTTATTTGGGAGACGAAAATTTGGGGTGTTACACTCTCAGCGGCAATCACAAATGCCCTGTTCCAGTCCCTCTCACTGTTCCTGAAATGCCATAGGGGTGACAGCACTATTCCGGTCCCGGGTGCAGAACTTACCACGGCATTAGACCCAGTCCCTACCACGTATATTGGGGTACCTTCCTCTCCACTACTTCGATACGACACTCATGCCTCACCGCGTATATAAATGTCTTTTAAGGTCTTTTAATTCTTTTAGAGTTTTAATTAAACGGCTTATTCCTAACAGTCGGCTAGTCCTTGGTGCATCCCTTCAACGAAGCCCGACCACTAATCGCAATCCGTTCCCCCTAAATCTCAATGGCCTCATGCCTCATATCACTTTCATCTCATCATCACATAACTCATGCTCAGCATATTCTCATCAACATCATCAACATCTTTTCCTCGTCTTTCTCAAAATCTCTTTTCGCAAAACTTTTTTGAAAACATGATTTCACAAAAACTTTTACTTCACAAAACCTTTTCAGAAACCTCATTTCATAAATCCTTTCACAAAACTTTTTCAAAAATAATGTTTCCAAAAACTTTCACAAAATATTATTTTCACAAAAGCTTTTTCAAAAATCTCTTTTCAAAACCTTTTCAAAAATCACATTTTTGGGTGAGTGCTAATGGAGGAGCAAGCTCAACTCAACACTAGGCTTCTTCCCAAAAACATGAACGAGGAATCTCATCTCCACTCAACCACATCTCACTTTCATAACAACATTACTCTTCTCCAATCACAACTCTTGGTACTCCATTACTTACCCAACCTTTGTTACCATTCTTCTTTCTTTCAATCACGTTTTCTTACTTTTACCATTCATTCATCTCGCGACTTATTTCTTTCACAATCTTATTCGCGTTACGTGTTATCTCTTTCTCAATTGTATCTCTTAAATTTCAAATCTCATTCTTTCTCGAAATTCTTATTTACACATACAACCTTTTTCCAAATAGAACAAGATACACTCTACAGGATAGTTCACAAAGAGATCCAATACATAACAAAATAAACCATGCATCATATTTAACAAAACAGGGGAGCATATAACACATATATGCATCACGTATGATAATGCAACATGTAACATATTAGACTCGGTGTACTCAGTTTAGAACTGAGTCTACGCGTCACGATGATCTAGGCCTACTGCATCTCTCACCTCAAATCGTCGCGGGTCCTTCCCAACAAGTCGGTCGTTCCGCTTCTCGACTTATACGCACCTTGTACTAAATGAAGGATAGTAGCGTTACAAGTCTATCTTAAATAATCGTCCTACTTAACATTACGACGCGTTTTCGAAAACTCTTTTTATTTTCCGTCGGAAAATCGTAAATCGTTAAAACTTTTTCAATCCAAATCTTTCTCAACTTAAATACCACTTAAAACTTAAACTTTAAACCAACTAAATAAATTTTTAGGATTGAAAAACAATTTAATAAAATTTGGACAACAAGTATACAAGTCCATAAACCATTTTTCAGAAAACCCAAAAACACCGAAAAATCAAACTTTAGTTCATATAATACTTTGTTATAAAATAAACACTTAAATGATTTATTTTTCAAACTTTAACATTGTGAAATGAATTAAGGGCAGCAACCACTAAGTCCAAGGTTTTTCAATCAAATCAAGATTAGACTATTTCAAAACCAATTATAAAATCAAACACTTAACTTACAAGTCCATTCATGCATAACCTAAACACATCATCAAGCAATCACTCATTCAATTATTTTAAGACATCATGATTATCATACAAAGCAGCCAAGTCATATTATAAGACATAAAAATTCATATTCATCAAAAATATTCAAATTGAAACTTAGTGTGATTAAAGGTGAAACACAAAAGATAAAATCCAAAACTAAATCAATTAAATTCATTTAATCTTCAAAATTTCCAGAACATACACATATATGATAAAGTTCATCATATAAAATTTTCAATACATTTACATAATCCTAAGCTAGGTTTCAAATCAAATTTCACATGAAAAACAAAACGGTACTGTTGCTGGACTGAGGCAAAAATGACATGATTAAAAATGGTTGTTCAACTCCGAATTGCATAAAAATTGGTATAAGTCTTCCTTATATGGTCAAGACTATCTCATAAAATTTTCAGATTATTTGGAGTTGTGAAAGTCACATTTTTCTAATTAAATTTGCCACTAAGTCCAGAAAATATGAACCAAGTGGTTCACTGTTTTACCTTTTGAAAAATTATCAAATCAACTCCAAATGTCTTCAAATTTTACAGAGCGAATCTAGAGATGTTCAGGAAGCTACCATAAAAATTTCAAATAATTTGGAGTAGTACAAGTTTGAAAAAGTATGTTTATCATTAAACTGAAAAACTTATTTTCTTAAAATGGTTTTCATAAAGTTGGTTCTCATAAAAATAGGAAATCACATCCAAAAATCATTTGAAAATTCAGAGAAGCTTATTTTAATATACTTAGGTCAGTGACAAAATTTCAGAATTTTTGAGCATACATAAATACCATTTATCAAAGTTAGAAACACCCAAATCACAACTTTCAGCATATCATTTTATTCAACAAATTTGTTTTATCCATTTCTTTTCGTGAAAATTAAAAATACTCTCACATACACAAATCAACACAAAATCAATCCATCACTTATTTTTCTTTCAAAAACCGAATTAACATATTTTAGGAAAACAATTTTCTTTATCTCAAATAAAACATGCATCACATCTAGAAATAAAAACCAAGCCCTTTAAAAATCAAGAATCAAACTAAACTATCCTAGATCGTAACATGCACATAACACAATCAAAACTTCTAACCTGAAAATCAATCACAACTGTGGCCAATCATAAGAAAAATCACCAAGAAAAATTTAATCATTTTCAAAGATCTTTACATTAAAACTCAAGTATCAAACATATCATAGTTCAAGCATGGATCTTGACATGCATGCAATCAAAATTACTAGATCTAACTTAAAAATCAACATGCAAGAAGGATTTATGTTAAGCTTCACAAAATCTTTAACCATACTTTAGATCTTTAAAGATTTAGTTAAGAAAACATTTAGATCCTTTAAGAAAAGTTCAACCGAAACATCAAACATGAAGTTTTTAACATATTACAAATTAATTTGAGTCCTTAGAGTCCAAGACCAAAGATGAACACACCTAGAACCATCTCTCAACTCATAAAAATGAACATGCAAAGAAGAAAATGAAGTAAATCTACAAACAAAAGAGAAAACTACACTATTACAAATTTTCTTTCTTGATCTTCAAGTCCTACCATGAAAAGGGGGTTGGTCTTCTAGTCTCCTAACACTTGGATCTTCAAATAACAAGGCTTGATCTAGCATGGGTTTTCCTTCTCCTTCTCCTCTATGCCTCACGGTTCTCTCTCCCTCTCTCTATGGTTCTTTTTTTTTTCATGTCTCAAGAGCTAGTGTGGCCCTTTGAGACTAAGTGTGTGTTGGTGTGAAAGAAAGAAGTGGAATGAAGGAATGGGATGAAAGGAACGAAGGAAAGAATGGAAAGATGGGGGAAATAAACTAAGGGTGGAACTTGGTTTCTCTTCTTTGGCCTTCAATTTGGTTCGGCCTATGCATGCATCAAGGGAGGGCAATTTTGGCAACACAAAAACACCTACTTGGTCCCCAAGTTTTTCATTTCATTTTCTTTTTATTTTTATTTCCCTTTCCTAGCTTAATCACCAAGCCAATGCTTCACAAACTTACACATACACACACTCATACAAGTGTCACTCATATACACATCACACATATATTACTCATGCACACACAAGAAAAGAAAACGTGGCACCCATACATGCACACACATTCACATATCATGCACATACATACATATAAACACATTCATCCACAAATCACACACTTAATCACCAAATAATTAACTCAATCAAACACACATTAACAATTAAACACATTTTTCCTTAAATAATAAACTGAACTTATTGGTTGAAATTATAGCCCTTATTTCATTTTCTAAAATCATACTTTAATGTATTAAAGATAATCCCAAAAGGAAAAATTTATTAAAGATCAAAAACTATTTTTCATGATTTATTCCTTGGAAATTCGTCCTTTATCACACTGAAAAACAATTTTTTCAAACCAACCCAGAAAATTATTAAAATACATTTTTGAAAACTACATTTCGATACGATCGTTTTGATATAAAGATCATAAAAATCGGAGCTACGGTTAAAAAGTTATGGATTTTCGAAAATAATCAATCTTTCAAAGTCCATAAAGAAAATTTATTTTCACAAATCACCATCAATAAAATCATTTCTCATTAAAAATCATTTTTACTTACTTCATAAAAATATTTATTCATCAAAATTTCGTAAAATCAACACCTTAATTCGAAGTCGAATAAAATACTTATCGAAAACCCTTGTAAAACAATATCGCAAAAACTTTTCCTTTAATAAAATTTTTATTTGTCCTAGTCGGAAAAACGCGGGATGTTACACTTATTCCCTCAAACTTATCTTCGGTTTGCTATTTGTCCTTGTGACGAATTTCAACCAGTTTTTCACACGTGGACCCATGTGGTCCTACTCACCCCCACCAAAGCTCTTCATCTTCAACCTTTCTCCAACCACAAGAGCTCCAACCACATCATACTGTCTCCGCCACCATACCTCACCCCACCAGCTCCGAGCTTTATACCATCACTACTGCCAAAACCTCGAAGAAGATCTCCAAACTCTAAAGCAACTTCGCTCCGACATCGAGCGCCACTCTGATCCCTCTCTCCCCTACCGTCGCGACCTCTTCCAGTCCTACTTCAAATCCCTCTGCGTATCGAAACCCGCTTCCCTATCTCACCCGACCCGAGCCACGTCAAATCTCTGACCTTCGTCTAGTTCGATGCCTTCAAACCGAAAAACAAGTTCTCTCAGCAGAACATTCACCTTCAGAAGGCTTCTGTGCTGTTCAACTTGAACGTTGTTTACCGTCAGATTGGATTGTCGTAAGATCGTAACACGGTTGATGGTCGGAATCCTTCACAGGGGCAAATAACAAACCAAAGATAAGTTTGAGGGCATAAACATTGCAAAAACTGACCAGAATCTATCACAGGGTAAATAGCAAACCGAAAATAAGTTTGAGGGTATAAACTGGCTGGAATCTGTCATAGAAGCAAATTGCAAACCTGAGATAAATTTGAGGGCATAAACATTGAAAAAACTGACCAGAATCTATCACAGGGCAAATAGCAAACCGAGGACAAATAGCAAACTGACCAGAATCTATCGTTGCGACGCGACGAGGTCATTTGCTTATTTGAGGGAGACAATATGGTGGTTGGAGCTCTGGTGCTTGGAGAAGGTTGAAGATGAATAGTTCTGGTGGGGGTGACTGGGACCACTGTGGTCCATGTGTGTAAAAACTGGTCGGAATCCTTCACAGGGGCAAATAACAAACCAAAGATAAGTTTGAGGGCATAAACATTGCAAAAACTGACCAGAATCTATCACAAGGCAAATAGCAAACCTAAAATAAATTTGAGGGTATAAACTGGCTGGAATCTGTGATAGAAGCAAATTGCAAACCTGAGATAAATTTGAGGGCATAAACATTGAAAAAGAAAATCTGACAAAAGTACCCCAAATTTCAACGGCTTATGACATAATTAAAACTTAATTATAAATAACATTTAATAGATATATTTTAGCCTATTTGTTTAATGTTTGTGTCGCCTCGCTTTGGAATAGAAAAGAGACACATTTTAGCTTTAAAAAAAATACTAATAATAAAAGATTTTTGAATATGAGTTTTCATAAAAATTATTAACTTGAAATTCAAAACGTTTAAAACGCGGAGTTTCACTCAAGTTACCTTCAAGTGAACTTATTAAGCAACACACATGTGAATTGCTTAAAACATTAAGGGTACTCAAAGTCGTCTTGGATTGGATATGCTTATCATGTAACACCTACTAATTTTATTCTTAACTATTTGATAAAAATAGGTACATTTGTTTGCATTTTAACGTTTAGTAAAGTATTTTAATACGAAAGTATGACGTTCTCAATTGTTAAATAAAATTAATTATGCTTTCATGATATTTTATTAAAGTATTTTAGTATAGAGTATTAATTTTTACCTTTGGAATTAACTAATTTGCATATTCTCTAAAGATTTCAAGTAGATAAATCAACTTTCTCGAAAAATTATTTAATGTATAAAATAATGTATAATTAAAATTTTTGATTAATATAAAGTTTTTTTTATATTTTTGAATATGTTAATTGTACATTAAATATACATACTAGTGCTAAAAAGCACAAAGGCAAAAAAAAATGAAAAGAAAAGAAAGAAAGGAGGAAGCAGCCCACGAGAAGTGCATGGACTGCTGCCTGTGTTTGTTTTATTTATGTTTAATTATTATTTTATTATTATTATTACTATGCATTGCATAGTATGTAATACTCCGCAAATTCCTCGTATATAATTAAAATACTAAAGAAGGATTATATTTTTGAAAAGGTGTTTTGAAAGAAAACTTTCTTGAATAAATTTCCTATTTTATGATTTCAAAGTGATGAGCGATTTTAAAGGAATGACTTTAGAAATTGAGTTTTTGAGAATGGTTATGAGTTTATAATTTTTATGTACTTTAAAAAGAATTAAGGATTTTTATACATGAATGATGTGATTAACGTGTATGTGATATTGCTATGTATATATATGTATATATGTGTTTGAAGTTATATGGAAATTTAATTAATAAAAGAATGTGATTATATGTGTATGTATGTATGTGTGTAATGTGTATGTGCATGATATAAGTATATGTGTCAAATGTGTGTCTTACTACATGAGTTCATGCTATGTGACAAAATGAAAATAAATTGCATGTGTATGTGTATGTGTGTGGTGCGGCCAAGTATAGGACTAGAAGACCAAGTGAAGTTTAAATGGAAAATAGGAGGAAACTAGGGGTATGACTCATGATGCCTAAGAAGACTTCCTTACACCCTTGTCTCCCCCACGAAATGACCTCCCATGCAACAATTGAGATGGACCAAGTTGCCCTTAAGTTTACACTTTGAACCAAGGCTAAAAAGGAAAATTCCACCCCTTGCCCTTGCCCTTATGACCGTGTGAATGAGTGTGTATTGGCTAGTTCCATTTCATTTTCTTCATTCATTTCCCTTCTCACACAAACACCAACACATTTAGTCCCAAGAGCATCATCAAGCTCTTGAGACATAGAGAGAAAGAGAGTGAGGCCGTGAGAGGAGAAGAGAGAAAGAAGAGTGAAAACCTCAAAGCCCCGAACCCAAACTTCTTCAATTCCTTTCTCAACTGTCTTCTTCTTCAAAGATCAAGAAGAAAACAACCCATTAACCCCAGAAGAAAAGAGGCCGAGGCAAACCCTAAAGGAGGAGAAGAGGAGATTTGAAGATTTAAGTTAGGAATTAAGGTAGAGAGAGTTTGATTAAGTGATTTTTTAGGTTGTAAAGGACTTTTAATGGACTTTATTTAATTTTGTGTTGCATGTAATTGTTTGTGAATGATCTTGAGATCTAAATGTCTTGCATGTTATTGTTATGCTTTGATCTCGAGTGTTGATGTTGGAAAGTCGTAATCTCTTACTTGTTGTTTTTCTTCATCACGGTTTTGTTTGAAATGGTGCTTAAAATTAATGTCTTGTGTTGATCTCATCTTGCATGTTGATTTTGTGGCCTTATGACTCTTATTTTTCCTTGCATGATTTGATTTTGAATTTCTAAGACTAAAAGAACTCATAAAACACTAGATCCTAGACTATATAATTCGGCCATGTCTAGAAATTAGGTTGTGATGATTTTTATTTTGTTTTGGGTTCATGCATGTTAGTTTGAGGCTTGTTAAAGATGATCTAAGTGGTTTGAATGCTTTGATCTTAACTTTGATTTTTCTAAGCCTTGATCTTTGGTTTTCTTTTCAAAAAGGCTTTGATCTATTGTTTTAACCTTGAGAAAGATTTGATTCGTGTCTTGATTTTCCATAACTTTGATTTTGAAGTCTTGCATGTGATTCTTTACTCAAAAAGTTTTGCTTCTTAATTTGCATGTCACGGTTTTGGTAAGAAAACGAAGGAAAACAACTTTTTCAAAATGGTTTTTACCTTGATCTAAGTTCATGTGTGTTTTAAAGCAAAAGATTCAATTTCCTTCTCTTGATGTTTTGAGGTGTTTTCGGTCAAGCTTTAAAAAAATAAGAGATCATAATTGTTTTTCATAAAAAGTCTCTTACATATGTTCTCTCTTGATTTCCATGATTTCTAAGGCACATGCAAAGGGAAATAATAATGAAAATGTGATTGAAGTGACCAAGTAGGTCACGGTTTTTTTGGTAAAGAAGGGAGTGGTGTTTTATAAAACTATGTGTTTCAAATGTGCATGTTTTTGATCTAATATTCTAGGATCTTTGCATGAAGAAAAAGTGCATCAAAGACTTGTTTTTCCAAGATGATGATTCGGCCTATACTAGATTAGATAGGCTAGATTCTTTTTGCATGTGAGTGACTTGTTAAAATAATTATGTTTGTGACTTTACCTTGAGAAAAAATTATTTGAATTGTGTTGTGGTTTTGTTCAAACCGGTTTTGTAAAAGAACCAAAAGAAATAAGTTTTTGGAAAATGATCCTTGCTTTGATTCATGTTCTAGGTGCATGCATGATAAAGATTTGAAAACTAAACCTTGTTTTGTCAAAATGTGGTTCGGCCTATGCATCCTAAATAGACTAGGGTTCTTTTTCTCATGAAATGACTTGGAGCAATGAATATGTCTTGTGAACTTAGGTTAAACTAATTGTTTGAAATTGCATTGTGATTATTTTCTTCCAACTCGGTTTTAATTGAAAAGATAAATGATTTTGTTTCATGAAAAAGAAAACAAGGTTTAAAGTGCTTGAAATAAACTAAGTTGATGTATGTGTTTTGGATTTATAATTTTTGACTTGTTTCTTTAATTTCATTCGGCCCTATAGCATAGTTAAGCCTAGGAGATTTAGCTGCATAAAAATAAATTTACATAGTGACTTTTGAAAGAAATTAAGTTGTTTAAAGTAAAAGAGAAATGAATATGCTTGGTTTATAGTTTCATTCGGTTTGTAAGTGTATGTGTGTCCAAGTGTTTGTGTTTTATGAAAATGAATATGTTTAGAAAATAATTAAGCGTTTGGTTAAGTAATTATATACTATGATTTATTAAAGTGTTGTGGAGTGATATGTGTTTGTGATGTTTGAAAGAATGCTTGTGTACATAATTAGTTTTTAAATTTAATTGATTTTAAGATGATTTGATTTATTTGGTTGATGGATCTCATCTAGTGGCTGTCCGAGAATTGTTTTATGATAAAAACTTGAGTTTTAAAGTATTAGTTTGAGCTAAAGAATTGTTTTCACGATATTTTTTTGAATCTTTAATGAAATGATTTTAAAATAATTAAAGTACTAGGAAATGTGGGGATGGTTTTGATAAAACAAGAGTGTTTTAAATTTTCCGATAAAGGACGGAAAGTGTCATAAAATAAGAAAAGATTTTCTTAGAACCAGACCATAACGTAAGTGTATTTTATTTAGTACGAGGAAATCTTAAAGACGAGGGATTGGGGCAGCCGGCAGCACAAAGGATCCAAGGCGACGGTACGCATTTAATAGCTGGACCTCAGGTGAGAGAGAAGCTTTCCTAAGACACCGTGGTAGTTAGGTGATTTATTAGGACGTTCCGTATCATCTCAAAGATCGGAACTAAGTGGTTCGGAGTCAGTTGTATAGTGGCAATTGTTTGATTGTATGGTGTAACATCCCCAATTTTCGATATCCGTTTAGGATGGTTATTAGAGGCAAATTAGTGTGTGTTTAAGTGTTTAAAGTTTAGAGTTTAGCCAAGAGTAGAATTGTAGGAGGTAGAACTAGCTTAGAACGAGTTTCGATAGTATAAGAATGAGATTTTGGAGTAGTAATCCAAGCCAAGATGAAGGTGGGAGCCTAAGGAAGTGAATTGGAGTTAGAAAACCACCAAAATAGGGTTTTCAGCAAGGTAATCGATTACTTTGAAGGGTGTAATCGATTACTTGCTCCCTGGAAAATCACACAAAAGTTGCATTAAAAGTAAGGGATTACTTGGGCAAAGTAATGGATTACTTGGGCAAAGTAATTGATTACTTGGGCAAAGTAATGGATTACTTGGAAAAATTAATCGATTACTTCCAATCAGATCTGATTAAAAACACGTTTTTCCTTCACTTTTCCCATAAGTTTCTCTCTCCTCTACTCGACTCTCTCTCTCTTGTTCTTCGATCTCTCTCTTCTTCTCTCTACTCTCATGCTTCAATCCTCCAAACCAACAACAAATCACACCAACCAACATCAAATAAACATCATAAATCATCTCCCTATCACATATTTATGTGTTTCATCTCTCAAATCTCATTGTTTCCTTCAATTTCATGAAAAGCCCCAAATTGGGAACCCAAAACCCTAACTTCCCAATCCATCCTATAAAGCCTTCTAATCCTTCAAGGAGTCATAGATCGGGTATGAGGGCAGGGAATAGGAGGCTAAGGAGCTAGGATTGAAGCTTGGTGAGTGGGTTTTGAGAAAAACCCCAATTTCTCTTTCTCTCTCTAAGAGGTAAGGGGGAGTACTTTGGTTTTAATTAGGGAAAGGATTTAATGATAGTAATAGAGTTATAATTAGATGTATTTTTATATGTGTATGTCTGATTTGTATGTTGATCTTGCTATGATTGAACATAAAAGTATATGTGATGAACTTAGGAATTATGTTAGTAATGGATTGTTATAATTGCTATAGACTAAATTGATGGACTGAATGATATGGCCATGGTTGTTATTGCTGTCATGTGTGATTGTTATTATATATATATATAGTATGGCCATAACTCTTAAGTTAGAGAACCCCACCCAATTGGATATAAAGTCTTAGTGTTTTGACTAACAAAAGCTACATAAAATGAACTAAAAACACGTGCATTCAAGGAGTAAGGTGGACCTTAGGTGTAACGGGGAAAACTTACGTTTCTATTCGTGAAGGCAAAAGTAACTAGATTGTGCCATTAAAACAATCGTTGAGAATTGTTATGGAAAACTTTGATCTTCCAAAGGGCCGGGTTCGCAACCCGTGTCGGGGATTGGTTTTATGCAAACCATAATAATTCTGTCAGGTACTTTGGCTTTTCGTGGCCAGTGAGGGTGATTTCTGCTAGAGCCAATTTGGGCGAATCAATCCAAATTGTACGTTGTACACTACCCTAGAGGAGTGTGACGTATTGTGCAAGCGGATGAGCGATATTCCTAGAGGATATGAAGCATCCAAACAGGGGTTGGGAAATGCTTACTCCTAGTCGGTTTTCCCCAGAGTGGAGGGTGTAGTGGGGTGAGGAAATTGTTATTGTTATAGTTATTGTTATTGGAAAATGGAGAAGTGCATTCATTGTTATAAAGATGGGTTTAATTCACTGAATCCAATGAATTGTTAAAGTGTTAAAGTGAATATAGTTAATGGTTACAGTGTTACATTGGATTCAGGAATTAAACCACAATGGTATAAAGTTACATGCATTGTTCATATGTTTGAGCATAAAAGCATCGTAAAGTATTGTTATTGTTATTGTTTAAGGAAATGTGAATAGTGTGAATTGGTTAAGTGATAAGATATAGGATTGTTATTGTTGAATAGGATAATATGAATATGATGATATGTGTTTGGGTATGTCTAGTTATGTCCTATTACTGCTATTTTAAGTGTTTTCCTTAATTACTATTCAAATTACTCACCCCTTAAGTTGACCATTTTAGGTACCATCGGAGAAAGATGTTCATAGCTTCCGCGCCGAGAAGGTATACTCTCACCTTAAGAGAGTATATTATTGTTGTGACCTCCATGGTCTCATTTTTATTATTGCAATCATTCTAGGATTCTGTAATGTAAAACGTTTTCATTAACTAAAATTGTATTTAAGTCTGAATTGTTTATTACAAGTTAAGAATACATTTGTTTGTAATTGTAAAGGACTTAATAAGAATTGTTAATTTCATTGAATGAATAGTGGTTGTGAAGGATATACAAATATCCTCTTCTAAATGAATTCTATGGTGTGTCACAACCACTACATTATAATTGTAGTTTTGTGTAAAGAAACCGTTCTGGACTGACAGGTACAAACTTAACTTGGGGAAAGTCCACACTTTAAAGTAAACTACGCCAAAATATTTATAAAATCCCAAGTATTTTCCTATGAAATCAATATTAAAAACCAATGAATTAAAGTATTAAAAGTTAGGATGTTACATATGGCCACTTATACGAAGGTGACAATGACCACATTGTGTGGTGTGATGTTTGTGTGAATAATAGCATGCTTTTATATCTTTATTTAATTATGCCTGATGTTATTTATTGCTGCTAAATTAAATGAGTAACATGCTGATGGACGTCTGTCACGTCCTGAATAGGAAAATGAAAATGAGATAAGTAAGTGGAAGAAAATAAAGATGTAAAGAGAAAAGAATAATGATAAGATGGATTTGAAAGGAGATAAAGAGTTGAGATTGGGGAAAGAATTGATGATAGTGATGAGGTTGAGCCAGAACTGGGAAAGTGATGCTGATTATGTGAGGGAAATGTGTTTTGAGTGGAGCTGGGCTCCTTGGTTTTGGTTTTAGTCTGGGACTAGTGTTGAGTTGAGCTTGCTCCTCCATTAGCGCTCAGCAAAGTTGTGACTTTTGAAAAGGTTTTTGAAGAGCGGTTTTTGAAAAGGTTTTTGAAAAGAGGTATTCGAAAAGATTTTGGAAAGAGATTTTTGAAAAGGTTTTCGAATAGTAGTTTTTGAGAAGATTTTTGAAAAGGTACTTTTTGAAAATATTTGTGAAAATCAATTTCTCTGAAAGAACTATGAAAAAAAAATTTTGAGAAAAGTTTGTGAAAGGAAATTTTTGGAAAGAGGTTTGAAAAGAGGGATTTTTGGAAAAGGCTTATCAAGAGAGATTTGCGAAAATTTATGAAATGGTGCTTTGAGAAAGTTGTGAAAAGATTGTTTTGAAAAGTGATGTTGGAATGAGATGATGGTGAGAAATGGAGTATGATGAGAAAGTTTGAGAATTGATATTGGAAATGGTGATGTGATCCCAGCTCTGTGCTATGTGAGAAATGATGAGAGAAAGTTTGTGCAAAGTTAGTGGTCGGGACTCGTTGAAGGGTTGCACGAAGGACGGACCGACCTTAGGATTAATTAAAAAGATAAAAAAAAATTAAAAGACATACGCGGTGAGGCATGAGAGTGCGAAGTAGTGGAGAGGAAGGAACCATAGGTATCTTCGGATACTTAGGAGGAGATTGCATTAGGGGAGGACGATGACGGTGAAACGTCAAGAAGTCTAGAGTATGTTTCTAGGCAGAACGAACTCCACATGTGGCGCACTAACGTGGTGGGGACTGGGTCTAATGCCGTGGCAAGTTCTGCGGGCCCACTAGAAACATACTGTCGCCCCCTAGATTGCAAATCGAGAACAGTGAGAGGGACTGGAACGGGGCATTGTGTTTGCCACTGCGTGGACAGTGAGCCTTGTTATTATTGAAATGATTTGAGGACGAGATCCTCCTGGTCTGGGACCATTTATGTGTTGTGACAGCTGTCGTGCTCGCGTGGTAAAGGTCCTGTACTCCTGTTTGCTTCCGATTAAGTTGGGTGGATGACCGAGGAGATGTAGACGTGAGTGATAACCGAGAGCGAAATAAGTACCCCGATGATATTTTGTATGAGGAGATTATGAGTATGAAAAGGAAAAGGATTGAGAAGGAAAGAATGTTGATGAGAAGTAAAGATCATGAAAGATAAGAGTAATGATGATAAGACTGATAATGATATGATAACATACTTGATCATAGTGTGCTTGTATGTTGTATTGTGTGTTTGTATGGTCCTTCTATCTTGCCTAGCGTAATCCCACACCGTCGACGATCCGTCGTTCGGAATGCTTACTCTCTCCTGTTCGTTGGCATATCGGTGCTGCTGGTATTTCAACGGGCAGATGGAGTACTGCATGGATATCACCACGTGGAGCAAGTACGGAAGAGGTTGGAAGCGCACCCCATGTGGTTGGGTATGGACTGGCTATACACAGATCGTAATTGCAGATCCAGAACATATACTCAGTGGAGCTAACCTGGAGCCGCACATAGGGCAAGTCACCGTACGAGGATATAGGAACTACGCGGAGAAGTTTCGGTACGAGACTCGGAGGAATACTTCCCTTTTTCATGAGGAGGAGCCGGAATCAATCCGCAATGAGGGGACAGCAACAAGAAGGGCATCATCCTCGGGAGTGAGGAGAGAACGCGAGAAAAAGGAGGAACTTCATCCGATCGTGTTCAATAGGATAGTCTAGGATAGGGTCATTAATTTAAGTTTGTTGTGAAAGTTTGAAGTAAGGATTACCAAGCCATGAACCATTTATGTAAGCAAGCTGAGTTTTCAAACTGATTGATGGAATACATTTTATGTTAAGTAACTCATGTGAAGTTTTGAAAGATTGTCAAGGTGATTTCGAACCAAGTTCTTCTATTGAAATAAATGTTTTATAAAAAGGAAAGTTTTTAGTAACAACCCGGTTTTCGAAAAAGGGTGTTGAGAATACCAAGAACTTTTCAATAATGTTTTCAAGACACATTCACAATGTTTCAAAAAAAAAATCTGGCCTCAATTTTTGTAATTTTGATGAACAAAAGTTAATTATTTTGGTTTACGAAAATCGGGCTGTTACATAGTAACCCTAAATTTTTTTTTATAAATAGCCGTTTTAGTTTATATATAGTTCAGTGCACCGAATTCTCTTCTAAATCTCTATATTATTCTCTAACTTTATATATATTAGTAAAATTCCGTTGGTTCGGGGGCAGCTAACATCATAGTCTTACTCTGTCGGTCTTAAATACACAATTATGGGAGAAGTTATTTAATTGCTAGAATGATTTATAATAAGCTAAATCCGTATGAACCAATTTAGAATTGGTGGGCACCATAACTAGAAATGGATTTCATACTTGGAGGTTTGAAATTCTTGATAATTCGATTTAAATCACTTTTATATAAAAATTTACAAAATTGAACTTTTTATTGTATTATCTCTTTATTTGAATAATTTCATATCTAATAAATATCTATTTGGTTGATAATTACCCCTATGGTGTTAAATTCATTTGGCGGACGAATACCCCTGTGAATTTGTTTAACCCATTTGGTGGAATCTCAATGGAAGTTTTATTAATGATAAATATTTAATAAATTATTATCCTTGAACAATTAATGTCTAATTATCTAATTGGAAGGCCAAGCCTCTTGACCTTTAAATATCTAATGGGAAGGTCGAGCCTCCTGACTTTTTTAACATATAAATATTGGATTGGAAAGCCGATCCTCCTAACTTTTAATATCTAAATGAAAGGCTAAAACTCATTATTTATCAATAATTTAATTTATTTATTTACAATTTTAATTGTATTAAATACTGATAAATGTGGACTAAGTGAAAATGGAAGATATAAATGGTTTATATTGTGGATAGTAAGTGATTACTTAATGGGCTATGTCCTTGGCATCTAGAAGTGATGCTGATGAAAATAATAATGTAATATTGAGAATGAATCAATAATGAAGATTGGTAATAAAACCCTATTTGCATACATATGCATAGATTGAGATTTGCTCCAATTTGTCGAGTCTTTAATACTAGTTGCGCTTGGCGAAGGAAGCCTGTAAGTCGCGAGATGTAACACCCGTCAAAATCCTCGTATATTTTAATAATACAATATTATTTTACAGTATATTTTTGCAAGTAAGAGTGTTTTAAAAATAAAATGAATGAGTGTTTGATTGATAAAGTAGTATTAATTTCAAATGCATTTTTTTTCTTAAGTATGATTTTAATTTGGTTTTCTTGATTTGATATTTTAAGGTCTTGTTAAAAATAATAATAAGTTTTTTCGAGTAAAGTCTTATATATTGACATTTCTAATGTGTTTGCATGAAAGGTGATTTTAGTTATTTTGAATAGCCGTCTTATGGAATAAAGAATTGCTTTATTGATTTTAAAGAGTTATTAAACTTTGAAAATTCATATCTTTTTAACCGTAACTCGGAAAATTATGATCTTTATATGAAAACGATCGTATTGAAACGTAAAATTTAAAAATGCAAAGTTTAGAATTTTCTGGGTTGATTTAAGAAAAATTATTTTCTGGGCACATTTTATACGAATTTTGAGTATTTAACTTATAAAAAATAGCTAGAGACCTCCAATGAACTTTTCCTTTTGGAAATCCCTTCTATAGATTAAAATATGATTTTATAAAAGGAAATGGGGGCTGTATCAATAGCCAATTAGTGCAGTTAATTATTTTGTTTAGAATGCGTATTAAGGAATTTTATTCACTTATTTGATGATTGTTCATTATAAAAGGAAAAATTATTTGGTGTGACTTTATAAAGTAAATTCAGAATTAAACAAGTGTATGGGATTTGATGTGTATGTGAATGTGTGTATAATATATGATTTTTAATATTTGCATTTTGTAGTGTAATGTATGCATGTGTATGCATGATGAAAATAAAAATGCAATGAGTGTGTGTGTGCGCAGCGGTAATATATATATATACATAGAGTAAGAATTTTAATTTTTGTGTTTTCGTTCTTTGATAATTAAGTTAACCAAAAATAAATTAAATTTAGATAAGAAAGTGTTGGAAAATTGTGTAGTGGGGTTTGTCTTTCATGAAGTGACTATTTTTGCATTCGTAGTAGACAAAATTATTTTAAGAAGACAAAAATTATTTTGGAGTGGGCAAAACTATTTTTGATTGGGCAATAGAATTGGGTCAACCCATGGAACCCATTTGTGATGAGTAAAACCCATGGATCCAAGCTCCCTCTATAAATACGCAAGTGTGTGTGTGGCTCATTTTTTACACAACACACCAAATCATTTTCCTAAACACTTAGTCTTGGAGCAAAAATCAAGCTCCAAGACATAGAGAGAGAGAGAGTTCGAAGGTGAGAGAGATAGAAAGAGAGAGAAAAAGTGATTTTGCATCTCAAAAGTGATTTTTCCAAAAAGCTAAAGTGATTTCAAGGATCAAGGCTTAGGATCTTCATTCTTGCACTTGAACTAGAAATTTCAAGTAAAGTTCTTCACCTTAAATTTAATTTTCTATTCGGTTTGCATGTCTCTTCTTCTTCTTGATTCTGGTTCATTTTTGATTTGCATGTGTTATTTTCCAATGGATTTTAGTATGAATAGTTCATGCATGTATTTTTAAAGGTTTGATCTTGAAACTTCACAAGTAAAAATTGATTTTTGATGACTAAATACTCTAGACAAACTCACGGTTTTGATGATGATGATTTGATCTTGAGTTTTAGTTCATGCACGTCAATTTTGTACTCATATTTGTAAAAGTATAAACTTGATCCAAGTATTTTATAAAATAAAGTCTTGACCTTTGATTGCATGTGGACTTTAAAACAAAAAGCTACCATTTTTAGCACATGCATGTCATGTTTATGCTTATATTTGTTAGTTGTGAGATTGATCCAATTGCTTCTAAGAATAAAATGATGATCTTGATTTTGTTTGAGATAAAGTAATGAACTTGAGTTTTATTTTATGCATGTTAGAAATATTTGAGAAAAATCTTGTCTTGATGATGATGATGCATGTTAATGTGAATATGTGATGAAGATGATGCTTTGAAATTTATTTTACATACATGCAAGCTTTGGTTTTGTGATATAATCATTTGCATGTGAAAAGTTTGCACAAAAATCTTGTCTTTAGCCTTGATGTGTTTCGGCCATCATGAGAAAAATAGGAAATCAACATTTGATTTTGATTCTTTGCACATGCATGTGGTTTTTGGTTAAATCTAAAAGCTTTAAGCACATGCATGATGTTAAAGGACTAAAAATGAGATTTTTATGATGTTTGAGTTTATGCATGTGTTTATATATGAGTAAATTTTCAAGAACCAAGTGTCTGCATCAAGCACTTTTTTTTAGAAAGTGTTCTTGATTTTTAGAAGTTAAAAGTCTTGAATGTTTTTGGTTGAAAGCTTAAGATTTTTAGTTTAAGAAAACAAGTGAAAATTTTGTTGGTTTGATGATGATGAACACGGTTTTTTTAGACCAATAGGAAAATTATTTTGTGATTTTTCAAGAAAAAAATTTGAGTGAAAATATGACCAAAACATGATGCATTTTTCGGCCAATGCATGTTGAGAAAGGTGGGATTTTTGGTCAAAAGTGATTTTGATAATGATAGATTTCTTACAAAGTGTCATTTCATGAAAGTGAAGAAAAATAAATAATAAATAAAAATGATAAATTTGATAGTGGAAAGTTTAGAGAGAAAGTTACATGCATGACCCTAGTTAGCATGTCATATGGTTAGTATATCATAGTTAGATTTTTGATTGTGAAATTAACCAAGTTTAGGAAATTAACCGTAATTTGCAAGTGATTTTCCTAAGTGATTAGCTTAATTTGTTTCTTAAATGTGATTAAGTTGTGGTTAACATGTTAATCATGATTAGTAAATGTTAACCCTGATTAGTGATAATTAATCTTGATTAGTGATTGTTAATCTTGATTATTGTTTGCTAATTTGGCTTAGTGATTTGTTAATGGTGATTAGTGTATGATTAGTATAAGTTGATTTTGATTAGTGAATGATTAATTTTGATTAGTGCATAATAAATTAAGATTAGAGAATAATCATGTAAGTTTAGATGTTAATGATGCTTCTTGGATTGGTTAAACTAGAATTTTGATTTAAGTGATTCTTTAAGAAGCGATTTTTAAGTAAAGCCTGACTTAGATTAGTGCTTTAACTAAGTTGATTATGAGGTTTTATACTAAGTATTTAATGCTGTCCAACAATTTATTTTATAGTGTTAAGGTTCAAAAAAATTTACAAGAAAGTGTTTTATTCTAAGGTTTTTACGTATGCGTTTTATACATGAGTTTTTATCGAAAAAAATCAAAGTGAAAAAGTGATTTTTGGATTTGGATTGAATGTTGTCCAGACTTTATTAGTAATGTATTTCTATTTCAAAAATGTTTTCAAGTGTTTCAAAGTGCAAGTATAAGTATTATTTGTTGTAGCAAAAGTTAGTTTGAAAAATGATGATTTTTCGGTATTTCGAATTGAAAGTGGTGGCTGTCCAAGATTGGACCAGCAACTAAAGTGATTGTTTTAAATTGTATTATCAAGAGTTTTCAAATGGTTTTGAAGTATTTCAAAGTGAGAAAAATTAGGAGTTGTTTTGAGAAAATGATTGTGCTTTGGAATTGTTGAATGAAAGTAAAAGAGTTTTCTAGAAAATAAATGAAGTGATGAGTTTATTTGGAATAAGTTATGACGTAAGCTTATTTAATACGAGGTATTTTAAAGACGGGGGATTGGAACAATTAGTAGCAGCAAGGACCCGCGGAGATCGTGTTCATTCATCAGCTGGAGTAAGAGGTGAGAGATGCAGTAGGCCTAAGTCAACGTGACGCTTAGACTCAGTTCTAAACTGAGTATATCAAGATGGAAATTCTAGTAATTGTTATATGTTATGTGCTACATGATCATATGTGATGATTCTGATTACCATGCATTTTAATCATTATATATGGCATACTTGATTTTATAAACATGTCTGAAAGATATATGTGTCATTCTGAAATTTTATTACTTGCCATATGATATGTGTTATATGAGTATATGATCATGACCTTGATTTCCATTCACTCTAATTGCATTATGTATAATCGGTTGTCGCATAATTATTAAGTATGCCTGAATGATAACTATTCTATTCTGGTTCTGGTTTTTGATGAGTGAGACAATGGAAATTATGAAATTATAATGGAATCCAATGTATTTTAGAAAGTATGAAAATTTAATAAAGCTTGAGATACGTATCGAAGAAAAGAATGATGTGCTTCTGGAAATGCTGATGGCAAGGAAATGTGATTGTGCGATGTTCGTGATTCAAGACTCGATGATCTAAGCTGGCTCGCAATGGTATCTTTGAAGAATGTGGAACTTTGTGATTTTTGGGGAAAGATAATAACTTTGTTAGCGGTTGGGACTCGTCGAAGGGATGTTACGAGGATGAGTCGACCTTAGGTCATTAAAATACTAAAGATGTAAGAAAACTTTTAAAAGACATTAATTAATGTGGTAAGTATGAGTGTGAAGTAGTGGAGAGGAAGATACCCAGGAGTATCAGGGATATTCGGGTTGTGATTGCAATAGGGGAGGGTAAGGACGATGATACGTCAAGAAGCCTTGAGTGCTATTCTAGGCAGAACGAATACCATATGTGGTACGGGCAGATCGGTTCTATGCCGTGGTAAGTTCTGCACAGCTAACTAGAATTAGTACTGTCGCCCCCTATGGCAATTCGAGAACAGATAGAGGGACTGGAACGAGGCACTATGTTTATGCAATGAGCCAGCATTCCATTTACTTTTTCTACGGGGTAGCAATGCCTGCGTGGTAAAGGTCCTGTACTCTTGTTAGCTTCCGACTAGGTTTGGGTGGATTACCGAGGAGATGTAGACGTGTGTGCTATCTTTAATGATGTTTTCCCCACATCATTGAAGGACCCGGAATAATAAGACTTAATGATAAGGAAGGAATATGCTTAATAAGATGTGATCTTGGAATCTGCTGTAATAAATGATAATTGAGAAGCTTATGAGATGAGTAATCAAAGAATGAGCATGATGTAATATCAAAGTTTATTGAGATATGAAATGATCGGTGTTATGGGTTGATGAAATGTTTCCCTTGTTAAAGATATCTACTATGTTGTTATTATCTGCTATGTGGATCTTTTGATAGCATAAGAAATTGTGGTGGACTCGGCCTAGCCGAGCTCCACGTGGCCCTCACTCAGGACCTGAGGACCCTTCAGCAGGCCCTCTGTATGCTTGGCCGAGCTCAAGGCTCAACGGCCGAACAGACATCAGACACGGGCCGATATCATGCTCTCACCCCTCTGTGCTCTGGGCCGAGCTCAAGGCTCAACGGCCGAACAGACACCAGATACGGGCCGACCTCATACTCCTACCCAGGTCCGACTTTCGAGTCCGACACCGCCCAGATATTCCGATACTAAGGACAGGATGACGTTCCTCACCTTATCCAAGAGGACAGCTCATCCACTCATAGCTCATTACAGGCTGGCCCTACTTGGGCCTCAAGCAAGCCCATTAGGGCAACCAGCTCTCTCCTATATAGATCCCCCTCTCCCTAGGGGCTAAGGGACGTCTCTCAAAACCTAAGAACTACGTGTGGCTTGATTCCCCTCTCATGGGATACGTAGGACCGGGGTCACCCTCGTCAGCTGCAACAACCCCCAAACACCTCATGTGGTGCCTCCGGCCTCGGAACATCACATTGGCGCCGTCTGTGGGGATCGATAAACTTCGATTCCCAACCACCGCAAAAAAAAAAAAAAAAAAAACCATAGATCTTGGAAGGGGAGTGATTCGTTTATGGGAGAGGATGACACCTTTGCAGATCTGGGAAGGGAATCTGTGGCCTGGTTTGTGTTCATGCACCCTTCATCTTTCTAATGGAGACCATGGCGAAAACGTTGAAGGATGATGGAATACAACTCATCGGGCCATGGCAACCGAGTCGATAGAAGGGGACCGCGATCGAGAAGGGAACGAACTCTCGACGGCGCAGCAAAGGCGTGATAGAAACACCACCGCCGCTCGTCTCCGTATCGGGGTCCTGTACTCCAAGGAGAACGAGATGATCGCGAGAGGCTGGGGCGCTGGAGGCAGAACACGGAACCATCATCTCGCGCTTCGGTGCTGAGATCTCCGTCACCCTCGAACCTCGTCGTTCTCAGTGGCATCTCATCGCCACCACTTTCTTCAAACCGCACCACCCAGGGTGGTCTCGGGTCCCTGCTGCAGCTGCAGCACGTGGCATCCGCGATCTTCTCACTCGCGTTGACGAACCACGGCGAATCCGTTTTCCCTCTTCGTCTTCATTTTTGCACAGGAAGGAGATGGAGAGCCATGCGATTTACACCACATCTCAGAGCCACCA
Source organism: Crotalaria pallida (assembly GCA_037953625.1). Classification (NCBI taxonomy): domain Eukaryota; kingdom Viridiplantae; phylum Streptophyta; class Magnoliopsida; order Fabales; family Fabaceae; genus Crotalaria; species Crotalaria pallida. Next base: position 84,665,444 of record CM075652.1, read on the forward strand.
CCGTTTCCGGCGAGCGCACCATTTTCGGTGTATGGCGTCGCTCCCCCATTAGCCGCCGTTGTCGCCTCCGAGATCTGCGAGCCCTTCGCTTTTCCCCGTTGCCGTCGCCACGTTTAGGAAGAAGGTAGCGCCACTGCTGCACCTTACAGCATCAACACAGCAGCATGTTGCTGCACCGTGTGAGAGGTGTTAGAGTTTCAACCCTAACGGGCCAATGGCCCAAATCAGAAAAAAAAAAAAAAAGAAGTAGTTCTGCAGCCCAATTCAGAAAAAAAAGAAAGAAAAAGAAAACGGGCCAATGGCCCAATTCAAGAAAAAAGGAAGAAGAAGCCAGCAGCATCTAAGGAAATAGAAAATGGGCCAGCAAGCCCAAACAAAAAAAAAAGAGGAAGGGAAACTACCTAACGGGTCGCCAAGCCCAGGTATCTACAAAGTAAAATTACTAAGACCTAAAGAGCCAACAAGCCCAGGTACCAAAAAAAAAATTCATAGTACCACACATTACTTTTATCTCATCGGATTTACAAGATGATTTCTGAAATCTTAATCCGAGTTTGCTCTTCTATCCTCGGATTTTCAAGATAATTTCGGAAGATTCGCACAGTGTTTCACACTCGAGTCGACCATAGTATCTCGCACAGTGAATTCTTCTATCTGACATGCTTCACTTCAACATACTTCAATCCGACATGCTTCACTTCACCATACTTGAATCCGACATTCTTCTATCTGACATGCTTCAATCCGACATTCTTCAATCCGACACCCCTCTCCTCACCTGAATCAGGGAAGAAATCCTAGTTCCCATATTATTTTCCTATCTCATCGCCTTTCTATGTGTTTACTTTGCATGCTTCTTGATATTGGTTTACCTGGTGCACTATTTCTGACATATGCTTTTAATACTTGCTTCCTTATAGTTTCTCTACTTGGTGCTTATTATTTGATATTCTACATGCTGCTACGTGACGTACTGTTGAACAAATTGCTTATCTGATCTTCTTGTCGTTAAATGTCCTTAAATTTCTGCCTCTCCTGTTGTGATAGTATGATAATATTTTATGTACATTGCCTCTCCGGTTGTCGTGTTTCATGTTTTAACGCTCCCATCTGGTTTGTTGCCATGTTTATAATTGTCGTCTATTGTTGAATGTGATATTCCTGAAATCATGCATCTTTTTGTGGACAATGTTGTTTGGTTGAACAATATCTTAAATTTCAGTATTTGCCGCTTTCATATCTATTGCGTATGACCTGCTCAAATCATCTTGCTCTTATGTCGGTGTTTTATTCTCGCCTGCCAACAGTTTTCATTGTTGTTATTTAATTATCATGAATTATCTCAAAATTAAAGCCGATCACTTATTATTATTATTTTACATGTAATGTAAGATTCAGGAGAATGATGGTCGAAAAAAGGAAGGCCGAGGTGCTACGGTTATCTCTATTTTGAACGAAGCCATCTTACGATCTCTATTCTCATCTCGGCTTGGATCTTTGTTGGACGAACTGCTATGTTTGCCTCTATTATCTTATTGGCCCCACTTTTCATCTCAGCTTGGATCTTCTTTGGTTTTCACAGGACCACCACGGCTTCTCGAAGGTGAACAATTCCAAAGGCATATAGTATTTCTTAGTTCATGCTTATTTCTGAGCTCGGAGATTCTCTTGTTCAAATTGCGCGGTTTATCGAAAAGGGAGGCCGAGCTACTATTATTCTCTTTATTTCATGTTTATATCTCATCTGCCGAGCTGCTGTTATTCTCTCTAATTCATGTTTCTATCTGATCTGCCGAGCTGCTATTATTCTCTTTAATTCGTGTTTCTACCGAGCTGTTATCATCTCGACCCTACCTTTGTGGTAGAACGGTCAATTCATGTTTCTACCGAGTGGTTATCATCTCGACCCTACCTTTGTGGTAGAACGGTCCCCCCTGTCACCGCACTTACATGCATTCACGCATACAAGTCGGTACTAGTGCTATAGACATTTGCGTAGGTACTAGCTTGATGTGTTTCGGCCATCATGAGAAAAATAGGAAATCAACATTTGATTTTGATTCTTTGCACATGCATGTGGTTTTGGGTTAAATCTAAAAGCTTTAAGCACATGCATGATGTTAAAGGACTAAAAATGAGATTTTTATGATGTTTGAGTTTATGCATGTGTTTATATATGAGTAAATTTTCAAGAACCAAGTGTATGCATCAAGCACTTTTTTTTTAAGAAAGTGTTCTTGATTTTTAGAAGTTAAAAGTCTTGAATATCTTTGGTTGAAAGCTTAAGATTTTTAGTTTAAGAAAACAAGTGAAAATTTTGTTGGTTTGATGATGATGAACACGGTTTTTTTTAGACCAATAGGAAAATTATTTTGTGATTTTTCAAGACAAAAATTCGAGTGAAAATATGACCAAAACATGATGCATTTTTCGGCCAATGCATGTTGAGAAAGGTGGGATTTTTGGTCAAAAGTGATTTTGATAATGATAGATTTCATACAAAGTGTCATTTCATGAAAGTGAAGAAAAATAAATAATAAATAAAAATGATAAATTTGATAGTGGAAAGTTTAGAGAGAAAGTTACATGCATGACCCTAGTTAGCATGTCATATGGTTAGTTTATCATAGTTAGATTTTTTATTGTGAAATTAACCAAGTTTAGGAAATTAACCGTAATTTGCAAGTGATTTTCCTAAGTGATTAGCTTAATTTGTTTCTTAAATGTGATTAAGTTGTGGTTAAAATGTTAATCATGATTAGTAAATGTTAACCCTGATTAGTGATAATTAATCTTGATTAGTGATTGTTAATCTTGATTATTGTTTGCTAATTTGGCTTAGTAATTTGTTAATGGTGATTAGTGTATGATTAGTATAAGTTGATTTTGATTAGTGAATGATTAATTTTGATTAGTGCATAATAAATTAATATTAGAGAATAATCATGTAAGTTTAGATGTTAATGATGCTTCTTGGTTTGGTTAAACTAGAATTTTGATTTAAGTGATTCTTTAAGAAGCGATTTTTAAGTAAAGCCTGACTTAGATTAGTGCTTTAACTAAGTTGATTATGAGGTTTTATACTAAGTATTTAATGCTGTCCAACAATTTATTTTATAGTGTTAAGGTTCAAAAAAATTTACAAGAAAGTGTTTTATTCTAAGGTTTTTACGTATGCGTTTTATACATGAGTTTTTATCGAAAAAAATCAAAGTGAAAAAGTGATTTTTGGATTTGGATTGAATGTTGTCTAGAATTTATTAGTAATGTATTTCTATTTCAAAAATGTTTTCAAGTGTTTCAAAGTGCAAGTATTAAGTATTATTTGTTGTAGCAAAAATTAGTTTGAAAAATGATGATTTTTCGGTATTTCGAATTGAAAGTGGTGGCTGTCCAAGATTGGACCAGCAACTAAAGTCATTGTTTTAAATTGTATTATCAAGAGTTTTCAAATGGTTTTGAAGTATTTCAAAGTGAGAAAAATTTGGAGTTGTTTTAAGAAAATGATTGTGCTTTGGAATTGTTGAACGAAAGTAAAAGAGTTTTCTAGAAAATAAATGAAGTGATGAGTTTATTTGGAATAAGTTATGACATAAGCTTATTTAATACGAGGTATTTTAAAGACGGGGGATTGGAACAATTAGTAGCAGCAAGGACCCGCGGAGATCGTGTTCATTCATCAGCTGGAGTAAGAGGTGAGAGATGCAGTAGGCCTAAGTCAACGTGACGCTTAGACTCAGTTCTAAACTGAGTATATCAAGATTGAAATTCTAGTAATTGTTATATGTTATGTGCTACATGATCATATGTGATGATTCTGATTACCATGCATTTTAATCATTATCTATGGCATACTTGATTGTATAAACATGTCTGAAAGATATATGTGTCGTTCTGAAATTTTATTACTTGCCATATGATATGTGTTATATGAGTATATGATCATGACCTTGATTTCCATACACTCTAATTGCATTATGTATAATCGGTTGTCGCATAATTATTAAGTATGCCTGAATGATAACTGTTCTATTCTGGTTCTGGTTTTTGATGAGTGAGACAATGGAAATTATGAAATTATAATGGAATCCAATGTATTTTAGAAAGTATGAAAATGTAATAAAGCTTGAGATACGTATCGAAGAAAAGAATGATGTGCTTCTGGAAATGCTGATGGCAAGGAAATGTGATTGTGTGATGTTCGTGATTCAAGACTCGATGATCTAAGCTGGCTCGCAATGGTATCTTTGAAGAATGTGGAACTTTGTGCTTTTTGGGGAAAGATAATAACTTTGTTAGCGGTTGGGACTCGTCGAAGGGATGTTACGAGGATGAGTCGACCTTAGGTCATTAAAATACTAAAGATGTAAGAAAACTTTTAAAAGACATTAATTAATGCGGTAAGTATGAGTGTGAAGTAGTGGAGAGGAAGATACTGTAGGATTCTCATGTTTTGATGCTAACAATCTCTCTCCAAGCAACAACATTGGCAACAAGCAAGCTACACCACATGAAGATTAGAATTAGGATTTTTATTAATTCTATTTCAATGTAATCTTTATTTTATGCAATGCATCTCATTGGTGTGGGTAGCTTAGGTGATTTTAAGAATATTTAAATAATGTCTGATTAAGAGTGAAGATATTTTAAATCTTGATTAAATAGCTTGTGAAAATCATTTTAGAAAAACTTTGTTTTTATTCAGATTCTGATCAGTTTACTCGAGTAATGAGTATTGGTTCACTCGAGTAATTTATGTTCTGACAGGTTAATCGAGTAATGGTTTACACATCACTCGAGTAACTTAATCTGACATGTTTCACTCGAGTGACGTTGTTTGGTTTACTCGAGTAATTCAATCAGTGTTGGGAAAATTTTAAAAGGACTTAATTTTCTCTTTCAAAGTAAGAGACTTTCATTCTTACAATTTTCTAATACACTTTGAAAAGTAATTCAAGAGCTATTTTACATCTTTCAAGAGCTATCAAGATTCAACAAAGAACTTTTCATTCTTCACTCTATTTTTCTATCATTGTTCAAATATTCTTGAGATCATATTTTTGTTCTTAGTGGTTGTTGAAGATTTGCAATTTGTGATTGCATCATTGAAGTTTCAACACAAGTGAAGAATCTCACAAGGAAGACTTTGAGGATCAAATCAAAGCAAGAAAAGAGGATTGGTTGGAAGCATCTTCAATCAATTAGCAAGGAAATCTAGAATACTCAAAAGGGGTAGATTAGATCAAAGTGTTTGGTACACACTTTGAGTTGGGTTTTAAGATAGGAGAACTAAGAATCTAGTTGCATCTTAAAACATTGTAAAATCTACATTTGAAGATTTCTAGTGAAGAATCTCTCTTGATTTAAGAGGGGACTGGAGTAGCTTTCAAGTGGGTGAAAGTGAACCAGGATAAATCCTTGTGTCTCTTTTATTTTCATTCCTTGTATTTCATTAATTCATTAACATTTGCATTTTTAGGTTAGAATTGGGGTTTTCTTAATTCTACTCAATTGATCTAAAATTGCATGTTAATATTACTTGAAATTGTTCATATTAATCATTCATAATTTGTTGAATCATCATAGCATTGTTATTCTTGAAGAACTCCATTGAAAACTAAGTTTTAAATTGAATTTTACCCAGTTTACTCGAGTAAAGTTCTTGTCACTCGAGTAATCTGCTTTCAGTTTATGAACATTACTCGAGTAGGTTTTCTGTTACTCGAGTGATTTAAAATTTGCTTTCGTAATACTCGAGTGATTTGCTGAATACTCGAGTGAAATTATTTTTGGTTGCGTATTACTCGAGTGAAGGCTTGAGTTACTCGAGTAATCTGAACTGAATTCTTAAGAAAATTTATTTTCATAAAACCATTCTCTTAGGCGGACGAAAAATCTGTAATAAGGCTTCAATATTCTATTCACCCCCCCTCTAGACTATATTGAGCCGCTTGTTGGTTTCCAACAAGTGGTATCAGAGCTCGGACGAAAAATCCGAGCCTTAAAAAGCTTTTTCGAAAAGATCCTTTTTACTTGGAAACAATGAGCTCAATTTCAAATCCTTTCGGTGGTGAAGGAACTTCCATTAATCGTCCTCCACTATTTAGTGGTGAGGGTTACGCTTATTGGAAGGTCCGCATGAAAATTTTTATTCAAGCCATAGATATGGAAATTTGGAACGCCATAGAGAATGGACCTTTTGTTCCTCAAACGAAAGTAAATGATGTTGTTTCAATTAAACCTCAATCGAGTTGGGACAATGATGATAAGAAGAAAGTTGCATTTGATTTAAAAGCTAAAAATATCATCACGTCCGCTCTTTCTTATGATGAGTTCTTTCGAGTATCTCAATGTGTTGATGCTAAACAAATGTGAGACACATTACAAGTCACACATGAGGGCACTTCGGAGGTTAGAAGGGCTAGGCTAAATACACTCATGCATGAATATGAACTCTTTCGTATGTTACCTAATGAAAACATAGGTGACATGCAAAAGCGGTTCACTCATATCATTAATCATCTTTCTGCACTTGGAAAAGTTATATCTAATGGTGAAGTTGTTAATAAGATTTTGAGATGTCTTAGCAGGGAATGGCAACCTAAGGTGACGGCCATTATGGAAGCTAGAGACGTGGATCAAATTGATTTAGCAACTCTATTCGGAAAGCTTCAAGAGCATGAAATGGAGCTTGGACGGTTATCCATGAATGAAGATGCCGATAGGAAGAAAAAGGGGATAGCTCTTAAATCAACTTCAAAATCCCTTAAGGCACAAGAGGAAAACTTTCAAGTGGATGACTCGGACTCCGATATAGATGATGAGACCCTTGGCTTGCTAGTTAAAAAGCTTGGTAGGTTCCTTAAGAAAAAGGGGAACTTTAATAGAAATAGACAAAGAGATTCTAAGGACTCACAACCAAGAAATAAGACTAACAAGGATCACATCAAGTGTCATGGATGTGGAAAGCTTGGTCACTATCGATCGAATTGTCCAACTCATTCTAAGAAGTCGGAAGGTGACAACTCAAAATTCAATTCTTCTAAAGGAAAAAGGGCTTACATAGTATGGGATGAAGTGGAGAGTCAATCAACATCTAGCTCATCGGATGATGAAGAACTTGCAAATCTATGTTTAATGACAAAGCTTGATGAAGAGGAATCTTCGAGCATTAAATCAAGTGAGAACGTCAATGAGGTAGATTATCTTTCCGATGCTAGCTCAAGTTCTAATTCTCCTTCATTCAATGAATTGTACAATGTGTATGTAGAGATGCATAAAGAGTTGAAGAAACTTGCTAAAATAAATGTTGAAAGAAAGAATTTCATAATGAAGCAACATGAAAAGATAATTGAACTTCAAAAAGATTTAGAAGAACTTAAGCTTCAAAATGAAACTCTAGAACTCATTTATGCAAACTCTACATGCAATTGTGAATTGAAATCAAATGAGACTCCATCTTGTGAAAATTGCAAGTCTTTGGAAAAAGAAGTTTTTAATTTGAATGATCGACTTGCAAGGCTCATGAAAGGAGATACTTCTTTAGATCATTTGCTTTCAACTCAAAGGAACAATAGCAATAGATCCGGTCTTGGCTATACCAAACCTAAGAAACGCAATTATCGCAAAGTTGGTGGATTTTCAAAGAATAAGATTTCTAAAAACCCAACTTGTCATTATTGTGGAATCTTTGGGCATACCACGAATAAATGTAATATAAAGAAATTTGGTATACCAAGCGGTGAATATATTTGGATTGTTAAGGGGACTTCTCCTCATGCTAACAACAAAGGACCCAAGACCACTTGGGTACCTAAGTCAACCAAATGATATCTTTCTTGTAGGTGTGTCTTCGAACCAAAGAGCGAAAATGGTACTTGGATAGTGGTTGTTCAAGACACATGACGGGAGACAAAACGCACTTCATGGAACTTACTCCGAAAAATGGTGGATTTGTGACATACGGCGACAACAACAAGGGCAAAATTCTAGGAGTCGGGAAAATCGGTAACGTATCTAATCTTGTCATAGAAAATGTCCTATACGTAGAAGGCTTAGAACACAACTTGCTTAGTATAAGCCAACTATGTGATATGGGCAATTATGTGACATTTACTCCGGAATTATGTTTCATTAAGTCTTCTATAGATGATAGTGTTAAGTTTGTTGGTCGTCGCTCTAATAACACTTACTTAATTGATTTGGATGAGATAACTTCACTATTTTCAAAATGTTTCAAATCTTTTGATGATGAAATTCGTCTTTGGCATAGACGAATTGCTCATGTGAATGTGAATCAATTGAACAAACTTTTGCGAAAAGATTTAGTGATTGGTTTGCCTAAACTAAACTTTAAGCTTGATGGCATTTGTGACTCTTGTCAAAAGTGCAAGCAAGTTAAAAGTTCTTTTAAACCTAAAAATGTGATAAGCACAACAAAGCCTTTGGAGCTAATCCATATGGATTTGTTTGGCCCTTCACAAATTAAAAGTTTAGGTGGCAATTACTATGGATTTGTTTTAGTAGACGATTTTACTAGATTCACATGGACTTTATTTTTATCCGCAAAAAGTGAAGTTTATAAATGTTTTAAAAAATTTGCCAAACTCATCCAAAATCAACTAAGTTTGAAAATTGTGTCTATTAGAAGTGATCACGGAGGTGAGTTTGAAAACACTAGGATTGATGCGTTTTGTGATAAGTTTGGTATTGATCATCAATTTTCGGCCCCTAGGACTCCGGAGCAAAACGGAGTTGTAGAAAGGAAAAATAGAATATTAGTGGAACTTGCTCGTACTATGTTGATAGAATCAAATGTTCCTAAATATTTTTGGGCTGATGCGGTAAACACCGCTTGCTATGTGCTTAATAGGGTTCTTATTCATCCGCATTTAAATAAAACACCTTATGAACTTTTAAAAGGGCGAAAGCCAAATATCTCACATTTTCATGTTTTTGGGTGTAAGGTGTTTGTTTTAAATAACGGAAAGGAACCGGTCGGCAAGTTTGACTCTAAAGCCGACGAAGGCATATTCATAGGTTATTCAACTCATAGCAAAGCATATAGAGTCTACAATAAAAGAACATTAACCGTTGAGGAATCCGTGCATGTTGTATTTGATGAATCTTCGAAAGGAGATTGTGTTGTTTCTTGTGATGATTATATAGGTACATTTTTGGATCATGAGAATTCAACACCACAACAAATGGAAGAGAATCAAAATGAAGATCGAGAGGTGCAAGCACAAGATAAAGACTTAGCACAAGAGATACAACCTCAATTACCAATAGCTTGGAAGTCCAACAAAAATCATCCGATTTCTAATATCTTAGGTGACATTGCGAAGGGAGTGGTAACCCGACGCACTTTAAATAATTTTTGTTATTATGTTGCTTTTGTATCTCAAATAGAACCTAAGAATATCAAAGAGGCTCTTCAAGATGATCATTGGATTATGGCCATGCAAGAAGAATTAAATCAATTTGAAAGAAACCAAGTTTGGGAGCTTGTGCCAAAACCCGATGATCGTCCTGAAATTGGTACTCGGTGGGTCTATAGGAATAAGTTAGATGAATCGGGTATTATTGTTAGGAATAAAGCTAGGTTGGTAGCACAAGGTTATAGTCAAGAAGAAGGAATCGATTACGATGAGACATATGCTCCCGTTGCTAGATTAGAAGCTATTCGTATTCTTCTCGCTTTTGCTTCAATTATGAATTTTAAATTGTTTCAAATGGATGTTAAGAGCGCCTTTCTTAACGGATACATTCAAGAGGAAGTTTATGTGTCACAACCTCCCGGATTCGAGAGTTTTGAGCATCCGGACTACGTTTTCAAACTGAAAAAGGCTTTGTACGGTTTGAAACAAGCTCCTAGAGCTTGGTACGACCGACTAAGCAATTTTTTATTACAAAAAGGTTTTAAACGAGGTACTGTTGACACTACACTTTTTATTGAACGTTCCTGTAAGGATATTTTATTGGTTCAAATATATGTTGACGATATTATATTTGGTGCTACTAACGATAACTTGTGTAAGAAGTTTTCAGAATTGATGCAAAGTGAATTCGAGATGTCGATGATGGGAGAGCTTACATTCTTTCTTGGCCTTCAAATAAAGCAGCTTAATGATGGCATTTATATTCATCAGAGTAAATATTGTAGAGAGCTTCTCAAACGTTTTGGAATGGATTCGTGCAAATCCGCTTCTACACCAATGAGCGTTGCATGCTACCTAGATCAAGATGAGGCTGGAAAAGCGGTAGAGGTAACGAAGTATCGTGGTATTATTGGTAGTTTGTTATACTTAACTGCATCTAGGCCTGATATCATGTTTAGTGTATGTATGTGTGCACGTTTTCAAGCAAAACCGAAAGAGTCGCATCTAACTGCTGTCAAAAGAATAATGAAATACTTAAAGGGTACAACGAATACTGGACTTTATTATCCTAGGGATGCTTTTCTAAAACTTATAGGATATTCGGACTCTGACTTTGCCGGTTGTAAAGTTGAGCGAAAAAGTACAAGCGGAACATGCCATTTAATTGGTAATTCACTTGTATCGTGGTTTTCTAAAAAGCAAAATTGTGTAGCTTTATCAACCGCGGAGGCCGAATACATAGCTGCAGGTAGTTGTTGTGCTCAAATTTTATGGATGAAGCAACAATTATCTGACTTTGGTTTAAATTTAACAAATATCCCTATAAAGTGTGATAACACTTCGGCAATTAATTTGACTAAAAATCCAGTATTACACTCAAGGACAAAGCATATTGAAATTAGGCATCACTTTTTGAGAGATCATGTTCAAAAAGGTGATTGTGTTATTGAGTTTGTTCAAACTTCGGATCAATTAGCTGATATCTTTACAAAACCATTACCAAGGGACACATTTTATAAGATTCGAAGAGAACTTGGTATTTTTGATGAATTAACTATTAGCTAATTGTATTTGATGCTTTTTATACTCACCTTCAAGCCTATTTCAATGTGACTTGTATTTTGAGTTGTTGTATCTTATTAAAGTGTTTATCATTTTTTTTTTGCAGTTATGTGTGTATGTTTTCTATAATATGCTAATTGCTTTATTTGTATGTGTGTTACTTGCTACATGCTAAGTGTTTCTCTGTGTTTGTGCATGAAAAATGATTTTGCATGAAAAATTGAAATTTTTGAAATTCTGGACAGTTCACTCGAGTAACAGAAATTTCACTCGAGTAATTTTAAAAACTCTTTCGTATTACTCGAGTAATTCTGTCTGTCACTCGATTAATTTTAAAATGACTTGCGTATCACTCGATTAAGTTCATCCATCACTCGAGTAAAATCTTTTTATATTTCGGCATACTCGAGTAACATACTCTTTCACTCGAGTACTGCTCGAATCACTCGAGTAACGTATGAACATTACTCGAGTAACTTACGTGATTTTAAAAGCTGAACTGTTGAAATCTGCATCATTTTCCCGATTTTTTCTCTCTCTTGTTCGTCTTTCTCTCTTCTCTCTCATACGGGTCTTCATCAAATCATCATCTTTCAGCCACAAAACTCACAAATCATACAAATTTCTTCCATATTTCATCATTATATCATCATTTCTACTCCTTTCATTCATCAATTTCACCAATTTTATCCAAAAATCCGAAAACCCCAAATCAAAACCCTAACCCCCCAAAACCGAATTTGCTTTTTCTGAATCAATGGCTTCTTCCTCTCACTATCAACCTCCTCAAAAGAAAGCAAAGCAAGGAGCAGGTCGTAATGATACTTGGTTTTCTGGAATCAACCGAGATTTGCGGGAACCGGCATTTATCAATCGCTCTTTTGGTCTTACAAGGTATGTTAAATTTGCTTGGTTGCATAAGGAGCAATTTCCGTTTGTAGAGGATTTAGAATTTCAGAATTTGAAGAGGTTTTTGGAATTTGAGACTCATTATTACCCTAGGCTTGTCAGACAATTTTATCAAAATTTTACTAAGCTAGATGGTGAGTATCAAACAATGGTTAGAGGACATCATTTTGTTATAAAGCCTGCGGATTTGACTATGATGTTTGGTTTAGAAAACAAGGGAACTTTTATTGGTGATACTGAATGTCTGGATTTGGATGTGGATACTAATAAGATTTATACTGATTTGTTGCGTACTGGTGAATCTTGGGGTGATAGAACTACTAGAACTGTATCACCTTTGCATGCTGTGGATAGGGTGCTCATGTATATTATCTCTTATTGTTTGATTCCAAAATGCAATCAAAATTATGCTCAATTGGGAGATGATGATCTTACTTTGTTTCATGGGATTAAAAAGAGGTATGAGATGAATTGGAATAAAATGTTTTTAGCTCGTATGGAAGCTGCTGCTCAATCTCCTCCTACCCAATTCTTGCCATATCCTATGCATGTCACCAAGATCATGAGGTATTATCGTGTTCCAATCCCTGATGATGAGCCAGCTGAAAAGGAAAAGAAAAATAACTGGTGTCTTAATGATTCGCACATTAGTTATATGAAAATTGCTTGGCATAGGGACAGTCGCACTTGGTTATGGAAATCACAGATTAAGGAAATGGCTGAAGCTGCAAAGGCTGCAAGAGTTTCAGGTACTAGGAAAAGGAATTTACTTGGTGATAGGGCTGGTGCATCCTCTTCTGTTCCTCCTACTTCTACTGATCCGATGGATACCGATCGTATTGAGGACTATATCGATTTGGATAATCTTGGTACTCCATTTGATGCACAAGCTGCTCATGAGTCATTAGTTGAGCACATCAATGCTCAATTCACTCAGTTGGAGATGAGACAGGATGTGAAGAATATTGCCATGGAGCATCGTTTGATGGATTACATGTCTGGATTATTTTCTCATCATTTTCCTCCTCCTCCACCTGATTCCTAGACCTGTGGATGCTGATGATGTTTGCTGTTGATTTCTGTTGCATGTTTCATTTGCATATTCTCTGTTTATGTTTCTGTTTCATGTTTCTGACTCTGTTGCTACTATGACTTTAGGACCTTGTGTATGGTCTAGTTTGTTTAGTTTTCGTTTTGATTATCTGCTATGATTTGCTGCATAGTGTGATGCTCTGATATTCTGATTTATGGTGCTATATTCGTTGTTCGTTTATATTCGTTGTTTATATACGTTGCGGCACTATTGTGGTTTATTTTGGTATTGTCTTTATTGTTATATATTTTCTATACCATTGTGAACTACTTACCTTCAACTTTTGGCAAAGGACTTTTCTCAAAAATATTATCTTTTTAATGATGCCAAAAGGGGGAGAATATTTTGTTGATGTTGTTCTTGTAGGTTAAGTTTTATTATATTTTTTTCCTAGATGTTTTACATTTAGGGGGAGTATGTTAAAACTTAGTGCTTATTTTGAAAGGAGGTTTGTCATCATCAAAAAGGGGGAGTTTGTAGGATTCTCATGTTTTGATGCTAACAATCTCTCTCCAAGCAACAACATTGGCAACAAGCAAGCTACACCACATGAAGATTAGAATTAGGATTTTTATTAATTCTATTTCAATGTAATCTTTATTTTATGCAATGCATCTCATTGGTGTGGGTAGCTTAGGTGATTTTAAGAATATTTAAATAATGTCTGATTAAGAGTGAAGATATTTTAAATCTTGATTAAATAGCTTGTGAAAATCATTTTAGAAAAACTTTGTTTTTATTCAGATTCTGATCAGTTTACTCGAGTAATGAGTATTGGTTCACTCGAGTAATTTATGTTCTGACAGGTTAATCGAGTAATGGTTTACACATCACTCGAGTAACTTAATCTGACATGTTTCACTCGAGTGACGTTGTTTGGTTTACTCGAGTAATTCAATCAGTGTTGGGAAAATTTTAAAAGGACTTAATTTTCTCTTTCAAAGTAAGAGACTTTCATTCTTACAATTTTCTAATACACTTTGAAAAGTAATTCAAGAGCTATTTTACATCTTTCAAGAGCTATCAAGATTCAACAAAGAACTTTTCATTCTTCACTCTATTTTTCTATCATTGTTCAAATATTCTTGAGATCATATTTTTGTTCTTAGTGGTTGTTGAAGATTTGCAATTTGTGATTGCATCATTGAAGTTTCAACACAAGTGAAGAATCTCACAAGGAAGACTTTGAGGATCAAATCAAAGCAAGAAAAGAGGATTGGTTGGAAGCATCTTCAATCAATTAGCAAGGAAATCTAGAATACTCAAAAGGGGTAGATTAGATCAGAGTGTTTGGTACACACTTTGAGTTGGGTTTTAAGATAGGAGAACTAAGAATCTAGTTGCATCTTAAAACATTGTAAAATCTACATTTGAAGATTTCTAGTGAAGAATCTCTCTTGATTTAAGAGGGGACTGGAGTAGCTTTCAAGTGGGTGAAAGTGAACCAGGATAAATCCTTGTGTCTCTTTTATTTTCATTCCTTGTATTTCATTAATTCATTAACATTTGCATTTTTAGGTTAGAATTGGGGTTTTCTTAATTCTACTCAATTGATCTAAAATTGCATGTTAATATTACTTGAAATTGTTCATATTAATCATTCATAATTTGTTGAATCATCATAGCATTGTTATTCTTGAAGAACTCCATTGAAAACTAAGTTTTAAATTGAATTTTACCCAGTTTACTCGAGTAAAGTTCTTGTCACTCGAGTAATCTGCTTTCAGTTTATGAACATTACTCGAGTAGGTTTTCTGTTACTCGAGTGATTTAAAATTTGCTTTCGTAATACTCGAGTGATTTGCTGAATACTCGAGTGAAATTATTTTTGGTTGCGTATTACTCGAGTGAAGGCTTGAGTTACTCGAGTAATCTGAACTGAATTCTTAAGAAAATTTATTTTCATAAAACCATTCTCTTAGGCGGACGAAAAATCTGTAATAAGGCTTCAATATTCTATTCACCCCCCCTCTAGACTATATTGAGCCGCTTGTTGGTTTCCAACAGATACCCCGGAGTATCAGGGATATTCGGGTTGTGATTGCAATAGGGGAGGGTAAGGACTGTGATACGTCAAGAAGCCTTGAGTGCTATTCTAGGCAGAACGAATACCATATGTGGTACGGGCAGATCGGTTCTATGCCGTGGTAAGTTCTGCACAGCTAACTAGAATTAGTACTGTCGCCCCCTATGGCAATTCGAGAACAGTGAGAGGGACTGGAACGAGGCACTATGTTTATGCAATGAACCAGCATTCCATTTACTTTTGCTACAGGGTAGCAATGCCTGCGTGGTAAAGGTCCTGTACTCCTGTTAGCTTCTGACTAGGTTTGGGTGGATTACCGAGGAGATGTAGACGTGTGTGCTATCTTTAATGATGTTTTCCCCACATCATTGAAGGACCCGGAATAATAAGACTTAATGATAAGGAAGGAATATGCTTAATAAGATGTGATCTTGGAATCTGTTGTAATAAATGATAATTGAGAAGCTTATGAGATGAGTAATCAAAGAATGAGCATGATGTGATATCAAAGTTTATTGAGATATGAAATGATCGGTGTTATGGGTTGATGAAATGTTTCCCTTGTTAAAGATATCTACTATGTTGTTATTATCTGCTATGTGGATCTTTTGATAGCATAAGAAGTGATGTTTTATGATATGTAAATAAATGTTACATGCACATTATGATTACCTGGTGCTATGTGTCTTCAGTTATACGTGTCTATACATGTTTACTATCTGTTAATACTTGGAATCTATTTCCATAAATTATCCTGCATATTTTCTTCTACCTTGAGTTATGAATAGACTGTTTCGTTAGTGTTGTACTTCTGGAATGCTGACCTCTCTCCTACCATGTTGTCGTATCGGGTTACTCCGGTATTGCAACGGGTAGATGGCCCAGCATTTAGTGATTCACATATGCCCCTTCGGGAGGTAGCCTGGGAGGTCGCTCCTAGCGGATGGACTTGACGAGGAAACTCTCTTCTAGAAATAGGAAGACCTAGGGCATGATGATGGGGACAGCAAGAGATGCACATCTAGGGCATGTTGTTCTACGAGACTATCAGCATGAAGGACCGTGGAAGTAGCATAATGATTGATTAGTTGCGAAGGATGACATGTCGGGGCTGTTTAGTGGTGGAACCGTCTTAATGTCTAGGTTCTGTGTTTCTAATTGAGGATTGCCATAGCCATGGACCATTATTGTAATTAGCTGTTTTTATATTTCATACATCATTTTGAGAAGATGTGGGTTGTAATATTTTGAAGTACCGATGTTTTGTGGGAAGGAACTATGATGGATTCTAACTACTTTGATAATGAACTCCTTTTGATTATAACTTGATATTGATGAAATGATTTCGGTAACAACTCGGTTTTCGATAAAGTGATTCGATGAACAATGAACATTGTATTTTTTTTAAAAAAAATGGCCTCATTTTTCGCAACTTAATACGTAATAAATGATTATTTTATGTTATGAAAATCGGGCTGTTACACGAGAGGTCGAGCGGAAGAAGCTCATGAGGATCCATTTTTCCTCCAAACTGTGATGCCCCGAGATATGATTCTAGATAGACATTCATCATGCCACTAATAATAAGATCAATGTTTGAATTAAAATGGTTTGTCATATCTATATACATAATGTGGATTAATTATTTATTTGTGATTGTTGTTTTTAGCCTCTATTATTTAGCATTTGCTTTAACGTGATTAGCTATGACTTACTCCCTGCCCTTGTGTGTAGGTAATGATGGTGCAACCCTTAACTAGAGGGCATAGTGAGTTAGATCTTAAGGGAAACAGTCCCTTACCTTGTTTGGAGTTCAGAACATTGATTTGGGTTATAGTTAGTGTCTAAATTAATTTAACTCAGAGTCTATCTTTTAATTGAGATTTTATTTGAACTATTGCGTTGTAATATTATTATTTGATATTTCTTTATGGTTGTAATATTTAATTAAGTTTGCTATTTTGCTTCCGCATAAGATTTAGTTTGAAATATTATTTTGCGAAAAATTATCTCCAATCTAATAACAAAACAATTACAAGCAAACACAAGTTCATAGCATATTAACATGATAAATCATTCAAAAATATTATGCGTGTTAATTTTAAATAAAAAGTAGTTGTTAATATGATATTTCAATATCCTTCACCTATAGAGGTTGAGGATCTGCAGCTTGTAGTAGATATAATTTTGCTAAGCTTTTCTTTCATTTCAAGGTTTCTTCATGTTCAACTTCACCAATCATTTTTGTCTAAAGTTGATATATTTTTGAAGTAAATAGATTTTTGAATTTTCATTTTTCTCCAGGGTAGTTTGAAATATCTTATTATTTTTATTATATGTTGTATTCTAAAAGATTATAATGGTTTTTTATAGGTCGCATTCTCTCATATTTGCCTTTATTAATTATCTCTACTTTTTTTTTATTAATTAACGAACAATCAATTAGATTAATCAAGATTAGCTAGGTAATGTGATTAAATTAAAAGTTTGTTTTTTTAGAGTAAGTAATCACTAGTACAAAATACATTTTTCAGATCGGTTCCGAATCATTTTTCAGACCGATTCCGAACCGGTCTTAAAGCCCCTGTTGCTAAAAATACATGTTAAATGAGACCAGTTATAAACCGGTCTTTTTTATATTAACGAGACTGGTTATTAACCGCTCTGATTTAAATTTTTGAACCAGTCTGAATAATAATTTTGAACCGGTCTGAATAATAATTTTGAACCGGTCTGAATAATTCTTTGAACCGGTCTGAATAATAATTGTGAACCGGTCTAAATAATTCTTTGAACCGGTCTGAATAATTCTTTGAACCGATCTGAATAATAATTTTGAACCGGTCTGAATAATTCTTTGAACCGATCTGAATAATAATATTGAACCGGTCTGAATTATAACTTTGAACCGATCTGAATAATAATTTTGAACCGGTCTGAATTATAACTTTGAACCGGTCTGAATCATAATTTTGAATCGGTCTGAATAATTCTTTTAAATCATTATTTTTAACTACAAATTCCGAATTAATTGTTGAACCAGTCTGAATTATTATTTTGAACTGATCTGAATTTGAATTATTTTTTGAACCGCTCTGAAATATTATTTAGAACTTATCTGAATTAATTTTTTAACCACTCTGAATTATTATTTTGACCGCACGCATCTTGGCAAGAATTAAGACATGCACCGATATGAAACAAGAGGCAATTAACAGAAATGAAACATGCATATATATATATATATATATATATATATATGCATCTACTAATTAATTGTTTATAATATATGTACAACCTATATATAGTATTGTTGGAAGCTAAATCTTGAATTACTAGGTCATAATGTCAACAAAATAGGCGCATGATAACAATAATAATAATATTAATCCCATAATATATATCTAAATAAAGCTTGCATCGTTCACCAAAAAATAGATAAAGCTTAGCTTGCATCATCATTTTCCACGTCACATGTGCACAGCGAAAGATAGTGATACCTGCATAAAAAAAATAATGGATGACTGATGTAACAAATTAAATGCTTTGTCATACCAAATGACAGTTAGAAATTATAGAGAAATGGAAAAAGTCTTGAGCAATAATATATACCTAGCTAGGACAAGATAGAAAATAATCCTAAGAAATACGAAGCAAATTCTTCTTTGAGATCATTTAGTTCTTTGAGGTTAAAAGAATCATTGCTAGAGTTGCAGCCACCATGATCATAATACTGCAACCAAGTAATATCATGACCAATTTCAATGTTAATATAAACAATGAAGTTGAATAATAATAATATAACCAAAGCAATAATATAACCAATTGAATTACAAACCATTTGAGGAATCTTACTATCCTCGTGATGCAACACAATGTCCTTCATAAATTTCATCACAAAATAGCCGCAGTCAATACCATTTGTTTGCTTGGGAACCTGTAAAACACAAATACAGGAAACAAACCAATGAGATGAGGTGAATATCAATAAAACCAAGCAACAAACCATTTAGGAAAAAGTAACAATCACAATATAATATACTAGGCGTGAGGTCTAATAATTCAAGCAGCAATTAATTCTGTCTAACTTATACAGCATTTGAAAGTTTAGAAAATAGCACTTTCCAAATCCTGCCAGCCAGCCAGAAGCTATATTAGTTTCATCAGCAATCTTGAAAAGAAAAAAAAATGAAAAACAAAAGGATCTAACTTCGCCAACTATAAGCCAAATTCAGAAATGCAGAATTTACCAATAACTATAAGCCAAATTCAGAATCAGTCATAACCAAATAATTCGGTGCAACACTTGCACAGACCCTAGGAGGTCCATAAACCAAATAAAGCACATATTTTGATTCCCAAAAATAAGATATACATAGATACATATCAAAATGACAAAAGAGCAAACTATAAGCCAAATTCGGTGCAACACTTGTACAGACCCTGATGAGGAAACTATAAGCCATATTCAGCAGGTATAGAGATAATTCCCAATTCAAAAAAATGAAGATAAAGATTAAAAAAAGGAAAAAGGAATAAAGACAAAAAGCAAAACCTTTTGATAGCATTTGAAACTCGTAGCACTATGATAGAATTGCAAAACTAATATCCTCTTGATTCGGACTACTAACTCGTGTACTGACAAGTGAGAAAGCAAAATTCAATTTTTATTCCTAGAACTAAATGGCCAAAGACTTGAACTCATGACAAATAAACACTACCACAGGATTATGGCCATAACAGTGATAAGTAAGGAACAAAACTCAACTTTTAATCCTAACTGCCTCCCTCCTTTAATTTCTTTTTCGTACTCTTTTCTCTGCTTTTATCCTTTAATTTCTTCCATTGTGTTTCTGTTGGCCATATTCTTATTCTACTCTATTCTTAAATCATTTTGGGCCACAATCCCACTCATCATTCAGGATCAATTCTTTCACGTTTTGAACAAAAAGTTTGCTCAACTAATCTGAAGTAGGACCAAATTATTTATTAAATAGGAAATATAGGTACAAGAGATGAAATATATGGTAAAGTATAAATATAATTAAAAATAACAAAGGATAAAATTAAAACCAAGTTCTATTCTTTTCTAAGATAAGATGATGGGCTTTTATTATGCTCTATTACATGGTGTTGGAGGTAGAGAAAGTGTTTGCTCTATTACATAGTATGAATAATAATACATAAAAAGAAAGGATATCAACTTGTACAAATACTACAAACTCTAGCCCGTTAGCAATCTGTATATATCAACATTAAGTTCACGTTTTAAAATTAACAACCCAAGGGATCAATAAATGTAATTTATCAACCCTGAGGTCTTGAATATAGTCAGGACTCCAATGTAAGTATGACTATGTGCATGTGCGTTTGCCTCTCTCATAGCTAAATATATCATAGATGTCAATGCAAGCAATCTTGTCATTCTTGGAACTTAGCAATAAAAAATTGAGCAATAACATATTCAAATACCTTAGGCTTCAGAGAATGAAGACCTCCATAGCCAATGTCATGGTTACCGGGAATATAGTAAGCTTGAATGTTGGTGTATTTTCCCTGTGCATTCAAACCAAAGATATGTTTGAAGCGAGTGAAAGATTCCTGCCATCCGTTCACCCAAAATATAGTAAGAGAATTTCATTTTATGAAATGTGAGTGAAGTAATGAACATGCTGAAATACAGATCAGACTAAGGAAACAGTCTTTTTGAGATAGATGAGCCGAACCACATTTTACTTTAAATTGATCAGGGACCACTTTTTAGCATATTATTTAAATGAAGTTGACAACAACAATCTAAGTGTTTTTTTTTTCACTAAGGAAATGTAAGCTAAATATGTAAATTAATGATTGAATAACCATTTGAAATGCAGGATTCAGAAAATTAGAAAACATACAAGACTTTATGTCCTTGTGAGTTGCATACCTTGATTGAGCGAGAGACACTATTTAAGAAAATGCAAGCTGCAACACTTTTTCATCACCATGAATTAAGGCATCAACTAATTGATTCAAGACTTGTACTGAAAAAGCCATCAAATATTTTTGAAAACAGTTGAAACCCAGTGACCATTCCAAAAATGGATCTATAAAACCCTGGAATGGGACAAGCAGTTAATAAAATTGTTCCAGAAAATAACTGCAGGCACATATAACTGATATAAGCATGGAAAAACAGAGATTCTTGTCTCATGCATTACAAAAATAAAGAGAAACTGCATTCATGAGCCTCAACATGACAAGATCACACATAAAAGGAGGAAAATATATAATGAAAACCTCAATAATCAACTTTTTAAGTCTACTGGTTTCAGTATTCTTAACTTGTGCCATATCCCACTATATCCAATCATGTATATGTTGTTACGTTTCACCATTCCATATGGTTGTGTGAACTCCCTCATATGGTGCTATTAAAAAGGAAAGATGTTAAGAAACTAAACTCTAATGACTTGCTATAGAGATGGCTAACTGCAGCTTTTCTTTATAACTTTCATCTGCTACTATTTTACCAAAGAAGACAATCATGTGTCACGAGAAAAACTGGTTACTAACAACAAACATATGAGATTTACTAACAACAAATAGATGACAGAAACTTAGACCTGCAGCACTCCAGCTTTGAGCAAAGATGAGCCACGGCTAGAAATATCCCTTCAAGACGCTTGGGATGCTGCTAGGTTTGGAATGAAGTAAAGTTTCAATGGCTTTTCTTCACCTTCCATAGTTGCAACTAACAATTGCCTTGAAATTCATGTCAGTATGATACAAATATATAGCAGTTGAGTTGTTGGAACGTGAAACAAGTTTGAATAAATCGAAGGAGGTTGTTGCCGTCATTGCTACTAGTAACTATAATGATTTAGAGTTTACAAGTTCTCTCTTATCATGAATAAATAAATATTACTAATATACTACTCGTATGTCACTGCTATGGAAAATACAAGGCTGCAGACCTGCAGTGATGAGCATCAGCATAATGTTACCTTTGGTCATCCACTGTTTCTTTTATCATGAATACTAATATGATAATATCCTTCTGATATAAAATATAAGGAATATATATATATATATATATATATATATATATATATAAATTTTTTTTGAAAGGTATTAATTTAAATATATGCTAACTTCTGCAAATCTTTCTGTCACAACTCACAACAGATTGTTTCTACTTTATGAGCCAAGGGAAATAGATAACATATAAATTTTAAAAAAAAAAGTCAGATGTTGCAAATTAAAGAATTAGAATTGGTGTACTTACAACAAGAACAAGGAAAGTATCAGCATCAACCCATACGGTTCATGGCAAAACCGACCCGAACGAGGCAATCCATACGGTCAATCCATGGATCGTTTCTTGCTCTGAACGAGGCAAGTACGGCAAGCACCAAAACATCCCCCAACCGCAGCGGTTCGGTTGTGTACCCGTATCAGCAACACACGACGCAAGGAGGTGAAGGTTAGGCGTGATTCGCGAACGTGAGAGGCATGAAGATGGAGGTCGCGAGTTTTGGGGCGAGGGTCGCGATTCACGCATCAACGGCGATGGCCGGCGCTGGAGCTCGGTTCCGTGACGGCGGCGAAAACCGAGGAGGAGAGCGATGAAGGGAGAGAGCGGGACGGAGGAGGCTGAGAGAGAAAAGAACGAGGAAGAGAGAGAAAGGCTAAGGGCGGTGGTGATGGTAGCTGGACCGCCGTGGCTTGCGATTCGCGAGTCTCCCCCAACCTCAGAGGTGGCGCTCAAACGGTGTAGAGGGCGAACGCGAGCTTCGTGCTACGGAGATGGTCTTTGGTGGTTGCGGGTTGGCGGCGGCTGGGTGGCGAAGGAAACATGGAACCGAGGAAGAGAATGAGGGAAGAAGAGAAAGGAACCCTAGGTGGAGGAAGGGTTTGGCGGCACAAAAGGGAACTCCCAGGGTATTTTTTTTTAATCTATTTTTCAGACTGGTCGTCAAAATGAACCACTTTGGTATGAATGAATATTAATTTTCAGACCGGTTCCGCATTGGAACCAGTTTCAATTAATATATTTTCAGATTGGTTATTCAAATGAACCAGTCTGGTTTAAACTAATTCCAACAACCAGACCGGTTCCGTGCGGAACCGGTCTTAATGGACCAGTCTGAAAAATATATTTTGTACTAGTGAATAAAAGCTTGTTAGTGTGTTAGTTCCAATACTACTCATTGTGTAATGCAACAATATTAAATGAGGATAAAAAATTAAAGTTTTACTCCCTCCAATCTCTATTATAAGATAAAATAACCGAAATTACACTTATTAAAAAAATTAGTTGAGTTCATTTAATTTTTTTAAATTCATAAAAACATATAGTTACTTTAAAAAAATTGCATTGAGAATGAAACAAAAATTAAATGAAATATTATTTTCTAAGAATATTTCTGAAATAATAATATATAAGAATAGAAAGTTATATTTTTATTATATTTGAAACCAATATATATAAGTAGGTTTTGTTTTTCTTATATTAAAAGACAACATAGGAAGTAACACCCTAATGCTACACAACCCAAAAAGAGAGAAATATTTTTAAAATATTTTGCAAGACTTTTTTTTTTGAAAATTTATCAAAACCGTTTATAAAACTTGCACCTGTCGCGAACTAGCAATCAATCATAGGATAAATAGGCACATACTTTCTCATTTGAGCATAAAAAGGAATCCCGACTATTCACAAACATGTGTATGGTTCAAATCATCACCAAGTGACATTTTCCAAACACATAATATAATCAAGACAAGTTTCAAAAGTGAAACAACCCAACATAATATCCCTATACATAAAAGAATTAGTTCTTAGAGCTTAGTTGCATAGAGAGTAGCACTAGGGCTATCATCATAGGGCTACGCTCCACTAGGGGAGTTTGTCCTTCCTCGGCATTGGGAAAAAGAATGTGTCTCCAACGATGGTACCTAAAAAGTACAATATAGATGTAAGCAGTATATCATAACTCAAAGAAAACATTAAACAATAAATAACACATATACCACATCAACCATTCTCAATCCGATTCTCAGCAACAATCATAACCAAATAATAAATAACACATATACAACATTCAACCATTCTCAATTCATTTCTCAATCACAATCACATTCATGGATATGTAAATGTGTATGCCAATTATGCATGAACTCTATGCATCCTCATTTCATATTGTGCGAATGATGCATGCACGTCTCTCATTAGTTCGAACCTTGGAGCCTATATGCCTTGTGTAACGTCCTTGGCAGACAAATGGATTGCGACTGTCCCCACATACCAACACGGGTCTTTTCAGCGTGCTTTATACTCACTCGCACGCTTCCCGAAAAAACTTTCCAGGAGGTCACCTATCATTTAAGAACTCCATAGTTAAGCATAGCTGAAAGTGATTTTTAAGGTAAAACATAGCTAAACTTCAAAAATTCATTACTTCCAAACTGTAAGTCCAAAAATTACGAACTTTATGTCAAAACAATCGTATCGAAATGTGTAACACCCCAAAATTTTAATCCCCGATTAATGAAATGTTAATTATAAATTAATTATAATTAATGATTTCTATATTAATCCTTGATTAAAATATGTGTTCATATAGTTAGTATATGTGTGTGAAATGACTTAATAAATATAATAATGCATAAAATAAGTGTTTTGCATATTAGTCCCTGGGTTGGGACCTAGAAGCAATTATAGGAAAGATTTTGGAGGGAAAGTAAATAAAATTATTATTTTTCAAAAACTGGGCAAAATACTCGAGTATTATTCTGAATACTCGAGTATTCTGGGTAAACTTGCACGAGTTAGTGCGGTTGATGAGTCAACACCGAGTTATCATCGTTTTGACACGAAAACAACCTCCAAACCACGTCCCAATCTGCGTGTCGAGCTGCATGGATAGCTTGGCTATGTATTTAAACCCCTGGTTGACGCATCAACACCCCATTTTGCCAAATTCATGTGAAAATCGAGTATTAGGGTTCTAAAATCGTTTTTAACGATTCTTCTTCTCTGAGCCGAATTGAACCACAAATCAAACACTCATACGAAGCTCACATCTCGAGCTTTGTATAGAGAGTAAAATCGTGAGGATTGAGTGAGTGTGTTGGGAGAATTGGAGCTTGGAAGTGAAGCTGTTTCTGGTCAAAGTGTTGTCTGGAGCTTACTTCAATTTCGATTTCTGGTAAGCTCATGAATCCTTGAGTCTCAAATTCAGTTTCTTTAGTTAGTTTATGTTGCATAGGGTCTAGAAAATCTAATTTCCCCAATTTTTATCTCTGTTTCATGGGTGAACCAATTCGATTTTGGTGTTGCACTCAATCTGCTCTGCATGTTGGAGTTTAAAGTGTTTTTGGTGCTGTGAAGCTTTTCTTTGGGGATTCTCTGTTTGATTCACGTTTGAGAGGTAAGGGAAAGTAATTTTATTCACTAGATAGAGATTGAATTTCACTAATTTTGCTAGAGAGCCACCAAGAGGCTCTAAGGGCTTAGATTGAATAGGATCTTTGGTTTGGAGACCAAGCTTTGCTCTAAAACTGTGTTGAGCAAGTTCTAAATCATGCATGCAAGCTTAAATGAACTTTATTTCATGAGAATTGTGCTTATTATGCGATTTGAGGTGTTGAGTTGTTAAAATGTGTATTTTATGCATGATTGATGAATCCTCTGTCAAATCTGTGTTTTGATATGAAATGAATGTTGTAACATGTTCAAATTATGTTATGTGTGCTCTGTTGATCCTTGGAATGGACTGGAAATGAGTAGAAATGAAATTGGTATGTTAAAACTATGATTTCAGTGTATTCTGCTGTGAAACACTCGAGTATTATACAGAGTACTCGAGTAAAATATCTTTGAAACAATGTAAATGAAGCAAGAACACTCGAGTATCATGTCTAGCACTCGAGTATCGAGCATGACTTGAGGACAAGTTAAGGCTAACCACTCGAGTCATTCAAGGTCACTCGATTAATCTGGAAATCAAGATGAACACTCGAGTAACCTATGAACTACTCGAGTAATTTATTGAATTTGAAACCCAAATCCTCAGAAAGTCATGAACACTTGAGTAACTTTAAGAACACTCGAGTAATCTGGAAAAGTTGATGAACACTCGAGTGTACTGAATTTTACTCGAGTAAATTGCCCAGAACCTGAAAGATACATTTTCAATTCTGACTAATTTAAGTTAAGGAATTAATAACAATAATCCAAGGGATCTAGACTTGAAGGGAATTGATTAATATGAGTATACCGTTTGGTGACGGTCCTTTTCGATAATAAAATAAGTCTAGGTGGCCTGTAAGATATTAATCAACTTCCTTTAAGTCTAAAGAATAAAGTGCATTCATTTTGGAGTTTGGATGGTAGGATGTATATCATGTTTTTGGTAAACATGTGGAGGGCCTCTGGGAGTGCCAATACGCTTGCTTGATGACACGTCGTTGACGTGGTCGGCTGAGTGGATGCCGATATGGTTATACCATTTGGATGACGGGATATGCTCGGGTGGCATGGATTCCAAGCTTGTCGTGTACATTCTAGGTGAATGTACGAATTGTTGTATACTTAGGAATACAGCGCACTGTTGAGTGCTGGGTTGTCAGGGATGGACGTCAGAGAGTGACATAGAATGATGGAGATAGGCTTGAAAGCTAAATTCATGCATCATGCCACTCATTCAAATTAATTGTGATAAATGAAACAAGTATGGGCATCCTATTTGCATTCAATAACTGCTAAGTGCTATATGTGATTGTTATTTATGGATGCATATTTACATATTCATGGTGCATGATTTATTCTCTGTTGATTATGTGTATAGAATTGCTTACCCCTATGCCCTTGTAGGTGATGTCTCGTTACATTGCTTGCATCGAGATCCGGCCACTTCCTAGTGGCACATGGATCTATGAGGACCATCGTGCGGTGTTCGAGGGAGAGGTAGAGATTACCTTCTACCACCCGAACCCGCTGATGCGATTCCGTCCTCGTAGATTTAGGATTCCCATCATATACACTATGCACGTACCCCCGTTTTATACTTACCATGGACCACCTCCCATGCGACCAGCTCGCTCTTATCACAGTTTTCATTTTTGACCTACCCGCTCTCACCCTTTTACTTCGAGAGTCGTTCGCGAGGAGACTCCCCCTTCTAATCCGAGGAGCCCAGTCAGGGTTTCACCATCACCTGACCCGGTACCCAGTGGTAGGGTACACTCTCCCTCGGATGAGATCGAGGAGGATCCGGTGGAGGACGAGAGTGGAAGCGAGCCTGTTGTGCATTCTACTGGGAGTGATTGGAGGGACGATGATCCCTAGGTATGTGCATAGGGTATGTGATGAGGATCAGAGGATCCGATGTGTGGATGCTATGGAGGAGATCTTGCTGCTGCTGTGTTGATGATGATGCTACTACCTTACTACTTTTGCTTCTTGGAGACTACTGCTATCACTACTACTACATCTGATGCTGCCAGATCTACGTGACCACCCTCAGAGTTATATTTTGGTTATGTATATATGTTGTAGATATACTTTTGGAGTACTCTAGGGTTTTGGTTACACTGCTATGTAGATATGTTGATGGACTTGTATATTTTGGAACTTGGAGACTCTGATGTTGGGGTATGTACTTATGACTTTCCTATATATAAAATCTATGTTTATATTCCTATCCATGGCATAGTCCGATAATTTCCGCTTACTCTGATTTAATCTATTTGAGAGTTCGGCTGTGAAAACTATTCGATGGTATCAGTTTTATCAAATAAAGCAAGGGTAGCTTCAGTTGTGTTCTATGATATAAATACGATTTCAAAAGACGAATGTTACCCAACTTTTGAAAAGGTTTTAGAAATCGCCGAATTCGATACAACTGTTTTGAAATGCTTTAGAGTTTATTCTCCAAGAATTCCAAGTGTTGATTTGTGCACCCGCTTTAAAAAGAAAAATTTTATTTACATATTTTCTTAACACTCACAAGTCCATATATTATTCAATATAATAGCTTAAGTACTATATTATACTTGGGTAATTCGGAAGGGTGTCACACTTAGTGGTATCAGAGCAAAAGCCAGATCCTGTAGTAGTGGAAGTAGTTCAGAAAGGTATCTCCAGGGCATGTACATTATTTTGAATGTTATTATTTTGCTTGTTGAGCTTTAGATACCCTTGATTTGTTTGTATCTTGTCTCTTTTGAGCACAAGACGCAATTGAATGTGAAGTTAGATTCTTAAGTTATAGCCTTAGCATAGGTGGTGTAACTGAAGTTTCTTTCGTTCAGCATATGTGACCATAAGCCCATAGCGCAGGTCTAATATGGCAACTAGAAACCAAAATCACACCAATGCGATGTTAGAAAGGATCACCACGGTGCTGGAAGCCATGCAGCGACAGTCTCAACAACCATCTCAACCGGTTAACCCGCCTCATCAGTGTAATGTGGGTAACGCTGAGACGAAGACTCTGACTGATTTTAGAAGTTGCAATCCGCCAAAGTTTGAAGGAGGATTTAAACCGGAAGAGGCCAATAAATGGATTCACACCATGGATAAGATTCTGAGAACGTTGGAGTGTTCTGATGCTCAGAAGGTGGTGTATGCAACATACATGTTGGAGGATGAAGCTGAGAATTGGTGGAATCACACGATGCAACTTCTGCAATATGAAGGAAGGGAAGTGAGTTGGGGTGTATTCATGGAGAAGTTTCTCCATAAGTATTTCCCTGAGGATCTAAGGAGAAAAAAGGAGGTAGAATTCTTGCAGCTGAAGCAAGGTAATATGAGTGTGGGTGAGTACGCGGCCAAGTTTGAGGAACTTATGAAGTACTCTCCATATTATCAGAACAATCCGGATGAAAGAAGCAAATGCATTAAGTTTGAAGGAGGCTTGAGGCCCAAGTTGAAGTCGATCTTCAGTTATCAACGGATTCAAAGCTTTCCTGCACTTGTGGATATGTGTAGGATGTATGAAGATGACACAAAGGCTGAGGAGGTGCAAGTCTCGGAAAAGAAGGACAATCAGAACTATGGACCTCAAAGACGTAAAGGTTTCAACAACCGAGGCAAAGGTCCGTATGATCGCCGAGGGAAAGGCAAGGGAAAAGCTGGTGAGTCTGATGGAAGGAATTATCGGAGCGAGGCTCCATTCTGCGACAAGTGCAAGCGCAACCACTATGGCCGTGTATGCTGGGGAACAAGTGGCTGCTTCAACTGTGGAAAGCCGGGACATTTTGCAAGGGATTGCAAGGAACCGGTCAAAGCCAATTCAAGAGGGACTGCGGAGAGGCCTATGGCTCAAGGAAGGGTTTTCACCCTTAATGGTGTGGAAGCAAGCCGATCCTCTGATCTGGTGCAAGGTAAATACTTGCTTAATGGTCAGTCTTGTCATGTCTTGTTTGATTCCGGCGCTACGCATTCATTTGTTTCATATGAATGTGTGAAACGGTTAAGTTTGTCTGTGTCTGAATTACCTTATGTTTTGCAAGTGGAAACTCCTACCAATGCTCCTGTTGTAGTTTCTAGAGCATGTCTTAACTGCTGTATAGAAGTGTTAGGACAAACCTCTAAAGTAGATTTGATCTGTTTACCCTTGGCACAATTAGATGTGATCTTGGGAATGGACTGGTTAAGACAAAACCAAGTGATCATTGATTGTGATAGAAAAATAGTGACCTATAGAAACCCAAAACCTTCCGGCTACGTGTGTCTGTTCAGCACTGAGGTGGAAGAGAATGGTCCAAGGATGGAAGAGATTCCTGTTGTCAGAGACTTTCCGGAGGTATTTGCTGATGAGATCCCTGGTTTGCCACCAAGAAGAGAGATTGAATTTGGTATTGATCTAGTTCTGGGACCTGGTCCCATTTCTATTGCTCCTTATAGAATGGCACCACCGGAAATGGCTGAAATGAAGAAGCAGATTGAGGAGCTGTTGCAGAAGCAGATGATCCGACCAAGTGTGTCGCCTTGGGGTGCTCCGGTTTTGTTCGTCAAGAAGAAAGATGGTAGCATGAGGATGTGCATCGACTACCGGCAGCTGAATAATGTCACCATCAAGAACAAGTATCCATTGCCGAGGATAGATGACCTTATGGATCAAGTGCGAGGAGCTTCGGTATTTTCCAAGATTGATTTGAGGTCGGGGTACCATCAGATCAGGATAAGAGAAGAGGATATCTCTAAGACTGCATTTCGATCTCGATACGGACATTATGAGTATGTCGTGATGCCGTTCGGATTGACTAATGCACCAGCTATCTTTATGGACTACATGAATCAAATCTTTAGACCTTATTTAGATTCATTCGTGGTTGTGTTCATTGATGATATCCTTATTTACTCTAAGAGCCCGGAGGAGCATGCTGAACACTTGAGGATAGTGTTGAGTATCCTGAAGGAGAAGCAGCTGTACGCCAAACTTACAAAGTGTGAGTTATGGCTGAAGGAGGTTAAGTTCTTGGGGCATGTGATTTCGGATAAAGGAATAGCCGTTGATCCGACGAAAGTAAGCTCGGTTTTGCAATGGGAGCAACCGAAGTCGGTCACGGAGGTGAGAAGCTTTCTGGGTTTGGCTGGTTACTACAGAAGATTCATTGAAGGTTTCTCGAAGATTGCACTGCCTCTGACGAAGTTGACTCGGAAAGATCAACCATTTCTATGGGATGAGAAGTGTGAAAGGAATTTTCGGGAGTTGAAGGAAAGGTTGACATCGTCTCCTGTATTGATTCTGCCCGATACATAGAAGAGTTTCGATGTGTATTGTGACGCATCGAAACAAGGTCTTGGGAGTGTTTTGATGCAAGAAGGGCAAGTCGTCGCCTATGCCTCGAGACAGATAAAAGTTCATGAAATGAACTATCCAACCCATGATCTGGAGCTGGCAGCTGTGGTGTTTGCGTTAAAGATCTGGAGGCACTATCTCTATGGCACTACGTTCCGGGTGTTCAGTGACCATAAGAGTTTAAAGTACCTCTTCGATCAGAAAGAGTTGAATATGAGGCAGCGCCGATGGATGGAGTTTTAGAAGGACTACGAGTTCGAGCTCCATTACCATCCTGGGAAGGCCAATGTTGTGGCAGATGCATTGAGTATAAAAGCAATGCACATCAGTGTAACGATGGTCAGAGAAGCTGCGTTGATAGAGGAGTTCCGGGATTTAAGCCTGACGATGCAAGTAGAGCCGACGAGTATTAAGATGGGGATGTTGCAGATTTCTAATGAGTTTCTGCAAAGGATTCGAGAATTGCAACACAAGGATAATAAGCTTATGGAAAAGAAGAAGTTGATGCAAGAAGGTAAGGAGTTGGAAGTTCAAGAAGGGAAGGATGGAATCCTGCGTTTTAAGACAAGGATATGTGTCCCTGATGATTTGGAAGTAAGAAGAATGATTCTGAATGAAGCGCATAAGAGTAAGATGAGTATGCATCCAGGAGCTACCAAAATGTACCAGGACTTAAAGAAGCTATTTTGGTGGCCTGGTTTGAAGAAGGACGCAGCTGAATATGTGGCACGTTGTTTGGTGTGTCAAAAGGCGAAAGTGGAACATCAAAGGCCAGGAGGAGAGTTACTTTCTTTGGAAGTTCCCGTATGGAAATGGGATAGTATCTCGAT
Organism: Crotalaria pallida; assembly: GCA_037953625.1. NCBI lineage: Eukaryota > Viridiplantae > Streptophyta > Magnoliopsida > Fabales > Fabaceae > Crotalaria > Crotalaria pallida. The sequence goes on from CM075652.1 coordinate 84,697,039, forward strand.
GGATTTTGTGTCAGGATTTCCAAGGACATCTACTGGTCATGATGCAATCTGGGTGATCGTGGATCGTTTGACCAAGTCGGCGCATTTCATTCCCGTGAATTTGCGCTACTCGTTGGAAAAGCTCACCCAGTTGTACATCAAGGAAGTTGTTCGTCTGCATGGGGTACCGTCAAGTATGTAAATTCAATGCTCCTAATTATGGTGATTATATTTTGATGATGACAAAGTAATTAACAAATCAAGTCTTGAAGACATTGCAACATTCACAACAACAACAAGTCAAGAGAAGAAGACAAGTGCCCAATCATTCTCAATCAAATATTAATTGTAAATTTCTAATTTATGTTGAGAGTGGTTGAGAGTGGGTAGAAATAGTTAGTCTCTTCTAGGAATAAACTTTTATATGATTATTAAGTTAAGATTAACCAAAATTAATACTTGAGAAGAAAAATAAAATTGAAAAATAATTTTTCCCATATCTGATCAAAATACTCGAGTATTTTGAGAAAGACTCGAGTATATACTCGAGTATTTTTAAAACACTCAAGTATTTGTGCCAGGTCAGCAAAAATGACCGTTAGTCTTGTTCGTGCACCAGTTCACTCGTGACCGACCAAAAAGACTCGAGTATTTTCCAAAAGACTCGAGTATTTTTGTCCAGTCAGCAAAAATGAACGTTGGAGAGACTTCAAAACCCATTGGAGGGCACTTTGAAGTCCAACCAACCCAAGAGAGCATTTCTGAACTTGATTGTAAAATTTCTCTTTGATTTTGTGCAAGAACAAACAAGACAACATAATCATAATTGACTTCAAGCTTTCATATTTCCTCTTCTCAAGTGTTAATCCCCAAAAAGCTCAACTTCTCACTCATATTGTCATTTTATTCCAAGTTGAGTTTTAGGCCTCAATTCATACATTGAGCTGTGCTTATTTGTGCTAATCCATTGTGAGATTAGTAATACACATACAAAAAGCTTGATTATTCAATGTCTTGGATTGTTCCCAAGCAAACCCTAAGTGGCTTAGGGTGTTGGAAGTCTTGAGAGGTTCTCAAGCACAAGACTAGGAGGTTCCTAGCCCGGTGGAGTTTCTTGAAGGGAGTTCAAGGAAGCTTTGTGAAGAGTTCTTCAATCACCGGAATCAAATTGGGGTAGAAATCAAGAGTTTGGTACACTCTTGAAGGGTTAGGTTGAGTGAGGCCATTCTCAAGCAATCCTTTGTAATTTCTAACAATTTGATTATTAGTAGAAACTCCTAAGTGATTAGGAGGACTGGATGTAGCTCATTGTTGGAGTGAACCAGGATAAAATTGCTTGAGTGTTGGGTTATTGCTTTTAATCTACTTTCTAGCTCAATAGACTTAAGTCATTTCAATCAATTAGGATTTATACAATTAGGTAGCAAGTTCAAGGAATCTTTGTGTTAAAAGTTATTTAGATTGCTTGCTATTCTGTTGGATAAGTTCCTGTTTATTATTGAATTGATTTGAGTTAAATTGCTGAATTTTCGTTTCTGGTTTTTCTGCTATCTGATAGGAAAAACTCGAGTATTTCAGAAAAGACTCGAGTTGTTCATCCTGAAAAACTCAAGTATTTTACAAAAGACTCGAGTCTTTTGTGTCTGATTCCAGAAAATTCAGTCTTAGCTCCATTCTTCAATTGTTAGTCCAAATATTTGGTATTAGTGCTTCAAATTACTATTCACCCCCCCTCTAGTATTTGCTTAGCCCGCTTGTTGGTTTCCAACAAGTGGTATCAGAGCTCGGTTGAAAGATCGAGTGTAACAACTTTTTCGAAAAAGATCCTTTTGGAAACTAAATGGGCTCTAGCAATAACTTTGGTGGAGAAGGAGCTTCAATAAACCGTCCTCCACTATTTAATGGTGAAGGATATGTTTATTGGAAAACTCGCATGAAAGTTTTTATTGAAGCAATTGATATGGATATTTGGGATGCAATTGAAAATGGTCCTTTCATTCCCAAAAAGAAAATAAATGAAGAAATTGTTGAAATTCCAAGGAGTAGTTGGAATGATGATGAAAAGAGAAAAGTCTCATTTGATTTAAAAGCTAAAAACATCATCTTTTCGGCTCTATCCCATGATGAATTTTATAGAATTTCCCAATGTAAATCGGCAAAAGAAATGTGGGATACTTTGCAAGTCACACATGAGGGAACAAGTGAGGTTAGAGATGCAAGATTGAATTCTCTAACTCACGAATATGAATTGTTCCACATATTGCCAAATGAAACCATTAGTGACTTGCAAAGGCGATTCTCTCACATTGTTAATCATTTGATTTCCTTGGGAAAAGTATTTCGCAATGGTGAAACTACTAACAAAATTCTAAGATGTCTTGATAGGAGTTGGCAACCCAAGGTAACCGCCATCAAGGAATCAAGAGACATAAATAGCATGGACTTAGCCACTTTGTTTGGCAAACTCCAAGAGCATGAGATGGAGCTTACAAGACTTGGGATGCATGAGGAATCAGACAAAAAGAAAAAGAGCATAGCACTCAAAGCTTCAACCAAAGCTACAAAAGAAGTTGAAGAATGCTCTACAAGTGGAGATTCCGATGGTGAACCAAATCAAGAAGAATTTGGGATGTTTGTGAAAAGATTCAACAAATTTTTCAAAGGGAAGAAAGGTGGATCTTCATCCAATTTCAAGAGAACCAAAGACTCCAAACAAAGAGAAAAGAGTACCAATGATGGAGTTAAGTGTCATGAATGTGGTGGGGTTGGTCACATAAGAATGGAATGTGCCACATTCTTGAAGAATAATGACAAGAAGACCCAAGAGACCAAAGGGAAGCGTGCATACATTGTTTGGGATGCACCGGAGAAGAGCAATGAATCATCTTCAAGTAGCTCCGGTGATGAAAATGCAAACCTTTGTCTCATGGCCAAGAACAATCATGAGTCCTCATCAAGAGCTAATCATGGCATGAGTGAAAGTGATGATGAGGTAACCTCTAGCTCTTCTTGTTCATCTTCAAACTCCATTTCATATGATGATTTGCAAGAAGCCTACAATGAAATGTTAATTCAATTTAAAAGGCTTGCTAAAATTAATAAGGAAAAAGGAAAGAAAATTTTGGAGTTTCAACATGAAATTGATGAATTGCAAAAATCTATAAATGAGTTGAAACTTCAAAATGAATCCTTGGAACTTATTAATTCTAGTCATCAAAGTGATTGTGCAAATCATGAGGAAATTATCACTTCATGTGAGAGATGTGATGAACTTGAAAAAGAAGTGAAAGAGTTGAAAAACAAACTCACAATCTCACATAGTGATAGAAACCTCAACCGGTTGTTGAACTCTCAAAGACATAATCACAACAAAACTGGTTTAGGATATGTTCATAAAAAGGACAAAAAGTACAAGGTGGTTGGAACATTTTCTAAGAAAAACTCATCAAAGAGACCAACTTGTACTTATTGTGGAAAAGTTGGACATATCAACATTGAGTGCCATATTAAGAAGTTTGAAATGAATAAGGGCACTTATATGTGGATTAAGAAGGGAGAAAGTCCCAACACTAACCCTAAGGGACCCAACATTGTTTGGGTACCCAAATCGAACAAGTGATTTCATATTGTAGGTGTGCCTTCGAATGGGAATGGAATTCTGGTATCTAGATAGTGGATGTTCGAAGCACATGACGGGAGATAAGCGGCACTTCATTGAGCTTACTCCAAAGGAAAAGGGTTATGTCACTTATGGGGACAACAACAAAGGTAAAATCCTTGGTATTGGTAAAATCGGAAACTCTTCAAACTTGATTATTGATAATGTGCTCTATGTTCAAGGATTAGAACATAATCTCTTGAGAATAAGCCAATTATGTGATATTGGTAATCATGTAGTTTTTACCTCTACCCATTGCCTCATTAAAAGTGACAAAGATGAATCAATCAAATTTGTTGGTAGAAGGTCAAATAATACTTACTTAGTTGATTTGAACAAAGTCACTTCTTTGGTCTCTACTTGTTTAGTGAGCAAAGAAAATGACACTTGGTTATGGCATCGTAGGACCGCTCATATAAATGTAAACCAATTGAAGAAAATACAATCTAAAGATCTAGTAGTTGGTTTACCAAAGCTAAATTTTTCTATTGAAGGTGTTTGTTCTCCTTGCAAGAAATGTAAACAAACCAAAAACACCTTTGGATCAAAAATGGTGATGTCCCCATCAAGGCCATTAGAAATGCTCCATATGGACTTGTTTGGACCATCACAAGTAAAAAGCTTTGGTGGCAACTATTATGCATTGGTGATTGTTGATGACTTCTCTAGGTTTACATGGACTTTATTTTTAACTACTAAGAGTGAGACCTACAAATCTTTTAAACATCATGTCAAACTTTTGCAAAACCAAGTAAATCAAAAAGTAATTATTATTCGAACCGATCATGGTGGTGAATTCGAAAACCACAAATTTGATAGATTTTGTGCTAAAAATGGTATTGAGCACCAATTCTCCGCACCAAGTACTCCGGAGCAAAATGGAGTGGTAGAGCGGAAAAATAGGGTGCTAGAGGAATTTGCTAGAACCATGTTAAATGATTCTCAAGTACCTCAATATTTTTGGGCCGATGCCGTTAATACGGCTTGTTATGTTTTAAATCGTATTTTGATAAGGCCCTCTTTGGATAAAACCCCCTATGAACTTTACAAGGGAAGAAAGCCAAATATATCTCATTTTCATGTCTTCGGATGCCAACTTTTTGTTTTAAATAATGGAAAAGAACACCTTGGCAAGTTTGATTCCAAATCCGATGAAGGCATATTTTTAGGCTATTCTTCTCATAGTAAAGCTTATAGAATTTTCAATAAAAGAAATTTAACTATTGAGGAATCAATTCATGTGGTTTTTAATGAGTCTTCGAAAGAAGATAGTGTTTTATGTGATGCTAGTGAAGATGGCATTGATTTTTCAAAAGAAGAAAAAGAGAGAGAGAAATCAAAAGTTGATGAAGGAGAAGTAAAGGAAGAACTTCCTCCAACTTGGAAATCGGTCAAGGCTCATCCTATAGACAATGTCATAGGAGATATGTCAAAGGGAGTACTTACTCGTAGGTCTATTCAAAACATTTTCCACTATGTCTCTTTTGTTTCTCAAATTGAACCCGATTCAATTAAAAAGGCCATTGAGGATGATCATTGGGTTCTTGCTATGCAAGAAGAATTAAACCAATTTGAAAGAAATGAAGTTTGGGTTTTAGTCCCTAAACCCGATGATCATACCATAATTGGTACTAAATGGATTTATAGAAACAAACTTGATGAATCCGGGTTGATTATAAGAAACAAAGCTAGACTAGTAGCTCAAGGGTACAACCAAGAGGAAGGTATCGATTATGATGAGACCTTTGCTCCGGTTGCGCGTCTTGAAGCTATCCGAATTTTACTTGCTTTTGCTTCAATCATGAAATTCACTTTATATCAAATGGATGTTAAAAGTGCTTTCTTGAATGGGTTTATAAATGAAGAAGTGTATGTCAAACAAACCCCCGGTTTTGAAAATAGTGAATTTCCAAACCATGTTTATAAATTGAAAAAGGCACTCTATGGATTGAAACAAGCTCCTAGAGCTTGGTATGATCGATTGAGTTCCTTTCTATTAGAAAACAAGTTTCAAATAGGGAAGGTTGATAATACACTATTTATTTATAAAACCAAAGATGACATATTTTTAGTACAAATTTATGTTGATGATATCATATTCGGTGCTACTAACGTGTCTCTTTGTAGAAAGTTCTCAAATTTGATGAAAAAGGAATTTGAAATGTCAATGATGGGAGAACTTAAGTTCTTCCTAGGCTTACAAATAAAGCAAGTCAAGGAGGGGATATTTGTGCATAAAGGGAAATATTGCAAAGAGCTCCTTGCGAAATTCGGATTGGACAAGTGCAAGGAAGCCTACACTCCAATGAGCACATCATGCTACCTAGACAAGGATGAACAAGGTACACCGGTTGATGTTAGTAAGTATAGGGGTATGATAGGTAGTCTCCTATATCTCACTGCATCTAGACCGGATATTATGTTTAGTGTATGCATGTGTGCTAGGTTTCAAGCTAATCCTAAAGAATCTCACCTATCCGCAGTTAAACATATATTTAAGTATCTAAAAGGAACAATTAACACTGGTTTATGGTATCCTGCTGATGCCAATCTTAGTTTAGTTGGTTACTCGGATTCCGACTTCGCGGGATGCAAGCTTGATCGCAAAAGCACTAGTGGTACTTGCCATTTCTTGGGAAGTTCATTGGTGTCTTAGTTTTCGAAAAAGCAAGCTTGTGTCGCTCTTTCTACCACCGAAGCGGAATATATCGCAGCCGGTAGTTGTTGTGCTCAACTGTTATGGATGAAACAACAATTATCGAATTTTGGTTTGAAACTTGAAGATATTCCGATTAGATGCGATAACACGAGTGCAATCAATTTGACTAAGAATCCGATGTATTACTCTAGAACTAAACACATTGAAATAAGACATCACTTTTTAAGAGATCATGTACAAAAGGGTGATTGCACAATTGAATTTGTTAGTACCACAAATCAATTAGCCGACATTTTTACAAAACCTCTACCAAGGGACACCGTTTATCATATTAGGAGAGAACTTGGTATTTTAGATGAAGCTAATATAGGCTAATTGCATTGTGTGTCATTTTTGGAAAATCACTATTTTTAGTCTTACTCCAATGTGTTCTTGATTCTTAGGTAAATTGCCCTTGATGATATTTGAAATAGTATGTGTTAATTGTATGTGATTCTAGACTGTATTCCAAGTTGTTAGTGAAGTATCTTGTGTTTGTTTTGTGTTTGGATTTTAAAACTGTGTTTTTAGTCCTGTACTGTCAAAAATACTCGAGTTTTTCTAAAAAGACTCGAGTATATTAATTCCAAAATTAAATCAGTTTTAATTGAAAAAGTTTTTGAGTAGGTCTGATGGAAAATACGCGAGTCTTTTTGAAAAGACTCGAGTCTTTTGGGCCTAAGGAAAAATCATCTCTCGGCCAACACTCGAGTGATTTCCATTTCACTCGAGTGAATCACAGGTTTCTGAAAATCCATCTTTCGGCCAACATGCGAGTGAATTCAATTTCACGCGAGTGTTTTTATCCTGAAAAACACGCGCGTGTTTTTAAATTCACTCGAGTGAATTCGTCAGTTATAGTCTGATGCTGATGCGATCTTTCCAGAACTGCTCGAACTTTTCTCTTCTCTCTCGGTTTTCTCATATCTCTATCCTCAAAACTAGATTTTACTCAAAGTTTTGCCAAATCTTACTAGTTTTTCATCCTCTAAACTCTTCTCTCGGTTTTATTCTCCTCCATATGCTCCAGCTCCTTCGATGTTTTGATGATGTTGACCTTTGGATTTTATCTTAGTTTTCATTATGTTTTCATCATGTTGGTCTTTGTTACATTTTCTATATTGTGAGAACTTGGTTTTTTGAGACTTTGGGTTTATTATTGCACCTTTGATTTGGACCTTTTATGATGTTATTATGTTAATGAATTTGGTTTTCACTATGGTGTATGTGCAAAGCTTCAGGGGGAGCTCTTTATCTTTATTGTTATTATTTCTCTGTTTTATTGCATAGTTGGTTTGGGGTTTCCAATTATGCACCTCTCCTCCCTTGATCTTTTTCTAAATTGTTACATCTTTTTGGCGTATGACAAAAAGGGGGAGAGATGTTATACACCTGTCTTGATCTTGTTGCTACTAAATTTCTTTAATTATGGTATATACTCCAAAAATTGTTGAATACTCTAATACCATAGGCTTGGTGCTAAAATTAAATTGTCATAACCTCTTGCACAAGCTGAATTTTTAGATAGGTGAAAAGTATCATATAGTGAGGGGGAGTTGCATCTTCAAGTGGATTCAAGCTCAACAAATGGTACAAGTGTTAATTATTTTGTCATCACCAAAAAGGGGGAGATTGTAAATTCAATGCTCCTAATTATGGTGATTATATTTTGATGATGAAAAAGTAATTAACAAATCAAGTCTTGAAGACATTGCAACATTCACAACAACAACAAGTCAAGAGAAGAAGACAAGTGCCCAATCATTCTCAATCAAATATTAATTGTAAATTTCTAATTTATGTTGAGAGTGGTTGAGAGTGGGTAGAAATAGTTAGTCTCTTCTAGGAATAAATTTTTATATGATTATTAAGTTGAGATTAACCAAAATTAATACTTGAGAAGAAAAATAAAATTGAAAAATAATTTTTCCCATATCTGATCAAAATACTCGAGTATTTTGAGAAAGACTCGAGTATATACTCGAGTATTTTTAAAACACTCGAGTATTTGTGCCAGGTCAGCAAAAATGACCATTAGTCTTGTTCGTGCACCAGTTCACTCGTGACCGACCAAAAAGACTCGAGTATTTTTGTCCAGTCAGCAAAAATGAACGTTGGAGAGACTTCAAAACCCATTGGAGGGCACTTTGAAGTCCAACCAACCCAAGAGAGCATTTCTGAACTTGATTGTAAAATTTCTCTTTGATTTTGTGCAAGAACAAACAAGACAACATAATCATAATTGACTTCAAGCTTTCATATTTCCTCTTCTCAAGTGTTAATCCCCAAAAAGCTCAACTTCTCACTCATATTGTCATTTTATTCCAAGTTGAGTTTTAGGCCTCAATTCATACATTGAGCTGTGCTTATTTGTGCTAATCCATTGTGAGATTAGTAATACACATACAAAAAGCTTGATTATTCAATGTCTTGGATTGTTCCCAAGCAAACCCTAAGTGGCTTAGGGTGTTGGAAGTCTTGAGAGGTTCTCAAGCACAAGACTAGGAGGTTCCTAGCCCGGTGGAGTTTCTTGAAGGGAGTTCAAGGAAGCTTTGTGAAGAGTTCTTCAATCACCGGAATCAAATTGGGGTAGAAATCAAGAGTTTGGTACACTCTTGAAGGGTTAGGTTGAGTGAGGCCATTCTCAAGCAATCCTTTGTAATTTCTAACAATTTGATTATTAGTAGAAACTCCCAAGTGATTAGGAGGACTGGATGTAGCTCATTGTTGGAGTGAACCAGGATAAAATTGCTTGAGTGTTGGGTTATTGCTTTTAATCTACTTTCTAGCTCAATAGACTTAAGTCATTTCAATCAATTAGGATTTATACAATTAGGTAGCAAGTTCAAGGAATCTTTGTGTTAAAAGTTATTTAGATTGCTTGCTATTCTGTTGGATAAGTTCCTGTTTATTATTGAATTGATTTGAGTTAAATTGCTGAATTTTCGTTTATGGTTTTTCTGCTATCTGATAGGAAAAACTCGAGCATTTCAGAAAAGACTCGAGTTGTTCATCCTGAAAAACTCGAGTATTTTACAAAAGACTCGAGTCTTTTGTGTTTGATTCCAGAAAATTCAGTCTTAGCTCCATTCTTCAATTGTTAGTCCAAATATTTGGTATTAGTGCTTCAAATTACTATTCACCCCCCTCTAGTATTTGCTTAGCCCGCTTGTTGGTTTCCAACAAAGTATTGTGTCAGATCGCGACCCGAGGTTTACATCGATGTTTTGGGAAGATCTTCATAGAGCTTTGGGTTCAAAATTGAAGTTAAGTTCTGCATACCATCCTCAGACTGATGGTCAAACGGAGAGGACTATTCAGTCACTGGAGGACATTTTGCGAGCCTGTGCGTTGGAAGGTCAAGGGAACTGGGAACAAATGTTACCACTCGTGGAGTTCACTTACAACAACAGTTACCACACGAGCATTGGAATGGCACCATTTGAAGCTTTGTATGGGAGAAAGTGCCAGACGCCGTTATGCTGGTTTCAAGTGGGGGAGAGTTCTCTGGTTGGGCCAGATTTTGTGCAAGAGACCACGGAACAAATCAAGATGATACAAGAGAAGATGAAGACGGCTCAGAGTAGGCAGAAAAGTTATACTGATAGGAGGAGGAAACCTTTAGAGTTCGCCGAAGGAGACCATGTATTCATTAGAATAGTACCAACAAAAGGTGTTAGTAGAGCCTTGAAAACCCAGAAACTACCACCTAAGTTTATTGGTCCCTATCAAATCCTCAAAAGAGTCGGCCCAGTAGCTTATCAGTTAGCCCTGCCTCCGTCATTAGCTAACCTTCACAATGTATTCCATGTGTCTCAGTTGAAGAGATATGTCCATGACCCCACCATTGTTCTTAGAATCCAACCTGATGACTTAGAAATTCATGAGAACCTAACCTTCAAAGTTGTACCAGTTCGCATTGAAGATCGAAGGATCAAGCAGCTTAGAGGGAAGGATATTCGTCTGGTCAAAGTCGTCTGGGTTTGTGGTGATGTGATAGAAGCCTCTTGGGAATTAGAGGATAAGATGCGTCAGGACTATCCTGACTTGTTGGTATAAATTGAATTTCGGGGACGAAATTCCTTGTAAGTGGGGGAGTAGTGTAACACCCCAAAATTTTAATCCCCGATTAATGAAATGTTAATTATAAATTAATTATAATTAATGATTTCTATATTAATCCTTGATTAAAATACGTGTTCATATAGTTAGTATATGTGTGTGAAGTGACTTAATAAATATAATAATGCATAAAATAAGTGTTTTGCATATTAGTCCCTGGGTTGGGACCTAGAAGCAATTATAGGAAAGATTTTGGAGGGAAAGTAAATAAAATTATTATTTTTCAAAAACTGGGCAAAATACTCGAGTATTATTCTGAATACTCGAGTATTCTGGGTAAACTTGCACGAGTTAGTGCGGTTGATGAGTCAACACCGAGTTATCATCGTTTTGACACGAAAACAACCTCCAAACCACGTCCCAATCTGCGTGTCGAGCTGCATGGATAGCTTGGCTATGTATTTAAACCCCTGGTTGACGCATCAACACCCCATTTTGCCAAATTCATGTGAAAATCGAGTATTAGGGTTCTAAAATTGTTTTTAACGATTCTTCTTCTCTGAGCCGAATTGAACCACAAATCAAACACTGATACGAAGCTCACATCTCGAGCTTTGTATAGAGAGTAAAATCGTGAGGATTGAGTGAGTGTGTTGGGAGAATTGGAGCTTGGAAGTGAAGCTGTTTCTGGTCAAAGTGTTGTCTGGAGCTTACTTCAATTTCGATTTCTGGTAAGCTCATGAATCCTTGAGTCTCAAATTCAGTTTCTTTAGTTAGTTTATGTTGCATAGGGTCTAGAAAATCTAATTTCCCCAATTCTTATCTCTGTTTCATGGGTGAACCAATTCGATTTTGGTGTTGCACTCAATCTGCTCTGCATGTTGGAGTTTAAAGTGTTTTTGGTGCTGTGGAGCTTTTCTTTGGGGATTCTCTGTTTGATTCACGTTTGAGAGGTAAGGGGAAGTAATTTTATTCACTAGATAGAGATTGAATTTCACTAATTTTGCTAGAGAGCCACCAAGAGGCTCTAAGGGCTTAGATTGAATAGGATCTTTGGTTTGGAGACCAAGCTTTGCTCTAAAACTGTGTTGAGCAAGTTCTAAATCATGCATGCAAGCTTAAATGAACTTTATTTCATGAGAATTGTGCTTATTATGCGATTTGAGGTGTTGAGTTGTTAAAATGTGTATTTTATGCATGATTGATGAATCCTCTGTCAAATCTGTGTTTTGATATGAAATGAATGTTGTAACATGTTCAAATTATGTTATGTGTGCTCTGTTGATCCTTGGAATGGACTGGAAATGAGTAGAAATGAAATTGGTATGTTAAAACTATGATTTCAGTGTATTCTGCTGTGAAACACTCGAGTATTATACAGGGTACTCGAGTAAAATATCTTTGAAACAATGTAAATGAAGCAAGAACACTCGAGTATCATGTCTAGCACTCGAGTATCGAGCATGACCTGAGGACAAGTTAAGGCTAACCACTCGAGTCATTCAAGGTCACTCGAGTAATCTGGAAATCAAGATGAACACTCGAGTAACCTATGAACTACTCGAGTAATTTATTGAATTTGAAACCCAAATCCTCAGAAAGTCATGAACACTCGAGTAACTTTAATAACACTCGAGTAATCTGGAAAAGTTGATGAACACTCGAGTGTACTGAATTTTACTCGAGTAAATTGCCCAGAACCTGAAAGATACATTTTCAATTCTGACTCATTTAAGTTAAGGAATTAATAACAATAATCCAAGGGATCTAGACTTGAAGGGAATTGATTAATATGAGTATACCGTTTGGTGACGGTCCTTTTCGATAATAAAATAAGTCTAGGTGGCCTGTAAGATATTAATCAACTTCCTTTAAGTCTAAAGAATAAAGTGCATTCATTTTGGAGTTTGGATGGTAGGACGTATATCATGTTTTTGGTAAACATGTGGAGGGCCTCTGGGAGTGCCAATACGCTTGCTTGATGACACGTCGTTGACGTGGTCGGCTGAGTGGATGCCGATATGGTTATACCGTTTGGATGACGGGATATGCTCGGGTGGCATGGATTCCAAGCTTGTCGTGTACATTCTAGGTGAATGTACGAATTGTTGTATACTTAGGAATACAGCGCACTGTTGAGTGCTGGGTTGTCGGGGATGGACGTCAGAGAGTGACATAGAATGATGGAGATAGGCTTGAGAGCTAAATTCATGCATCATGCCACTCATTCAAATTAATTGTGATAAATGAAACAAGTATGGGCATCCTATTTGCATTCAATAACTGCTAAGTGCTATATGTGATTGTTATTTATGGATGCATATTTACATATTCATGGTGCATGATTTATTCTCTATTGATTATGTGTATAGAATTGCTTACCCCTATGCCCTTGTAGGTGATGTCTCGTTACATTGCTTGCATCGAGATCCGACCACTTCCTAGTGGCACATGGATCTATGAGGACCATCGTGCGGTGTTCGAGGGAGAGGTAGAGATTACCTTCTACCACCCGAACCCGCTGATGCGATTTCGTCCTCGTAGATTTAGGATTCCCATCATATACACTATGCACGTACCCCCGTTTTATACTTACCATGGACCACCTCCCATGCGACCAGCTCGCTCTTATCACAGTTTTCATTTTCGACCTACCCGCTCTCACCCTTTTACTTCGAGAGTCGTCCGCGAGGAGACTCTCCCTTCTGATCCGAGGAGCCCAGTCAGGATTTCACCATCACCTGACCCGGTACCCAGTGGTAGGGTACACTCTCCCTCGGATGAGATCGAGGAGGATCCGGTGGAGGACGAGAGTGGAAGTGAGCCTGTTGTGCATTCTACTGGGAGTGATTGGAGGGACGATGATCCCTAGGTATGTGCATAGGGTATGTGATGAGGATCAGAGGATCCGATGTGTGGATGCTATGGAGGAGATCTTGCTGCTGCTGTGTTGATGATGATGCTACTACCTTACTACTTTTGCTTCTTGGAGACTACTGCTATCACTACTACTACATCTGATGCTGCCAGATCTACGTGACCACCCTTAGAGTTATATTTTGGTTATGTATATATGTTGTAGATATACTTTTGGAGTACTCTAGGGTTTTGGTTACACTGCTATGTAGATATGTTGATGGACTTGTATATTTTGGAACTTGGAGACTCTGATGTTGGGCTATGTACTTATGACTTTCCTATATATAAAATCTATGTTTATATTCCTATCCATGGCATAGTCCGATAATTTCCGCTTACTCTGATTTAATCTATTTGAGAGTTCGACTGTGAAAACTATTCGATGGTATCAGTTTTATCAAATAAAGCAAGGGTAGCTTCAGTTGTGTTCTATGATATAAATACGATTTCAAAAGACGAATGTTACCCAACTTTTGAAAAGGTTTTAGAAATCGCCAAATTCGATACAACTGTTTTGAAATGCTTTAGAGTTTATTCTCCAAGAATTCCAAGTGTTGATTTGTGCACCCGCTTTAAAAAGAAAAATTTTATTTACATGTTTTCTTAACACTCACAAGTCCATATATTATCCAATATAATAGCTTAAGTACTATATTATACTTGGGTAATTCGGAAGGGTGTCACACTTAGTGGTATCAGAGCAAAAGCCAAATCCTGTAGTAGTGGAAGTAGTTCAGAAAGGTAGCCATCAACATCAAGCAGGTATCTCCAGGGCATGTACATTATTTTAAATGTTATTATTTTTCTTGTTGAGCTTTAGATACCCTTGATTTGTTTGTATCTTGTCTCTTTTGAGCACAAGACGCAATTGAATGTGAAGTTAGAATCTTAAGCTATAGCCTTAGCATAGGTGGTGTAATTGAAGTTTCTTTCGTTCAGCATATGTGACCATAAGCCCATAGCGCAGGTCTAATATGGCAACTAGAAACCAAAATCACACCAATGCGATGTTAGAAAGGATCACCACGGTGCTGGAAGCCATGCAGCGACAGTCTCAACAACCATCTCAACCGGTTAACCCGCCTCATCAGTGTAATGTGGGTAACGCTGAGGCGAAGACTCTGGTTGATTTTAGAAGTTGCAATCCGCCAAAGTTTGAAGGAGGATTTAAACCGGAAGAGGCCAATAAATGGATTCACACCATGGATAAGATTCTGAGAACGTTGGAGTGTTCTGATGCTCAGAAGGTGGTGTATGCAACATACATGTTGGAGGATGAAGCTGAGAATTGGTGGAATCACACGATGCAACTTCTGCAATATGAAGGAAGGGAAGTGAGTTGGGGTGTATTCATGGAGAAGTTTCTCCATAAGTATTTCCCTGAGGATCTAAGGAGAAAAAAGGAGGTAGAATTCTTGCAGCTGAAGCAAGGTAATATGAGTGTGGGTGAGTACGCGGCCAAGTTTGAGGAACTTATGAAGTACTCTCCATATTATCAGAACAATCCGGATGAAAGAAGCAAATGCATTAAGTTTGAAGGAGGCTTGAGGCCCAAGTTGAAGTCGATCTTCAGTTATCAACGGATTCAAAGCTTTCCTGCACTTGTGGATATGTGTAGGATGTATGAAGATGACACAAAGGCTGAGGAGGTGCAAGTCTCGGAAAAGAAGGACAATCAGAACTATGGACCTCAAAGACGTAAAGGTTTCAACAACCGAGGCAAAGGTCCGTATGATCGCCGAGGGAAAGGCAAGGGAAAAGCTGGTGAGTCTGATGGAAGGAATTATCGGAGCGAGGCTCCATTCTGCGACAAGTGCAAGCGCAACCACTATGGCCGTGTATGCTGGGGAACAAGTGGCTGCTTCAACTGTGGAAAGCCGGGACATTTTGCAAGGGATTGCAAGGAACCGGTCAAAGCCAATTCAAGAGGGACTGCGGAGAGGCCTATGGCTCAAGGAAGGGTTTTCACCCTTAATGGTGTGGAAGCAAGCCGATCCTCTGATCTGGTGCAAGGTAAATACTTGCTTAATGGTCAGTCTTGTCATGTCTTGTTTGATTCCGGCGCTACGCATTCATTTGTTTCATATGAATGTGTGAAACGGTTAAGTTTGTCTGTGTCTGAATTACCTTATGTTTTGCAAGTGGAAACTCCTACCAATGCTCCTGTTGTAGTTTCTAGAGCATGTCTTAACTGCTGTATAGAAGTGTTAGGACAAACCTCTAAAGTAGATTTGATCTGTTTACCCTTGGCACAATTAGATGTGATCTTGGGAATGGACCGGTTAAGTCAAAACCAAGTGATCATTGATTGTGATAGAAAAATAGTGACCTATAGAAACCCAAAACCTTCCGGCTACGTGTGTCTGTTCAGCACTGAGGTGGAAGAGAATGGTCCAAGGATGGAAGAGATTCCTGTTGTCAGAGACTTTCCGGAGGTATTTGCTGATGAGATCCCTGGTTTGCCACCAAGAAGAGAGATTGAATTTGGTATTGATCTAGTTTTGGGAGCTGGTCCCATTTCTATTGCTCCTTATAGAATGGCACCACCGGAAATGGCTGAAATGAAGAAGCAGATTGAGGAGCTGTTGCAGAAGCAGATGATCCGACCAAGTGTGTCGCCTTGGGGTGCTCCGGTTTTGTTCGTCAAGAAGAAAGATGGTAGCATGAGGATGTGCATCGACTACCGACAACTGAATAAGGTCACCATCAAGAACAAGTATCCATTGCCGAGGATAGATGACCTTATGGATCAAGTGCGAGGAGCTTCGGTATTTTCCAAGATTGATT
This sequence comes from Crotalaria pallida, assembly GCA_037953625.1. Taxonomy (NCBI): domain Eukaryota; kingdom Viridiplantae; phylum Streptophyta; class Magnoliopsida; order Fabales; family Fabaceae; genus Crotalaria; species Crotalaria pallida. Next base: position 84,713,142 of record CM075652.1, read on the forward strand.
TGAGGTCGGGGTACCATCAGATCAGGATAAGAGAAGAGGATATCTCTAAGACTGCATTTCGATCTCGATACAGACATTATGAGTATGTCGTGATGCCGTTCGGATTGACTAATGCACCAGCTATCTTTATGGACTACATGAATCGAATCTTTAGACCTTATTTAGATTCATTCGTGGTTGTGTTCATTGATGATATCCTTATTTACTCTAAGAGCCCGGAGGAGCATGCTGAACACTTGAGGATAGTGTTGAGTATCCTGAAGGAGAAGTAGCTGTACGCCAAACTTAGAAAGTGTGAGTTCTGGCTGAAGGAGGTTAAGTTCTTGGGGCATGTGATTTCGGATAAAGGAATAGCCGTTGATCCGACGAAAGTAAGATCGGTTTTGCAATGGGAGCAACCGAAGTCGGTCACGGAGGTGAGAAGCTTTCTGGGTTTGGCTGGTTACTACAGAAGATTCATTGAAGGTTTCTCGAAGATTGCACTGCCTCTGACGAAGTTGACTCGGAAAGATCAACCATTTCTATGGGATGAGAAGTGTGAAAGGAATTTTCGGGAGTTGAAGGAAAGGTTGACATCGTCTCCTGTATTGATTCTGCCCGATACATAGAAGAGTTTCGATGTGTATTGTGATGCATCGAAACAAGGTCTTGGGAGTGTTTTGATGCAAGAAGGGCAAGTCGTCGCCTATGCCTCGAGACAGCTAAAAGTTCATGAAATGAACTATCCAACCCATGATCTGGAGCTGGCAGCTGTGGTGTTTGCGTTAAAGATCTGGAGGCACTATCTCTATGGCACTACGTTCCGGGTGTTCAGTGACCATAAGAGTTTAAAGTACCTCTTCGATTAGAAAGAGTTGAATATGAGGCAGCGTCGATGGATGGATTTTTAGAAGGACTACGAGTTCGAGCTCCATTACCATCCTGGGAAGGCCAATGTTGTGGCAGATGCATTGAGTAGAAAAGAAATGCACATCAGTGTAACGATGGTTAGAGAAGCTGCGTTGATAGAGGAGTTCCGGGATTTAAGCCTGACGATGCAAGTAGAGCCGACGAGTATTAAGATGGGGATGTTGCAGATTGCTAATGAGTTTCTGCAAAGGATTCGAGAATTGCAACACAAGGATAATAAGCTTATGGAAAAGAAGAAGTTGATGCAAGAAGGTAAGGAGTTGGAAGTTCAAGAAGGGAAGGATGGAATCCTGCGTTTTAAGACAAGGATATGTGTCCCTGATGATTTGGAAGTAAGAAGAATGATTCTGAATGAAGCGCATAAGAGTAAGATGAGTATGCATCCAGGAGCTACCAAAATGTACCAGGACTTAAAGAAACTATTTTGGTGGCCTGGTTTGAAGAAGGACGTAGCTGAATATGTGGCACGTTGTTTGGTGTGTTAAAAGGCGAAAGTGGAACATCAAAGGCCAGGAGGAGAGTTACTTTCTTTGGAAGTTCCCGTATGGAAATGGGATAGTATCTCGATGGATTTTGTGTCAGGATTGCCAAGGACATCTACTGGTCATGATGCAATCTTGGTGATCGTGGATTGTTTGACCAAGTCGGCGCATTTCATTCCCGTGAATATGCGCTACTCGTTGGAAAAGCTCACCCAGTTGTACATCAAGGAAGTTGTTCGTCTGCATGGGGTACCGTCAAGTATGTAAATTCAATGCTCCTAATTATGGTGATTATATTTTGATGATGACAAAGTAATTAACAAATCAAGTCTTGAAGACATTGCAACATTCACAACAACAACAAGTCAAGAGAAGAAGACAAGTGCCCAATCATTCTCAATCAAATATTAATTGTAAATTTCTAATTTATGTTGAGAGTGGTTGAGAGTGGGTAGAAATAGTTAGTCTCTTCTAGGAATAAATTTTTATATGATTATTAAGTTAAGATTAACCAAAATTAATACTTGAGAAGAAAAATAAAATTGAAAAATAATTTTTCCCATATCTGATCAAAATACTCGAGTATTTTGAGAAAGACTCGAGTATATACTCGAGTATTTTTAAAACACTCAAGTATTTGTGCCAGGTCAGCAAAAATGACCGTTAGTCTTGTTCGTGCACCAGTTCACTCGTGACCGACCAAAAAGACTCGAGTATTTTCAAAAGACTCGAGTATTTTTGTCCAGTCAGCAAAAATGAACGTTGGAGAGACTTCAAAACCCATTGGAGGGCACTTTGAAGTCCAACCAACCCAAGAGAGCATTTCTGAACTTGATTGTAAAATTTCTCTTTGATTTTGTGCAAGAACAAACAAGACAACATAATCATAATTGACTTCAAGCTTTCATATTTCCTCTTCTCAAGTGTTAATCCCCAAAAAGCTCAACTTCTCACTCATATTGTCATTTTATTCCAAGTTGAGTTTTAGGCCTCAATTCATACATTGAGCTGTGCTTATTTGTGCTAATCCATTGTGAGATTAGTAATACACATACAAAAAGCTTGATTATTCAAAGTCTTCGATTGTTCCCAAGCAAACCCTAAGTGGCTTAGGGTGTTGAAAGTCTTGAGAGGTTCTCAAGCACAAGACTAGGAGGTTCCTAGCCCGGTGGAGTTTCTTGAAGGGAGTTCAAGGAAGCTTTGTGAAGAGTTCTTCAATCACCGGAATCAAATTGGGGTAGAAATCAAGAGTTTGGTACACTCTTGAAGGGTTAGGTTGAGTGAGGCCATTCTCAAGCAATCCTTTGTAATTTCTAACAATTTGATTATTAGTAGAAACTCCTAAGTGATTAGGAGGACTGGATGTAGCTCATTGTTGGAGTGAACCAGGATAAAATTGCTTGAGTGTTGGGTTATTGCTTTTAATCTACTTTCTAGCTCAATAGACTTAAGTCATTTCAATCAATTAGGATTTATACAATTAGGTAGCAAGTTCAAGGAATCTTTGTGTTAAAAGTTATTTAGATTGCTTGCTATTCTGTTGGATAAGTTCCTGTTTATTATTGAATTGATTTGAGTTAAATTGCTGAATTTTCGTTTCTGGTTTTTCTGCTATCTGATAGGAAAAACTCGAGTTGTTCATCCTGAAAAACTCGAGTATTTTACAAAAGACTCGAGTCTTTTGTGTCTGATTCCAGAAAATTCAGTCTTAGCTTCATTCTTCAATTGTTAGTCCAAATATTTGGTATTAGTGCTTCAAATTACTATTCACCCCCCTCTAGTATTTGCTTAGCCCGCTTGTTGGTTTCCAACAAGTGGTATCAGAGCTCGGTTGAAAGATCGAGTGTAACAACTTTTTCGAAAAAGATCCTTTTGGAAACTAAATGGGCTCTAGCAATAACTTTGGTGGAGAAGGAGCTTCAATAAACCGTCCTCCACTATTTAATGGTGAAGGATATGTTTATTGGAAAACTCGCATGAAAGTTTTTATTGAAGCAATTGATATGGATATTTGGGATGCAATTGAAAATGGTCCTTTCATTCCCAAAAAGAAAATAAATGAAGAAATTGTTGAAATTCCAAGGAGTAGTTGGAATGATGATGAAAAGAGAAAAGTCTCATTTGATTTAAAAGCTAAAAACATCATCTTTTCGGCTCTATCCCATGATGAATTTTATAGAATTTCCCAATGTAAATCGGCAAAAGAAATGTGGGATACTTTGCAAGTCACACATGAGGGAACAAGTGAGGTTAGAGATGCAAGATTGAATTCTCTAACTCACGAATATGAATTGTTCCACATGTTGCCAAATGAAACCATTAGTGACTTGCAAAGGCGATTCTCTCACATTGTTAATCATTTGATTTCCTTGGGAAAAGTATTTCGCAATGGTGAAACTACTAACAAAATTCTAAGATGTCTTGATAGGAGTTGGCAACCCAAGGTAACCGCCATCAAGGAATCAAGAGACATAAATAGCATGGACTTAGCCACTTTGTTTGGCAAACTCCAAGAGCATGAGATGGAGCTTACAAGACTTGGGATGCATGAGGAATCGGACAAAAAGAAAAAGAGCATAGCACTCAAAGCTTCAACCAAAGCTACAAAAGAAGTTGAAGAATGCTCTACAAGTGGAGATTCCGATGGTGAACCAAATCAAGAAGAATTTGGGATGTTTGTGAAAAGATTCAACAAATTTTTCAAAGGGAAGAAAGGTGGATCTTCAACCAATTTCAAGAGAACCAAAGACTCCAAACAAAGAGAAAAGAGTACCAATGATGGAGTTAAGTGTCATGAATGTGGTGGGGTTGGTCACATAAGAATGGAATGTGCCACATTCTTGAAGAAGAATGACAAGAAGACCCAAGAGACCAAAGGGAAGCGTGCATACATTGTTTGGGATGCACCGGAGAAGAGCAATGAATCATCTTCAAGTAGCTCCGGTGATGAAAATGCAAACCTTTGTCTCATGGCCAAGAACAATCATGAGTCCTCATCAAGAGCTAATCATGGCATGAGTGAAAGTGATGATGAGGTAACCTCTAGCTCTTCTTGTTCATCTTCAAACTCCATTTCATATGATGATTTGCAAGAAGCCTACAATGAAATGTTAATTCAATTTAAAAGGCTTGCTAAAATTAATAAGGAAAAAGGAAAGAAAATTTTGGAGTTTCAACATGAAATTGATGAATTGCAAAAATCTATAAATGAGTTGAAACTTCAAAATGAATCCTTGGAACTTATTAATTCTAGTCATCAAAGTGATTGTGCAAATCATGAGGAAATTATCACTTCATGTGAGAGATGTGATGAACTTGAAAAAGAAGTGAAAGAGTTGAAAAACAAACTCACAATCTCACATAGTGATAGAAACCTCAACCGGTTGTTGAACTCTCAAAGACATAATCACAACAAAACCGGTTTAGGATATGTTCATAAAAAGGACAAAAAGTACAAGGTGGTTGGAACATTTTCTAAGAAAAACTCATCAAAGAGACCAACTTGTACTTATTGTGGAAAAGTTGGACATATCAACATTGAGTGCCATATTAAGAAGTTTGAAATGAATAGGGGCACTTATATGTGGATTAAGAAGGGAGAAAGTCCCAACACTAACCCTAAGGGACCCAACATTGTTTGGGTACCCAAATCGAACAAGTGATTTCATATTGTAGGTGTGCCTTCGAACGGGAAAGGAATTGTGGTATCTAGATAGTGGATGTTCGAAGCACATGACGGGAGATAAGCGACACTTCATTGAGCTTACTCCAAAGGAAAAGGGTTATGTCACTTATGGGGACAACAACAAAGGTAAAATCCTTGGTATTGGTAAAATCGGAAACTCTTCAAACTTGATTATTGATAATGTGCTCTATGTTCAAGGATTAGAACATAATCTCTTGAGCATAAGCCAATTATGTGATATTGGTAATCATGTAGTTTTTACCTCTACCCATTGCCTCATTAAAAGTGACAAAGATGAATCAATCAAATTTGTTGGTAGAAGGTCAAATAATACTTACTTAGTTGATTTGAACAAAGTCACTTCTTTGGTCTCTACTTGTTTAGTGAGCAAAGAAAATGACACTTGGTTATGGCATCGTAGGACCGCTCATATAAATGTAAACCAATTGAAGAAAATACAATCTAAAGATCTAGTAGTTGGTTTACCAAAGCTAAATTTTTCTATTGAAGGTGTTTGTTCTCCTTGCAAGAAATGTAAACAAACCAAAAACACCTTTGGATCAAAAATGGTGATGTCCACATCAAGGCCATTAGAAATGCTCCATATGGACTTGTTTGGACCATCACAAGTAAAAAGCTTTGGTGGCAACTATTATGCATTGGTGATTGTTGATGACTTCTCTAGGTTTACATGGACTTTATTTTTAACTACTAAGAGTGAGACCTACAAATCTTTTAAACATCATGTCAAACTTTTGCAAAACCAAGTAAATCAAAAAGTAATTATTATTCGAACCGATCATGGTGGTGAATTCGAAAACCACAAATTTGATAGATTTTGTGCTAAAAATGGTATTGAGCACCAATTCTCCGCACCAAGTACTCCGGAGCAAAATGGAGTGGTAGAGCGGAAAAATAGGGTGCTAGAGGAATTTGCTAGAACCATGTTAAATGATTCTCAAGTACCTCAATATTTTTGGGCCGATGCCGTTAATACGGCTTGTTATGTTTTAAATCGTATTTTGATAAGGCCCTCTTTGGATAAAACCCCCTATGAACTTTACAAGGGAAGAAAGCCAAATATATCTCATTTTCATGTCTTCGGATGCCAACTTTTTGTTTTAAATAATGGAAAAGAACACCTTGGCAAGTTTGATTCCAAATCCGATGAAGGCATATTTTTAGGCTATTCTTCTCATAGTAAAGCTTATAGAATTTTCAATAAAAGAAATTTAACTATTGAGGAATCAATTCATGTGGTTTTTAATGAGTCTTCGAAAGAAGATAGTGTTTTATGTGATGCTAGTGAAGATGGCATTGATTTTTCAAAAGAAGAAAAGAGAGAGAGAAATCAAAAGTTGATGAAGGAGAAGTAAGGGAAGAACTTCCTCCAACTTGGAAATCGGTCAAGGCTCATCCTATAGACAATGTCATAGGAGATATGTCAAAGGGATTACTTACTCGTAGGTCTATTCAAAACATTTGCCACTATGTCTCTTTTGTTTCTCAAATTGAACCCGATTCAATTAAAAAGGCCATTGAGGATGATCATTGGGTTCTTGCTATGCAAGAAGAATTAAACCAATTTGAAAGAAATGAAGTTTGGGTTTTAGTCCCTAAACCCGATGATCATACCATAATTGGTACTAAATGGATTTATAGAAACAAACTTGATGAATCCGGGTTGATTATAAGAAACAAAGCTAGACTAGTAGCTCAAGGGTACAACCAAGAGGAAGGTATCGATTATGATGAGACCTTTGCTCCGGTTGCGCGTCTTGAAGCTATCCGAATTTTACTTGCTTTTGCTTCAATCATGAAATTCACTTTATATCAAATGGATGTTAAAAGTGCTTTCTTGAATGGGTTTATAAATGAAGAAGTGTATGTCAAACAAACCCCCGGTTTTGAAAATAGTGAATTTCCAAACCATGTTTATAAATTGAAAAAGGCACTCTATGGATTGAAACAAGCTCCTAGAGCTTGGTATGATCGATTGAGTTCCTTTCTATTAGAAAACAAGTTTCAAAGAGGGAAGGTTGATAATACACTATTTATTTATAAAACCAAAGATGACATATTGTTAGTACAAATTTATGTTGATGATATCATATTCGGTGCTACTAACGTGTCTCTTTGTAGAAAGTTCTCAAATTTGATGAAAAAGGAATTTGAAATGTCAATGATGGGAGAACTTAAGTTCTTCCTAGGCTTACAAATAAAGCAAGTCAAGGAGGGGATATTTGTGCATCAAGGGAAATATTGCAAAGAGCTCCTTGCGAAATTCGGATTGGACAAGTGCAAGGAAGCCTACACTCCAATGAGCACATCATGCTACCTAGACAAGGATGAACAAGGTACACCGGTTGATGTTAGTAAGTATAGGGGTATGATAGGTAGTCTCCTATATCTCACTGCATCTAGACCGGATATTATGTTTAGTGTATGCATGTGTGCTAGGTTTCAAGCTAATCCTAAAGAATCTCACCTATCCGCAGTTAAACATATATTTAAGTATCTAAAAGGAACAATTAACACTGGTTTATGGTATCCTGCTGATGCCAATCTTAGTTTAGTTGGTTACTCGGATTCCGACTTCGCGGGATGCAAGCTTGATCGCAAAAGCACCAGTGGTACTTGCCATTTCTTGGGAAGTTCATTGGTGTCTTAGTTTTCGAAAAAGCAAGCTTGTGTCGCTCTTTCTACCACCGAAGCGGAATATATCGCAGCCGGTAGTTGTTGTGCTCAACTGTTATGGATGAAACAACAATTATCGAATTTTGGTTTGAAACTTGAAGATATTCCGATTAGATGCGATAACACGAGTGCAATCAATTTGACTAAGAATCCGATGTATTACTCTAGAACTAAACACATTGAAATAAGACATCACTTTTTAAGAGATCATGTACAAAAGGGTGATTGCACAATTGAATTTGTTAGTACCACAAATCAATTAGCCGACATTTTTACAAAACCTCTACCAAGGGACACCGTTTATCATATTAGGAGAGAACTTGGTATTTTAGATGAAGCTAACATAGGCTAATTGCATTGTGTGTCATTTTTGGAAAATCACTATTTTTAGTCTTACTCCAATGTGTTCTTGATTCTTAGGTAAATTGCCCTTGATGATATTTGAAATAGTATGTGTTAATTGTATGTGATTCTAGACTGTATTCCATGTTGTTAGTGAAGTATCTTGTGTTTGTTTTGTGTTTGGATTTTAAAACTGTGTTTTTAGTCCTGTACTGTCAAAAATACTCGAGTTTTTCTAAAAAGACTCGAGTATATTAATTCCAAAATTAAATCAGTTTTAATTGAAAAAGTTTTTGAGCAGGTCTGATGGAAAATACGCGAGTCTTTTTGAAAAGACTCGAGTCTTTTGTGCCTAAGGAAAAATCAGCTCTCGGCCAACACTCGAGTGATTTCCATTTCACTCGAGTGAATCACAGGTTTATGAAAATCCATCTTTCGGCCAACACGCGAGTGAATTCAATTTCACGCGAGTGTTTTTATCCTGAAAAACACGAGCGTGTTTTTAAATTCACTCGAGTGAATTCGTCAGTTATAGTCTGATGCTGCTGCGATCTTTCCAGAACTGCTCGAACTTTTCTCTTCTCTCTCGGTTTTCTCATATCTCTCTCCTCAAAACTCAGATTTTACTCAAAGTTTTGCCAAATCTTACTAGTTTTTCATCCTCTAAACTCTTCTCTCGGTTTTATTCTCCTCCAGATGCTCCAGCTCCTTCGATGTTTTGATGATGTTGACCTTTGGATTTTATCTTAGTTTTCATTATGTTTTCATCATGTTGGTCTTTGTTACATTTTCTGTATTGTGAGAACTTGGTGTTTTGAGACTTTGGGTTTATTATTGCACCTTTGATTTGGACCTTTTATGATGTTATTATGTTAATGAATTTGGTTTTCACTATGGTGTATGTGTAAAGCTTCAGGGGGAGCTCTTTATCTTTATTGTTATTATTTCTCTGTTTTATTGCATAGTTGGTTTGGGGTTTCCAATTATGCACCTCTCCTCCCTTGATCTTTTTTCTAAATTGTTACATCTTTTTGGCGTATGACAAAAAGGGGGAGAGATGTTATACACTTGTCTTGATCTTGTTGCTACTAAATTTCTTTAATTATGGTATATACTCCGAAAATTGTTGAATACTCTAATACCATAGGCTTGGTGCTAAAATTAAATTGTCATAACCTCTTGCACAAGCTGAATTTTTAGATAGGTGAAAAGTATCATATAGTGAGGGGGAGTTGCATCTTCAAGTGGATTCAAGCTCAACAAATGGTACAAGTGTTAATTATTTTGTCATCACCATAAAGGGGGAGATTGTAAATTCAATGCTCCTAATTATGGTGATTATATTTTGATGATGAAAAAGTAATTAACAAATCAAGTCTTGAAGACATTGCAACATTCACAACAACAACAAGTCAAGAGAAGAAGACAAGTGCCCAATCATTCTCAATCAAATATTAATTGTAAATTTCTAATTTATGTTGAGAGTGGGTAGAAATAGTTAGTCTCTTCTAGGAATAAATTTTTATATGATTATTAAGTTGAGATTAACCAAAATTAATACTTGAGAAGAAAAATAAAATTGAAAAATAATTTTTCCCATATCTGATCAAAATACTCGAGTATTTTGAGAAAGACTCGAGTATATACTCGAGTATTTTTAAAACACTCGAGTATTTGTGCCAGGTCAGCAAAAATGACCGTTAGTCTTGTTCGTGCACCAGTTCACTCGTGACCGACCAAAAAGACTCGAGTATTTTCCAAAAGACTCAAGTATTTTTGTCCAGTCAGCAAAAATGAACGTTGGAGAGACTTCAAAACCCATTGGAGGGCACTTTGAAGTCCAACCAACCCAAGAGAGCATTTTTTAACTTGATTGTAAAATTTCTCTTTGATTTTGTGCAAGAACAAACAAGACAACATAATCATAATTGACTTCAAGCTTTCATATTTCCTCTTCTCAAGTGTTAATCCCAAAAAGCTCAACTTCTCACTCATATTGTCATTTTATTCCAAGTTGAGTTTTAGGCCTCAATTCATACATTGACTTGTGCTTATTCTTGCTAATCCATTGTGAGATTAGTAATACACATACAAAAAGCTTGATTATTCAATGTCTTGGATTGTTCCCAAGCAAACCCTAAGTGGCTTAGGGTGTTGGAAGTCTTCAGAGGTTCTCAAGCACAAGACTAGGAGGTTCCTAGCCCGGTGGAGTTTCTTGAAGGGAGTTCAAGGAAGCTTTGTGAAGAGTTCTTCAATCACCGGAATCAAATTGGGGTAGAAATCAAGAGTTTGGTACACTCTTGAAGGGTTAGGTTGAGTGAGGCCATTCTCAAGCAATCCTTTGTAATTTCTAACAATTTGATTATTAGTAGAAACTCCTAAGTGATTAGGAGGACTGGATGTAGCTCATTGTTGGAGTGAACCAGGATAAAATTGCTTGAGTGTTGGGTTATTGCTTTTAATCTACTTTCTAGCTCAATAGACTTAAGTCATTTCAATCAATTAGGATTTATACAATTAGGTAGCAAGTTCAAGGAATCTTTGTGTTAAAAGTTATTTAGATTGCTTGCTATTCTGTTGGATAAGTTCCTGTTTATTATTGAATTGATTTGAGTTAAATTGCTGAATTTTCGTTTCTGGTTTTTCTGCTATCTGATAGGAAAAACTCGAGTATTTCAGAAAAGACTCGAGTTGTTCATCCTGAAAAACTCGAGTATTTTACAAAAGACTCGAGTCTTTTGTGTCTGATTCCAGAAAATTCAGTCTTAGCTCCATTCTTCAATTGTTAGTCCAAATATTTGGTATTAGTGCTTCAAATTACTATTCACCCCCCTCTAGTATTTGCTTAGCCCGCTTGTTGGTTTCCAACAAAGTATTGTGTCAGATCGCGACCCGAGGTTTACATCGAAGTTTTGGGAAGATCTTCATAGAGCTTTGGGTTCAAAATTGAAGTTAAGTTCTGCATACCATCCTCAGACTGATGGTCAAATGGAGAGGACTATTCAGTCACTAGAGGACATTTTGCGAGCCTGTGCGTTGGAAGGTCAAGGGAACTGGGAACAAATGTTACCACTCGTGGAGTTCACTTACAACAACAGTTACCACACGAGCATTGGAATTGGACTATTTGAAGCTTTGTATGGGAGAAAGTGCCAGACGCCGTTATGCTGGTTTCAAGTAGGGGAGAGTTCTCTGGTTGGGCCAGATTTTGTGCAAGAGACCACGGAACAAATCAAGATGATACAAGAGAAGATGAAGACGGCTCAGAGTAGGCAGAAAAGTTATACTGATAGGAGGAGGAAACCTTTAGAGTTCGCCGAAGGAGACCATGTATTCATTAGAATAGTACCAACAAAAGGTGTTAGTAGAGCCTTGAAAACCCAGAAACTACCACCTAAGTTTATTGGTCCCTATCAAATCCTCAAAAGAGTCGGCCCAGTAGCTTATCAGTTAGCCCTGCCTCCGTCATTAGCTAACCTTCACAATGTATTCCATGTGTCTCAGTTGAAGAGATATGTCCATGACCCCACCATTGTTCTTAGAATCCAACCTGATGACTTAGAAATTCATGAGAACCTAACCTTCAAAGTTGTACCAGTTCGCATTGAAGATCGAAGGATCAAGCAGCTTAGAGGGAAGGATATTCGTCTGGTCAAAGTCGTCTGGGTTTGTGGTGATGTGATAGAAGCCTCTTGGGAATTAGAGGATAAGATGCGTCAGGACTATCCTGACTTGTTGGTATAAATTGAATTTCGGGGACGAAATTCCTTGTAAGTGGGGGAGTAGTGTAACACCCCAAAATTTTAATCCCCGATTAATGAAATGTTAATTATAAATTAATTATAATTAATAATTTCTATATTAATCCTTGATTAAAATACGTGTTCATATAGTTAGTATATGTGTGTGAAGTGACTTAATAAATATAATAATGCATAAAATAAGTGTTTTGCATATTAGTCCCTGGGTTGGGACCTAGAAGCAATTATAGGAAAGATTTTGGAGGGAAAGTAAATAAAATTATTATTTTTCAAAATCTGGGCAAAATACTCGAGTATTATTCTGAATACTCGAGTATTCTGGGTAAACTTGCACGAGTTAGTGCGGTTGATGAGTCAACACCGAGTTATCATCGTTTTGACACGAAAACAACCTCCAAACCACGTCCCAATCTGCGTGTCGAGCTGCATGGATAGCTTGGCTATGTATTTAAACCCCTGGTTGATGCATCAACACCCCATTTTGCCAAATTCATGTGAAAATCGAGTATTAGGGTTCTAAAATCGTTTTTAACGATTCTTCTTCTCTGAGCCGAATTGAACCACAAATCAAACACTGATACGAAGCTCACATCTCGAGCTTTGTATAGAGAGTAAAATCGTGAGGATTGAGTGAGTGTGTTGGGAGAATTGGAGCTTGGAAGTGAAGCTGTTTCTGGTCAAAGTGTTGTCTGGAGCTTACTTCAATTTCGATTTCTGGTAAGCTCATGAATCCTTGAGTCTCAAATTCAGTTTCTTTAGTTAGTTTATGTTGCATAGGGTCTAGAAAATCTAATTTCCCCAATTCTTATCTCTGTTTCATGGGTGAACCAATTCGATTTTGGTGTTGCACTCAATCTGCTCTGCATGTTGGAGTTTAAAGTGTTTTTGGTGCTGTGGAGCTTTTCTTTGGGGATTCTCTGTTTGATTCACGTTTGAGAGGTAAGGGGAAGTAATTTTATTCACTAGATAGAGATTGAATTTCACTAATTTTGCTAGAGAGCCACCAAGAGGCTCTAAGGGCTTAGATTGAATAGGATCTTTGGTTTGGACACCAAGCTTTGCTCTAAAACTGTGTTGAGCAAGTTCTAAATCATGCATGCAAGCTTAAATGAACTTTATTTCATGAGAATTGTGCTTATTATGCGATTTGAGGTGTTGAGTTGTTAAAATGTGTATTTTATGCATGATTGATGAATCCTCTGTCAAATCTGTGTTTTGATATGAAATGAATGTTGTAACATGTTCAAATTATGTTATGTGTGCTCTGTTGATCCTTGGAATGGACTGGAAATGAGTAGAAATGAAATTGGTATGTTAAAACTATGATTTCAGTGTATTCTGCTGTGAAACACTCGAGTATTATACAGGGTACTCGAGTAAAATATCTTTGAAACAATGTAAATGAAGCAAGAACACTCGAGTATCATGTCTAGCACTCGAGTATCGAGCATGACCTGAGGACAAGTTAAGGCTAACCACTCGAGTCATTCAAGGTCACTCGAGTAATCTGGAAATCAAGATGAACACTCGAGTAACCTATGAACTACTCGAGTAATTTATTGAATTTGAAACCCAAATCCTCAGAAAGTCATGAACACTCGAGTAACTTTAATAACACTCGAGTAATCTGGAAAAGTTGATGAACACTCGAGTGTACTGAATTTTACTCGAGTAAATTGCCCAGAACCTGAAAGATACATTTTCAATTCTGACTCATTTAAGTTAAGGAATTAATAACAATAATCCAAGGGATCTAGACTTGAAGGGAATTGATTAATATGAGTATAACGTTTGGTGACGGTCCTTTTCGATAATAAAATAAGTCTAGGTGGCCTGTAAGATATTAATCAACTTCCTTTAAGTCTAAAGAATAAAGTGCATTCATTTTGGAGTTTGGATGGTAGGACGTATATCATGTTTTTGGTAAACATGTGGAGGGCCTCTGGGAGTGCCAATACGCTTGCTTGATGACACGTCGTTGACGTGGTCGGCTGAGTGGATGCCGATATGGTTATACCGTTTGGATGACGGGATATGCTCGGGTGGCATGGATTCCAAGCTTGTCGTGTACATTCTAGGTGAATGTACGAATTGTTGTATACTTAGGAATACAGCGCACTGTTGAGTGCTGGGTTGTCGGGGATGGACGTCAGAGAGTGACATAGAATGATGGAGATAGGCTTGAGAGCTAAATTCATGCATCATGCCACTCATTCAAATTAATTGTGATAAATGAAACAAGTATGGGCATCCTATTTGCATTCAATAACTGCTAAGTGCTATATGTGATTGTTATTTATGGATGCATATTTACATATTCATGGTGCATGATTTATTCTCTGTTGATTATGTGTATAGAATTGCTTACCCCTATGCCCTTGTAGGTGATGTCTCGTTACATTGCTTGCATCGAGATCTGGCCACTTCCTAGTGGCACATGGATCTATGAGGACCATCGTGCGGTGTTCGAGGGAGAGGTAGAGATTACCTTCTACCACCCGAACCCGTTGATGCGATTCCGTCCTCGTAGATTTAGGATTCCCATCATATACACTATGCACGTACCCCCGTTTTATACTTACCATGGACCACCTCCCATGCGACCAGCTCGCTCTTATCACAGTTTTCATTTTCGACCTACCCGCTCTCACCCTTTTACTTCGACAGTCGTCCGCGAGGAGACTCCCCCTTCTGATCCGAGGAGCCCAGTCAGGGTTTCACCATCACCTGACCCGGTACCCAGTGGTAGGGTACACTCTCCCTCGGATGAGATCAAGGAGGATCCGGTGGAGGACGAGAGTGGAAGCGAGCCTGTTGTGCATTCTACTGGGAGTGATTGGAGGGACGATGATCCCTAGGTATGTGCATAGGGTATGTGATGAGGATCAGAGGATCCGATGTGTGGATGCTATGGAGGAGATCTTGCTGCTGCTGTGTTGATGATGATGCTACTACCTTACTACTTTTGCTTCTTGGAGACTACTGCTATCACTACTACTACTACATCTGATGCTGCCAGATCTACGTGACCACCCTTAGAGTTATATTTTGGTTATGTATATATGTTGTAGATATACTTTTGGAGTACTCTAGGGTTTTGGTTACACTGCTATGTAGATCTGTTGATGGACTTGTATATTTTGGAACTTGGAGACTCTGATGTTGGGCTATGTACTTATGACTTTCCTATATATAAAATCTATGTTTATATTCCTATCCATGGCATAGTCCGATAATTTCCGCTTACTCTGATTTAATCTATTTGAGAGTTCGGCTGTGAAAACTATTCGATGGTATCAGTTTTATCAAATAAAGCAAGGGTAGCTTCAGTTGTGTTCTATGATATAAATACGATTTCAAAAGACGAATGTTACCCAACTTTTGAAAAGGTTTTAGAAATCGCTGAATTCGATACAACTGTTTTGAAATGCTTTAGAGTTTATTCTCCAAGAATTCCAAGTGTTGATTTGTGCACCCGCTTTAAAAAGAAAAATTTTATTTACATATTTTCTTAACACTCACAAGTCCATATATTATCCAATATAATAGCTTAAGTACTATATTATACTTGGGTAATTCGGAAGGGTGTCACAAAATGTATAATTTGAAAATATGAAAATTTAGTTTTGATTTTGAGGTTTTCTAATCTTTATTTTTGGTACAGTAAACTGTACGAGTTTACATGTTGTGGAATTGGAAAAGTTATTTTTAGACCTACAATTATTTATTTAACTTAATAATAACTTTTATTATGAAAATATACATTTTAAGATCATTTCATTGGCTGCACCGTCTAGTTTTTATGTTCAGATATTATTTTGAAATTTTTGATTTAGGTTTAGCTTGTTTTGATTGGATGAAGAGGTGGTGAGTTATGTAGGAATAAATGAAAAATCATTCCCTCTTTCTCTCTCTTAACATGTCGTCCAAGTGATTGGAGTAGTCAAATACTAAGTTTGAATCTTTCAATGGAATCAAGAGTAGCCATTAATGTCATCACACAAATAACCTTGCAACATAACTTCTCTCATAACTCCCAATGACTAAAAGAAAATTTTGACCTCTCATACTGCCCCATTTCACACGCCCCTCTCTCTCCCTAGAAGTATATTCCGTTTTTATTTTCCTATTCTATGAAGAGAAATCTCAAATAATATTCTTACTCTTCCAAGCAAACAAAGAACAAAAATTCTCTCCCTTCCTATAAGGCCAAAACCGTGAGAAACATAGGATAGGAGTCAAGGAGAATTTCTTTTGGATGGAGTCTTTGGTGTCTTGTTGGTGCTAATCTCATTTTAGAAGTTGAGGTATTTTTAAAACCATTGTGTTATATATATATATATATATATATATATATATATATATATTATGCATTTGTTTTAATTAAAAATGAACTTTTTTTTATTCTAAACTTTTACAATCCTCATGTTCTTATTTCTAAAATAATTGTACAATCTTCACTATACTATTATTCGTTTTTAACCTCATGTTCTTTTTTTTTTTGAGTTTTTATGGGTTGTATGATTTTAAGAGTTTATCAACTTTTATCACCTATTTCTATTCCTAAAAAGAAATCTCTAAGTTTTTATTTGGTTTATGACTATGACTATGACTATTTTTATGTGTATATGTTGTTTCTAAAGAGTTACGTTGAAATTCTTAATAAAATCATTTTTTGGTAGCACAATTTATATTAGTATCTGTAGCGAATATGAATATAATTGCATAACTATGTGTTTTGTTTATATGTTAAAAAATCTTTAAAAGAAATGAATATATGTGACGATGTATTTTATTTTATGGTCAAAAGAATAAGATTAAAAAGGGTCTCAAAGGATGTTCAAAAATCCAAAGAAAAATAATTTTTTTCCCTCTTTATCTAATGATGGACGAATATTTTTTTTTTCTTTGCGTAGTGGATTGTATGATTTTATTGGTATGAGAAAAATATATGTAGTTGATGTAAGACCCACCGGGATTCCCGAAATTTTTATGCAAATTATATAAATAAAATAATGTATGAATGTTGATGTATTTTTTTTTATTATTTTGATATTTAAGGAAAAAAAGTAAAATGGTAATTTTACCCCATATTATGAAATTTTATGAAATTAATTAGAATATGAAAATAAATTCAGAAATATGAATTTTATGAATTTTTGGTATTTTTATGTATTTTAAATAAAAAGAAATAGAATTAAAATCATTTTATAGGGAAAAGAAATAAAATAAAATATTTTGAAATTTTGAACTGGTTAATCGATTAAATGGGGATTTAATCGATTAACACGAGACAACAAAACCCTGAATATTAGGTTTTGGATGATTCAAGCCACGAATTCACCCAAATTCGCCACCTCCCGCTTGCCCCAAGTAGTGGGAACGGTGGAGGACGCGTGAATGAAGTTGGGAAGCAGTGGAATTGGATTATAAGGGCTTAAGGTTGATGAAAACTCTCTCTTTCCCTCACATGCTCTGTTTTTCGTTGAAATTAACCACCCACTGTTCGTGATTGATTGCTCTCACTACAAAACACCACAATCCGAGATCAACCCATCATTTAAAACCTTGCAACACCCTCTTCGAATTGATACCAAATTCATAACCTAACTCCCTCTGTACAAAAAGTTATTCTCCAGTGAAGTTGAGCTCTCGAACATGTGAAGTTCAGAATCTAATTCATGGAACTCACTTTGGGCTCTTATCGTGGTAAGCATAGGCTACCATTTAAGCTCAAATTCATTTTATCTTAAAGTCCTTGTTGCATAGAATAAAACCTAATATTTTTCCCCAATTTATTTGTCCAATTTGTTGCTGAAAATTCCTGGGGAAATCACCTTGTTGGACGGTTCGTGACTGAAAATGGTGTGAGTGGTCAGTTGGATTTTCTGCAAACTCTCAGCCTTCAAACCCTTTGTTCAGTATCTATAGGTAAGGGAGAAGTTACCTAAACACTAGAGTGGGTTTTAATAAGCTAAAAATGTAGGAACCATTAAAGGTTCAATGAGCAACGTAATTGGAAATGGGAATTCAACTTGGAGGTATGAAACTGATTAAGGACTGATTGGAATTACTTCTATATGATTTACTCTTGCTCACAGAATGTTTAAATTGAATCAAAACTGAAAGGAATCAAATTTGATAAGTGAAGGTGTTAAAACTTGAAGTTTATGCATAATTGAGAATTTGTATGTTTCTCTGATGATTTGATGTTGTTTGATTGATGAAACTTGTGTAAATATGTGTGAATAATTTTTGTATTATGTTAGAAGCGAAAGGAAATGAGTTATTATTGAATTGATGTTGGAAAAGCCATTTTCAATGTTTTTCTGTAGGATTTAATCGATTAACGGGCTGGATTAATCAATTAAATCAAGTTTGAAAATATCAGGAAAAATCATTTTTGCAGTGTTTAATCGATTAAATCAATATTTAATTGATTAATTGAGCCCAAAATTGCCTAAACATCAAATTAATGATATCTTGAACATATTGAATGATTATGGATTAAAAATAATTATTTTGGGAAGTATGTTTATGAATATTTGGATGCTTAAAGGGATAATTTTTAATTAATTTTTTTTTGCAACTAATTATATCCAAATCTAATATATACTACGACCACTTGGTGGACTATTACCCCAGTGGCATTGCCTAACCCCATTTGTCGGACTATTACCCCAATGGAATTTTTATTTAATTATTTAAAATCCATCACAGGTGGCTCTACCCGATGGAGTTCTTAATTCGGAATTTATAATATATCTTTACAACCATCAAAGGTGGCTATGCCAACGATGGAATATTTAATTTTTCATTATAACTTGGAATTACTGAATAATTACGAATTTATATTATCTTATAATAACCATCAAAGGTGGCCATGCCGCCAATGGAATTTCTAATTTTACTTTATGATTTGAAATTTATTTATAACATCGTATTATATATTTAGCCATCAAAGAGGCTATGCCCCGATGGAATAAGGATAAATCATGAATTAAATTTTACCTGAATGAAAATGGAATAAAGACGTGAAATTAACTCTGAATGAATGAAAAATGAATTATTGGACATTTGGAATAGTATTTGGATGTAAGGCAAAATGCCGCCTAAATTTCAAGGAAATAATGAAATGAACTGATAATAAGGATTGGTAATCAAAATATATTTGCATGCATATACATGGAATGTGTCCGGTTTACGCTGGTTGAGCCGCCCAGGAAGGCACTGCTCCCGCTAAATTGTGTTACCTTGAGAAATGAAAATGCTCCGACTCCATGCTGGTTGAGCCACCCAGGAAAGCACCGCTCTCGGTGAATCGTGATTCCCTAGGGATGGAAATGCTCTGATTCGATGTATTAGGTGGATGACTGGCCGTAACCAAATCTTGTCGAATCGTGATGCTTGGAATTAGGCATGCATCATACCACTAAATAAGAATTGAAAGAATGTGAAACGGGAATGTCATATGTACTTGCATTCTAAGTTGCTAGATGATTGTTGTGTTTGAATTTTCTAGCCTCTAATATACTCATTTGATAATGTGTTTAGCTATGACTTACTCCCTGCTCGTTTTGTTTGTTAGGTAATGGTTCAGAATCAAATCTACGTGGAGCTGAGGTTACTCCCTGAAGGAGAGTGGCACTAGGTGGGACGACTCATACTACTGGAAGGGGAAGTGGAGATTATTATCTACCATCTAAATCCTCTCCCTCAGCCGTGTCCCCTCAGATTGAGGATTCCCATAGTTTGCATCATACACATTTCACTTATCCTAGGTTGATAATGATAGACGGTGAACATTTCATATTTTGAGTTCCGAACCATACGCTCTGTGTTACACTTATGTTAATAGTTTTGATTAACACAGAGTCTAGTAGTAGATGATGAAAACGGAACTTATGTATTTTGGAGGAATGTTATAAATGATGTTAAATGATGTACATTATGAAGCAAGTTTAAAAATATATGAAAGAAGAATGTTTTGTTTCCGCAAATGTTGAATCGATTTTGTTAGAATCCTGAATGAATTTTATTTCTAAGATTTGAATAGTGGAATTCGAAAGAAAAAAATTGGTCGCTATTTTCGGAATAAGTTATTTAAAAGAGTTTAGAAAGTTGGGTCGTCACATTTGTGGTATCAGAGCAATGGTTCAACTCTCGGCCTTGGAGTGTGGCCCTACACACTAATTGTTGTGTTTTGTAGCCTTATAGTTTTGATTGAAGAAATAGAATAGCACAATCTAAATGAGTTTTTTTTTTGGATTCTGTAGGATTAAGATGGCTGCCAGAAACAACGCCAACATTACTGAGGCTTTAACCCGCATGGCTGCAGTGTTAGAAAACCTGAATCAGCCACGCCCTCCAAGTAATGGTACCCCGGCAGAGTTTCAAGGTCTAGATTCCTTTCGTAAGTGTGAACCCCCTAGCTTCTCTGGTGGTCGTTGTCCCGAGCGAGCTCAACATTGGATTGAGGAGATGGAGAAGATTTTTAGAACACTGACCTGCATGAAGATGCAGAAGGTCACGTTTGCTGCTTATATGTTGAATGGAGAAGCTGCAACCTGGTGGAACCAGACTCGACAGTTGCTAGATTATGAGCACAGAGAGCTCAATTGGGAAGCTTTCGCGGAAAAGTTTCTCGAGAGATACTTTCATGATGATGTGAGGCTCTAGAAGGAAATGGAATTCGTCGACTTGAAGCAAGGCAACCTATCTGTTGATTAGTATGCAAAAAAGTTTGAAGAGCTGACGAAATACTCGTCGTAAGTATGACAGTATGTGGCGAATGATCCCATGATTATTCTGCCCTACACGCCATGCAGGATTATTTTCTCCATTCAAGTCAATAATCAGTCTTTTTCTCTGTTTCAATGGCTCTTAGTTGCTTTGATGGATTGCTAGCTCTCTGAGGAAATTATGTAGCACCACGAAGTGGTTATTGTAGTCCATGTCTGCATCGTTTGCAACTTTCCTTGTAACTATGAGATTGATCAAATTCCTGGTGGTTAAATCATAGACAACTGTCATTGCATTCCTACCATCCTCATCTACGTTACACAGTATTGCCCATCATATATCAATTAGGATAGCAACAGAGGTCCTTTGGTCTTCAGGAATTAGTCCTAGATCCCTGAAGCACTCCCTCTCGTTGATGGAATACGTATTTTCCAACATATCTAAACTTTGTTGTAGGTGATAAAGCAAGTCAGTATTACTTGTCCCCAGAATGGAGAGATTTTGTAACCGTTCCTTCATGTCTTGCCATACCTCAAAAGGCTGCTTACGAAGTGATCCATCGATGACTTCAAGCGCCAGTGGTGAACCCTTGCAACCTTTCACTACCTCATATACAATTTTATTGTCAGGAACGTATGAGGTGCTGCCTTTCAGTTGAGCAAAGTGATGGAAAAGGAATACTGTATGAGCCTGATCAAGTGGATCCAATTGACATGGGTTGCCCTCCCCTGATGTATATGCCCTTACAGCATGGAAGCAAAGATTTTCTTTAAGATTCCCTTTAGTAACGTGGAAGTATGAGGCTCTACACATATCCAAGAAGAAAACTGTCAGCTTGGTCTCATGCGGGTCCCGTGCACATGTAATTGAAAAGAGAGGCCTCTTTTGATGTGCAAAAATTCCCATGCACATGTCTTTAGTTGTCTTCCACTCACAAAAAGTCCCATTTTCTTTTGTTTCCATAACTGAGTCTTCTCTTGACAAAACTGCAGAGAATGTACAAGCACCCCATTGTTCTTTCTCCTTCGTAATGTTCGCACCAGAGTTAAAGGTTAAGGCGGAAACGGAGGTTGCCATGGCGGGGCGCGTGGTGGGGAAGGTGATGGCTCGCGACGAAGTATGAACCTCTCCTTCTCGTTCTCAGTGTTCTCGTCGGTGGCTAAGTCCAGCGGCGGAGACGGCGGCCTCCATGGCGGATCTCACGGTTTTCCACAAGGGCCCGCAAAGATCGCTTTCTCTCTTTCTTCTTCCTCACCAGAGGCGACTTCTGTTAGTGGAGAGAGAGACTCTTTTTGTCTCCCAGCGGTTTTGTCGGGGACGGTATCTACCAACAACCAAGGTGGTTCCCATGGCACAGTTTTGATTAAAGGCGTGGCGGTGGAAGACAAAGGCGGTGGTGTAGACGGCGACGTGCATTGTCGCGATTCCTTCTGCTGGATTGGTTCGCGGTGGTTATCTTGGGTGATTGTGTCCTTGATTGACATGGTCTTCACGATCGTCTCCGTCAATGGATCTAACGGCACCGCCATGATGTCGTTGATCATTGGTTCCAACGTACCGACTGCAGCATCAGCAAAATCAACCTGTTGCTCGACAACTGCCACGGTTGGAGTCATCTCACTAGCGGGTTCCAACCACATCAAATCTGCTTCGGCGTGTGCAGTGGTTTGAACCACAACTTCCTCGGTTGGTGGCATCATTGTAAGGAGGATGGGACAAGAAACCATTTCATCAACCTCCCCCATTGTGTTCTTCTCATGCACTGTGATTTTTTTTTTTGAGTTGAGTTAATTCTTGTCGAAACTGTTCACTCCTAGCTTGAGATTTCTTACAAATTTGAAATGTTCCAGCATATGGTTTTGAGTTCAAGCCACCATTGGGAATGCTGTCTCTCAGATTTGTTATGGAGTCTCTTAATTCTTGCATATCAGCAGCGTGGTTACGGTCTTTTTTGTGCATCAGTTCTAAGATTTGTTTCAACTCAGCAGAAACGGCATTATTAGCCATGGTGGAGAATGAAAGCACCAATGTAACAGTGAGGGAATTGTAATGTAACAGAGAACCAGATAAGAAGAAAAGAGGAATAGCTTTGAATGCAAGGAAGAATATGAAATGAATCAGGTTGTACTTCCTAAGATATCATACAGGATCTTAGGGAATCAACCTGATTTGTATTAGAATAGAAAGTGCAGAACGAGTACAAAATGAATTTTAGAAGCAATAGAAGAAATACAACCAGAGAGAGAATGAGAATATTTCCAAATCATTACCTACCTCTTCTCCTACCCAAACTCCCCTTATATTCTACTTTCCACCCCAATGATAGCCTTTCCTATGAGTGCTTGGAAGTCTCTCACATTTTCCTCTCCCATATTCTCTGACTCCACTAGTAGTTGCCATCTGTCTAATTCAGTTAACCAATTTCTCTGCCCTTTCATGCTGATATCCTCCACTAACAGCTTGACCATTTTGTCCCTGCCCATTTGCACTTGTTACAGCCAAGCTCCCTGAATTTGGCAGTTTCAGGCTGGTCTGAGCGCCTGGGCGCACGCCCCATTTTAATTGGGACAATTCGCATTCAAAATGTCATATCTCCTTCGTTAACCGTTGGATCTCGCTCAAATTTGGAGGAAAGCTCCCTAAGACCCTTATCTTCACATCCAACGGTGGAAATTGGGTTTAAAGCTGTAAATCTTTTATTATAAATTTCCTATTATTATGCGATTCTAACACTAAAACTAACACACACATCAATTAAAACACATTAATCACAAACACAAAATCAAACGAAACTAAAATCAAGGTCTTATTTCTACCATCTATCACTCCCTATCTAGTACCTATCCGAACCCATTACTTGTGACGACCCTCTATCCTTACCAATTATAGGCTGCTAATGCTCGAGGCTAAACCATGCGATCAGATAACATCTGATGCTTTATTGAATCTAATTCTTTCCAGCATTCTAATTGAACGCGATTTCTAAGAGATCATCCCCTTACCCAAAATCATTACCCTCAAAGGCATTCTAAACCCTCTCTTAGAACTCTCTAACCAATTATTCAACTTAGATCGAGGCACTAGGACACACTCGAACTCTTACATTCCCGGCACACAAATGCCTAACATAAATTCCTAGTCCAGCAATCACAACCACACATACATCCAAATCATTTAAACACGAGTAATGAATCTTATCGAGCAATTACCACACTACATGCCATCAAAATATTCAAAGTCTAACTCGCATACACCTCAAGCACATTCACCAATCACACACATTTACCAATCGTTTCGTATACTAACATTGCATGTATATATATAATAAGAAATAATTATTAATCACTACTCATACCTCACTTTAACATAAATAAATACATACTTAAATATAATTATTAGATTTAGAAATTCCGATCGTTACAATACTCCCCCACTTATAAGAATTTCGTCCCCGAAATTCGGTTTTTGAAAAAGAGTTATGTGGGTTTGTCAAAAGCATTTTAAACTAAAACCCGTTTAAAATCACCAAAACATTTGAAGTTCTGAAAACTTGTTTAGGTTTAATAGTAATAATCATAATAATAATGATAATGGTTATTCTCGGAGACTCCCACGATTTTGGATTCTGTCCCCGTCGTACTCCCCCACTTAGGATTCGGTTACACTTTAGAACTAATGCCACTACTCCCTTTGGTGATAAAGGTGGCGTTCTATTGGTCTTTCAAAGATCAGTAACTAAATCAACAGGGTTTAGCTCCTCTTGGGGTCCTTTCGACAACTAACATAACGAAAATGTTCTTGGAAAGGGTATCATCTAAAGTCCAAGTTGGTCCTATTCGACGGGCTTTTGTCCTTGGTTCACATGGGTAGACACTTAACCTTCTCAAATTTCGGGAATCCCTAATTTGGTCCGGTTTCGTTTAGGATGAGGTGGTCACTTGTCGCATACTTCCTCAACTAAAGGCTTCTCTTCCCAGAACATGCAGAAAAACCAATCAGGTGTTCCCTGATAATGCTCTCATCTTCCTTATCGGATACTACGATTCCTCACTTCTCTATCACTAATATGGATTTGGTTACTCAACATTTCTTGAGCGGATTTCCGATTCCCCGATTAAAGCATAAATCTCCCTACACCGCCTTTCTATAGCTGCTCCAAAATGCTATGCTCACAGCACAACCTTAAGACATCGTCAAGTCATGGTAGGTTAACTATGATCGGGTCTATTCCCATTCCTTAGTGGTTTAGTTTTGAAGGGTAAGATTTGAAACTCCACGTTCTTTTGTTGGGACCTCTAGCCTTAGAAGGTTTTGACATCCCTTGATTACCACTCAACTATGGCATCACTGGCTTGTGGTTCTTGTAACATCCTTAATTTTATTCTAAGTATAATTAGAATAATAAACAGCTTAAGAAAATTATAATTATGTTTAAGAATAATTAAGTTTTTGAATTAGGATTACTTTTTGTGCTACGAAGTAATTGGATAGCCTTAGCAAAGAATAAGAGGTTGAAAGACAGGAGAAAACGAGCGTTAAAATTCCAAACACAAATTGCACCGTTGGATGTGAAGGTTAGTATGTAGGGAAGCTTGCTTTCAAATTTGAGCAAGATCAGAGGGGTAATGAAGAAGTTATGGCACTTTGAAGTGCAAAGGAATAAAAGAAAATAAAAAGAAGCAGTGCACTAACCGGTTAGTGGAAGCTAGCACGCATCAGACCAGAAAAAAAAAATAAAACAGGATCAACCCCCATTTCACCATAAACACGTTTTCTTCCCTTCTTCCTCCAAGAGCTCTCATTCTATGACCTAGAAACCTTGAAAACTCAAGCTTTTGGTGGCCATAATCATCATCCTCCAGGGTCCCAAGAGATGGATCATCATCCCTTTTGTTGAATCTCTCTCTCTCTTGGTGCTTCTCTCTCTCTAGGGAAATATCTCTCTCCATGGCAATCTCTCTCTTAGCTCCATCACCTCCAACAAGTTCTTGGTAAGCTTGAGCAAGGTTATCACTTTTCTTTCCTCCTTGTATATGAAATCATCATCATCATCTCTAATCTTGTCTTCTCTTTTGCTATTATTGAGGTTATGGCTTTCCCTCTCTCTTGATTCTCTCTATCCTTCAAGAAGGGTGCTAGAATCATCAACCCCATCGTATTGTGGCTTCTCATTGCTCTCCGGCTTGTCTCTAGATCGCCACCATCATCGCTCGCACCGCCACTACTGAATCGAGTTAAACCGTCGCCGGGGTCGGAGCTCGCAGTGGTGCTCCTTGCCTGCTGCCATGTCGTGAACTATTCGGGTAAAGATTGATCAAACAGGTGTCGTTCTCTTTGCTGCTTCAAAAATCGCGTCTGTGGGTGAATCCCTAATACTTTCCTAACTTCTATATTGTGTTTTAATAATAATATTAATTATAATAGTATTGGTAATAATTATTTAGTGTTAAACTGTTTTAGAATGTTGTTGTTCTGGAAAAATAAATGATATTATGATTTAGTATTTATTTTTAATTAAAGTATTATTTTGAATGATTTTAATTGGTTGCTTGGATGTGTTATAACATCGAATTAGACGTTATGTCAAATGAATTGTTTTAGAAATATTTTGTTAAAAGTGTTGGATTTCTAAGTAAGTGAGCTGTCGTTTAGCTTGGTTGAGTTGTCTCTGAACTAAACGATACATCAGTTAATTAGGAATCTAATATATTTGGCATATGTTAATTCACGTTAAAACCTTAAATGTTAATTTCAAGTTAAAGGGAAGTGTAATTATTTGAATGTGGAAAATGTGATTTTGACTTATTTTAAATTGAGGGCATTTCCTTTTAATTCAAAATTAATAATGTCAAGTAACATCAACATTTGATTTTGTGAATTATCATCAAAGCTACTTGATTTTGATTTGTTTTGATAAATTATATTAGTTTAAAAGTTAATCTCTTTCCAATGAGAAACTAAACAATTTTGTGAAGACATTGGCTTTTATTTTAATCTTGGTTAACTTTAGTTTACGAACTATAATCAAATGTTTTTAACGCCGCTTTTAGTTACTAATTTATTCCTAAAACTTGCTTTTACGGAACACCGAAAGATCCCTATTTTAATACTTTGTTAGCTTATTGCGTATAACGGAAAATTATGTTTTTATAACGTTTTCAATCAAGGTTTAAGTGATCGTTTTACTATCGCGTTTGATTGGTCCTTAGAGCATTAAATTGATAGTTATTTAATTTATGTAATATGATTAGACGTTGAAGGAGCTTTAGAACCTGTCGCCACGCGCAAGCAATGGACTTTGATACGTTTGGACATTATCGTACCAAAAGAATCATGTCTAAGGAAACGCAAGGTAAGAGGGGGTGTTACCTTAGCTTAGAGAATGTATTCTAGGTAGTTTATAGTCATGATTAAGATCTGGTGATTTCGTATGTTAAAGAACCTTAAGGTAACCGGTAATAATAAAGGATAATGACTTAAGGAAAAGAATAGAAAACCCTAACTTGGTATATTGTTTTATATGCATGATGTGATGATTGAAATGTGATATTTGATATTTTCTA
Source organism: Crotalaria pallida (assembly GCA_037953625.1). Lineage (NCBI taxonomy): Eukaryota > Viridiplantae > Streptophyta > Magnoliopsida > Fabales > Fabaceae > Crotalaria > Crotalaria pallida. The sequence goes on from CM075652.1 coordinate 84,740,323, forward strand.
TGGAAATATGTATATGCGGTTGGTTGATTTATTTGAAATTGAATATGTGAACTTGAGTGAAACTTAAGTTGTCTTTAAGATGTTAGTTGTGTATTCCCCTATGCGAAAGAGTAGAATAAGAGAGGAAATGAAATTAATGTATTAGATGAAAAAGAAGGGAAATGGTTGGATAAATGGAATTGAGAAAAGAAAGAGAATGTGAGAAAGACTAAAGGAATTGGTATGCAGATGCCCAACAAAGTAAGTACGCCCGTGGGTGCATTTGTTGCGTAAGACACACATGTAGTTGTGCACAGTGCAGGGTTTGCAAACCTTAATAGAGGATTAGATTATGTTATGTGAATACCAGACCAAGTAAGTACGCCCTGATGGGTGCATTGGTTTCAAAAGACGCCCATGTAGTTGAGCGCAGCGGTAAGATGCACATGTAGTTGTGCGCAGTTGTACCATCCCGAGTTTTTAATTCCAAGATTAATTAGAATAATAATAAGATTTGGAGATAATAATTATGTTAAAGGAGGTTTAAGATGATGGTTTAAGTTTCCTTTGAATGCCATAAAAGAGTCAAGAAGCACTGACATTGGATAGGAAATTTAAAGAAGACCAAACGAGGGTTAAAAACGGTGTTTTCGGTGTTAAAAACACCTTATATTAGGAAATTAGGAATAAAAAGATTTACAACTCTAAACCCAAATTCCACCATTGGATATGAAGATAAGGATTTTAGGAAGCTTGCTTTGAAATTTGAGCAAGATCCAACGGTTAACGAAGAAGTTATGGAATTTTAAGTGCAAAGAAAATAAATATATTGAGAACTGGTCAAAGTAATCGATTACTCAGTGGAGTAATCGAGTACCCGTACTCGAGTACTTTGGGGAGTACTCGAGTACTACGAGCAGACAGTGAAAAAAAACGCATTTTGGGTTAAATCTCTCATTCATTCCTCCATTGTTTCTCTTTCTAGGAACTCGAATTTCTTCCCTTTCTCACTTAAATCCCACCGAAAATTGTAACACCCCTAATTTTCGTCTCCCGAATAATAGGAAATTAATAATAAAAAGTTTTATTATTAATTTATAGAAATTTTCCAAGTTTATATTTTGTATTTAATTAGCCTAAAATATAAAAATGGGTTGAAATATTTTTATATGACAAATAAATGCAAAATATGAGGATATTGCATTTTGGTCCCTGAATGAGGACTTAAAAGAATATTAAAAAGGTTCTTGGAGGGAAAGATTTAAAAATAATAATTTTTAAATTTTTTACTAATCTAACCGGTTAGTAATGCCCTGTAACCGGTTAGACGATGAACCCAGAAACTGGGTTAGTGGATTTAGATGAGTAATCACTTGATTAACTCCGTAATCGCCACAATTACTGCCTGAGATTAGTGGCAATACACGCGTCGCCTTGCATGCAAGTTCAATTTGCTTATAAATAGAGGAATTTCTGAGGATTTGAGGGTTGATGCAGCTGAATTCTTGTTGAGGGAGGGAATTAGGGTTCCATTTTCGTGTGGAGAAATTCGTCTTGGTTCCTGAGAGTGAGATCGAGAACCATACATCATTGCAAAGCTTACATCTTGAGCTTTGTAAAAAAAACCAAATTTGTGAGTTGAGAGTCTGTGTGGAAGGAGAAATCGAGTTGGGAAGTTGGGAGTTGAATTCTGAATTCTCTGTTGTGCATGTTCTGGAAGCTAAGTTCTAGATCTGATTTTGGTAAGTATAGTCAATCCTTAAGTCTCAAATCACTTCCATCCCTTAGTACATGTTACCTATATTGAGTTCTAATCGTTTTCCCCTATTTCTTTGGTCAATTTCTGTGTCAAATCCTCTAATCTTTGGACCCTGTTGGTGAAATTCGTGGCTGAGAACAGAGCTGTGGTTTGTGAGAAGTCTGGGTAATTTCTTCAAGTTCTGTGTCAAATCTTCATCAAATTCAGTCTTAAGGTATGGGAGAAGTCTACACTATACTAGATTTAGACTAAAAATCAAATGAATTAGGATTTGAGTTCACAAAACTCAAAAAGGGCATTATGTGTTTTAAGCACAAAGGCTTGGAGGCCAAAGTTTTGGCTCAATTCTGTTTGAGCAACATTAATTTGATGCATGCAAATGAATTAAGACTGGAATTCAGAAACTAATTGTTGTTTATGAGTTTTGTTGTGTTAAATTGTGTTTATGTGACTTTTTGTGCAAATTGATGCAAAGAACTTGATGCATGCACATTTGAAATTGGTTTCTGTGGTGAAACATGTTTGTTTATGGTATATGAACCCTGTTAAGTGCTGGAATTGGGTTAGATTTGAGAAACAAAGAAAATGGTGTGTCAAAACCCTTAATTTAAGGGACTGACTGCATAATCTAACCGGTTACTCGATATTTGTAACCGGTTAGACACTGCAAAACTTCAAAAGAAAATCAATTTATAAAACAGTCCTGAAATTGCACTAACTTTACTCAAATCTATACTCTAAGTTCATTGCAAACAATCTGAAAAATGAGTTGACAACATTGTCTTGGTTCAGATTAAATGATGAGGGTTAATACCTTGATTTAAAAGAACAATTTTCAAGAGAAAATTATGTCTTATAGAAACAAATGTGATTTTAATTTTGAATGATGGACATTGTGATTTTTGAGGCATAAAACAAGGTTAAATGGTGTATAGATTGGGTAGAGAATTCAAGAAAAAAGGGTTTTTCTGAATTGCAATGGTAAACAGTTCAGGTCTGTAATTCTAACCGGTTAGCCTGAGACTGTAACCGGTTAGCACCTGAATCTGAAAAATAAAAAGTTAAGTTTTCGAATACCATTGAAGTTGTCTTACTCAATCTAGGGTTAAAAAGGCATGTTTTGAGAAAAAATTCAAAAGGGGAATTTTTTTCCAAAGGGTATGCCTCAAATCAATCGAGATACGCCCTATCCCTAGCGGTATATGGACGTATGAGGAGCACCGTGCCACTTTTGAGGGGGAGGTTGAGATCACTCTCTACCACCCTAACCCTCTGGTGCGTGTGCGACCTCGTCGATTTAGGATCCCATTAGTTTATACTATGCATGTTCCACCCTTTTATACATATAGAGGACCACCCCCGGCTCGACCTATGCGTCGTTTTCATAGTTTTCGTTTTAGAGCTGCCACTCGTTCCCATCCTTCTTCCCGTAGAGTTGTCACTGAGAAGACTCCTTCTCCTGGTCCGACTGATTATGATAGGACTGCTTCTGCAGATCCTAGACCTAGTGGTGGGGTCTCTACACAGTCAGGCGAGGTCGAGGAGGACCCTGTGGAGGATGAGAGCGAGGAGGAGGTGCATGTTGAGCCGACTGTTTCTGCTAGAGGTGGACCTGTTGGTTCATAGGAGCCTGCATAGCATAGGTGTTTTGGATCCTAGATCCTAGGGATAGAGCTGTGGAGGATCTGAGGAGCTGCTGAGGACACTGAAGACCTGCTCTGAGACTTCTATTTTGAGACTATGTGATATATTGTATATATTTTGAGAGGTCTTAGAGTGAGGTTTTATTTCATACAGCTGGGTTGTATATGTTTTTATAAACTCTTGCTATCTTGACTGATGTTACTTGCTACTTACTGTACTCATGGGGTTTCATATTATGCTATGACATATATATATATATATATATGATGTTTTATTTTCCTCAGCAGAGCCCCATAAGTATTATTTTTACTTCCGCGAACTCTGATTTATATTTAAAAAGGGATTCGGTGATAAATTTATGTTTTTACTTATTCAAAACCACTCGAGAGACAAATGATATGTTTTAATAATAACTACAAATAATGTTTTCGAAAACTAAGGAATTGTTATCTCGAGAGTCCTTTCGAAACTAAATTATTACTAAGCCGAATTCAGGAAATAGTTTATATCCAAAAGGGTTTTTGATTGAGCAAGTACTAATATTAAAAAGGAAAAATTTTCTAGCCCTAATTTTGATAGCAAGTATTCAACTATTTGGAAATATTAATTATTTTCAAGTTAAAAAGAGAGCGTCACACCTTTGGTGGTATCAGAGCATTGGTCCTGTTCCTCATGGCCCCGAAGATGCAGCTAAGTATGATATTCAATGTCGATTGAATATGACTTGAGTAAGTTAGTGGTAGTATATATGTTTTTAAAGACCTTTTTAGTAACCCATAGCCCATAGTGCAGGTATTTCTATGGCAACCCGGAATAGAAATGTTACTAATGAAATGTTAGAACGAATCACGACCGTGCTGGAAGGCATGCAGCAGCAGCAGAGACAACAATCATCTCAAGGGAGAGCTGGAAACCCATCTACTGGAAACATGGCGAATCATGATGCTAAGACTCTGTCGGAGTTCAGGAAGTGCAATCTGCCAAGGTTTGAGGGAGGATATAAACCTGATGAGGCGAACAAGTGGTTGTATGAGATTAATAAGATTTTCCGAACTCTGGAGTGTTCTGATGAACAGAAGGTGACCTATGCAGTCTACATGCTTCATGGGGAAGCTGAAAACTGGTGGGATCACACGGTTCAATTGCTGAATTTTGAAAGGAGGGCAATCAACTGGGGAGTATTTATGGAGAAGTTTCTTAATAAATATTTTTCAGAAGATTTGCGAAGAAAGAAGGAAGTGGAATTCATGCAATTAAAGCAGGGGGATATGAGTGTAGGAGAGTACGCTGCCAGATTCGAGGAGCTGATGAAGTACTCTCCCTATTACTTGAATAACCCTGATGAAAGGAGCAAGTGTGTGAAGTTTGAAGGTGGGCTAAGACCAGAGCTGAAGTCTATCTTCAGTTATCAAAGGATTCAGAGTTTCCCTGCACTTGTGGACATGTGCAGAATGTATGAAGATGATAAGAAGGCTGAGTTGATTGGAAGCCAAGTGAAGGGGGTTGGACAGAACTATGGACCACAAAGGAAGAAGAAGTTCGATCATCGGAATAATGGTCCATATTCAAAGAACAAGGGTAAGGTCAAGGCAGTGATGGATAACAGGAACAAGTCTCGCGAAAATGCTCCTTATTGCGAGAAATGCAAACGTTATCATCATGGTGAGTTTTGCTGGTCCACAGGGGGATGTTTCAAGTGTGGAAAGCAAGGTCACTTTGCTCGGGAATGCAAGGAATCTGCAAAGGGAGATGCAAAGGGATCTGCTGGAAAGCCTGTGGTACAAGGACGAGTGTTTACCCTGAGTGGGAGTGAAGCAACCCAAACCCCGAATCTCGTGCAAGGTAATTTTCTGCTTAATAATCAACCTTGCAAAATCATGTTTGATTCTGGAGCTACACATTCTTTTGTTTCCCCTGATTGTGTGAGTAGCCTGAATCTTATTGTTTCTGATTCACCCTGCTATCTTAGTATAGATACCCCTACGGGAATACCGATCTTCACCGCTAAAGTCTGTTTAGGGTGTGATGTAGAAATTTTGGGTCGTCTTTCCAAGGTAGATTTGGTTTGTCTTCCTAAGTTACAATTGGATGTAATCTTGGGTATGGATTGGTTGATGAAGAACCAAGTGATCATCAATTGTAAGGAACAGACAATTCAATATAGGATCCTTGAACCGGAGGGTTATATGTGTTTATTCTCGGCTTCTGGAGAAGAAGAGTCGATGCCGATCGAAGAGATTCCGGTGGTGAGGGAATTTCCGGAAGTATTTCCTGAAGAGATACCAGGATTACCTCCGAAGCGAGAGATAGAGTTTGGGATTGACTTAGTCCCTGGAGCTGGTCCCATCTCTATTGCTCCTTATAGAATGGCACCACCAGAAATGGCAGAGATGAAGAAGCAAATCGAGGAACTGTTGCAGAAACAGATGATCAGGCCAAGCGTTTCGCCTTGGGGAGCCCCATTACTGTTTGTAAAGAAGAAAGATGGGAGTATGAGGATGTGTGTGGACTACAGGCAGTTGAACAAGGTCACTATTAAGTGAGGAAACCGCAATTGGTGGTTGGAGAGACTTAGGAACCCTAGGAAAACACCTAGAAGGGGGGGTTGAATAGGTGTTGAAGCTACCTTGAAAGATTTTCGAATGAAACAAATCGAAATAATCAAAACAAATGATTTTTGCAAATTCTACAGCACTTAATCGATTAACCTGCAATTTACTCGAGTAGTACTCGATTAAATTTGAACTTAATCGATTAGATATGACAGAAAACAGAAAAATCAATTTTTCATTCGAATACGAAAATCAATCAATTCACATGCAAGATCAGAGATTCAGCGGAAATGATTAACACCTATATTCTTATTGATTAACCTAGTTATGAAAATGATTTTCCCTTTATTAATTTGAACAATTAAAGATTCAATTCAATCAATTATGAAAATCAATCTTTCTAGGTTTTCAACCAAGAATGCAATCAACTGACTTGAATATAAAGAGTAAGGGTTTAGAGATACGACACAACGATTTATCCTGGTTCACTTTCACCCACTTGAAAGCTACATCCAGTCCCCTCTTCAACCAAGAGAGATTCTTCACTATGAGGAATTAGAGTTCTCAAATTACAAGTGATTGCCTCACAAGACTCCCTTCTTGCTAGCCTACAAGAGATAACCGACACCCTTGCCTTGTAATCCTATTGATCTTCTCTCTAATCTAACCTCTACCCCTTGTTGATAATCGACACAACAAGTCTTCAATTGCTTGATGATAATCCACACACCAAGGCTTCTCCTTGCTTGATTCACAACCAAGACTTCTTCTTCTTCAATGAGAATGCACTTGCTATATGATAAAATCGACACACCAAGACTTCTTGTTTGTTGTAGTGGCTTGCCTTCTTGCAAAGATTACAACACAATAGAAAACACAAAACAATCCTATGAATCTCAATCAAGAGTTATGACAATTCACCATAAGAGATTCAAAGGTTCTTGATCAAAGAATATGAAAATATGAGAACTTTGATCTTTAGAAAATGAGAGAGAATAGAGTGGCTTGATTCTTTGTAAAACTTGTATGAAATGATTCTAATTATCACAAATAATAGGAAAAGGTTTATATAGAATACCCAAAAGTTGTAGCACTTGAAAACTGATTTTGAGAAGTGAAAAACGTATTTTAAAAAATCAGTTCAGCAGTACTTAATCGATTAAGTTGCAGACTACTCGAGTAGTACTCGATTAAGTTAGTCACTTAATCGATTAAGTTGGTACTGCACATGTTCAAAACTTGTTTTCTCAAAATCCAACCTTTCTTTTAAAACCTTTAAGCCACCTATTGATTCTAGGTTAAGTGAAAACTCAAATTATGATTAAATCATGACTTATGAATGAGATTCACTACCCTCTATAATAATCTACTCAAATAAAAAAACCTATGAAGCTTGAGAGGCAAAAGATAAAAGAAATACAAATACACTCAAACTTAGGTCTTCATGAGCTTGCTTTCTCTCTTCTTCATTTGATGTTTGTTGTTGCTTGTTGAGCTTGAAACTTGATCAACACTTGTAGCTTGTTCAAAAACACTTTGTCATTATCAAAACATTCATCATGTTCATCATGGAACTAACAATCTCCCCCTTTTTGAAAATGACAAACCATGTTTTGAAATCGCTTGATGTTGTTGATGCTTGAAACATTTGATCACTTGAGAAGACTCTTTCTCTCCCTCAATCAATGCTTTAACACTTGAATCCAATTGAGATAGAAGCTTGATTCTCCCCCTATCTTAAACAACTTAGCTCAACCTACATAAAAACAACAAAACAACCTTTCTCCAAATATAATATCATATTTCTCCCATGTTTCAAAACATACCATTTCTCCCCCTTTGAGAAACATTTCATTCAATTCAAAACATCATATTTCTCCCCCTTTGGCATTATCAAAAAGTAATATATACCAATTGAAATATAACATCTAAGCCAAGGTAAGAAATCAATGATCATTTCTTCACAACATTGATACCAATTGAACAAATACAATAGAGCTATACTTTGAAATGTGATATCAATTGGTAAGAGAATATAACAATGAAATATAATACCAATTGAGAACTAAAAAGATCATAATATCACTTAACAAAGAAGATATCAATGTAAAGAAAAATAACACCAAAGCATCATACTTTAATAAGATTTCAATTATATGATCATCATGCTTTAATCAACTCAATGATACCAATTGAATTAACTAAACATTTAGAAAAGTAATATCAATTGAGAAGATACCAATTGAGATAATATATCAATATCAAATATTACCACTTTGTAGGACATTCACTTGAGATGCAAGTGTGATACCAATTGAAGATGTGAATATAGACATTCATAGTTGAGACCAATTGAGAGCATGTGTCATTCATTTGCATCTTCAATCAAACCTACAAAACAATCATGCTTTGCTTTTTGGTATCCAAATGGTTTTGGATCCATTTTTGTTAGTGTAGAGACTTTCACCCTTTTTCATCCAAACAAAATTTCCTTTAGGTATACCATGCACTTTAACATAACACACATTTGAAGTATGTCCATGAGTACCACAAGAGAAACATGTTGGAGGATTTGAAAAATCAACTTTAGAAAAATCAACAACATTTCTATGAGATTTACTCTTAGCATTAGTATAACCCAAACCAAACTTGTTTGAATTTTCTCTTTGAAAATTTAACAATGTGCGCAATTTAATATCACAAATGGTGAAACTTGCAAGCTTATTTTTCAAAATAGCATTTTCATCTTTAAGCAACTTGCAATTCTCACAATCAACCACAATATTCAATCTACTAGCACAATCACAAGAAGAACTAGCATATATAAGATCAAGAGTTTCATTTTCAAGATTAAGCTCATCAACTTGTTTTTGAAGTTCTAAAATCTCTTTTTGACGTTTCAAAATGAGCTTCTTTCTTTCAATGTTTTTCAAAGCTAGTTTTTCAAGTTGTTCATACATTTCTTCATAAGCATTATGTAACAATTCATATTTAGAAGAAATTTCGGATTTAGATTCACTTACATTGCTATCCTCGCTTTGATAACTTGATTCATCATTTGAACTTTGTTCTTCATCATCTACTAGAGTTATCAAGTTGAGACAAGCGGCTTCTTCATTATCCGATGAACTACTCGATGTGCTTTTCTTGTTATCTTCATCACTATCCCAAACTATGTATGCTCTTTTAGATTTAGAATTTTTCTTGTCTTTCTCCTTCTTCTTGAGATACCTAGACCATGAGTACTTGAGATGTCCGGGTTTTCCGCATTCATGGCAAACTACACCTTCTTTTGAAGTTTTGGTCTTATAGTGTGGGGAATCCTTCTCTTTACTTTTGTCCTTGTTCAACCTTCCTTTTCTCCTTAGAAACTTGTCAAACTCTTTTAACAAAAGTTTCATGTCTTTTTCATCAACATCGGAATCGGAATCTTCACTATCATCATCATCATCGGAACTATCTTTCTTTTTATATGCACTTTTGACTCTAAGAGCAAGTCCTTTCCTTGATTTGTTCTTATCCGACTCTTCATTGATACTTAATCGTCCAAGCTCCATTTCATGTTCTTGAAGCTTTCCGAAAAGTGTTGCTAGATCCATAGCATCCAAATTTTTAGATTCAACAATAGCCGTTACTTTTGGTTGCCAATTCCTGTCTAAACATCTCAACACTTTGTTAAAAAGTTCACCTTGTAGAAAAGTTTTACCAAGAGCAAGTAAATGATTTATAATGTGAGTAAAACGCTTTTGCATATCATTTATAGATTCATTTGGAAGCATATGAAACAATTCATAATCACGCATTAAAGCATTCAATCTAGCTCTCCTAACCTCACTAGTTCCTTCATGAGTCACTTGTAAAGTGTCCCACATTTCCTTAGCACTAGAACATTGAGAAACTCTAAAGAACTCGTCATAAGATAAAGCGGAGGTAATGATATTCTTTGCTTTATAATCATATTGAACTTTCTTTCTATCATCATCCTTCCACTTATCCTCGGGGATCAATTGTTCTACACCTTCAACTAAACTAGAGGGGATATGAGGACCTTTTTCAATTACTTTCCAAATTTCACTATCTATGGCTTGGATAAAGATTTTCATTCTAACTTTCCAATATGCATAGCCTTCTCCGGTAAACAATGGAGGACGACTTATTGAAGCACCTTCACCACCAAAGAGATTCGTAGAACCCATTGCGGTTGCTTAAAGGATCTTTACGAAAAAGCTCTTATGCTCGTGTCTTTCGACCGAGCTCTGATACCAATTGAGGAAACCGCAATTGGTGGTTGGAGAGACTTAGGAACCCTAGGAAAACACCTAGAAGGGGGGGTTGAATAGGTGTTGAAGCTACCTTGAAAGATTTTCGAATGAAACAAATCGAAATAATCAAAACAAATGATTTTTGCAAATTCTACAGCACTTAATCGATTAACCTGCAATTTACTCGAGTAGTACTCGATTAAATTTGAACTTAATCGATTAGATATGATAGAAAACAGAAAAATCAATTTTTCATTCGAATACGAAAATCAATCAATTCACATGCAAGATCAGAGATTCAGCGGAAATGATTAACACCTATATTCTTATTGATTAACCTAGTTATGAAAATGATTTTCCCTTTATTAATTTGAACAATTAAAGATTCAATTCAATCAATTATGAAAATCAATCTTTCTAGGTTTTCAACCAAGAATGCAATCAAATGACTTGAATATAAAGAGTAAGGGTTTAGAGATACGACACAGCGATTTATCCTGGTTCACTTTCACCCACTTGAAAGCTACATCCAGTCCCCTCTTCAACCAAGAGAGATTCTTCACTATGAGGAATTAGAGTTCTCAAATTACAAGTGATTGCCTCACAAGACTCCCTTCTTGCTAGCCTACAAGAGATAACCGACACCCTTGCCTTGTAATCCTATTGATCTTCTCTCTAATCTAACCTCTACCCCTTGTTGATAATCGACACAACAAGTCTTCAATTGCTTGATGATAATCCACACACCAAGGCTTCTCCTTGCTTGATTAACAACCAAGACTTCTTCTTCTTCAATGAGAATGCACTTGCTTGATGATAAAATCGACACACCAAGACTTCTTGTTTGTTGTAGTGGCTTGCCTTCTTGCAAAGATTACAACACAATAGAAAACACAAAACAATCCTATGAATCTCAATCAAGAGTTATGACAATTCACCATAAGAGATTCAAAGGTTCTTGATCAAAGAATATGAAAATATGAGAACTTTGATCTTTAGAAAATGAGAGAGAATAGAGTGGCTTGATTCTTTGTAAAACTTGTATGAAATGATTCTAATTATCACAAATAATAGGAAAAGGTTTATATAGAATACCCAAAAGTTGTAGCACTTGAAAACTGATTTTGAGAAGTGAAAAACGTATTTTAAAAAATCAGTTCAGCAGTACTTAATCGATTAAGTTGCAGACTACTCGAGTAGTACTCGATTAAGTTAGTCACTTAATCGATTAAGTTGGTACTGCACATGTTCAAAACTTGTTTTCTCAAAATCCAACCTTTCTTTTAAAACCTTTAAGCCACCTATTGATTCTAGGTTAAGTGAAAACTCAAATTATGATTAAATCATGACTTATGAATGAGATTCACTACCCTCTATAATAATCTACTCAAATAAAAAAACCTATGAAGCTTGAGAGGCAAAAGATAAAAGAAATACAAATACACTCAAACTTAGGTCTTCATGAGCTTGCTTTCTCTCTTCTTCATTTGATGTTTGTTGTTGCTTGTTGAGCTTGAAACTTGATCAACACTTGTAGCTTGTTCAAAAACACTTTGTAATTATCAAAACATTCATCATGTTCATCATGGAACTAACAATCTCCCCCTTTTTGAAAATGACAAACCATGTTTTGAAATCGCTTGATGTTGTTGATGCTTGAAACATTTGATCACTTGAGAAGACTCTTTCTCCCCCTCAATCAATGCTTTAACACTTGAATCCAATTGAGATAGAAGCTTGATTCTCCCCCTATCTTAAACAACTTAGCTCAACCTACATAAAAACAACAAAACAACCTTTCTCCAAATATAATATCATCTTTCTCCCATGTTTCAAAACATACCATTTCTCCCCCTTTGAGAAACATTTCATTCAATTCAAAACATCATATTTCTCCCCCTTTGGCATTATCAAAAAGTAATATATACCAATTGAAATATAACATCTAAGCCAAGGTAAGAAATCAATGATCATTTCTTCACAACATTGATACCAATTGAACAAATACAATAGAGCTATACTTTGAAATGTGATATCAATTGGTAAGAGAATATAACAATGAAATATAATACCAATTGAGAACTAAAAAGATCATAATATCACTTAACAAAGAAGATATCAATGTAAAGAAAAATAACACCAAAGCATCATACTTTAATAAGATTTCAATTATATGATCATCATGCTTTAATCAACTCAATGATACCAATTGAATTAACTAAACATTTAGAAAAGTAATATGAATTGAGAAGATACCAATTGAGATAATATATCAATATCAAATATTACCACTTTGTAGGACATTCACTTGAGATGCAAGTGTGATACCAATTGAAGATGTGAATATAGACATTCATAGTTGAGACCAATTGAGAGCATGTGTCATTCATTTGCATCTTCAATCAAACCTACAAAACAATCATGCTTTGCTTTTTGGTATCCAAATGGTTTTGGATCCATTTTTGTTAGTGTAGAGACTTTCACCCTTTTTCATCCAAACAAAATTTCCTTTAGGTATACCATGCACTTTAACATAACACACATTTGAAGTATGTCCATGAGTACCACAAGAGAAACATGTTGGAGGATTTGAAAAATCAACTTTATAAAAATCAACAACATTTCTATGAGATTTACTCTTAGCATTAGTATAACCCAAACCAAACTTGTTTGAATTTTCTCTTTGAAAATTTAACAATGTGCGCAATTTAATATCACAAATGGTGAAACTTGCAAGCTTATTTTTCAAAATAGCATTTTCATCTTTAAGCAACTTGCAATTCTCACAATCAACCACAATATTCAATCTACTAGCACAATCACAAGAAGAACTAGCATATATAAGATCAAGAGTTTCATTTTCAAGATTAAGCTCATCAACTTGTTTTTGAAGTTCTAAAATCTCTTTTTGACGTTTCAAAATGAGCTTCTTTCTTTCAATGTTTTTCAAAGCTAGTTTTTCAAGTTGTTCATACATTTCTTCATAAGCATTATGTAACAATTCATATTTAGAAGAAATTTCGGATTTAGATTCACTTACATTGCTATCCTCGCTTTGATAACTTGATTCATCATTTGAACTTTGTTCTTCATCATCTACTAGAGTTATCAAGTTGAGACAAGCGGCTTCTTCATTATCCGATGAACTACTCGATGTGTTTTTCTTGTTATCTTCGTCACTATCCCAAACTATGTATGCTCTTTTAGATTTAGAATTTTTCTTGTCTTTCTCCTTCTTCTTGAGATACCTAGACCATGAGTACTTGAGATGTCCGGGTTTTCCGCATTCATGGCAAACTACACCTTCTTTTGAAGTTTTGGTCTTATAGTGTGGGGAATCCTTCTCTTTACTTTTGTCCTTGTTCAACCTTCCTTTTCTCCTTAGAAACTTGTCAAACTCTTTTAACAAAAGTTTCATGTCTTTTTCATCAACATCGGAATCGGAATCTTCACTATCATCATCATCATCGGAACTATCTTTCTTTTTATATGCACTTTTGACCTAAGAGCAAGTCCTTTCCTTGATTTGTTCTTATCCGACTCTTCATTGATACTTAATCGTCCAAGCTCCATTTCATGTTCTTGAAGCTTTCCGAAAAGTGTTGCTAGATCCATAGCATCCAAATTTTTAGATTCAACAATAGCCGTTACTTTTGGTTGCCAATTCCTGTCTAAACATCTCAACACTTTGTTAAAAAGTTCACCTTGTAGAAAAGTTTTACCAAGAGCAAGTAAATGATTTATAATGTGAGTAAAACGCTTTTGCATATCATTTATAGATTCATTTGGAAGCATATGAAACAATTCATAATCACGCATTAAAGCATTCAATCTAGCTCTCCTAACCTCACTAGTTCCTTCATGAGTCACTTGTAAAGTGTCCCACATTTCCTTAGCACTAGAACATTGAGAAACTCTAAAGAACTCGTCATAAGATAAAGCGGAGGTAATGATATTCTTTGCTTTATAATCATATTGAACTTTCTTTCTATCATCATCCTTCCACTTATCCTCGGGGATCAATTGTTCTACACCTTCAACTAAACTAGAGGGGATATGAGGACCTTTTTCAATTACTTTCCAAATTTCACTATCTATGGCTTGGATAAAGATTTTCATTCTAACTTTCCAATATGCATAGCCTTCTCCGGTAAACAATGGAGGACGACTTATTGAAGCACCTTCACCACCAAAGAGATTCGTAGAACCCATTGCGGTTGCTTAAAGGATCTTTACGAAAAAGCTCTTATGCTCGTGTCTTTCGACCGAGCTCTGATACCAATTGAGGAAACCGCAATTGGTGGTTGGAGAGACTTAGGAACCCTAGGAAAACACCTAGAAGGGGGGGTTGAATAGGTGTTGAAGCTACCTTGAAAGATTTTCGAATGAAACAAATCGAAATAATCAAAACAAATGATTTTTGCAAATTCTACAGCACTTAATCGATTAACCTGCAATTTACTCGAGTAGTACTCGATTAAATTTGAACTTAATCGATTAGATATGATAGAAAACAGAAAAATCAATTTTTCATTCGAATACGAAAATCAATCAATTCACATGCAAGATCAGAGATTCAGCGGAAATGATTAACACCTATATTCTTATTGATTAACCTAGTTATGAAAATGATTTTCCCTTTATTAATTTGAACAATTAAAGATTCAATTCAATCAATTATGAAAATCAATCTTTCTAGGTTTTCAACCAAGAATGCAATCAAATGACTTGAATATAAAGAGTAAGGGTTTAGAGATACGACACAGCGATTTATCCTGGTTCACTTTCACCCACTTGAAAGCTACATCCAGTCCCCTCTTCAACCAAGAGAGATTCTTCACTATGAGGAATTAGAGTTCTCAAATTACAAGTGATTGCCTCACAAGACTCCCTTCTTGCTAGCCTACAAGAGATAACCGACACCCTTGCCTTGTAATCCTATTGATCTTCTCTCTAATCTAACCTCTACCCCTTGTTGATAATCGACACAACAAGTCTTCAATTGCTTGATGATAATCCACACACCAAGGCTTCTCCTTGCTTGATTAACAACCAAGACTTCTTCTTCTTCAATGAGAATGCACTTGCTTGATGATAAAATCGACACACCAAGACTTCTTGTTTGTTGTAGTGGCTTGCCTTCTTGCAAAGATTACAACACAATAGAAAACACAAAACAATCCTATGAATCTCAATCAAGAGTTATGACAATTCACCATAAGAGATTCAAAGGTTCTTGATCAAAGAATATGAAAATATGAGAACTTTGATCTTTAGAAAATGAGAGAGAATAGAGTGGCTTGATTCTTTGTAAAACTTGTATGAAATGATTCTAATTATCACAAATAATAGGAAAAGGTTTATATAGAATACCCAAAAGTTGTAGCACTTGAAAACTGATTTTGAGAAGTGAAAAACGTATTTTAAAAAATCAGTTCAGCAGTACTTAATCGATTAAGTTGCAGACTACTCGAGTAGTACTCGATTAAGTTAATCACTTAATCGATTAAGTTGGTACTGCACATGTTCAAAACTTGTTTTCTCAAAATCCAACCTTTCTTTTAAAACCTTTAAGCCACCTATTGATTCTAGGTTAAGTGAAAACTCAAGATTAAATCATGACTTATGAATGAGATTCACTACCCTCTATAATAATCTACTCAAATAAAAAAACCTATGAAGCTTGAGAGGCAAAAGATAAAAGAAATACAAATACACTCAAACTTAGGTCTTCATGAGCTTGCTTTCTCTCTTCTTCATTTGATGTTTGTTGTTGCTTGTTGAGCTTGAAACTTGATCAACACTTGTAGCTTGTTCAAAAACACTTTGTCATTATCAAAACATTCATCATGTTCGTCATGGAACTAACATTAAGAATAAGTATCCTTTGCCAAGGATTGATGACCTTATGGACCAAGTGAGGGGAGCTGCAGTATTCTCCAAGATTGATCTGAGATCGGGTTATCATCAGATCAGGATAAAGGAGG
Source organism: Crotalaria pallida (assembly GCA_037953625.1). NCBI lineage: Eukaryota > Viridiplantae > Streptophyta > Magnoliopsida > Fabales > Fabaceae > Crotalaria > Crotalaria pallida. Next base: position 84,756,506 of record CM075652.1, read on the forward strand.
AGGATATACCCAAGACTGCATTTCGATCTCGATACGGTCATTATGAGTATGTTGTGATGCCGTTCGGATTGACTAATGCCCCTGCTATTTTCATGGACTATATGAACCGGATCTTTAGACCATATTTGGATTTGTTTGTGGTGGTATTTATTGACGATATTTTGGTCTATTCTAAAAATCCGGAAGAGCATGAAGAGCATCTCAGGATTGTGTTAAAGGTCCTGAAGGAGAAGCAACTATATGCCAAGCTTACGAAGTGTGAGTTTTGGTTGAATGAAGTGAAGTTTCTGGGGCATGTGATCTCTAAAGAAGGAATTGCGGTGGATCCAGCGAAAGTAAGTTCAGTGCTAAGTTGGGAACAGCCTAAGACGGTGACGGAGGTGAGAAGTTTCTTAGGGCTGGCTGGATACTATTGTCGGTTCATAGAAGGATTTTCTAAGATTGCATTGCCTTTGACTAAGTTGACTCGGAAAGATCAACCGTTCGGGTGGGACAATCGGTGCGAAGTTAGTTTCCGTGAGTTGAAGGGAAGGTTAACATCGTCTCCTGTGTTAATTCTACCTGATCCTCACAAGATCTTGGAAGTGTATTGTGATGCATCTAAGCAAGGACTGGGTTGCGTATTGATGCAAGAAGGAAGAGTAGTGGCGTATGCATCGAGACAATTGAAGAATCATGAAGTGAATTACCCGACACATGATTTAGAATTGGTTGCGATCGTGTTTGCCTTAAAGATATGGAGACATCATCTCTATGGCACTACATTCCAAGTATTTAGTGACCATAAGAGTTTGAAATATCTATTCGACCAGAAAGAGTTGAACATGAGGCAAAGGAGATGGATGGAGTTTTTGAAAGACTACGACTTTAAACTCCACTATCATCCGGGTAAAGCGAATGTGGTTGCAGATGCGTTGAGTCGGAAAACAATCCACATAAGCGCGATGATGGTTAAAGAGGCAGCGCTGATTGAAGAATTCAGAGACTTGAGCTTGTTGACACAAGTGGAGCCATCAAGTATCAAGTTGGGAATGTTGCGGATCACAAACGAGTTCTTGGAAAGAATTCGGGAGTTGCAACGAACAGACGAAGAATTGATGGAAAAGATGAAACTAGGTTCAGAAGGAAGGGAACCTGATTTCAAGATTGGGCAGGATGGAATCCTTCATTTCAGGACAAGGATTTGTATACCAAGAGATCAGGAAATTAGAAGACTGATTCTTGACGAAGCTCATAAGAGTCGGATGAGTATGCATCCTGGAACAACCAAAATGTATCAAGACTAGAAAAAGATGTTTTGGTGGTCGGGATTGAAAAAGGACGTGGCAGAATATGTGGCGGCGTGCTTGATTTGCCAGAAAGCTAAGATAGAACATCAGAAACCGGGAGGAAAGTTGCCACCTCTGAGGATTCCCCAGTGGAAGTGGGATAGCATCTCAATGGACTTTGTGTCTGGTTTACCGAGGACAGCAGCTAATCATGATGCAATCTGGGTGATTGTGGACAGGTTAACCAAGTCGGCGCATTTTATTCCGATAAATATGCGTTATCCTTTGAACAAGCTTACCCAGGTTTATATCAAGGAGGTAGTTCGTCTTCACGGAGTGCCTTCGAGCATTGTGTCAGACCGAGACCCGAGATTTTCGTCGCAATTCTGGAAAAGTTTGCATGATGCTATGGGAACAAGGTTGAAATTGAGTTCCGCGTATCATCCACAGACGGATGGCCAGACGGAGAGAACAATTCAATCTTTGGAGGATGTGTTGCGAGCGTGTGCACTTGAAGAACAAGGAAGTTTGGATCAAGTGTTACCTCTTGCAGAATTCACATACAACAACAGCTACCATGCGAGCATTGGGATGGCACCGTTCGAAGCGTTGTATGGAAGGAAGTGTCAGACCCCTCTATATTGGTTCCAAGTGGGGGAGAACATGATGGTTGGACCGGAAATGATACAGCAGACATCTGAGAAGATTAAGATGGTTCAGGCAAAGATGAAGGCAGCTCAGAGTCGGCAGAAGAGTTATGCGGATAAGAGGAGAAAACCATTAGAGTTTTCTGAGGGCGATCATGTGTTCCTTCGGGTAGTCCCGATGAAAGGAATTAGTAGAGCTTTGAGAACCCGAAAGCTTTCGCCTAAGTGTATAGGTCCATACCAAATCCTTAAGAGAGTTGGTCCTGTTGCTTATTAATTGGCTCTACCACCCTCTTTATCCAATTTGCACAACGTCTTTCATGTTTCGCAATTAAAGAAGTATGTGCATGACCCATCCGTTATTCTAAAACTCCAACCTGACGACTTAACTCTAAAGGAAAACCTGACCTTTGAGACCAGACCGGTTCAGATAGAAGATTGTGAGGTCAAGCAGCTCAGAGGAAAGGAAATACCTTTGGTCAAGGTGATTTGGGAGAATGCTGACATATCTAAAGCTACATGGGAATTAGAGGAAAAGATTCGTCAAGAGTATCCGGAGTTGTTTTTGTAATCTAGAATTTCGGGGACGAAATTCCTTTTAAGTGGGGGAGTAGTGTAACACCCCTAATTTTCGTCTCCCGAATAATAGGAAATTCATAATAAAAAGTTTTATTATTAATTTATAGAAATTTTCCAAGTTTATATTTTGTATTTAATTAGCCTAAAATATAAAAATGGGTTGAAATATTTTTATATGGCAAATAAATGCAAAATATGAGGATATTGAATTTTGGTCCCTGAATGAGGACTTAAAAGTAATATTAAAAAGGTTCTTGGAGGGAAAGATTTAAAAATAATAATTTTTAAATTTTGTACTAATCTAACCGGTCAGTAATGCCCTGTAACCGGTTAGACGATGAACCCAGAAACTGGGTTAGTGGATTTTGATGAGTAATCACTTGATTAACTCCGTAATCGCCACGATACTGCCTGAGATTAGTGGCAATACACGCGTCGCCCTGCATGCAAGTTCAATTTGCTTATAAATAGAGGAATTTCTGAGGATTTGAGGGTTGATGCAGCTGAATTCTTGTTGAGGGAGGGAATTAGGGTTCCATTTTCGTGTGGAGAAATTCGTCTTGGTTCCTGAGAGTGAGATCGAGAAACATACTCCATTGCAAAGCTTACATCTTGAGCTTTGTAAAAACACCAAATTTGTGAGTTGAGAGTCTATGTGGAAGGAGAAATCGACTTGGGAAGTTGGGAGTTGAATTCTGAATTCTCTGTTGTGCATGTTCTGGAAGATGAGTTCTAGATCTGATTTTGGTAAGTATAGTCAATCCTTAAGTCTCAAATCACTTCCATTCCTTAGTACATGTTACCTATATTGAGTTCTAATCGTTTTCCCCAATTTCTTTGGTCAATTTCTGTGTCAAATCCTATGATCTTTGGACCCTGTTGGTGAAATTCTTGGCTGAGAACAGAGCTGTGGTTTGTGAGAAGTCTGGGTAATTTCTTCAAGTTTTGTGTCAAATCTTCATCAAATTCAGTCTTAACGTATGGGAGAAGTCTACACTATACTAGATTTAGACTAAAAATCAAATGAATTAGGATTTGAGTTCACAAAACTCAAAAAGGGCATTATGTGTTTTAAGCACAAAGGCTTGGAGGCCAAAGTTTTGGCTCAATTCTGTTTGAGCAACATTAATTTGATGCATGCAAATGAATTAAGACTGGAATTCAGAAACTAATTGTTGTTTATGAGTTTTGTTGTGTTAAATTGTGTTTATGTGACTTTTTGTGCAAATTGATGCAAAGACTTGATGCATGCACATTTGAAATTGGTTTCTGTGGTGAAACATGTTTGTTTATGGTATATGAACCCTGTTAAGTGCTGGAATTGGGTTAGATTTGAGAAACAAAGAAAATGGTGTGTCAAACCCCATAATTTAAGGGACTGACTGCATAATCTAACCGGTTACTCGATATTTGTAACCGGTTAGACACTGCAAAACTTCAAAAGAAAATCAATTTATAAAACAGTCCTGAAATTGCAATAACTTTACTCAAATCTATACTCTAAATTCATTGCAAACAATCTGAAAAATGAGTTGACAACATTGTCTTGGTTCAGATTAAATGATGAGGGTTAATACCTTGATTTAAAAGAACAATTTTCAAGAGAAAATTATGTCTTATAGAAACAAATGTGATTTTAATTTTGAACGATGGAAACTGTGATTTTTGAGGCATAAAACAAGGTTAAATGGTGTATAGATTGGGTAGAGAATTCAAGAAAAAAGGGTTTTTCTGAATTGCAATGGTAAACAGTTCAGGTCTGTAATTCTAACCGGTTAGCCTGAGACTGTAACCGGTTAGTACCTGAATCTGAAAAATAAAAAGTTAAGTTTTTGAATACCATTGAAGTTGTCTTACTCAATCTAGGGTTAAAAAGGCATGTTTTGAGAAAAAATTCAAAAGGGGAATTTTATGCCAAAGGGTATGCCTCAAATCAATCATTCAAAAAGGGAAATTGGAATATTTCCAAATCACATTAATTAATGTAAAGATAAAACCAACCCTGATTTTTGTGCATCCATATAGACTGGAAGTCTGGTTGGTAGGAACGTTATCATATTCTGGGAATATGAGGAGGGTACTCCGGGAGTACCAATTTATAACCTACTTGATGACACATTATAGATATGTGGCCAGTGTCCAGGACCTGGTTTTTATGCGTTCTGGGAACGTGGTGCACACTCCGGGAGTGATGCTTATTATCCAAGTATGGTTCGGCATTACGTTCTGGGAACGAATTTCGGTGTTCCGGGAACACAAGGGTGTATTGGATGGACGTCCAAGATGGACTTTAGAGGCCTCAGTTGTGGATAGAAAATCATACATCATGCCACTTGCATTATAAGAGTTATAATGTTGAAAACTGGTGTGCTCATATGTATTTGCATTATGATCTGTCCATGATATAATTGTGATTATAAATTTTAGTCTTTATCAATTATGTATTTGTGTATACTTACTCCCTGTGCCCTGTTTAGGTAATGGCCAAATACCTAGCCTGCATCGATATACGCCTTATCCCTAGCGGTATATGGACGTATGAGGAGCACCGTGCCACTTTTGAGGGGGAGGTTGAGATCACTCTCTACCACCCTAACCCTCTGGTGCGTGTGCGACCTCGTCGATTTAGGATCCCATTAGTCTATACTATGCATGTTCCACCCTTTTATACATATAGAGGACAACCCCCGGCTCGACCTATGCGTCGTTTTCATAGTTTTTGTTTTAGAGCTGCCACTCGTTCCCATCCTTCTTCCCATAGAGTTGTCACTGAGGAGACTCCTTCTCCTGGTCCAACTGATTATGATAGGACTGCTTCTGCAGATCCTAGACCCAGTGGTGGGGTCTCTACACAGTCGGGCGAGGTCGAGGAGGACCCTGTGGAGGATGAGAGCGAGGAGGAGGTGCATGTTGAGCCGACTATTTCTGCTAGAGGTGGACCTGCTGGTTCATAGGAGCCTGCATAGCATAGGTGTTTTGGATCCTAGATCCTAGGGATAGAGCAGTGGAGGATCTGAGGAGCTGCTGAAGACACTGAAGACCTGCTCTGAGACTTCTATTTTGAGACTATGTGATATATTGTATATATTTTGAGAGGTCTTAGAGTGAGGTTTTATTTCATACAGCTGGGTTGTATATGTTTTTATAAACTCTTGCTATCTCGACTGATGTTACTTGCTACTTACTGTACTCATGGGGTTTCATATTATGCTATGACATATATATATATATGATGTTTTTTTTTCCTCAGCAGAGCCCCATAAGTATTATTTTTACTTCCGCGAACTCTGATTTATATTTAAAAAGGGATTCGGTGATAAATTTATGTTTTTACTTATTCAAAACCACTCGAGAGACAAATGATATGTTTTAATAATAACTACAAATAATGTTTTCGAAAACTAAGGAATTGTTATCTCGAGAGTCCTTTCGAAACTAAATTATTACTAAGCCGAATTCAGGAAATAGTTTATATCCAAAAGGGTTTTTGATTGAGCAAGTACTAATATTAAAAAGGAAAAATTTTCTAGCCCTAATTTTGATAGCAAGTATTCACCTATTTGGAAATATTAATTATTTTCAAGTTAAAAAGAGAGCGTCACATAAATTACTCCACTATGTCTCCCTTGATTTGATCCCTTACATGCAAACTTTAAGAAGGACAAAGTTGCCCCTCCCATTTGTGCTTGGACCGAATTTTTCTCAAGGGCAAAAGAGGAAGCACGAGTTGGCCTATAAATAGCCATGGCCTTGGTTCATTTTCCTCATCTCATTTTTATTTCACTGTTTCACTCCCAAAACCAAACACCAAGTCTTAAGAGCTCATCAACTCTTAGACTTAGAGAGAGAGAGAGAGGCCGTAGGAGAGAGGGAGGAAGAAAAAGAAGATTTGGAGCTTGATCAAGGTGTTCTTTGAAGATCCAAGAACTAGAAGGCTAGAAGATCAACTCTTCTTTAGGTGGGTGGTTCGAAAATCATGAAGGAGTTGTAATAGTTTAGATTTTTCTTTTGATCTTGTAATCTTTCTTCTTTTCTTTCTTTGCATGTTTATTTTTATGGCTTAAAAGAGGAGTGCATGTGATGTTTGTGCATGATCATGAACTTTTAAGACTAAAAGAAACTTGTAATGTGTTAAACAATGGACTTGATGATTCGGTTAAGGTTTTCATGATGGATCTTGATGCTTTTTAAACTAAATCTTAAAGGTCTAAAGATTTGTTTGGTATTTTGTGAGTTTAAAGTAAATGCCTTTGCATGTTGAATTTTCTTGCTTAAACCGTGATTTATGATGTATTCATGAGATTATTTGATGAATAAATACATGATCTAAGCTTGCTTGATGATAAAGTTGAAATCTTTAGCCTTGCATGTTGGTTTGATGATGATCTTGGCGATTTAAGTACATGCATGTGATGATTCATGTCTAATGAGTGAAAATTTAAGATCTTGAGTCATGCATGTCAATTTTAAGTGAAAAGATCATGTTTTTCTTGATGCATGATTCGGTTTTGAAGAAAAATAATTAGGATAACAAGCTTTAAAAATGATTTTGAGCATGAGCATGATTTAATCTAAGTGTTTGATCTTGTGCATGTTAAATTTTTGTGAAGAATTTTCGGCCATGCTTGATAAAAATGGGATTCATGCTTTTTATTTTGTGAAAAGTTGATGCATGTGTGTCTTAAGGTTAGATTTAATGATTTCAAGCACATGCATGTTATTTTCAAGAAGTTTAAAATAATGAACTTGAATTTTATTGGAAATATTTAAGAAAAATCTTGTCTTGATGAGGTTAATGTATGTTGATGTGAATGAATGATGTAGTATGATGCTTGAAAATTTGTCTTGAAAACCTACATGATTTGATTTGGATTATGTGATTCTTGCATGTTGAAAAATGAATAAAAAACCTTGTCTTTTTGCATGATGATATTCGGCCATGAGGAGAAGAGGTAGAAAATCATGTTTGATCATCATTTGTGTTGCATGCATGATGAGACTAGTTGAATCTAAGAACTAAAAAGTGCATGCATGAAATAATTAAGTTTAAAATAAAATAAATCCTTGAGGTAGTTTGTGACTCAAATTATTGTTTTGATTTAAGCTAAGAAAATGAATTAAGATTGTTGATTTTCTTCTTGATGCTCACGGTTTTGAGTCAAAAAGAAAGAAAATGATTTCATTATCTTATGTCTTTATTTGTGCATCAAACCTTTGCAATATTGTATACATATAATTCGGCCAATGCATGTTCTAGTAGTTGGGAAAATTTTCTTCATGAAATGACCCTTGATGATGACTATACTCTTGAGTGCATGATGCTATATGTTTGATGGAAATGATGTGTTATTTTCTTTAATCTTTTTCATTTTTAGATGTGAAAATAAATGAATTGATTTAGTTAATTAAAAAGGAATTTTCATGATGTTGATTTAATAATTTCAAGGTTTAAAATTTATTGGTGATTAGGAAATAATGACCATGGGTAATTCGGGTTTTGTTGAATTATTTTCTTGGAAGAAATTAAGATTAAGTCTATGATTTGATAAATGATTTTGAATGATTTAAAATGTGACTTGCATTATGTTAGCTTGTGAATGCTTGAAATTTTGATATGATTGTTCTTCATGTTAATTGAATGTGTTTTGGAAAATTTAGATTAAATTGGAATGATTCTTGAATTTTGTTTGTTAAAATTGTTGGTGAAAAATCTATGTTTGGATTTCAAAGGAATTGAAAAATGTTTTATTGTAAAAGTATGATTTAAACAACTTTAATTGATCTGAAAATATTATATGGTGCTCTTTGACCAGTATCTGATAAGTGTTGTAAAGTTTGGGATTAAAGTGTATCAATTTGATGTGGTTCTGGAATTTTATCTTCTTGAATTTTTGTATTTTGTTTAATGATTAAGGATAATGATTTTTGTAACATGAACGTTTTAAATTAAGTTATAATAAGTGGAATGGATTTTGTTTTGACAAAGAGATTGTTTTAGAATTGTTTTAAAATTTTCTTGGAAACATTTTAATTATAGATTTGACTTGGATTTGAAATCTTTTAGATATTGGCAATGTGTTTCCAAAAAGGGAATTGTTTCAAAGTGTTTTCAAAAACGGAGTAATGAATTTATTGAAATCGTTTCTAACGCACGGGAAAAATGTTTTAGTTCGGGTGACGGACGAAAAGGAAACGAGGCAGGACTAGCAACTTGGAAATCTCGGAGAGCTTTTGGAGGTCTACATCTTTTGAGGTGAGAGAGGGGCTTTCCCTAAGACGCCGTGATATTTAGGTAACATATTAAGATGTTCAAATCATCTTAAAGATTGGACTCCGATCTCATTAAGCGAGGTAGTGTGATAGCAATTGTTTGATTGTCTGGCTATCCACACGAACAGCTGAGATTGGTTTATTGTTAATGGCTTGATATGTCCTTGTTGTTGTAGTATGATGCCATGTTTTCTAGTTAATTATACATGAGTTACTTGATTATTTTAGTATGAGAAATGATTTATTTATCAATTAAGTATTGCGATGCTGTTGAGAAATGCTTGATATGCCCTGATTATGAGATAATGAGAATGAAACTATGAATGTAACGAATTGTGATTAAAAAGAAAAGAAATGATGATAAGAGATATAAGAATGATTGGAAAAAAGAGATATGAGCTGAGATTGAGAAAGATATGAGAAACAATTTATGATGTGAATGAAAGTGTCGTAACGATGATGAGAAAGATACTGATGATAATGATGTCGATGAGCCAGAGCTGGTAAGAGTAATGTTGCTGTTGTTCATTGGAATGAGATTGGTGTTGAGTTGAGCTTCCTCCTCCACTAATGCTCACTGAAACGAGATGTGATATGAGTGGAGCTGGGCTCCTTTGTTGATGTGTATTGGAATGAGACTTGTGTTGAGTTGAGCTTGCTCCTCCACTAGTGCTCACTAAAACGAGAGATTGTGAATTGAGAAAGATCATGAGATGAGATATTGAGAAAGTTCTGAGATTAGATGCAAGTATGCCGATGCGATCCCAGCTCTGTGCTCTGTTGTGTAAGAAAAGAAAAGTGATGTTGAAAATTAGTGGTCGGGACTCGTTGAAGGGATGCACCAAGGATGAACTGACCTTAGGATATTAACTAAAACTCTAAAACTCTTTAAAAGACATAGATTAACGTGGTGAGTTATGAGTGCGATATCGAAGTAGTGGAGAGGAAGATACCATGGGTATCAGGGATACTCAGGAGGAGATTGCATTAGGGGAGGACAATGACGGTGAAACGTCAAGAAATCTAGAGTATTCTTCTAGGCGGAACAAATTCCACAGGTGACGCAGGTGATCGGTCCCGAAGGTCGTGGTGACGTTCTGCAGGCCAGCTAGAAAATACTGACGCCCCCTAGATTGCAAATCTAGAACAGTGAGAGGGACTGGAGCGAGGCTTTGTGATTTGATTTGATTTGATTTGAGACTGTGTTCTCCTGGCTTGGAGCCATTTGTTGAGACAGCTGATTTGATTTGAGACTGTGTTCTCCTGTCTTGGAGCCATTTGATTTGTTGTGATAGTTGTCAAGCCTGCGCGGTAAAGGTCCTGTACTCCTGTTTGCTTCCGACTAGGTTGGGTGGATGACCGAGGAGATGTAGACGTGTGTGCTAACTGCGAAAGAAACGAGTACCTCGATGATATTTCTAATTCCCCAATCATCGATGGATATGATTCAATAAGACATGAAAAGAAAAGTAAAACAATGATGGCAAAGTGTTAAGTAAGATTCATAAGACGAGCATGAGAAACGATCCATGAGATAATCGATAAATCTTGAAATGATGATCCACGAAAGAATTGATAAGAATGGTGAATGTCTTATGAGAAAGATATTGAGAATGTTATCACGAGGAGATTGAGCATGAAACTGTGTTTATTTATATGATGATGATGATCATGTTGTTATTATGGTTTGCATGATGTTTATTGTTTTGTCTTAATATTTGCCTATTGTAATTCCACACAGTCGACATTTATTGTTTTGGGTGCTCACTCTCTCGTGTATATCTGTTTTGTGTTGGAAAAATTTGCTCGCCCTTTAGATGGACAACATCGCGAGGTTTCAGCTTATTCGTGAGATAGGCAGATCTCCCTGGAAAGGGGATGATATATCCATGTCCGCATATGTTATGGTCTACATAGAGATGGAACGGCAAAGGAAAGAGATTAGGGAGAAACTTTTGGATCGTAGGATGGAGGAGGAGAGATCTCCAAACTACTCTACGGATGAGACCCCCGAGGTGGTAGATGACGATGATTTTGATCTGTGGTCTGAGGCTGACACGGAGGAGTGTCCCAGTGACGAGGATTGGTACCCGGGCCCCGAGGATCTTCCGACAGACGAAGATGAATGAGAGTTGGATATGCCGAGACTCAGAGTTTGATGGCGAGTCTTAGTGTATATGATTAGAGGATAGGTAAATCCCTCAGAGTATTGTATTCCATTGCAAGTTCTTAGTACCATAGCTTTATCATGCTGTACCCCGGATAAAGTTTTATTCACTATTGATGTTTCAAAACAAGTTAAATGGGCCTTTATGATCGAACGATGTTATTATGGACAAGTTTCAAAGTGCGGTGTTATGTGACATCTCGGTTTGGAACTTGAAGGATTATATGCAATGTGAGAACATGAGTTTTTAGTTGTAACCAAGTTTTGAAAATCTAAATGTTCTCATGTTCGTATTAACAGTGTTTAAAAAAAAAAAATTGGCCCAAATTTTCATCATATTTAATTTAAATAATTGAGTTTTCAAGTTGCCGAATCGGGGTGTTACACAAACCGTTTGAGGTAACACAAGAAAACCTTTAAGAAAATTATATTTTACAATAATGTTTCGGCTTCAAATTTCCTTTCCGACAACTTTAGCGTGGACATCTTATAACCGTTTACAATTTCCTGCCTCATACAAATAATAAACCCTTTCACAAATTTCTTTTGGTGGCATACACTTTATTTTCCTTTTTAACTCCCATAGTATTGGATATTCGTTTATATAATATAATTGCTAATAATTCCCGATTTCCCTAACTCCAAACTTAACATTGAAAGAAAACTTACATATAAGTCTCACCTATGGGCAAGAAGTTTGAGATAAGAGTGTTCGCAGCGAGATCAGGACCATCTTCCCAGGTCGAAAGGAAAGAATTGCTCTATACTATAATTGTAATACCCCGGTTCATTTTAAAATATAAATAAATAAAAGTAGTGTAAAAATAATAAAAGTATATACATATAATTGAGGAACTCAAAATTTTCTTTTCTTTACAAGTTCATAAACCATTCTGGGGTTCTCAATTACAATATGCAACAACATAAATTAGAGTTCCTTTCCTTCGACTCTTCCGCCGCGACACTTTGATCTTCAAACTTCTTGGACATTCACCTAAAAAGTTAACCACTAAGGGATGAGACAATTTCAAAACACATTGAATTAAGAGATAATATACAGCTCATAATAACAATCTAGGAATAACAACTAAATCAAGTGTTTCTAAACATACATATCACAATAACTAGCACATAGTTGGGGTTCAATACTTGACTCTTGTGAATGTAAAAGGCTTCTTTGGGAGACTACCCTCGAAAGGGTTCGAAATATCAAAAGGATTAGTCATCCAATTATGCGGGTAAATACCTTGAGAAAAAAATTAAATAATAAATATATAAATAAATACTCTCTTCGTCCCTACATATAAGACCCTTTTGAGTAAAAATTTTGATCCGAAATATAAGACCCCTTTATAATTTTTTCCCAAATTACCCTTAGCATTTGATTGTTGTTATCCAATTTTTAATAGAAAGACGTTAATTGAAACTACCAATTTCAATAATGCAAAATTTATTTCAATACATAATTAACATAAAGGATATTTTCGAAACAATATATACTAAAACTTTCCAATTTCAATCCAAAATTTATTTTTCTTAATATACGTAACAATTATGAAAAAATCCTAATACTTATTTCCTTATCGCTTTTCCATTATCTATTCTAATACAAAATTTATTTTTCTTAGAGTACCATTTGAGTATCTGTTTTAATGCTCACAGAAGCAAAGAGAGATTTTTTTTTTAATGTGTAAAGACAGCCTTATTGCTTTACTTCATGCAAAAAAATATGGATAACATATCCAATATCCCTACAAACCTTTATCGATTGTAGGTTGTACCTACAGCACTAACAAGGCTTGAATTAAGTGGTTGAATTATAGGACATGTGTGAGGAATTTGATTTCATGAAATGTCTACGACGAGAAAAGAAACAATCTTAACATTTTTGAATGAGAATTACGTATATTAGTTAGTAGAGACAACCTTAGTATTTTGAAGGCGGGTTTGGTCTCACATCTAAAGCAGTGTGACAGTGTGTTAGAATATGTGAATGAACAGGCTAATTTACCTAATTAGAGTCAATTAGAAAACTATTTACCAATCTAGGGGAGTTTTAAAACTATTTCTAGAAATAGGTGTTTTCACAAAAAGACAAAAATTTGGCTATAATCTAGTGTGAACAGCTATATATATAGATCTTAGGCACATCCAATGAAAATCAAAATATCTTAATATGGACAATTTTTTAAGAGATGAAAGCTTTGATAAAAATTTACAAAATAAAAAATTAAAGCTAATACACAGATTAAGGGTCTGTTCGGCAAAACTAACTTGTAGCTGTGAGCTTGTGACTTATAGCTATGAGCTTCTAGCTTGTAGCTGTTAAGCTAGTAGGAGCTATGAGCTTTTAGCTGAGAGCTTATAGCTGACTATTTAAAATAGTGTTGTTCGGCAAAACTAGCTTTTGAAGTAGCTAAAAGTTATTAAATGACCAAAAAGGACATGCAACATTTTATTATTTTATATTTTTCAAATTTTTTTCTTTATTTATTAAATAAATATTTAATTAATTAATAAAATATAAAAAATATTAAATTATAATTAATTAAATTCATTTTTTATTAATTTATTAATTATGTAGTTAATTAATTAATTATAACAAAATTATTAAATTAATAATTAATTAAAGGGTAGTAAAATAATTTTAAATTTTGTTTGAGGGTATAATTGGTATATGAATTATTGAAAGCTAGTTTAGTTTCTAGAAAGCTACTTCAAGTAGCTTTCTAAAAGCTAGCTTTCAAAAGCTACAAGCTCCTTTTTTAAAAGCTATAAGCTCCTTCTAATTTGTATTCACCGAACGGGGCTAGTAGCTTATTGACTGAATCTAAAAGCTCCTAGCTAGCTAAAAAGCTTCTAGCTCGTGTTACCAAACAGAGCCTAAATATACCGGACAATATAAAAGAAATAATAGCTGAAAAATATATGAATATTATACAACAAGAACGAGTAAAAATACAATTAGAAATTATGTTGTTACAGGAGAGAGCATTAAAAGATCATTTTAAAGAAATTAGGAGACAACAAAGGTATGAAGAAGCTAGAATCATGAATGACTCAGATTTTACAGACTCAGATTAATTATGAATCTTACAAATACAACTGAAACACTAACACGAAAAATTGAAGATATCACTAAAGAACTAAGGGATATCAAAATAAGTGTCTCTGAAAATGAATTAAAATATCTAGAAGAAATAAGAAATTTACATTTAAAAATAGAAAAGATAAACAATATGTTATCTCAAATCCTGGAAAATACATCCCAAAATCAAAAGACAAAATTAGATGATACATTAGATAATTTGATAAAATATTTTAAAGCAAAAAATAAATATGAACAACAAATCCAGGAAGAAGAAAATTTTCATGAAGAACTAAAAAATGTATTAGTTCAATTAAAAGAGAGCGAACAGTATAGAAATATCACCTTTTTGGAAAATTATTTTGAAATTAACAAAAAAGATAAAAAAGAAAAAGGGATAATTCCTAGGCTTCCATTATCATGGAGAGATTAGAAGAGGAATTAAACATAACAAAAGACTATGATATAAAAGAAATTTCTAACTTAATGAAAAGGTTAGAAATTCTTTCTGAAGAAAAGAAAAATGAAAACAAAAACTTTACAATAAATGAATCCGAAGAAGAAAATTCAGATAAATCTGAAAATGAAGATATAATTATAGGATATGAATTTACTGATGAAGAATATAACTTAGGAGAAAATGAAGGATCACCATCTTATATCAAAAAAGAAAGACAAGAGTATCAATCTTTTAGAGAAAAGAAAAGGAAAAGAAAATTTAATGAATATTGGAATCCTAAATACCAATATGGAACGCAAGATGAAGGAAAAGAATATGTTCCTAGAAAAGCAGGATTTACAAAGAAAAACACTATTTCCATTAATTGCTTAATTAACAGGGAAGAAATAATCCAAGAATGGGTAAACGAGTTATCAATAAATATTTTAGAAAATTATGACATAGAAAAGTTAACAGGGAAAGATGTCTTAAGATTAGCAGAATATAAGTCTACTGGAATACTCAAAACTTATATTGAAAACATAACTTCTGACCAGCTTAGAGGTGAAGATGCTTGGAAAAAATTAGATTATTTAGCATGACTAATTAGTTTAGAATTTCTAGGAAAAGATTTGATAAACCATAGAGAAGAGGTAATTAAGTTAGAAAGAGAAACAGCAAAATGGCATTTAACAAATATGTGTATTAGAGATATGTGTCATATGAGGAAACCGCAATTGGTGGTTGAAACAACTAAGGAACCCTAGGAGAACACCTAGAAGGGGGTTGAATAGGTGTAAAAGAAACCTTGAAAGATTTTCGAACGAAACCAATCGAAACAATCAAAACAAATGATTTTTTCAGAAAACTCAGCACTTAATCGATTAATCTGAGATTTAATCGATTAACCTGAGATTTAATCGATTAAGACCAGCTAGCATGAATTCACTTAATCGATTACTAATCGATTATGACAGTTAAAAACTGAAAAATCACTTTTCAATCGAATACGAAATTCAATCAATCAACACGTAAGATCAGAGATTCAACGGAAAGGATTAACACCTATATTCTTATTGATTACCTATGTTATGAAAATGATTTTCCCTTAATCAATTTGCACAATTAAGATTCAATTCAATCAATTATGAAAATCAATCTTTTCTAGGTTTTCAATCAAGAACACAATGAATAACAAGAATGTAAAGAGTAAGGGTTTAGAGATACGACACATTGATTTATCCTGGTTCACTTTCATCCACTTGAAAGCTACATCCAGTCCCCTCTTCAACCAAGAGAGATTCTTCACTATGAGAAATTAGAGTTCTCAAATTACAAGTAAATGCCTCTCAAGACTCCCTTCTTGATAGCCTACAAGAGATACCACACCCTTGCCTTGCAATCCTATTGACCATCTCTCTAATCTAACCTCTACCCCTTGTTGATAATCCACACAACAAGCCTTCACGTTGCTCGTTGATACCTCACAACAAGACTTCACTTTGATTGATTCACAACCAAGACTTCTTCTTCAATTTGAATGAACTTGCTTGATGATAATCGACACACCAAGTCTTCTTGTTTGTTGTAGATGGCTTGCCTCTTGCAAAGATTACAACACAATAGATAACAAAATGACACTCCTATGAATCTCTTTCAATAGCTATGACAAAATCAACATGAGAGATTCAAGAGTTCTTGATCAAAGAATATGAAAATAGAAAGCTTTAATCTATGAAATTGAGAGAGAATAGAGTGGCTTGATTCTTTGTAAAAAGTGTATGAAAATGATTCTAGATGATCACAATAATTGGGAAAAGGTTTATGTAGAATCCCCAAAAGTTATGAGACTTAAAAACTGATTTTGAGAAGTGAAAAACGTATTTTAAAAATCAGATCTGCAGTGTTTAATCGATTAGATATATGCATAATCGATTAGTAATCGATTACACTTTATTTTAATCGATTAAACCCTGTTAAAATCAATTAAAAACATGTTTTCTCAAAACTAAACCTTTCCTTTCAAACCTTTAAGCCACCTATTGATTTTAGGTTAAGTGAAAACTCAAATTATGATATAATCATGCAATCAAAAGAGATTCACTACCCTCTATAGACTCTACCCAAACTCATCAAATAAAAGACTTAAGTTAGAGAGGCTAAAGATATTACAATAATACTCAAACTAGATCTTCATAAGTCTTCATGAGCTTGTTCTCTCTTCTTCCTTTGATGTTTTTTGTTTGCTTGTTGAGCTTGAACTTGATCAACACCTTTGTAGCTTGTTCAAAACCTTTTGTCATTATCAAAACATTCTCAATGGAACTTACAATCTCCCCCTTTTTGAAAATGACAAACATGTTTTGAAGTTGTTTGAAGTTGTTGATGCTTGAACCATTGATACTTGGTGAGACTCTTTGAAGTTGTTTGAAGTTGTTGATGCTTGAACCATTTGATACTTGGTGAGACTCTTGCTCCCACTCAATTAATGCTTTTGACATTTGAAATCCAATTGATAGAAGCTGATTCTCCCCCTATCTTCAACAACTTTGCTCAACCTATACAAAAACAACAAAACAACCCTTTCTCCAAAACAACCATTTCTCCCCCTTTGGCATTATCAAAAAGTAATATATACCAATTGAAATATAAAATGCTAAGCCAAAGTAAGAGACATCAATGATCATTTCTTCACAACATTGATACCAATTGAAAAATACAAGAACTATACTTTGAAATGTGATACCAATTGGCAAGAAAATATAACAATGAATTATGATACCAATTGAAAGACTAAGAAATCATAATATCACTTAACAAAGTAAGATATCAATTGTAAAGAAATATCACAATATCAACAATAGCATGATAATCATCTAATAATCACTCAATGATACCAATTGAACTTTTAAAAAAGTAATACCAATTGAAAAGATACCAATTGAGGATATTCAACAATATCAAATTTTACCACTTTGTAGGACATTCTCTTGAGATTTGAAGATGCAAATAAATGAATAACATGTGAAAGTCCTTTGCTCTTCAATCATACCTACAAAACAATCATGCTTTGCCTTTTGGTATCCAAATTGTCTTGGATCCATTTTTGTTAGTTAAGGGACTCTCACCCTTCTTAACCCAAACAAAATTTCCTCTAGGTATACCATGCACTTTAACATAACACACATTTGAAGTATGTCCATGAGTACCACAATAGAAACATGTTGGTGCATTTGAAAAATCAACTTTAGAAAAATCAACAACATTTCTATGAGAATTACTCTTAGCATTAGTATAACCCAAACCAAACTTGTTTGAATTTTCTCTTTGAAAATTTAACAATGTGCGCAATCTAATATCACCATTTGTGAAACTTGCAAGCTTATTTTTCAAAATAACATTTTCATCTTTAAGCAACTTGCAATTCTCACAATCAACCACAATATTCAATCTATTAGCACAATCACAAGAAGAACTAGCATATATAAGATCAAGACAATCACAAGAAGAACTAGCATATATAAGATCAAGAGTTTCATTTTCAAGATTAAGCTCATCAACTTGTTTTTGAAGTTCTAAAATCTCTTGTTGATGTTTCAAAATGAGCTTCTTTCTTTCAATGTTTTTCAAAGCTAGTTTCTTAAGTTCTTCATGCATCTCTTCATAAGCATTATATAACAATTCATATTTAGAAGAAATTTCGGATTTCGTATCACTTACATCGCTATCCTCGCTTTGTTCACTTGATTCATCATTTGAACTTTCCTCTTCATCTACTTGAACTAGCAAGTTGAGATTAGCGACTTCTTCATCATCCGAAGAACTACTTGATGTGCTTTTCTTCTCATCTACATCATTATCCCAAATTAAACTATGTATGCTCTTTTGTGTTTAGAATTTTTCTTTTCATTCTCTTTCTTCTTGAGATACTTAGAGCATGAATACTTGAGATGACCGGGCTTTCCGCATTCATGGCAAACTACTCCATCTTTTGTAGTCTTGGTCTTGTAGTGTGGAGAATTCTTCTCTTTACTCTTGTCTTTGTTCAACCTTCCTTTTCTCCTTAGAAACTTGTCAAATTTCCTTAGTAAGAATTTTATTTCTTTTTCATCAACATCCAAATCGGAATCTTCACTATCATTATCATCGAAACTCTCTTTCTTTTTGTATGATCTATTGACTTTAAGAGCAAGTCCCTTTCTTCCTTTGTTCTTATCCGACTCTTCATTCATGTTTAAACATCCAAGCTCCATTTCATGTTCTTGAAGCTTTCCGAAAAGTGTTGCAAGATCCATAGCATCCAAATTCTTAGATTCAACAATAGCCGTTACTTTTGGTTGCCAATTCCTGTCTAAACATCTCAACACTTTGTTAGAAAGTTCACCTTGAAGAAAAGTTTTACCAAGAGCAAGCAAATGATTAATAATATGAGTAAATCGCATTTGCATATCATTAATAGATTCATTTGGAAGCATTTGAAACAATTCATATTCACGCATCAAAACATTCAATCTAGCTCTTCTAACCTCACTAGTTCCTTCATGAGTCACTTGTAAAGTGTCCCACATTTCCTTAGCACTTGCACATTGTGAAACTCTAAAGAACTCATCATAAGATAAAGCAGAGGTAATGATATTCTTTGCTTTATAATCATATTGAACTTTATTTCTATCATCATCCTTCCACTTATCCTCGGGGATTAAATGTACTACGCCTTCAACTAAACTAGAGGGGATATGAGGACCTTTTTCAACTACTTTCCAAATTTCACTATCTATGGCTTGGATAAAGATTTTCATTCTAACTTTCCAATAAGCATATAACTCACCATTAAATAATGGAGGACGACTTATGGAGGAGCCTTCACCACCAAAGGGATTCATGGAACCCATTGCGGTTACTTAAGGATCTTTACGAAAAAGTTCTTATGCTCGTGTCTTTCGACCGAGCTCTGATACCAATTGAGGAAACCGCAATTGGTGGTTGAAACAACTAAGGAACCCTAGGAGAACACCTAGAAGGGGAGGTTTAATAGGTGTAAAAGAAACCTTGAAAGATTTTCGAACGAAACCAATCGAAACAATCAAAACAAATGATTTTTGCAGAAAACTCAGCACTTAATCGATTAATCTGAGATTTAATCGATTAACCTGAGATTTAATCGATTAAGACCAGCTAGCATGAATTCACTTAATCGATTACTAATCGATTATGACAGTTAAAAACTGAAAAATCACTTTTCAATCGAATACGAAAATCAATCAATCAACACGTAAGATCAGAGATTCAGCGGAAAGGATTAACACCTATATTCTTATTGATTACCTATGTTATGAAAATGATTTTCCCTTAATCAATTTGCACAATTAAGATTCAATTCAATCAATTATGAAAATCAATCTTTTCTAGGTTTTCAATCAAGAACACAATGAATAACAAGAATGTAAAGAGTAAGGGTTTAGAGATACGACACAGTGATTTATACTGGTTCACTTTCATCCACTTGAAAGCTACATCTAGTCCCCTCTTCAACCAAGAGAGATTCTTCACTATGAGGAATTAGAGTTCTCAAATTACAAGTAAATGCCTCTCAAGACTCCCTTCTTGATAGCCTACAAGAGATACCACACCCTTGCCTTGCAATCCTATTGACCTTCTCTCTAATCTAACCTCTACCCCTTGTTGATAATCCACACAACAAGTCTTCATGTTGCTCGTTGATACCTCACAACAAGACTTCACTTTGCTTGATTCACAACCAAGACTTCTTCTTCAATTTGAATGAACTTGCTTGATGATAATCGACACACCAAGTCTTCTTGTTTGTTATAGATGGCTTGCCTCTTGCAAAGATTACAACACAATAGAAAACAAAATGACACTCCTATGAATCTCTTTCAATAGCTATGACAAAATCAACATGAGAGATTCAAGAGTTCTTGATCAAAGAATATGAAAATAGAAAGCTTTGATCTATGAAATTGAGAGAGAATAGAGTGGCTTGATTCTTTGTAAAAAGTGTATGAAAATGATTCTAGATGATCACAATAATTGGGAAATGGTTTATGTAGAATCCCCAAAAGTTATGAGACTTAAAAACTGATTTTGAGAAGTGAAAAACGTATTTTAAAAATCAGATTTGCAGTGTTTAATCGATTAGATATATGCATAATCGATTAGACTTTATTTTAATCGATTAAGCCCTGTTAAAATCAATTAAAAACTTGTTTTCTCAAAATTAAAGCTTTCCTTTCAAACCTTTAAGCCACCTATTGATTTTAGGTTAAGTGAAAACTCAAATTATGATATAATCATGCAATCAAAAGAGATTCACTACCCTCTATAGACTCTACCCACACTCATCAAATAAAAGACTTCAGTTAGAGAGGCTAAAGATATTACAATAATACTCAAACTAGATCTTCATAAGTCTTCATGAGCTTGTTCTCTCTTCTTCCTTTGATGTTTGTTGTTTGCTTGTTGAGCTTGAACTTGATCAACACCTTTGTAGCTTGTTCAAAACCTTTTGTCATTATCAAAACATTCTCAATGGAACTTACATCATATAGATAAGTTTATATGTGAGTATGAAACCTATTATTACCAACTTGAGAAATCAGATCAAGAAGTCTATAAAGAATTATTTCTGAGTAAGCTTCCTCATCCAATAGGAGAATAGCTAAGAAAAAGATGGTTAAATAAGTCCCCTGAAATAGCTTCAACATTTGGAGGACTTATATTCATATTAAAAAATATGATTAGAGAAATTTGTACTAATAATATTATTAGTCATAAATTAAAATTAATAGACAAAATTTGTTGTAATAAGAATGATCCAGAAATACCTGGAGAATATGGATGTGGAAATCCTTATAAAAAGAGAAAGTCTCATAAAAAGAAATACAGATTTAAAAAACAAAGGAACCCTAAAAGAAGACATAGAAGCAGATATTTTAGGAAGAAAATTCCTAAAAAATATTGCCCAGAAGGAAAGAAAACATGTAGATGTTGGATATGTAATGAAGAAGGTCATTATGCTAATAAATGCCCTCAAAAGAAAGATAAACCATAAAAAGTTAGAATCCTTACAATAGCAGAAGAAAATAATCTAGAACCATTATTAGATTGGGACATAGACTCAGAAGAACAAATTTATGAATATTTATCAGAGTCATCTTACGAAACTAGTGATGAATCAAGTTAGTACCTTCATAAAGGTTTCTATACAAATTGGAAACTATGAATCAAAACAAACATGTGCATATGTAGATACAGGAGCAACAATATGCTTAGCTAGTAAAAATTTAATCATCAATAAATTCTGGATTAAACTAGAAAAACCATTAAAGATTGTTTTAGCTCACAAATGTAAAAGATATATTAATTATGCAGTCTTCTGGACTAAAATGATTATAAACGGGAAAATATTCCCTGTACTGTCAATTTATCAACAAGATAGTGGAATGGACATAGTTATAGGAAATAATTTCCTAAAACTCTATAAACCATTTATACAAGAAAGTAAATGGATAAAATTAACATGTCCAAAGATTCAAAAGATAAGACAGGAAAGAAAGCAAATAAAAATACCTATAATAAAAAGATGTACAGTAACATCAAAGTACGCACAAAAGTGTGGTGAGATAGAGGAAATAAAAACAAAATTTTTTACAATAATAGAAAAAGTCTTAATAGAAAAAACAGAAGAAATACCTCAAAAATTATTAAAAGCCTTGGAAGAAACATGCAGTGAAAATCCATTAGATGAGAAAGTCAACAACAAGAATAGAGAATTAATAAAAATAAGACTAAAAGACCCCTTAGCAGAAATAAAGGCAAAATCAATGATTTACACTCAAAAAGACAGACAAGAATTTGCAGATCCTATAAAAGAACATTTAAGCCAAGGGTTAATAAGTAAATCAACCTCAAAACATAGTAGTCCAGCATTCTTTGTAGATGGAGAATCCGAAAAGAAGAGAGGAAAAAGAAGGATGGTAATAAATTATAAGATGATGAATAAAGCAACTGAAGGAGATGCTTATTATTTACCTAGAAAAGATGAACTTATCGAAAAAATTAGAGGAATGAAATATTTCTCTACCTTGATTGTAAAAGTGGATTTTTGCAATTAAGAATAGATGATGATAGTAAACCATTAACGGCTTTCTCATGTCCTCAAGGACAATATGAATGGAATGTTCTACCAATGGGCATGAAACAATCCCCTTGAATATTTCAAAGATTCATGGATGAGAATTTAAAAGATTTAAAAAATATATCCAGTGTTTATGTAGATGATATAATTATCTTTGCAAAAACATTAGAAGAATGCTATGATAGAACTTTGATGGTTTTAGAAAGATGTAAAGAAAAAGGAATAGTCCTTTCTAAGAAGAAAGCAGTGATTGGTAAAAATAGAATAAAATTCTTAGGATTAGAAATTGAAGAAGGAAAAATTAAAGTCCAAGATCACATTTCTATGAAAATCAGAAATTTTCCTTCAAAAATTACTGATAAAAAACAGTTACAAAGATTTTTAGGAATTTTAACATATGCTGAAGGATATATTCCAAAATTAGCTGAAATAAGGAAACCATTACAAGCAAAATTAAAAAAAGGATGTTTTATGGAATTGGTCAGATTCTGATACAAAATATGTTGACACAATAAAGAAAAAATGTGTTAATTTACCATCATTATATTACCCTTCTGACAAAGATAGGATGATAATAGAAACAGATGCTTCTGAATATCATTGGGGAGGAGTCTTAAAGGCCAATAATGGAAAAGGTGAATTGATATGCCAATATACTTCTGGAAGCTTTAAAAAGCATGAAGTCAATTATCATATTACTGAAAAAGAAGTATTGACTTTGATAAATACTATCAAAAAATTCAGGATTTATTTATTGCCTTACATGTTTATTGCAAGAACAGATTCAAGTTATGTTAAATCCTTCAGGGATATCAATATAAGAGGAGATTTTAAGATGGGAAGATTATTAAGATGCCAACAGTTCCTTGAATGGTATCAGTTTGAAATAGAGCTGATCAAAGGAGACAAAAATTATACAGCAGACTCCCTAACAAGAGAGCTGGCTGTCAATTAATCATAAAGGCTAACCAGGCCTCACCAAAATTCATATCAGTTATCTTGCAGGAAAATGGAGGTGGAGATTAAGGCCATGGAAATACAGATTGCTGAAAAAGAGATGGAATTAAAGAAATTACAAATGGAGATACAGATTCTCAGACAAAAAATAGAGCTTGAACGAATGAAGAAAGGAGAAGAAAAACGAATTCCTGAGGAGCTAAAGCAAGCCACTACTCAATCTCAGAAGACATATGTCTATGTGATTTATGATGGAGACAGGAAAGGAATTCATGAAAATATTGATGAAGAAAAACTTCCTCTCAACACAAAATATAAAAGATGCAATTCTTTTGAGGAAGCACAAAAAGAGTTAGAAAATTATAAGGAACCTATTTCCTTAAGACCCCACACTAAAATGATAAAAGAAACCAAACTCACCAGACATCAGTTAATTAAGATGAGAGTACCCATGACAAAAACTGAATTAATGGAAGAAAGAAAACCCAATCACAAAAACTACCAAGAATTATTGCAAGAAACATTTGGTTGGAAAAAACAAAAATATGAAGGCCAACCATGGTACACAATCTGGAGAACAAAAACAGGACCAAAAATGGTTACTTTACCAGGATATAATCCATTAAAACTATGGCACGCAATTCAATATGGATTAGTAGAATTGATATATTTATCTGGAGATCATCGAGAATTAGAATGTTTCCCTGAGAACATTAAGATAGCTATCAAGCTCTGGAAGGACAGAAGAGCTCAAAATAAGAATACTTTCATAAAGGTCCTCAGCTGTTATTGCCATTATAAAGATCAAATATTCATAAAACCCAAAACCTATATGCAACTGGGATTTTCAAATGGAAGCTCTCCACCAGCTGATGAAGCCCCAGAATTTGAACTCACGGAAGAAGATGAACATTATTTCAGAGCACAACAATTATTGTTCATTTACCTTAATTTAGAAAAAATTTACAGAGATACCAAAATAAAGGTAAATTTTACATCTAAGGACACAATAATCACTTCCGGATTTGGATAAGTCATCCCAGAGAAAGAATATGTCCATATAGATCACTGGATAAGAGATTTCTATTGTATGGACAATATTAATTTTTCTGAAGAGACCAAAAGATTCCTCTGCGATTTCCTATCAGATGTCCCAGATCACATGTGCCAGCTGTGTGAAAAAGAAGAGCAACCAGATGAAGAAGCAATAATAGAAGAGTGACGCAAGCAGTGACGTCAGCCTTCAATAATGTAAAATGTAGTCGTAAGCGCTTATGTAATAAAGGGGCATAAGGGTCATTAGTTAAGCCCTCACCCCTCTATAAATGTGCAAGTTTAATTCATGAAGAGGCAGAGCGAGAAGGAAGTAATAAGTCTCATGTGTTGAGCTTGCTGAGGTTGAGTCAAGTAACTCTGGAGCCTCTTATCAATATATGTAAAATATTCCTAAATAAATAAAAATCTGTTTATGAGTCCAAACACTCTATCATATAAAGAAGCTCTAAGGCAAACATCAGAGAGTAACAGCGAGAAGGCATCGTGGGCCATTTTAAAAAAGATCATTCAGAAAGAACCTTCATATCAGGTATGAACTACTAACCTCCTAATTTTCTAGCATGTCTATAGAAGAAACCTTTGATTTTTATAATAAAAAGGAAGATCAAGATAACTCAATAGAATGGATGATAGATCATAATAAATTTAGAGAGATCCAGAAAGAAGAATTAAGACTAAAGGAAGAAGAAAATCTAAAACCTAAAAAAGAAAAATTACAAGGATTAGCCAGATTATTCAAAGGACAAGAACTAAAAAATATTGTTTATTGTGGAAAAATATTCTGCGAAACACCAATCGATATTTCTGAAATAGATGGGAAACATAACATAAAATTATTAATAAAAAATCTAAGAGAAAAAATACAAGCTATTAAGCCAAAAGATAGATCCAAGATAAAATATGTGCATATAGGAGCAATACAGATCTTGATTAAAAGTACCTTTGGAGAAGGAATTAATAGTCCTATAAAAATCGCCTTAATGGATAATAGAATCCAGGATATTAAAGATTCAATTATTACCTTGATTGAAGGAAATTTAGCTTATACCAAGTTAATATTTATTGCATACCCTAATATAGGAGTCCCACTAAATACTAAGAATCTAGATTTATCCTTGAACTTTTGTCATGACTTTGAAAGAAAAGATTTGATGCAGAAAGGAGATAAAATCTTTAGTCTTACCTATTGCATTAGTTATGCCTTAACTAACTCACATCATTCAATAGAATTTAGAAACAATGAGTACATAAATATTCCAGAACTATTTCAAGAACTTGAAAGGCCTTTTATAATAGAAAGAAATAAGATTAAGGAATTACCTAATTCTTGGGTAAAAGAAAAAAGCATAATACCCCAGCCTCCTTTAAGCAGAGAAAGAGATTATGAAGAAGAACTTAATAAGTTAGCTGATGAAGTAAAGAGATTATCCTTTAGGATATGATAAGATAAAGTAAAATAAAATATGAAAATTACCAAAGTTCATCCTGAAATAGAAAATCTTTGGAGAATAGAATTTGCAGTAGATCCTGATGAATTTTGGATTAATAAAATAATAGATTGCTATATAGAATTTGTAGAAGAAAAAATAATGATAATTAATCAACTCACATCCCTAAAAGAAATTAATGAAAAAATCAAAATGGAATGGTTGAAAGAAGAAATTATTTTATCTATCACAGAAGAGATAATAGATTATGAATTAGATAACGAAGACTGGAAAGAATATTACAATGATCTATGGTATAGAGAACAGGATAATCACTATAGTGATTAAAATGCCTGGATATACTTGGATTACTCTCTTTCAAAGAAAACTTAGAAAAGTAAAGGAAGCAAATGAGATATTAAATCTGCTTATAATATTTGTTCAAGGAAGGTATAATCAAAATCCTGAAAATTCTGAATTAAGAAGCGTATTTAATAAGTTAATGACACGAAAATTATTATTAGAAGGATATCAAGGAAGGATAGAAGATACTCTTTTAATCTTAGAATATATTGAAGATGGGGAATATAATTTAATGGATTATCAAGAGACTCTGAAAAACAGAAATATAATACCAACATATATTGATTTTACAATAAAAATCACAGAATATGCTAAAATAATTGGCTATGATGAATGGCTAATTTCAGCATTACCCCCATCCCAAATCTGGTATCAGAGCTTAAGGTTTAATCCTTAGGTTCTTAAGATTATAAGAAAAATTTAATAATGGAAAGAAGAACTGGTGAATCTGAAATTGAATATCTTAAAAGAATGTTAAGGAAAATAAATATAGAAATAGCCTGGCAACAAAAAACTATAGAGGAGCTAACTATATTAAAAGTGTAGGGTTAACCAATAATAAATCCTACCGCTACAGGATGAGCATGAGCTCTCTAGTACAGGATAAGGGTGAATAACTCATCCTTCTTATCCTCTAAGAGCCACGTCAGCCCTATTGGCCGAACAGGCCCATAAGGCACCACGACACAACTTCCCCTATAAGTATCGCCATGCTATAGGGGCTAAGGTATGTTCTCTCATCCCTACTCTCAAGAACTACGTGTGGCTTCATCCCCTTATCACTGGGGGTACGTAGGACCGGGGTCACCCTCGTCAGCTGCAACAACCCCAAACACACATCGTGGTGTTCCATCATTACCGGGACACTACAAAAAGATTCCATAAAAATGAATTTAGCAGAATTACAAGAAATAGAGCATTTAATTAAATATGCTCAGAGGCAAAAAGAGATAGTGAAAGAACTAAGAAAAAACATAACTAATAGACCTAGTTATGGATTTTAAATTCAAAAACAAGATGAACGGTGAAGATTGTATGATCTATAGGATTGCACACACTTGATTATTGCCCTTTTATAGGACCACCCTAGTTTGGGAATAAGTTTTAAAGGTACCCTATATGAGTAATAAGTTGGGCAATTGGCATTAAATAAGTAAAGAGGCCGAATGAACAAGTATTACATGTCCGTTCAAACATTTAAAAAAAAAAAACTAAAAAAAAGTTATCCTCAATTACTATCACAATAATAAATAAAAGATGTTTGTAATAAATTATAGTGATAAATGATTGTTTTGTTACAAATGTGTGATGATTGACATCTTATTTTTATCTTCTTGATTGACATCTTATTTTTATTTTTGTTGAGAGGCTTAATTACGTCACATGTCTTTGAAGTTTGGGGTACTTTTATCAGATACCCTTATATTTTTTTTAATGTATGGATTTGTCATATATCCCTACTACCAATTCTGGCCAATTTCGATGACATGTAACATCATAATCCTAGTCTGACGCAGGAGGTTGGTAATCTAGTGCCGTATGATGTCACATGGGCGAAGACGACATCTCTCTTCAATTCTTTTTTTATTTAACTATATAAAAATATTAAGTTTTTTAGTTTTTTAAATTTAAAACAAAAACGGATCTTCGCCCACGAGGCACTAGGTGCTTAACCTGATCAGGATTCCAATGTTACATATAAGCAAAATTGGTCATAATTGGTAGTAGGAGTATATGACAAATCCATAAGTAACTTCGGGGAGTCAGACATTGAAAAAAAAAAAGAATAAGGATATCTGACAAAAGTAGTCCGAACTTCAAGACCTGGAACAAAATTAAGCCATTAAAAACCTACTATCTTTTTGAGACAAAAGAACCACCATTAAATTTTTTCAACAAAAACAAGTATTCTTTTCGCCTTTATTTATAAGTCAACTTTTTGAATTTTTTTCCTCTAAGTATAAGTTATTTTACGATATTTCGGCAATATTAAATATTGTATATTAAATATATCGCTATTGTTTCCGCACTATATAATTATTACTTTTTCCGTATTTCAATAAATCATTTTACTTTTTCTATAATAATGGTTACAATAATCTAGATATCCTTTAACTTTAAATAAGGATAATTTGGAAATGTTGATAATTTTTTTTATAAATTTAAGAATAATTATTATTCTTAACTAATTTTTTTAATATTTGTGAATTAGTAAAAATACCTTATAACTAAAGACAGAAGGAGAGTATGAAAAAAAAAATAAGAGTGAAGATCCGTACCGTTTATAGACTATTTTATAACTGTTTTTAAGAATCAAATTGTTGTTTGGATTAAAAAAATTCAATGACTATGTGCGGCCTTTTTTTTTTCCAAGGACCAAATTTCGTTGAGCAAAAATTTTCGGGAACAAAATTGTATGTGGCTCAAAAATTAAATTATGGTAATTTTTTCTTCATATTTTTTTTTTGGTGAACATTTTTTCTTCATATTTTAACTAAGTATTGTTATTTAAAACTGTGATACTAGTATCACATCTCATTCAATTCCGCATGCTGTATATTCATTTTAGTTTTATGTATATTTACCAAAAAAAAAAATTAGTTTTATATATAGTATCTGAATATGTATAACAATCAACAAGGTTGACTCACTTATATAGATCTCAGTATTATCTCAAGAAAGTGCTGTATTTTGGGAGTAGAATAATCGTTTTTCCTTTCTACTAGCTTCATTAACAAAAGAATGGAAGTGGAAACGGAATATCATAAGTCATAACAACTCCGCTTGCCTGCTCCTATACACTAGTTGACCATCCTCTCTCTGTAATCTATATATAAGCTTCTACCTTCAAGCCACCATTTGCATCTCTAATCATCATACGTACTAAACTTTCATATTCTTATTACAGTATAATAATTTCTACTCTTTGTTTTCTAAGCCAAAAATATGTCAACCACTATTGATGTCCCAGAGTCAAGTAATGTTGTCAAAGGAAAAGCAGTTTTGGTTGCACCCCAAAGGGCAGCAGGATGGAAGAAAGGGATAGCCATAGTGGACTTCATTCTAAGGCTAAGTGCTATAGCTGCTTCTTTGGGTGCTGCTGCCACCATGGGAATGAGTGATCAGACTCTCCCTTTCTTCACTCAGTTCTTTCAGTTTGAAGCCAGTTATGATAGCTTCTCTGCTTTCCAGTATGTGACTCTCTCATTACTTTCTCTATATGATTCCTTAACACACTTCTTTTCAGTCATATTCATAGATATCCAATTCTTCAATGCAGGTTTTTCGTTATTACAATGGCATTAGTAGCTGGCTATCTGGTCCTGTCTCTACCTTTCTCTATAGTAACTATCATACGGCCACATGCACCTGGACCAAGGCTTTTCCTCATCATCTTAGACACTGTAAGCTCTTTAACACTTAATTAGATTCACTATTTCAATAACCCTGTATGATTGGTATGTTTAAGTCTCACTATTTTCTTAGCAGTGAAATTTACAGTAGTTTGTCTTTTTTTTTTTTAAAATTTTATTTTATTGTTTGAACATCATAATTGGTTTCATAAATATTTATCTACATTCATGATGAGTTGATGACTTACTTCTTTACTTCACGCAAATAGAAAACTATATACTCCCTTCAGTCCTATTTATAGATCACATTTTAGAAAAATTGTTTGTCGTATTTATAAATCACTTTGTCTTTTCTAAGAAGCATTTATTGTTATTTTATCTTATTTCCCCTTTGTCCATTAATGTGAAATAATACATTGTGAAATTTCCAATGATAGTTAAAAGGGTAAGATTGTAATGTTAAAATATTTTATTTAAAGTTTCAAGAAACCTAAATACCTTCCTTAATCGTGTGATATGGTTAAGTATGATCTATAATTAAAACCATAAGGAGTACGTAGTATATATTAAATAGGGATACTAAACATTTCTCTGGTAAAAGCTTAAATTAATATCGAGGAGTCTGGATTGAAATTGATTACAAGAGATTTTACGAGTTTTAAACTGGTTGATACAGGTTTGAAGATATTTTCATAATTTAAATTTAAGCTTTGTATTTGTGTTTATAAAATTGCAGGTATTTCTGACTTTAGCCACTGCTAGCGCTGCTTCAGCTGCTGCCATAGTTTACTTAGCACACAATGGCAATCAGGACTCAAATTGGCTTGCCATTTGCAATCAATTTGGAGATTTTTGTGCACAGACAAGTGGGGCAGTGGTGTCATCGCTAGTTGCTGTGGTTGCCTTAGTATTGTTGATTATTATGTCAGCTTTGGCTCTTGGGAAGCATTGAAAATTAAGATGCAGGAGCTTAAAGTTACCAGTATTAATGTTGTGCATGGTTTATTCTGTTTTCAAAGTCTTCCTCTGGTTTTGAAGTATCTATGAAATCATGAATTGTGACAAATTGATTGCTTGTATTGGTTTGGGCAAATGTTGCCGTGGACTATTAATTATAGGCCTAATTATGTCATAGATTCTTGAAGTTTGGGTTACTTTTGTTATATACCCTTATTCATTTTTTTAATATTTATGTCCTCAAACTTATCTCTGGTTTGCTATTTGCTCCTGCACGGATTCTGGCTAATTTTGCAATAGTTATGCCCTCAAACTTATCTTCGGTTTGCTATTTGTCCTTGTGACGGATTCTAACCAGTTTTTCACACGTGGACCCCCGTGGTCCTACTCACCCCACCGAAGCTCTTCGCCTTCAACCTTTCTCCAACCACGAGAGCTCCAACCACACCATACTGTCTCCGCCACCATACCTCACCCCACCAGCTCCGAGCTTTATACCACCACTGCTACCAAAATCTCGAAGACGATCTCCAAACCCTAAAGCAACTCTGCTCCAACATCGAGCACCACTCCGATCCCTCCCTCCCCTACCGCCACGACCTCTTCCAGTCCTACTTCAAATCCCTCTGCCTCGTAGAAACCCGCTTCCCTATCTCATCCGACCCGAGCCACGTCAAATCCCTCACCTTCATCTAGTTTGATGCCTTCAAACCGAAAAACATGTCCTCCCAGCAGAACATTCACCTTCAGAAGGCTTCCGTGCTGTTCAACTTGAACGCTTTTTACAGTCAGATTGGATTGTCGTAAGAACGTAACACAGTTGATGGGTGTAACATCCTAAAATACTACATGCGGAAAAGGTGATTTTATTTATTTATTTATTTTTTTGAAAAAGACTTTTGCACGATTTACTTTCAAAATTCTTAGGAAAACTTTTAGGAACTTTCCATAAAACATATACCTAAAAAAAATCATGCACATATAAAATAAATAATTGTAACACCCCACATTTTTCCCGTACGTGCGTAAACGATTTTTAACAAAAGAAACCTTGAAATCATGATTTTTAGAAAAAGTATTTTTCCTAAGAAAGAAATGAAGTGTTGATTTCCTTCCAAACAAAATATTTTCTATGAGAAATACGAATGATTTTGTTGAGTTTGAAATGATTTGAAAACATGATTTTTAAAATTCTCTGGAGTGATTTGTAAAAATTTATTTTCAGAATATAAGAAAAACGAATTTTTAGGAAAAATGTGTTTTTGTGATGATGTCTTGGCATGAATTTTTATGTGATATGTATTTGATTTAATGTGTGAAAATGATTGTGAAAATATGATTTCTTGGAATTGATTGCATGGATTGAATGAATTAATAATTTCTAAGTAAAAATGATTAGGAATAAATTAATGGTTTAGGAAATAAAAATTTGCAAGACATGTGTGTGCATGTGAGGGTGCCACGGTTGTGTATGTGCATGTATGTGTATTGTATGTGTGTGTGTATCATACGTGTATGCATGTAGGTGTGTGTATATGTGTATATCCGTGTGTGTGTGTGCTTAGGGAGTAAGAAACCAAGGGACTAGATGGAAACTAAGGAGTAACTAAGTGGCAAAAACCCTAATTAGAACCCAACTAATAGTTAGACCTAGATGACCCCTAAAAGCCCTAGCCCACTTCACTTTGTCCCCTTGACTTTAGTGACCCTTAGCCATGCAAAATTGTGAGGACAAAACCGCCCCTTCTATTGGTGTGCTAGCCGAAAATAAACCAAGGGCAAAAGAGAGACAACTCGTGGCCTATATATGCATATAGCCTTAGTTTATTTCACCTTCACCCATTTCATTCACACCCATTTCTTTCCAACACAAACACACAATACTCTAAGAGCCATTCACTTCTTAGAGAGAAATAGAAAAGAAAGAGAGAAAGAGAGAAAGAGAAAGTGGCCGTGAGCCTTAGGAGAAGAAGAAGGAAAATCCAAAGCTTGATCAAACCTTTCCCTTTGAAGATCTAAGTACTAGGAGCTTGAAGAACCAACCCGTCTTGGTAGAGATTCGAAGAGCAAGAGAAGAATGTAATAGTTTAGTCTTTTCTTTTTTTAGTTTGTAGATCCCTTCCTTTTTCTTCTTGTATGTTTATTTCCATGATTTGTAAAGTAAATTTATGTGCTATTCTTTCTTGATCTTGAACTTTCATGGACTAAAAGTAAGTTGTAATATTTGTGACTCTATGTGTATGATTCGGTTATGCTTTCTTTGTTAAATCTAAATATTTTTCTAACTCAAACTTAAAGATCTAAAGTTTTGTGTAAGAATTTGTGAAGCTTAACATAGATCTTCCTTGCATGTATGTTTTTCTTGTTCCAAATCATGATCTATATGTGTTTATGTGTTTATGTGACAAATTGATTTATGATCTAAGTTTAATAAATGGTAAAATAAATTATTTGGTCTTGCATGTTGAATTTCTTGATTGAACCGTGAGCTATGTTACTTTTAAGAAATGATTTGACAAATTAATGTATGCTTTGAACTTGGTAAATGATAGATCTAAGATTTTTAGTTTTGCATGTTAAAGTTTGTTTGCTTAAATGATGATCTATAATATGTTTGTGTGATTTCCTCATGAACGAATGTATGATCTAAGTTTGCTTGAAAATAAAGTTGAGATCTTTGGTTTTTCATGATGATTTGATGATGACTTTGTTGGTTTATGTGCATATATTTAATGATCGATGTTTTTAAATCATGCATGTTAATTTCAAGTAGAAAAATCATGCTTTTACTCGATGCATGTCACGGTTTCAAAGAGAAAATTAAATAAACAAGTTTTAAAATGATTCTTGAAGTGCAAACATGATTTAGCTTTAGTTATTGATTTTATATGTGATAAGTTTTGTAAAAGGCCATTCGGCCATATTAAATAAAAATGAATCTCATATTTTTATTATGTGGCAAGTTGATGCATGTATGTAATAAGACTAGAACTAGTAATTTTAAGTGCATGCATGTAATTTCTTAAAGTTTAAAGTGTAATCTTAATTTATAATTGGAACTAAGTGATGAATTTAAGTTTTATTTTTTTTATAAGAATCTTGCTTTGATAAAGTGATGCATGTTGATATGGATGAGTGATGTGTTTGATGTCTTGATTTTATTTTGTGATTTTGGTGTGTTGAAAAATGAATAAGACCTTGCATTTTGTATGATTAGCATTCGGCCATGAAGGATGAAAATAGGAAATTATATTTAATCATTATTTAGGATGCATACATGACGAGATTAGCTTAATTTAAGAACTAGGAGTATATGCATGAAGTAATTGAATATGTATGTGAAACTTGGGAGTGATTTATGATTTAACTTGTTGTTTGGTTTAAGTTTGTTGAATTTTCTTTTTAATGCTCTCGGTTTTAGTCCAAAAAGAAAAGAAAATAATTTCATTTATTTTGTGCTTTTATGTATGCATTAATCTTTGTTAAATGGCACCTATATGATTCGGCCTAGGTATGCTAGTATAGTTAGGGAAATTGTCTCCATGAAATGACCTTTATGAATGACTATGTGTTGTATGCATGATGCTATATGTGTGACTATTATTTGTTTTTGATCTTTTCGGTTTTGTTAGAATGAAAATAAATAAATTGATTTAATAAGTGATGTTTGATGATCTTTAATGTAATTAGCATTGTGTGATGATGTGAATGTTTTTTTAAAAGTTATGTGTTGTTTTTGCTAAATGAATGTGTTTTGAAAATCTATATTTGAATTTCCTAAGAATTGAAAAATGTTTTACTGAAAAGTATGATTTAATAAATTTAATTTGATTTGATATGATTTTGGAATTTTATTTTCTCAAGTTCTGAATTGTGCTTAATAACTAAGAATACTGATTTTTATAACATGAACCTTTTAAAGTGAGTTTTCTCAAGATAAATGGATTCTGTTTTAAAGAAATTAATTTAGAAATTATGAAAACATTTTTCTGGATTTGAAAACTTTTGGAATATGAACAATGTGTTTTTCAAAAAAGAATAATTTCAAAGTGTTTTAAAAAAAATTAATAAATCCGATAAAAAATGTTTCTAACGCACGGGGAAAAATGCTATAGTTCGGACGACCTACGCAAAGGAAACGAGCCTACGGTATTTGAGGTGAGAGAGGGGCTTCCCTTAAGACGCCGTGGTATTTAGGTAACTTATTAAGAGGTCCAATCATCTCAAAGGTTGGACTCCAATCTCATTTAGCGTAGTGGTGTATGTGATAGCAATTGTTTGATTGATTGTTTGGCTATCCACCCGAACGGCTGAGATTAGTTTATTAAATCTGATATGATGTTTTCTTGTTGGTTATGTTTGAGTTAGTTAATGAGCTTATGATCTGTTTATCTGTTTAAATAATTATGTTGTTGTTTGAGAAACATTAGTGTGCTGAATCAAAGAGGATGAAATTGTAAAAGTGAGAAAAGTAATTGAAAGAAGAGTGATAATAAAAAGGTGGTATAAGTAAGGAATAATGATGAGAAGTTCGAATGTACTGGCAAAGATGTAAAGAGTTGAGATTGGAAAAGAGATACGTTGATATGGAAGTGAGATGTGGCTTGGCTCCGTTGTTTTTGGTTTTAGTCCGAGAACTAGTGTTGAGTCGAGCTTGCTCCTCCATTAGCGTTCAGCAAAAATGTGGTTTTTGAAAAAGGTTTTTGAAAAATGATTTTAAAAAGGTTTTGTTAAAAGATATCTTTTGAAAAAGTTTTGTGAACCAATCTTTTTGAAAAAGTTTTGTGAAAAGATATTTTGAGGAGAGTTTTGGAAAACAATCTTTTTGATAAAGTTTTTGAAATGACATTTTGAGAAGTTCTTTTGAAACAACATTTTTGAGAAAGTTTCTTTTGAAATGAAGTTTTTTTTAAGAAAGTCTTTTGTAGTAATACTTTTGAGAAAGCTTTATGAAATGATATTTTTGAGAAAAAGTTTGTGAAAACAATATTTTTGTGAACGATTGTGAAAGCAATATTTCGTGAAAGTTTTTTTTGGAAAACGTTATTTTTGAGAAAGTTTTGTGAAAGGATCTTTTTGAGAAAATTTATGGAATGATATTTTTGGAGATGTTTTGTGAAGTGAAAGTCTTCTAAAATGATGTTTTTCGAAAAAGTTTTACGAAAAGATGTTTTTGAGAAAAATGAGGAAATGAGCCTTGAGAAAGAGAGGAATTTTGTGTAATGAGATGAGATGAGAAAGATGATGAAATGTGATAAGAAAAGTGATGAGATGAGATGAGAAAGAGTGTGATACGAGATGTTAAAGTGTGATGTGATGATTTGGGGAACAGTTTAAAAGATTAGTGGTCGGGACTCGTTGAAGGGATGCACTAAGGATGAGCCGACCGTTAGGATTAAGCCGTTAATAAAAATTTAAAACTCTCAAAACTTTAAAAGACTATTAAAACACATGAATAACGCGGTGAGGTATGAGTGTGTGTCGAAGTAGTGGAGAGGAAGGAACCATAGGTATCTGCGGATACTTAGGAGGAGATTGCATGAGGGGAGGATGATGACGGTGAAACGTCAAGAAGTCTAGAGCACTGTTCTAGGCAGAACGAACTCCACATGTGGTGCACTAACGTGGTGGGGACTGGGTCTAATACCGTGGTAAGTTCTGTACTCGAGACTAGAACTGTGTTGTCGCCCCCTTGATTGCAAATCGAGAACAGTGAGAGGGACTGGAACGGGGCATTTGTGATTGCCGCTGAGAGCGTGCCTGTTTATATGATATGAAATGATATGATTTGAGGCTGAGTCCTCCTGGTCTGGGACCATTTATTGTGTGACAGCTGTCGTGCCCGCGTGGTAAAGGTCCTGTACTCCTGTTTGCTTTCGACTAGGTGTGGATGGATGACCAATGAGATGTAGACGTGTGAGCCGTTTGCCTCAATGATGTTTGTTCCCCTAATCATTGAGTGGATTGAGATGATGAGACTTAATGAATTTAAAGATTCAAAAGAAAAGTAAAGTAATGGTATTCAGTATGGAGTAAGATTTGGGAAATGATAATAAGATGTTGTTTATATGATATTGATGTTGATGTTTGTTTATTTGGTTTGTATGTTGTTCATTGTTTTATCTTAATAATTGCCTACTGTAAATCCACATAGTCGACATTACATGTTTTGGGTAGCTCACTCTCTCCTATATGTCTGTTTGGTATTGGTCCTTAGATGGAAAACATAGCGAAGTTCCAGCTCATTCGGGAGATAGGAGCATCTCCATTAAAGGGAGACAATATAACAATGACTGGCCGTGTCATAGTTTATATTGAGATGAAACGGAATCTAAAGGAAATCATGGAGAGATTGCTAGCTCGTTATGAGGAGGAGAAGAAAGCACGAGAAGCGGCTATGGAAAGTACTGCTAAGGAGGCTGATGAGGATGATGCTGCTGGCGACCCGAGGATTTGACTTACCAAGAATCAGAGTAGCACAGCGGAAGCTTTAGAGTAGATGACTAGAAGTTAGGTAATTTCCCTTTCAGAGTTTTGTAATTCCATTGCAAGTTACTTAGAGTCCTGGTGCTAACACGCTGTAACCCCAACTGAAATCATTTTCAGTAATTATACTTTGGAATTAAACTGAACGGGCTGTGTTTTAAACAATGTTTTTGAAAAACAAGTTTCAAGGTGCGATGTCTTGTGACATCTCAGTTTGGAACTTGAAAGGTCTTATGCATTATGAGAACAAGAGTTTTAAATTGTAACCAAGTTTTGAAAACCCAAATGTTCTCATCTTTGTATAACACTTGTAAAAAAAAAAATTTTTGGCCCAAATTTTCACTACAAACAGTTGTGGTTTTCAAGTTACCAAATCGAGGTGTTACAATAAACGCACATGCATAATTTTCATTCACATAAAGATAGTTGCCTGGAATTACGCGTTGGGTCTTTCATAAGGTCTTCACAACCAACCATCACATAAATAAATCCAGTCAAGCAGGACCTTCGGATGCAATAAAGCAAAACATAAGTAATGCCACTCTAGTTCATATACATCTTAGCACAAAATGTAATTGCACACAACCAAACACAAAAGATGCTATAACTAGAGCAATCCGCGCTTCAAGTAGCTAAGCTACAAACATCGGGCTACGTCCCTCAAGATGGGACGTGCCCATCCTCGGACTCTGTGCCCACATCTAAATCCATCACTGGTGTACCTAAAAAATATTGTAAAGGTGAGCAGTTTATTCTAAATAAAGAAAAGCATGAGATAGTAAATAAGAAGATAATATTCAGTTAGGTACACAAGTTATAAATCAAAACTTACAATTAACAACAAGACTATTATACACATTCACAATTTTTCAACAAGGTATACTCATTACTTCCCAATTCATTGAGTATCAAAACCATCAACATTCTCACATAAAGTATACGTCAAGCAACACATAGCCGTCAATGCATTCATAGTCCATGCTATGCACATCAATGCATGCTCACTAGTCTTAGTAGGTACGCCATTGAATCCTAGTTTGCTTAGGCCATTGCCTTATCATTTCATACATTCCACTTTCTCATTCCAAATCCACATTTTTCCTTTTAAATCGATATTTCTCTTTTAAAATTAACAATTCAAACCTAGGATTCAATGTGACCTATCATGCCACACAGGCTTACTCACACAATGACCATAAAGACCCGCAATCCACCCTCAATAGTTGCCACAGAGGCTCAGTAAGTTGCCACACAGCTAAAAAGTTTGCAACACAGGCTCAAAGTTTGCCACACAAGCTCCCTCACCTCCTTATAACTTCGCACACACGTAGGTGACATCCTTCTTATTTGACTTTGAGAAATATTATTTTTAAAATACTTATTCATTAGTCTCAACTTCAAATAAGAAAGATTCATTATGGAATGTTATGCATGAATGCAAAAATGGAATATTCAAACATAAGTCTCATCATAATTAGTAAATAATTCAAAAATGTCAAATTATAATACTTAAACATCACACCTCATTCATACAGTCCAGCCAAGACAATACATGCATTAAAGTATGTAAATCACACTTTTCATGTCAAAATAGGTCATTTAAGCACACTCACCATTAAATAGGATAAGTATCAAACCCATACCATTTCAATTCCAAATCACACGAAACTTTTCATAACTCAATGATAAATATAAAGAGGAGACATATCCAAAATTCAGGTCAATCGGAATTACAAAAGTATGACATCTATCATTTACGCAAAAACCCGAAAACGTGGATTTTCACATAGCTGAAACCAAAATGCAATTATGTAAAACATCAAAACAATTCCAAATATCATGAAAACTTACAGGGACAAACCAAATATATAAAAGAACATCATATAAAATTTTCAAGTCATTCGGACATGTGGAAGGCAGATTTCCCAATTTACCCTTTTTCCGAAAATACCGAAAACGCACAGTGGCTGAGAGCAAAATAGAATTAATTAAAATAGTAAAATAACTCCAAAATGCATGAAAATTTACAGAGACCCTCAAGACACATGTAACATAATCTCATAAAATTTTCATGTCGATTTGAGCAGTATAAGTTTGAAAACTCTGCTCTCCCTTGAGTCAAAAACCCCATTTTCCCATAACCGATTTCGCAAAGTCACTTCTCATAAAAATAGGAAACTAACCCCAAAAATTATGAAAAATTTCAGAACACCTTAAAATCACATCCACAGGGCGGAGACAAAAATTCAGAATCATCAGAGTAGTAAAAGTTCATTTATGCAAGACATCTTGAGACTAAACTCTCATAGTTTCCATAATTGACTAAAACAAACTTCTAATTTATAAAAATACCAAAACAAGTCCAAATTAACTCAAAATTTCAATAATTAAACAAAATAAACCTGAGAACACTATTCTAAATTTTCAAAGCAAAAGGATTAGTGGAGGTATCATTTACTCAAACCTCTTACTAGCAAAAAAACACCATTCTAAAAATTCAACACCTACTCAAAAACGTGTTTAGCTTTCAAATCATCAACAATCAGCCCCTATTTCATTATAAATATACTCAATAGACATAATAAGACATAGATATTCATAATCAACAAGGAAATAAGAAAACCCCCAAATTTTCCATTAAACCCTAACCCTTATTTAGTAAAACTACCCCCTTTACCTCAATTCCTTCAACAAAGAGAAAAATTGAAGCTCCCACCTGAAGCTCCTAGCTCCTAAGCTTCCTCTACCCCAAGTGCTCTCTGTAACATCCCGAAAATTAATATTAAATAATATAATTTTAGCATATAAATATCTATTTAAGGATAGGATTAAGCCTTAGAAATTGTACAAGGTTAGAAGGGTAGTATGAGCATAGTACGACCTAGGATGTGAGATTAAGGCCTCGGCCCGATCTCGGCCAAGTTAGATAAGATTCTGTGCTTATGAACCGAGCTGAAAGGGAACCCAACGTGAAACCCATTGTCCATTCTGGATTAGCCGATCTCAGAGTCCTGTCCGAGAGGGAAGCTCGGACTACTGCTGTTCCTACAAACCTAGCCAACGTATCCTAGCCGACGTACCCGAGCCAACACGTCCTAGCTCCTCCGTGCCAGTTCATGTGGAGCTGTTAACCCTTTGGTTTTCGTACCGTTCGTACGGTACTGTCCTTCACTTTATGTCATTATCACTGCTTTATGTCCTTTTCAATGTACTGTTCATGGCTTCCTCAAGAAGCCAATGAATCCTGTCCACATATTCAAGCTTCCTCATGAAGCCTCCAATGAGAGCCACACAAATATCTTCCACATTTGAATAAAAGAAAATCCCAACACATAACCCATAACACTTCTCACTTTTATTCCTCTCTCTCTTCCCTACGCCTCTCTTTCCCTTTTCTCTCAAAGTCCAGCAACAACAACCCAACATATCTTCTTCTTCTCATCTTCTCACGAACATTTTCCCTCTCTTCCACCAACCAGAGACCTCCTCCCCGCCGCCTTCTCTTCCGTCCCGGACGCCCCTAGACCGCCGTGGAGTTCGTGTGTAGATTGGTGGAGCTCGTGTGCAGCTTGGAGTAAGAAGGATTCAAGGGTGCTAAGATCAAGGACAAGCAACAAGGAACCATTCTCAAACTCTCAACTCTTATCTCACACGGTTTGAGCTAAGGAGTGAGTGTTACCTCTGCTTGAGTTTGGGTTTCTAGGGTGTTCATAAAGGGTACTAAGAGTGGGTATTAGATTAGGGAATGGACATAGGTTAATGTTAGAAGAGAAATGGTAAGAAGGGAAAAAAGGGAATTAATGAATGAACTAGAAACATGGATTTTAGGTGAAGATGGATTATCACTTTTGATTACATGCTATATTTCATATGCTGTATTTTATATGATGGATTGACTAAATGTTTTGTGCATACGGTTGTTGTGGTATAAGTGTTTATGAGCTTTGATATTTGGTATTTGTATCTGTGGCCGAGCCGAGAGAGGGTGAGAATGGAGAATGAGAAAAATGGTAACCAGGGTGGATCGAAAAGACAAACTAATAAGTTACATAATGAGTTAGGTAGACGAGATAGATAATAGGAATAATGGAAATCGGGAATGGGTGAAGGGTTGAGCCGAGATAGATGCAAAGAGGAATAAATTAAAGAGGTGAACTGAGGTGGGCCGAACTAAAAGTAATGGTTAATAAGATAAAGGGAATTGAAGAGAAATGGTTGTGTGGTCGGGTCATAGCAGACGCGTACCGGGTTCGTGCATTGATCGCGTAAGCCGAGCATTGTGGTGCTCGCAGCTGTAAGATGAGCATGGTGGTGCTCGCAGTTATGACACACAAGGTTCCGAGAATGGAATCGGTACGAAGTGTTCCTGGTCATAGCAGACGCGTACTGGGTGCGTGCATTGATCGCGTAAGCCGAGCATTGTGGTGTTCGCAGCTGTAAGACGAGTATTGTGGTACTCACAGTTATGGACACTCCTTACTCCATAGAATGATCGGCGGTAGTGTTCCTGGTCATAGCAGACGCGTACTGGGTGCGTGCATTGATCGCGTAAGCCGATCATTGTGGTGCTCGCAGCTGTAAGACGGGTATTGTGGTACTCGCAGTTATGGACATTCCAATATCCGACTTAAATGGTGTAAGACATGCACTGGGTGTATGCATCCGAGAAGAGTAAAAGATTGTAAACTATGTGAGTGGAATAATGAGTAATGGTAATCCGAGGTAAGAGAATGTAAACCGAGGTATAGCTAGTATTGAGTTAACTGGTTTATGTTGTGAGCCGAGCCAGACGAGGATGTGGGTATGCGAACCGAGCTAAGTGATGATGTATGCATGTGATATATGGATTGATTACTTGTTATTTATATGCTAATTGACTACTTGTGTTTGACTTGGTAGTTCGGTATGTCATGTTAGAAACTGCTTATTTAAGTTCTGTGTAATGCTCACCTCCTTACCATTTTTCAGGTACTGAGCCCGAGCAGACGCAGTCCCCGGCCGAGCAAGTTCACTCTCCCTCACAGGGAGAGTAAGTCATTAGAGTCTGATAGCCTAGATGGGTCTCGGCCAGTTGGCCGAGCTAATAAACTACTATGTATCTTGTATGGATCTCGGCCCGATGGCCGAGCTAAACATTATTTTTGTAATTCGGATTAATGAGCTCGGTGTAGCTATGTTTCCTAACTTTTATTTAATGATGTATGAAGTCTTCCGCTTTTAACTCTGATGTTTTTGTTATTAATGGAAGGAAATATTATTTTGGCAAATATCATATCCATCTTAAAAGAAATTTTAAATCCTAATTTTGGGGTAATTAAGGGTAATTATTTCATAGGGTGTTACATTTTTGGTATCAGAGCAGTTTCTCCTCGGCCTATTGGAGTTGCGAAGAGAGTGACAAATAAGTAAAGTCTAGAAGTCTAAGTTAGACAATAGAGCTCATAGATATATATGTTTATATATATACATTTACTTGATTAATCGGAAGTTAATTGGCTTTCTCTCCATGACCAAACAGCATGGCTGGGAGACGAGCTGATAACGACCGAATTGCCACTGTGTTGGAAACCCTGGTTCAACTACAGCAGAACCAAGCGCAGGCTCAGCAGAATCAGGCTAAGAACCTCGCTCCAAACATCGCCGCAGCCGCAGCAGCTGCAGCTGTAGCCCTTCAGCCCCAACCTCCGGCTCCGGTCGAGATAGACTGGATGAGCCGATTTCGGAAGAACGAACCACCTCGGTTCGAAGGGGGTTACAACCCCGATGGAGCTCAGAGATGGCTCCAGGACATTGAGAAGATCTTCTGATCCCTACAACCGCCCTATGAGTACAGAGTGAGGTTGGCCGAGTTTGTGCTGGTTAATGAAGCCGAGCACTGGTGGGAGCAACAGAGCCGAGGACTGGAAGCGGCTAATGAGGCCATCACTTGGGACTTATTCCGAGCTCGCTTCCTCGGAAAGTACTTTCCCGAGGATGTAAGGAGAGAGAAGGAGCTCGCTTTTCTCAAGCTGGAACAGAGAAACTTGAGCGTTGGGGAGTATGCCGCTCAGTTCGAGGATTTGATCCGTTATTCAGGAAGCTACCGAGATGCTGATGAGCGTACCAAGTGCATCAAGTTTGAGTCTGGTCTCCGTGACGACATTCGGCTTGCATTCGAATATCAAAACGTGGCCAATCTCTCGCAACTGGTAAACATGGCTAGCACCTATGAGAAAGGGCTTAAGAGAAAAGCTGATGGAAAGAGGAGCAAGTCGGCATAGAAAGGAGTGGGTCCGATCAGAGGAAAAGGGGCTGTCCAGAGATCTACCCCATATGTGAATCCGAACTCCAGAATGTCAACAGCTCTGAGGAGTGGTGGTCAAATGGTGGCTGTTCCTGGCCCGTATCCGATATGCCAACAGTGTGGAAGGCAGCACCGGGGGGGAATGCTGGAATCTGGATCCGAGCAAAACCAGAGGATCCTGTTTCCGATGTGGCAAGCCTGGCCATTTTGCAGCTCGGTGTACCGAGAATATTGTGAAGGAAGAGGTCAATGTGACCAAAGCTCATCAAACTGGTATTAACCGACCTATGCAGAGAGGCAAAGTTTACACTATGGAAGGAGAAGAAGTGACTGATGCTGACGAACTGATCCGAGGTACTTGCCAAGTAAACAGTATTCCTTGTGCCGTACTATTTGACTTTGGAGCCACACATTCTTTCATTTCCCTTGACTGTATGAATAGACTAAAACTATTCCCAGTAGAAATGCCTTACAAACTATCCATTTCTACCCCAACCAATTCTTATGTAATCACTTCTAAAATGTGTCTAGAGTGTCCTATCCAAGTATTAGGCAAAGAATTTAAAGTCAATTTGATTTGTCTACCCTTAACCAAGCTGGATATTATCCTTGGCATGGACTGGATGTCTCAACACCATGTCTTACTCGATTGCCTGGCTTACCACCGAATAGGGAAGTAGAGTTTAGTATAGACCTCCTTCCGGGAACTGGCCCGAT
The DNA here is from genome assembly GCA_037953625.1 of Crotalaria pallida. Classification (NCBI taxonomy): domain Eukaryota; kingdom Viridiplantae; phylum Streptophyta; class Magnoliopsida; order Fabales; family Fabaceae; genus Crotalaria; species Crotalaria pallida. The sequence goes on from CM075652.1 coordinate 84,800,721, forward strand.
CTCAATTGCTCTGTACAGAATGGCGCCTCCTGAGCTAGAAGAGCTTAAGTAACAGCTGGAAGAACTTTTGGCCAAAAAGCTAATCCGACCAAGCGTATCGCCGTGGGAAGCCCCAATCCTGTTTGTGAAAAAGAAAGATGGTAGTCTCAGAATGTGCACTGACTATCGGAAGCTCAACGCGGTAACGGTGAAGAATAAATATCCCCTCCCTCGGATTGATGACTTATTGGACTAACTCAAGGGAGCGTCGGTGTTTTCAAAGATAGATCTCCGATCTGGATATCACCAAATCCGAGTCCGAGAAGAAGACATTCCGAAGACAGCCTTCCGATCAAGGTATGGGCATTTTGAGTACGTGGTTATGCCCTTTGGACTTACCAACGCCCCAGCTATCTTCATGGACTACATGAATAGAATCTTCCGACCTTACCTGGAATCGTTTGTGATAGTCTTCATTGACGATATCCTCATCTACTCCCAAAATTCGAGTGAACACGAGCAGCATCTGAGAATGGTGTTACAAGTTTTGAAGGATAAGAATCTCTACGCTAAGCTCTCTAAGTGCAGCTTTTGGCTCAACGAGGTTCATTTCCTCGGACATGTGATATCCGAGCAAGGTGTAGCAGTTGATCCCTCCAAGGTGGAAGCGGTACTTAAGTGGGAGAGACCCAACTCGGTCACTGAGATCAGGAGTTTCCTCGGTCTTGTAGGGTACTACAGAAGATTCATTGAAGGATTCTCTAAACTGGCGCTACTGTTGACCTCGTTAACTAGAAAGGATGCCCCATACCAATGGTCCGATATTTCTCTTTTCAAATTAACATTCAAACCTAGGATTCAATGTGACCTATCATGCCACACAGGCTTACTCATACAATGACCAAAAAGACCCGCAATCCACCTTCAATAGTTTCCACACAGGCTATGCCACACAGGCTCAGTAAGTTGACACATAGGCTAAAAAGTTTGCCACACAGGCTATGCCACACAGGCTATGCCACACAGGCTCCCTCACCTCCTTATAACTTCGCACACACGTAGGTGACATCCTTCTTATTTGACTTTGAGACATATTATTTTTAAAATACTTATTCATTAGTCTCAACTTCAAATAAGAAAGATTCATTATGGAATGTTATGCATGAATGAAAAAATGGAATATTCAAACATAAGTCTCATCATAATTAGTAAATAATTCAAAAATGTCAAATTATAATACTTAAACATAACACCTCATTCATAAAGTCCAGCCAAGACAATACATGATTAAAGTATGTAAATCACACTTTTCATGTCAAAATAGGTCATTTAAGCACACTCTCCATTAAATAGGATAAGTATCAAACCCATATCATTTCAATTCCAAATCACACGAAACTTTGCATAACTCAATGATATATATACAGAGGTGACATATCCAAAATTCAGGTCAATCGGAATTACGAAAGTATAACATCTATCATTTACCCAAAAACCCGAAAACGTGGATTTTCACATAGCTGTAACCGAAATGCAATTATGTAAAATATCAAAACAATTCCAAATATCATTAAAACTTACAGGGAAAAACCAAATATATAGAAGAACATCATATAAAATTTTAAAGTCATTCGGACATGTGGAAGACAGATTTCCCAATTTACCCTTTTTCCAAAAATACCGAAAATGCACAGTGGCTGAGAGAAAAATAGAATTAATTAAAATAGTAAAATAACTCCAAAATGCATTAAAATTTACAGAGACCCTCAAGACACATGATATATAATTTCAAAAAATTTTCATGTCTATTTGAGCATTATAAGTTTGAAAACCCTGCTCTCCCTTGAGTCAAAAACCCCGTTTTCCCATAACCGATTTCGCAAAGTCACTTCTCATAAAAATAGGAAACTAACCCCAAAAATTATGAAAAATTTCAGAACACCTTAAAATCACATCCACAGGGCTGAGACAAAAATTCAAAATCATCTGAGTAGTAAAAGTTCATTTATGCAAGACATCTTGAGACTAAACTCTCATAGTTTCCATAATTGACTAAAACAAACTTCTAATTTATAAAAATACCAAAACAAGTCCAAATTAACTAAAAATTTCCAGAATTAAACAAAATAAACCTGAGAACACTATTCTAAATTTTCAAAGCAAAAGGATTAGTGGAGGTATCATTTACTCAAACCTCTTACAAGCAAAAACACACCATTCTAAAAATTCAGCACCTACTCAAAAACGTGTTTAGCTTTCAAATCATCAACAATCAGCCCCTATTTCATTATAAACATACTCAATAGATAATAAGACATAGATATTCATAATCAACAAGGAAATAAGAAAACCCCCAAAATTTCCATCAAACCCTAACCCTTATTTAGTAAAACTACCTCCTTTACCTCAATTCCTTCAACAAAGAGAAAAATTGAAGCTCCCACCTCAAGCTCCTAGCTCCTAAGCTTCCTCTACCCCAAGTTCTCTCCTTGCTTTCCTTGAGCTCCACTAACCAATTTTTGAGTCTCTCTCTCAAGGAGGTGAGAGGACTCAAGGTGATGAGGTGAAGGATGAGGGATGAATATGGTGGAGTATGTATGTAGGAGATGAGTGTTTATGGTGGTGTTTGTAATTTTGAGAGGTTTAGAGTGTATGTAGGATGGGTAGTGTGGAGGGAGATGAGAGAAATGAAGAAGAGAGAAAAGGGAGGCTAAGGAAGATGGGTGTTCAACAAAGTGGGAGGAGAATGAGGGTTTCCCCTCCCTCTGCCCTTACATGGACGTGGTTCCCTCTCTCTTTGGGCTGGTTGTAACAGCCCGATTTTCGCTTCCGAAAACTTAACTGAATTATTATTATTTTATTTCAAAAAATGAGGCCAATTGTTTTTTTTAAAACGTAAGTCCGTTAACGACTAACACCACCCTTTCGAAAATCGAGTTGTCACTTTCGAAACTCTCCACTCAAAACATCATCATTGAAAATAAAATTGTTTTCATTTAAAAGAAAAAGCATGAGCCACAAGTGCTGGAGTCAAACTCCAAATGTTTTCCAAAAGTAGGCCATCATTACAAAAGAGATTACAAACTAAAATAAAAGTAGCTGATTACATCTGTAGTACATTGCAATATAATCCTCGACTGGAACTCAGATCCTAGACACGCAACATTCTTTAGACACGGACAACAGGGAATCACTCTTCAGCGGAACTAGCATCCGTCTCCATATCTTCGCTCGAATCCGCCTCCGCTTCATGATCGGAATCACTAGCATCCTCTTCCTCCATTGGTTGAGGAATCGCAGCCGCCAAGGGTGCAGGATCACCACCAAACTCGTGATATTCCCTCGGTCCACCGTTTTGATAGTCACGGAGAGTGACTTGTCCCACGTGCACGTCCATGCTTGCTCGTCGTAGAATATGTCTCGGATCGTCGATCTCCAATCGAGTTTCACCGCACCAGATCCAGCCATCAGGAACCATTTCCCATGCTCCTCCCTGAAGAGGCCACATGTGGATTGCTACATGATATGCCATCTACCTGTTGCAATACCGGCGGATGCCAATACGACAACCAGGTAGGAGAGAGTTAGTGTGCCATACACTAACAAGTTGACCGTAAGGTCTCAGGGTAGACTCAGTAGAAAAAAGAACAGACAACAACGACACTTGACCCATATACAAAATGAGACAAGATAACAAGAGAGTAGAGAACACACGGATAGACCAATTTGACAGCATAGGATAACAAAGCGAGTAACATAATAATCGAAATGAACGAGATATGTAAATAATAAACACATAAAATGAGTAAGCATAAACCACCAATCCAGAAACATGATTCTCATAACCAACAACATCAACTCATCAATTCTCTTCTCATCATTCAATTCTATCTTTATTCTTTGGTTATTAAGTTTTATCATATCTCAGCTCACTCAATGAGGTAGGGGAATCACCATCACTGAGGATAAACACACTCTCTACATCTCCTCGGTCTCCATCCAAACCTAGTCGGAAGCCAACAGGAGTACATGACCTTTACCACGCGGGCACGACAGCTGTCTCAACACAATGGTCCCAGACCAGGAGGATCTCGTCCTGAAATCATATCAATAACATTAAGGCTCACTGTCCACGCAGTGGCAAACACAATGCCCCGTTCCAGTCCCTCTCACTGTTGTAGACTTGCATTCAAGGGGGTGACAGTATCATTTCTAGTTAGCTATTCGGTACTTGCCACGGCATTGGACCAGTCCCCACCACGTTAGTGAGCCACTTGTGGGATTCGTCCCGCCTAGAAATGTACTCGAGGCTTCTTGATGTTTCACCGTCCTTGCCCTCCCCTCATGCAATCTCCACCTGAGTATCCGCAAATACCCATAGTATCTTCCTCTCCACTACTTCACACTCATATACCTCACCGCGTATATTAATGTCTTTTAGTATCTTTTAAAATCTTTTAAAGTCTTTTAGCATCTTTAGTTAACCTAAGACCGGCTTGCCCTTAGTACATCCCTTCGACAAGACCGATCACTAAGGGTTACATCTTTCCCCACTTTCACATAATCAAACCATCACTTTCTCAAGCCACACGGCCACAATGCCATCACATCATTCTCACATACATTCCCATATCTCTTTTGCACAACCATTTCCATCACACATTCTCTAGCACGATCTCGGCTCCACGAGCGCAATATCCTCATTCGGTACTTTATTACTCCACCACATTATCGTGAATCTCAGCACATATCTCTCTTTCACTTATCCTCATAATTTACTTTCACTTTCTCATAAGCATTCATAACGACATTCAGACTCATTTCGCGAAGAGTAACTTTTACAAAAGAATGAGAAAGAAACTAACAAAGAATAGGAATAAACATGCACTAATTCAAGAAACATAGAACAGAATATCGCGTAAGCTCATGTTACCACCATACGAGCAACCATGTTACGGGCTCACCACAATCTCACTCACCTCTTAATCCAGCAAGAAAAATACTTTGACCTTGGGGATCTCTAGCTTCTCTTTGAGAATAGTTCCCACCGTCCACTGAATAACCTCGAGGTAAATAAATACACTTTTATCAAAAATCATTTCAATTAAAAATCACAACTTGATCTCTTGAATAGGAAATCCTTTACTTTCTTTATTCTTTTCTTAAAATACAAGTGATTGTCAAAACAACTTTCAATCTTTTCTCATAATTGAAATCCTTTGAAAATCATTTGAAAACTTCACATTAAAATAAATAAAACAAATGGTTTATGTGGCTGTATGGAAAAGTCCAGCCACCATTTCAAATTGAAAAACATTGAAAAATCCACAATTTTCATTCTAATTTTTATAAATCACACAACACTTGAAATCCACATTTTTCACAACTCAAAAACATTTTTAAAAGTGAAATACTTTGAAATAAATTCTTGGACAGCAAAGGATAAAGAAATCAAACTATAAAAATATTTTTAGAAATAATCACATACATTTATCCCTTTTATTTCATGAAAACCGAATTGACCCAAAAGTAAAATAACACAATTCAAACAAATTTTCTTAAAACAAAGTCATAAAACACAATCATTTCAAGGAGACAATTTCATGCAAAAAGAATCTAGCCTATACAATCTAACATAGGCCGAATCATCACTAGAGAAAAACAAAACCTTTGATGCATTTCTTTTTCATGCAAAACCTTTAAACATTAAATCAAAACATGCACATATAAGTCCATGGTTTTAGAAAATACTACTCCTTTTTCTTTCTCAAAACCGTGACCTACTTGTGTCACTTTAAATAAGATTTCATTTTTATTTTCCTTTGCATGTACCTCAAAAATCATGGAAAATCAAAAGAAAACTCATGCAAGAAAACTTATCATGAAAAACAATCTTGATCTTTGTTTTTAAAGCTTGACCGAAAAGTACACCAACAAAATCAAGAGGAAAACTTAAATCTTTAACTTGGAAACACATAAATTTAGATCAAAACAAAAATCATTTGAAAAGAAAATTGTTTTCCTTTGTCTCTCCTCAAAACCGTGACATGCAAGTCAAGAACCAAAACTTGAGTTCAAAAATCACAAATCAAACTTCAAGATCAAAAACTTTGAAAATCAAAGCAAGAAAACAAGCCCTTTTTAAGATCAAAGCAATAGATTATAACTTTTTGAAATAAAAATCAAAGATCAAAGCTTTAGAAAAATCAAAGTTGAAATCAAAGCATGAAAATCATTTAGATCAACTTTATCAAGCATCAAACTAACATGCATGGACTCAAAATGAAATAAAAATCATCACAACCTAGTTTTCTAAGCATGACCGAATGATAATGTCCATGGGTTAGGGTTCTACAAGTTTATGGAACTCTTGGAACTCAAGATCAAGGCTTTACAAGTACTTACAAACATAGATCTACAAAGAAATTAGACATGCAACAACAAAGAACTTTACAAGACTTGGAAAATTGAAAACTACCACTAATACCCTATGATCTTTGAAAATGCTCAAGAAAAAGAAAGGATCTTCAACCTTCTTCACTTAGTCTTCAAGAATCCTAAGGCTTTAGGTTTGATCTTCTTCTTCCTCTCCTCTTGAGCTCACGGTTTCTCTCTCTCTCTAAGTCTCTCTAAGAGTTTGTTGAGACTCTTAGAAATTGTGTGTTGGTTTGGAAAAGAAATGAGAAGCAAATGGGTGGGAGTGCTACGGTTTGGGGTTATAAGAAAACAACAAGGCTTTTCCCTTCTTGCCCTTAAAACAATTCGGCCAAGAGTGTTGAATGAGGGGTATAATTGTCCTCATGAAGGCTTGCATGGCTCAAGCCAAGCCATTGGACAAATGAAGTAGGATTAGGCTTAATCTCACTTCCTATTGGTTGGTCAAACTCCTAATCAAGCTTATCACTAAACTAAACCTAGGGCTATTTGGCTACTAACCTAGGGTGCAAGGAAGTCAAAAATTTTGCATCATGCATGCCACACACACACACCACACGGCCGACACATATGCACACACATGCACAAAAATCATTTTTATTTTCTTTTTCATAAAATCATTATTTTCCATAAAATACAAAATATTAAATACTTTAAGAATTCAATCCAAAAATTCAATTCAAAACTCATAAGGTTTTTCTCAAAACAAAATCATTTTCTTAAAAACTCTTTGTCATTTGAAATCATAAGATAAATTTAATTCAAGAAATACTTTTTCAAAACACCCTTTTGAAAACATTTTCTCAAATCGATTTCTTTATCAATTAAAACAAATGTGAGGTATTCAGACAGGGTGTTACACTGGTCCCCTTTGTTTTGGGCCTACTTGGCCCAATTGGGTCGCACACGTGCGGCCCTTCGTCGCGCGTGTGTGGCCAATTCGTTTCCGAAATATTTTTCTCGCCCGAAAAGCCCCAAAACCATTTCTAACGGACTACTATACCCTGCATAAAAATAAATTAGACATTCAATTAATTAAAATACATTTAGTCACATGTACATGTATAAAACACTTATAAATGAAATTCTAGTAAAATAAATGCGTAATACGATGAATAAGCTATAAACATGAAACGAAAAACTAATTAAGAATTAAATCATGTAATTAAACATAATTAGAGCATAATTAAGCAATAATTAAAGCAAACAAATCAAGACATAAAGCACATACAAGGAAACTACGCACACTCTAAGACTTAAGACACTTAAACGGGTAAAAAGAACTCGAGATGTCACAATGGGCAACGACAAGCTTCGCACGCATTTATCGCTGCGACGCGACGAGGTCATTTGCTTATTTGAGGGAGACAATATGGTGGTTGGAGCTCTGGTGCTTGGAGAAGGTTGAAGATGAATAGTTCTGGCGGGGGTGATTGGGACCACTTTGGTCCATGTGTGTAAAAACTGGTCGGAATCCTTCATTGGGGCAAATAACAAACCGAAGATAAGTTTGAGGGCATAAACATTGCAAAAACTGGCCGGAATCTGTCACAGAGGCAAATAGCAAACCGGAAATAAGTTTGAGGGTATAAACATGGTATAAACTGGCCGGAATCTGTCATGGAAGCAAATTGCAAACCTGAGATAAGTTTGAGGGCATAAACATTGAAAAAAAAAAGATATTTGGCAAAAGTACCCCAAATTTCAGGGACTTATGCCATAATTAAAACTTAATTATAAATAACATTTAATAGATATATTTGAGCCTATTTGTTTAATGTTTGCGTCGCTCGCTTTGGAAAAGAAAAGAGACACATTTTAGCTTAAAAAAATACTAATAAAAGATTTTTGAATGAGTTTTCATAACAATTATTAAGTTGAAATTCAAAACATTTAAAACGTGGAGTTTCACTCAAGTTACCTTCAAGTGAACTTATTAAGCAACACATATGTGAATTGCTTAAAACATTAAGGGTACTCAAAGTCGTCTTGGATTGGATATGCTTATCATGTAACACCCACTAATTTTATTTTTAATTATTCGATAAAAATGGGTACATTTGTTTGCATTTTAACGTTTAGTATAGTATTTTAATACGAAAGTATGACGTTCTCAATTGTTAAATAAAATTAACTATGCTTTCATGATATTTTATTAAAGTATTTTAGTATAAAGTATTAATTTTTACCTTTGGAATTAACTAGTTTGCATATTCTCTGAAGATTTCAAATAGATAAATCAACTTTCTCAAAAAATTATTTAATGTACAAAATAATGTATAATTAAAATTGTTGATTCATAAAAAGTCTTTTTTTTCGATTTTTGAATATGTTGATTGTACATTAAATATACATACTAGTTCTCAAAAAGCACAAAGGCAAAAAAAAAAAAGAAAGAAAGGAGGAAGCATCCCAAGAGAAGTACATGGGCTGCTGCGTGAGTTTGTTTTATTTATTTTTAATTATTATTTTTACTATGCATTGCATAGTAACTTTGCATAGTAACCCTAAAAAATTTCTATAAATAGCCGTTTTAGTTTATAGTTTCAGTGCACCAACTTCTCTTCTAAATCTCTATATTATTCTTTAACTTTATATATATTAGTAAAATTCTGTTGGTTCGTGTAACACCCCTAATTTTCGTCCTCCGAATGAATAAATTAGTTATAATAATTATTTTATAATTAATTTAAGTTTATTGGAAACCTTTATTTTTGTACATAATGTGTATTAGGAAATATAAAAATATGAGATGTATTTTTATAATAATTTTGTACAAAAATATTAGTATTGCAATTCAATCCTTGGGGTAGGACCTAATTGCAATACTAGAAAGATTTTGGAGGGAAAGAAAACAAAATATTAATTTTTAAATTTTGTTGGAAAGACTCGAGTCTTTCTGAAAAGACTCGAGTATTCTGGGCAAAAATGCTCAACGTTAGTGCGTTTTGATTAGTCACCACCAAGTTACCGCCGTGTTGACACGATAGCAACTCAGCAACACGTCTTGGCCTTCGTGTCGGCCTGAATGAGACGTTGATCCATCTATTTAAGCCTTGGTTGATGAATCAACCAAGCATTTTTGCCAAATCGTGAAGAATCCGAGTGTTAGGGTTCCTGAGTTTCCTTCTTCAATTCTCTTTGGTCCTTAAGAGTTAATACACAAATTATACACCATTGTGAAGCTCACATTCAGGGCTTCACAAAGATACCAAAATCGTGAGCTGAGAGTGTGTGTGTGAAAAGTATTGAAGCTCGAAAGTTGGGATTGTTTTGCGGTCAAAACTGAAAACTGGTTCATGGAGCTTACTTTGGCCTTCGATTTTGGTAAGCTCGTGAACTCTCTTAACTTCAAATTCATTTTATTCTCTCATGCATGTTGCAGAGAGTAAACCCTAACTAATTTCCCCAATTATTTTGCATGATTGGGTGGTCAAAATTGATGGTTTTATGACCTTGTCCAACTGTGTTGTTGTCAAAGGGCTTTTGGGGAAATCAAGCTTGGAAGCTAAGTCCCTATGAAATCCTTGTTGAATAACATCTGAGAGGTATGGGGGAAGCTAACCATTTGCTAGAATGAGAATGAAATGCATTAGAAAATAATATGAGCCACCATGAGGCTTAAAGGGCTTAGTTTGAAATAGGTTCATGGCTTGGAGGCCATTCTATGTTCTGTAACTTGTTGAAACATGTTTCTTATGTTGCATGTGAGCTAAATGCAAGTTATTTTCATGCCAAAAGTGTTTAGAATTGAATTTGGTATGTTAAGTTGTTGAAAATGTGATTTTTATGCATAATAAATGCTTGGTTTTGATTCACTGTAATTTGGTGCAATGTCTGTACTGAAACATGTTTATTTAACCTAAAGACAACTCTTTTGATCATTGGTTTTGATTAAAAGTGGTTAGAAATGAAAATGGTATGTGAAAACCCAATTTTTAGTGTTTACTGTCAGATAAGACTCGAGTCTTTGGCTCGAGACTCGAGTGTTTCGTGGCGCACCAGTGAGTCTGATAGCACCAACACTCGAGTATTTTAGCTGAGACTCGAGTATTATCTGATGCACCATTTGGAAATACTGATGATCCACTCGTGCATGAACCACTCGAGTCTTCTGGGTTGATGAACGACTCGAGTATTTCATGAACTACTCGTGTATTCCTAGAAAACCTGAAACATTAACTTTTCAGAAACGTATGATCTACTCGAGTCTTTGGTAAGAGACTCGAGTCTTTTAATCAGAATGTTGAAAATACCATTTTCAATTCAACTAAGTTATTTAAATCCAATTTTAATCATTGGAAGGTGATTAAACATGTTTCAAAGGAATAAATACACTAATGGATTACATCAATTACATTGGAGTTTAGTTAATGAATTACTCCATGTTGTGTAAATTAAGATTATTAGGATTAATCTTAAAGGGAATATGTCATTGCATTCATGCATGGTGAATGGTGATGAATTAACGTTTGTCATGTTCGAGGAACATGAGGAGGAGGGCCTCTGGGAGTGCCAAAGGTTACTGCTTGCTCGATACCACATCAAGGTGACGTCGTGGGTGATATGTCATGATGACAAAATTAATTCAGTAATAGTCGACATGTCATGATGACAAAATCAATTCAGTAATAGTTGATTCAGTAATAGTCGACATGTCATGATGACAAAATCAATTCAGTAATAGTCGACATGTCATGATGACAAAATCAATTCAGTAATAGTTGATTGAGTAATAGTTGATATGTCATGATGACAAAATCAATTCAATAATAGTCGACATGTCATGATGACAAAATCAATTCAGTGATAGATGATATGTCATGATGATAAAATTAATTCAGTAATAGTTCACGTTTTGGCAATGTGACGATCACTAGATAAGGTGACGTTGTTTATCACTTTCGAGCAAGTACGCCATACGTTTGATAACGTATTATTTGTATTCTGGGAATACAATGGAGTTATAGAAGGACGTCCATTTGAGTGATTAGTTGGAGAATCTCCGGAATTGAGAGATAGAAAGCATGCATCATGCCACCTATATAGAAAGAGAAATAAATGAAATGGTGTGTGATCATGTGTATATGCATTTCTATCATGATGGATTGTTTATTTGTGGATGTTAGAATTTTATTCTCATTTGATAATGCGAATGTGTATAGCTTACCTCCTGCCCTTATTAGGTGATGGTCAGGAACCTAGAGTGACTAAAGAACAGTGGAAGTAGAAAACCCTTAGGTTCATGAAGTGCACAGTCATCATGGGATAGAAACTTCTTGTACAGCTCTTGATGATCCGACCAAGTGGATGAATGGACGAAGGACCGTTGTCCAGCTCTGGAACGTCCCTATTTTGATAATAACTATATTATTCACATTTTAAGAGATGTATCAAAAAGAAAACTTAGTTTTTCATATTTTGATATAGATGTGGTACTCATGGAATTATTATACCTGATTTTGTGGATCAGTGTCTTCCCTCATGTTTTATAATTTCCAAAGGTATGAATGAATCATCTTGTTAAGTTCCGCTGACTCTGATTTTATTATTTGAGCTTGGTATGAAGAAAGTATTAAATTAGTTAAACTCTTGAGATAACTCTGCTTGTTGTTTAAAGATCATAAGTTTTGGGAAATTAATACAAGCTCTCAAAGTTATCTCAATGTGATTTTAAATACTTAATGATCAATCATTTCTTCTACCGAACTCAACCTTAATGATATTTTCTAATCGAGTGCCATAATCAAAGGTTTTCAAGAAAGGAAACTTTTATGTTCCCAAGTTTTAAATGAGATGTATGTTAAAATAATCACAATCCTTTCTAAAGCAAGTATTAATATTGTATTATAAAAAGGGCGTTACATTTTATGGTATTAGAGCAATGGTCCCGACTCTTGGTCCTTGGGTGTGTGGTCCAATATGATGGTCATCAAGATTTGTGGAGTTTCTCTATGAAGTATGCTCCTACATACTTCTAATTGGAGTAAAGGTTCTACCCCTTGGCCTTTTGTAGGTAGCCTAGTGTTTGTTTGTTAGCATTTCATGTAAGTTGAAGTATGATAGCACTATACTTCTTTATAGATTTGTTTTAACCCTAAGTCTATAGTATTGGTTTACTATGGCAACGGGGAATCAATGAAAAGTAATTTCAACAGATATGAAAGTAAGGTAGTATCTTTGGAAAGAGTATTTATCCTCAGTAGGTATGAGAGTTAACCAACCCCTAGATCTAATGCTAGGTAGTCATCTTCCTAGTGATCTTCTTTACAGAGTTTGTCAAACTCTGAAGTTATCTATTCCTGGTGAGGACGTGAATTGGTTGAATTCTCTTGTGTTTGTTTCATCCTGTTATCTCAAGGTTGAACTCCAACATGTTTTCTTGTAGTTGTTTCCCATATTAGTCTGGGCTGTTCTATTGAGCTATCTCCTTAGAATAGATTTGATCTACCCATCTTTGTCACAACTAAATGTGATCTTGGGCTTGGACTGGATGTCTAAGAACCAAGTAACAATTAATTGTGATAGAAAGGCAAGAACCCAGAACCCAAGAGGTATGTGTACTGTTCATCAAACAGGTGCGGAAAAGAACTTCTCATCTTGCTCTCAAGTTCCCATGTTGCATCTTCCCCATTATTCCGACTCCATACTACCTTAACTAAGGGAATATCCTTCCCTCTTAACCTCTTGACACTACTACCATCTATCCTTAGAGGTAAAGCCTCAAATGTAAGATTTTCCTTTAATTGCACTGAATCGGGTTCAATGATGTGTGAAGGATCATGGACATATTTTCTCAATTGGGATACATGAAAAACATTGTGCAAGTTTGAAAGAAAAGGTGGTAAGGCAATTTGATAGGCTAAAGGTCCTATACGTTTAAGAATTGGGTAGGGTCCAATAAAACGAGGTGTAAGTTTTCGGGTTTTGAGCATTCTACCAATTCCAGTAGTTGGCACTACCTTCATGAATACAAAATCTCCTTCATTGAATTTCCAGCGGACTTCTCCTCTTGTCCTGATAACTCTTCTGTCTACTTTGAGCAGTCCTCATCTTCTCCTGAATTAGCCTCACCTTCTCATTTGTTTGCTGCACCACATCCGGTCCTATGAGCAAATGCTCACCAGTCTCGAACCAACACAACGGTGTTCTGCACTTTCTACCATACAGAGCTTCATACGGTGCCATTCCTATACTCGAATGGAAACTGTTGTTGTAGGTGAATTCAATCAAATGCAGAAAAGAATCCCAATCACCGGCACTCTCAATCACACAGGCTCTCAACAAGTCTTCCAACGTTTGGATAGTTCGCTCTGACTGTCCATCCATTTGAGGGTGATATGTGGAACTTAAATCCAACTTGGTTCCGACTGCTGTTTGCAAACTGACCCAAAATTTCGAAGTGAAACAAGGATCTCTGTCTGATACTATACTTGAGGGTACTCCATGCAATCTTACTACTTCCTTCAAATATAGTTCAGCCAGCCTATCCATTGAATACTTCATGTTGACAGGAATAAACCGTGCCGTCTTTGTCAATCTATCCACGATTACCCAAATAGCATCGCAACCTTTCCGAGTTTTTGGAAAACCAGAGACAAAATCCATGGTGACACAATCCCATTTCCACACTGGTACTTCCAACGGCTTCAACTCACCACCAGGCTTCTTATGTTCCACCTTCGCCTTTTGACATGTCAAACATCGCGATACATACTCTGCCACCTCTCTCTTCATTCCAGGCCACCAGAATACCTTCTTGAGATCTTGATACATCTTCTGGGAACCAGGGTGTAAACTCAACTTACTTTTGTGGGCTTCCTCCAATATCATTCCCTTCATCTCCAGATTGTCCGGTCTACAGACTTGATCCTTATACTTCAATACTCCATCACCACCAACCTTGAATTCTACTTCTTTCCCTTTGTCTGAAAGCTCCTTCTTAGTTTGAAGTTCTTCGTCTTTCAGCTGACGGTCCTTTATCCGCTCCATAAATCCACTTGACACAGTCAACTGTCCCAATATCATACTCTTCGGTCCTAACTCCACTCCTAGATTCAGATCCCGAAATTCCTCAATCAACTTCAAATCCTTGATCATCAACACAGAGACATGCAATGACTTCCTACTCAAAGCATCAGCGACTACATTCGCCTTTCCAGGATGATACTGTAACTCAATATCATAATCCTTTAGGAATTCCATCCACCTTCTCTGACGCATATTCAGCTCTTTTTGCTCGAACAGGTACTTCAAACTCTTGTGATCGCTGAAGACTTCAACCCTTACACCGTACAAATAGTGCCTCCAAATCTTCAAAGCAAACACTACTGCCGCTAGCTCCAAGTCATGGGTTGGGTAATTGAGCTCATGAATCTTCAGTTGTCGTGAAGCATAAGCCACTACTTTTCGCTCTTGCATCAGCACACATCCTAATCCTTGCTTCGAAGAGTCACAATACACACAGAAAGACTTCGTCGTATCCGGTAGAACTAACACTGGTGCGGTTGTCAGTCTCCTTTTCAATTCTTGGAAATTCTCCTCGCACTTCGCCAACCATTCGAATTGTTGACCTTTTCTCATCAGCTTCGTCAAAGGCAAAGATAAACAAGAAAATCCCTTGATAAATCGACGATAATACCCCGCTAATCCTAAGAAACTACGGATTTCCGTCACAGACGTTGGTGTCTTCCACTCCAACACAGCATTTACTTTTGCAGGATCCACAGCAATTCCGTCCTTCGAGATCACGTGACCCAAGAAATGTACTGAGTCCAACCAGAAATCGCACTTCGACAACTTAGCATAGAGCTGTTTGTCCTTCAACATCATCAAGACTGTCCATAAATGCTCAGCGTGTTCCTCCTTAGACTTGGAATAAATCAAAATATCATCGATAAATACGACAAAAAATAAGTCCAAGTAAGGATGAAAAATTCTATTTATGTAGTCCATGAATATCGCAGGAGCATTCGTTACACCGAAAGGTATAACCAGATACTCGTAATGACCATAACGAGTTCGGAAAGCAGTCTTGGGAATATCTTCCTCCTTTACTCTTATCTGATGATATCCCGATCTAAGGTCGATTTTGGAAAATACAGCCGCTCCCTTCAATTGATCCAACAGGTCGTCAATTCTGGGTAGAGGGTACTTGTTCTTGATCGTCACCTTGTTTAATTGCCGGTAATCCGTACACAAACGCATACTACCATCATTCTTCTTGACGAATAAAACCGGTGCTCCCAAGGGTGAAACACTAGGCCTTATCTGTGAATTCAATGCTCCTAATTATGTGGATTATGTTTTGATGATGACAAAATAATTAACAAATCATGCCTTGAAGATATTGCAACATCAACATCAACAAGAAGTCAAGAAAAGAAGACAAGTGCCCAATCATTCTCAATCAAATATTAATTGTAAATTTCTAATTTATGTTGAGAGTGGTTGAGAGTGGGTAGAAATAGTTAGTCTCTTCTAGGAATAAATTTTTATATGTTTATTAAGTTGAGATTGACCAAAAATTAATACTTGAGAGGAAAAATAAAATTGAAAAATAATTTTTCCCATATCTGATCAAAATACTATTTTGATAAAGACTCGAGTATATACTCGAGTATTTATAGAAAAACTCGAGTATTTGTGCCAGGTCAGCAATTATGACCGTTAGTCTTGTTCGTGCACCAATTCACTCGTGACCGGCCAAAAAGACTCGAGTTTTTACCAAAAGACTCGAGTATTTTTGTCCGGTCAGCAAAAATGAACGTTGGAGAAACTCAAAAACCCAATTGAGGGCATTTGAGTCTCATCCAACCCAAGAGAGCAATTCAGAACCTTATTGTAAAATTTCTCTTTGAATTTGTGCAAGAACAAACAAGACAACAAGATCATATTGATTCAAGCTTTCTTAATTTACTCTTCTCAAGTGTTAATTCCCAAAAAGCTCAACTTCTCACTCATATTTACATTTCATTCCAAGTTGAGTTTTAGGCCTCAATTCTTACATTGAGCTGTGCTTATTTGTGCTAATCCATTGTGAGATTAGTAATACACATACAAAAAGCTTGATTATTCAAAGTCTTGGATTGTTCCCAAGCAAACCCTAAGTGGCTTAGGGTGTTGGAAGTCTTGAGAGGTTCTCAAGCACAAGACTAGGAGGTTCCTAGCCCGGTGGAGTTTCTTGAAGGGAGTTCAAGGAAGCTTTGTGAAGAGTTCTTCAATCACCGGAATCAAATTGGGGTAGAAATCAAGAGTTTGGTACACTCTTGAAAGGGTTAGGTTGAGTGAGGCCATTCTCAAGCAATCCTTTGTAATTTCTAACAATTTGATTATTAGTAGAAACTCCTAAGTGATTAGGAGGACTGGATGTAGCTCATTGTTGGAGTGAACCAGGATAAAATTGCTTGAGTGTTGGTTTATTGCTTTTAATCTACTTTCTAGCTCAATAGACTTAAGTCATTTCAATCAATTAGGATTTATACAATTAGGTAGCAAGTTCAAGGAATCTTTGTGTTAAAAGTTATTTAGATTACTTGCTATTCTGTTGGATAAGTTCCTGTTTATTATTGAATTGATTTGAGTTAAATTGCTGAATTTTCGTTTCTGGTTTTTCTGCTATCTGATAGTAAAAACTCAAGTATTTCAGAAAAGACTCGAGTTGTTCATCCTGAAAAACTCGAGTATTTAACAAAAGACTCGAGTCTTTTGTTTCTGATTCCAGAAAATTCAGTCTAAGCTCCATTCTTCAATTATCAATCGAAATATTTGGTATTAGTGCTTCAAAATACTATTCACCCCCCCTCTAGTATTTGCTTAGCCCGCTTGTTGGTTTCCAACAAGTGGTATCAGAGCTCGGTCGAAAGATCGAGTGTAACAACTTTTTCGAAAAAGATCCTTTTGGAAACTAAATGGGCTCTAGCAATAACTTTGGTGGAGAAGGAGCTTCAATAAACCGTCCTCCACTATTTAATGGTGAAGGATATGTTTATTGGAAAACTCGCATGAAAGTTTTTATTGAAGCAATTGATATGGATATTTGGGATGCAATTGAAAATGGTCCTTTCATTCCCAAAAAGAAAATAAATGATGAAATTGTTGAAATTCCAAGGAGTAGTTGGAATGATGATGAAAAGAGAAAAGTCTCATTTGATTTAAAAGCTAAAAACATCATCTTTTCGGCTCTATCCCATGATGAATTTTATAGAGTTTCCCAATGTAAATCGGCAAAAGAAATGTGGGATACTTTGCAAGTCACACATGAGGGAACAAGTGAGGTTAGAGATGCAAGATTGAATTCTCTAACTCACGAATATGAATTGTTCCACATGTTGCCAAATGAAACCATTAGTGACTTGCAAAAGCGATTCTCTCACATTGTTAATCATTTGATTTCCTTGGGAAAAGTATTTCGCAATGGTGAAACTACTAACAAAATTCTAAGATGTCTTGATAGGAGTTGGCAACCCAAGGTAACCGCCATCAAGGAATCAAGAGACATAAATAGCATGGACTTAGCCACTTTGTTTGGCAAACTCCAAGAGCATGAGATGGAGCTTACAAGACTTGGGATGCATGAGGAATCTGACAAAAAGAAAAAGAGCATAGCACTCAAAGCTTCAACCAAAGCTACAAAAGAAGTTGAAGAATGCTCTACAAGTGGAGATTCCGATGGTGAACCAAATCAAGAAGAATTTGGGATGTTTGTGAAAAGATTCAACAAATTCTTCAAAGGGAAGAAAGGTGGATCTTCATCCAATTTCAAGAGAACCAAAGACTCCAAACAAAGAGAAAAGAGTACCAATGATGGAGTTAAGTGTCATGAATGTGGAGGGGTTGGTCACATAAGAATGGAATGTGCCACATTCTTGAAGAAGAATGACAAGAAGACCCAAGAGACCAAAGGGAAGCGTGCATACATTGTTTGGGATGCACCGGAGAAGAGCAATGAATCATCTTCAAGTAGCTCCGGTGATGAAAATGCAAACCTTTGTCTCATGGCCAAGAACAATCATGAGTCCTCATGAAGAGCTAATCATGGCATGAGTGAAAGTGATGATGAGGTAACCTCTAGTTCTTCTTGTTCCTCTTCAAACTCCATTTCATATGATGATTTGCAAGAAGCCTACAATGAAATGTTAATTCAATTTAAAAGGCTTGCTAAAATTAATAAGGAAAAAGGAAAGAAAATTTTGGAGTTTCAACATGAAATTGATGAATTGCAAAAATCTATAAATGAGTTGAAACTTCAAAATGAATCCTTGGAACTTATTAATTCTAGTCATCAAAGTGATTGTGCAAATCATGAGGAAATTATCACTTCATGTGAGAGATGTGATGATCTTGAAAAAGAAGTGAAAGAGTTGAAAAACAAACTCACAATCTCACATAGTGATAGAAACCTCAACCGGTTGTTGAACTCTCAAAGACATAATCACAACAAAACCGGTTTAGGATATGTTCATAAAAAGGACAAAAAGTACAAGGTGGTTGGAACATTTTCTAAGAAAAATTCATCAAAGAGACCAACTTGTACTTATTGTGGAAAAGTTGGACATATCAACATTGAGTGCCACATTAAGAAGTTTGAAATGAAAAAGGGCACTTATATGTGGATTAAGAAGGGAGAAAGTCCCAACACTAACCCTAAGGGACCCAACATTGTTTGGGTACCCAAAGTGAACAAGTGATTTCATATTGTAGGTGTGCCTTCGAACGGGAAAACAATTGTGGTATCTTGATAGTGGATGTTCGAAGCACATGACGGGAGATAAGCGGCACTTCATTGAGCTTACTCCAAAGGAAAAGGGTTATGTCACTTATGGGGACAACAACAAAGGCAAAATCCTTGGTATTGGTAAAATCGGAAACTCTTCAAACTTGATTATTGATAATGTGCTCTATGTTCAAGGATTAGAACATAATCTCTTGAGCATAAGCCAATTATGTGATGTTGGTAATCATGTAGTTTTTACCTCTACCCATTGCCTCATTAAAAGTGACAAAGATGAATCAATCAAATTTGTTGGTAGAAGGTCAAATAATACTTACTTAGTTGATTTGAACAAAGTCACTTCTTTGGTCTCTACTTGTTTAGTGAGCAAAGAAAATGACACTTGGTTATGGCATCGTAGGACCGCTCATATAAATGTAAACCAATTGAAGAAAATTCAATCTAAAGATCTAGTAGTTGGTTTACCAAAGCTAAATTTTTCTATTGAAGGTGTTTGTTCCCCTTGCAAGAAATGTAAACAAACTAAAAACACCTTTGGATCAAAAATGGTGATGTCCACATCAAGGCCATTAGAAATGCTTCATATGGACTTGTTTGGACCATCACAAGTAAAAAGCTTTGGTGGCAACTATTATGCATTGGTGATTGTTGATGACTTCTCTAGGTTTACTTGGACTTTATTTTTAACTACTAAGAGTGAGACCTACAAATCTTTTAAACATCATGTCAAACTTTTGCAAAACCAAGTGAATCAAAAAGTAATTATTATTCGTACCGATCATGGTGGTGAATTCGAAAACCACAAATTTGATAGATTTTGTGCTAAAAATGGTATTGAGCATCAATTCTCCGCACCAAGGACTCCGGAACAAAACGGAGTGGTAGAGCGGAAAAATAGGGTGCTAGAGGAACTTGCTAGAACCATGTTAAATGATTCTCAAGTACCTCAATATTTTTGGGCCGATGCCGTCAATACGGCTTGTTATGTTTTAAATCGTATTTTGATAAGGCCCTCTTTGGATAAAACCCCCTATGAAATTTACAAGGGAAGAAAGCCAAATATATCTCATTTTCATGTCTTCGGATGCCAAGTTTTTGTTTTAAATAATGGAAAAGAACACCTTGGCAAGTTTGATTCCAAATCCGATGAAGGCATATTTTTAGGCTATTCTTCTCATAGTAAAGCTTATAGAATTTTCAATAAAAGAACTTTAACTATTGAGGAATCAATTCATGTGGTTTTTAATGAGTCTTCAAAAGAAGATAGTGTTTTATGTGATGCTAGTGAAGATGGCATTGACTTTTCAAAAGAAGAAAAAGAGAGAGAGAAATCAAAAGTTGATGAAGGAGAGGTAAGGGAAGAACTTCCTCCAACTTGGAAATCGGTCAAGGCTCATCCTATAGACAAAGTCATAGGAGATATGTCAAAGGGAGTACTTACTCGTAGGTCTATTCAAAACATTTGCCACTATGTCTCATTTGTTTCTCAAATTGAACCCGATTCAATTAAAAAGGCCATTGAGGATGATCATTGGGTTCTTGCTATGCAAGAAGAATTAAACCAATTTGAAAGAAATGAAGTTTGGGATCTAGTCCCTAAACCCGATGATCATACCATAATTGGTACTAAATGGATTTATAGAAACAAACTTGATGAATCCGGGTTGATTATAAGAAACAAAGCTAGACTAGTAGCTCAAGGGTACAACCAAGAGGAAGGTATCGATTATGATGAGACCTTTGCTCCGGTTGCACGTCTTGAAGCAATCCGAATTTTACTTGCTTATGCTTCAATCATGAAATTCACTTTATATCAAATGGATGTTAAAAGTGCTTTCTTGAATGGGTTTATAAATGAAGAAGTGTATGTCAAACAACCCCCCGGTTTTGAAAATAGTGAATTTCCAAACCATGTTTATAAATTGAAAAAGGCACTCTATGGATTGAAACAAGCTCCTAGAGCTTGGTATGATCGATTGAGTTCCTTTCTATTAGAAAACAAGTTTCAAAGAGGGAAGGTTGATAATACACTATTTATTTATAAAACCAAGGATGACATTTTGTTAGTACAAATCTATGTTGATGATATCATTTTCGGTGCTACTAACGTGTCTCTTTGTAGAAAGTTTTCAAATTTGATGAAAAAGGAATTTGAAATGTCAATGATGGGAGAACTCAAGTTCTTCCTAGGCTTACAAATAGAGCAAGTCAAGGAGGGGATATTTGTGCATCAAGGGAAATATTGCAAAGAGCTCCTTGAGAAATTCGGATTGGACAAGTGCAAGGAAGCCTACACTCCAATGAGCACATCATGCTACCTAGACAAGGATGAACAAGGTACACCGGTTGATGTTAGTAAGTATAGGGGTATGATAGGTAGTCTCCTATATCTCACTGCATCTAGACCGGATATTATGTTTAGTGTATGCATGTGTGCTAGATTTCAAGCTAATCCTAAAGAATCTCACCTATCCGCAGTTAAACATATATTTAAGTATCTAAAAGGAACAATTAACACTGGTTTATGGTATCCTGCTGATGCCAATCTTTGTTTAGTTGGTTACTCGGATTCCGACTTCGCGGGATGCAAGCTTGATCGCAAAAGCACCAGTGGTACTTGCCATTTCTTGGGAAGTTCATTGGTGTCATGGTTTTCTAAAAAGCAAGCTTGTGTCGCTCTTTCTACCGCCGAAGCGGAATATATCGCAGCCGGTAGTTGTTGTGCTCAACTGTTATGGATGAAACAACAATTATCGGATTTTGGTTTGAAACTTGAAAATATTCCGATTAGATGCGATAACACGAGTGCAATCAATTTGACTAAGAATCCGGTGTATCACTCAAGAACTAAACACATTGAAATAAGACATCATTTTTTAAGAGATCATGTACAAAAGGGTGATTGCACAATTGAATTTGTTAGTACCACAAATCAATTAGCCGACATTTTTACAAAACCTCTACCAAGGGACACCTTTTATCATATTAGGAGAGAACTTGGTATTTTAGATGAAGCTAATATAGGCTAATTGCATTGTGTGTCATTTTTGGAAAATCACCATATTAGTCTTACTCTAATGTGTTATTGATTCTTAGTTAAATTGTCCTTGATGATATTTGAAATTGTATATGTTAATTGTGTGTGATTCTGTACTGTATTCCAAGTTGGTAGTGAAGCATTTGTGTTTGATTTGTGTTTGGTCCTTTAAAACTGTGTTTTTACTCTCTGTTCTGTCAAAATACTCGAGTTTTTCCAAAAACACTCGAGTATTTTAATTCAAAATTAAATCAGTTTTAAATTGAAAAAGTTTTTAATCAGGGTCTGATAAAAATACTCGAGTGTTTCTAAAAACACTCGAGTCTTTACTAAAATACTCGAGTATTTTTCAAAACACTCGAGTCTTTCGCAACCCCCAATTTTTGAACTTTCAGACCAAACTCGAGTATTTTCCAAAAACTCGAGTATTTTGCGTTTTCCTGAAATTTGAACTTTCGGACCAAACTCGAGTTTTTCAATTTTTACTCGACTTTTCTGGGGAAATCTGGGCTGAGTCACGACCGACTCGAATATATTTTCAAAAACTCGAGTTTATCCTAAAGAACAACTCTAGTATTTATGAATATATTCGAGTATTTTGAACTGTTTATATATACTCTCAGACTCAAGTTTTTGCGACTCTCTTCTCTCTCGGTTTTCTCATATCTCTCTCCTCAAAACTCAGATTTTCCTCAAAGTTTTGTCAAATCTTACTAGTTTTTCATCCTCTAAACTCTTCTCTCAGTTTTATCCTCCTCCAGATGCTCCAGCTCCTTCGATGTTTTGATGATGTTGACCTTTGGATTTTATCTTAGTTTTCATTATGTTTTCATCATGTTGATCTTGTTGCATTTTCTGTACTTTGAGAACTTGGTGTTTTGCGACTTTGGGTTTATTAATTGCACCTTTGATTTGGACCTTTTATGATATTTTTATGTTAATGAATTTGGTCTTCATTATGATGTTTGTGCAAAGCTTCAGGGGGAGCTCTTTATCGTTATTATATCTCCGTTTTATTTGCATAGTTGGTTATGGGGTTTTCCGATTATGCACCTCTCCTCCCTTGATCTTTTTCTAAATTGTTACATCTTTTTGGCGTATGACAAAAAGGGGGAGAGATATTACACTTGTCTTGTCTTGATATTGTTGCACCTAAAATCTCTAATTATGGTATATACTCTGATAATTGTTAAATTCTCTAATACCATAGGCTTGGTGCTAAAATTAAATTGTCATAACATCTTGCTCAAGCTGAATTTTTAGATAGGTGAAAAGTATCATATAGTGAGGGGGAGTTGCATCTCCAAGTGGATCAAGCATAACAAATAGATCAAGTGTTAATTATTTTGTCATCACCAAAAAGGGGGAGATTGTGAATTCAATGCTCCTAATTATGTGGATTATGTTTTGATGATGACAAAATAATTAACAAATCATGCCTTGAAGATATTGCAACATCAACATCAACAAGAAGTCAAGAAAAGAAGACAAGTGCCCAATCATTCTCAATCAAATATTAATTGTAAATTTCTAATTTATGTTGAGAGTGGTTGAGAGTGGGTAGAAATAGTTAGTCTCTTCTAGGAATAAATTTTTATATGTTTATTAAGTTGAGATTGACCAAAAATTAATACTTGAGAGGAAAAATAAAATTGAAAAATAATTTTTCCCATATCTGATCAAAATACTCGAGTATTTTGATAAAGACTCGAGTATATACTCGAGTATTTATAGAAAAACTCGAGTATTTGTGCCAGGTCAGCAATTATGACCGTTAGTCTTGTTCGTGCACCAATTCACTCGTGACCGGCCAAAAAGACTCGAGTTTTTACCAAAAGACTCGAGTATTTTTGTCCAGTCAGCAAAAATGAACGTTGGAGAAACTCAAAAACCCAATTGAGGGCATTTGAGTCTCATCCAACCCAAGAGAGCAATTCAGAACCTTATTGTAAAATTTCTCTTTGAATTTGTGCAAGAACAAACAAGACAACAAGATCATATTGATTCAAGCATTCTTAATTTACTCTTCTCAAGTGTTAATTCCCAAAAAGCTCAACTTCTCACTCATATTTACATTTCATTCCAAGTTGAGTTTTAGGCCTCAATTCTTACATTGAGCTGTGCTTATTTGTGCTAATCCATTGTGAGATTAGTAATACACATACAAAAAGCTTGATTATTCAAAGTCTTGGATTGTTCCCAAGCAAACCCTAAGTGGCTTAGGGTGTTGGAAGTCTTGAGAGGTTCTCAAGCACAAGACTAGGAGGTTCCTAGCCCGGTGGAGTTTCTTGAAGGGAGTTCAAGGAAGCTTTGTGAAGAGTTCTTCAATCACCGGAATCAAATTGGGGTAGAAATCAAGAGTTTGGTACACTCTTGAAAGGGTTAGGTTGAGTGAGGCCATTCTCAAGCAATCCTTTGTAATTTCTAACAATTTGATTATTAGTAGAAACTCCTAAGTGATTAGGAGGACTGGATGTAGCTCATTGTTGGAGTGAACCAGGATAAAATTGCTTGAGTGTTGGTTTATTGCTTTTAATCTACTTTCTATCTCAATAGACTTAAGTCATTTCAATCAATTAGGATTTATACAATTAGGTAGCAAGTTCAAGGAATCTTTGTGTTAAAAGTTATTTAGATTACTTGCTATTCTGTTGGATAAGTTCCTGTTTATTATTGAATTGATTTGAGTTAAATTGCTGAATTTTCGTTTCTGGTTTTTCTGCTATCTGATAGTAAAAACTCGAGTATTTCAGAAAAGACTCGAGTTGTTCATCCTGAAAAACTCGAGTATTTAACAAAAGACTCGAGTCTTTTGTTTCTGATTCCAGAAAATTCAGTCTAAGCTCCATTCTTCAATTATCAATCGAAATATTTGGTATTAGTGCTTCAAAATACTATTCACCCCCCTCTAGTATTTGCTTAGCCCGCTTGTTGGTTTCCAACATTATCATCTTCTTTTCGAGCATCTCTTCCAATTGCTTCTTCTATTCGGCTAACTCTGCCGGAGCCATCCTATACGGTGCTTTGGAAATCGGTCCAGTTCCAGGTATCATGTCAATTGAGAACTCCACTTCTCGAATTGGCGGTAAACCAGGTATCTCTTCCGGAAAAACTTCGAGAAATTCCCGAACTACGGGTAATTCATGCAGCTCCTTGTCCTTTTTGACATCCAATGAGGCCAGAAACATGTAAGCTACCGCGCCTTCCTTCAATGAAGTTATAATTTGCTTGGCAGATAAATGCTCAAGATCATTGGGTTTAGGCAAAGAGGATTGGGTTTCACTAAAGACTAACGACTTTTCGGAACAGTTCAGTAGAACATGATTCCTAGTAAGCCAGTCCATTCCTAGTATAATGTCTATTTGGGAAAGGGGTAGTTGAATCAAATCAACAAAATAAGTGTTTCCTTCTATCTCTAAGGGACAATTAGGACAATAGGTAGACACTATCACAGGTTTATCAGTAGGGGTAGAAACAATCAAGTTATAGGGTAAAGCATCTACTTTCAAATTTAATCTATTCACCACATCATGAGAAATAAAAGAATGAGTAGCACCCGAATCATACAATACTAACAAGGAATTCTTATAAATGAAACATTCACCTTGGATAAGATTAGCAACATTCGCAGCTTCAATTCCACTCATCGTGAACACTCTCCCGGGCATAGTAGGACGATTGGCATTCCCCGAATTAGATGTTCGCTTAAGCTCCCTGCAGTCTCTTGCAATATGACCAGGCTTATCACAGTTGAAACAGTTCGAACTCCTTGATGGACACATCGGGCCAAAGTGATTACGACCACACTTGTTGCAATGAGGAGGTACATTCCCTGATCTCACTCCACCAAAATTGTTGCGATTACCACCGCTATGCTCCATACGATTCCCTCCATAGCTGCTGCCCCCACGATTTCCACCACGACTACCGTTGCCTCGGAAGCATAGATCTCTTCTTCCACTCCAACCGGAATACGGGTGCGGAGCCCTATACCTTCCACCAGAATCTCGACGAAAAGGAAAATTGCGAACCGGTCCATGAGATGAAGAAGGGTTCACTACCCTCTCAACCGCTCCTCTTACTTTCAGACCTCCTTCGTACATACGACAGCGATTCACCAAACTAGCAAAATTATCTATTTCTAAATGAGAAAAAGCTAACTTAATCTCAGGCTTAAGACCATCCCTAAATTTAGCACACTTCGATCGCTCATTCTCCCCTCCAGCATATTGGGGTACATACTTAACTAGCTCTTCGAATTTCGAAGCATACTCATCAATCGACAAATTCCCTTGACTCAACCTCAGAAATTCCATTTCCTTCTCAGTCCTCAGATACAACGGAAAATACTTCTCAAGAAACTTCTGCTTAAAAGCTTCCCATGTCAACGCTTCTCCCAGATTCACCATCACTTGCTTAGTCACGCGCCACCATGCTGCAGCCCCCCTTGTCAGCATATACCCAGCATAAGCCAACTTCTGATCATCGTTGCACTGCACCATACCCCCAAATATACGTTCTAAATCCTCGATCCATTCCACCGCTGCATCCGGAGCAAAGCCTCCCGCAAATTCCTTCGGGTTGCGACGACAGAACTCATCTAATCTCTTGTAGCCTTGGGCTTCAAAATTTTGAGCTTGCTGCTGAACGTTGAAATTCTGCTGCGCCTGACGATGCAACGCTTGAAGATTATCGTTGACTCCCGTCATTACTGCCGCCATCCTAGTCATGAAATCTGCCGCATCTGGGTGATCAACATCCTCACCAGGGTTTCGCGAACTTGAACCGGAAGGTCTTCCACGCGTACGACTCATCTCAAAATAAAGCAGAAAGAGGTCTAGACACACAGAGTACACAGAGTAAGCATACAAGACTGGGCTTAAGGCCACCGAGGATTAACATTGCTCTGATACCACCTCTGTAACAGCCCGATTTTCGCTTCCAAAAACTTAACTGAATTATTATTATTTTATTGCAAAAAATGAGGCCAATTTTTTTTTAAAACGTAAGTCCGTTAACGACTAACACCACCCTTTCGAAAATCGAGTTGTCACTTTCGAAACTCTCCACTCAAAACATCATCATTGAAAATAAAACTGTTTTCATTTAAAAGAAAAAGCATGAGCCACAAGTGCTGGAGTCAAACTCCAAATGTTTTCCAAAAGTAGGCCATCATTACAAAAGAGATTACAAACCAAAATAAAAGTAGTTGATTACATCTGTAGTACATTGCAATATAATCCTCGACTGGAACTCAGATCCTAGACACGCAACATTCTTTAGACACGGACAACAGGGAATCACTCTTCAGCAGAACTAGCATCCGTCTCCATATCTTCGCTCGAATCCGCCTCCGCTTCGTGATCGGAATCACTAGCATCCTCTTCCTCCATTGGTTGAGGAATCGCAGCCGCCAAGGGTGCAGGATCACCACCAAACTCGTGATATTCCCTCGGTCCACCATTTTGATAGTCACGGAGAGTGACTTGTCCCACGTGCACGTCCATGCTTGCTCCTCGTAGAATATGTCTTGGATCGTCGATCTCCAATCGAGTTTCACCGCGCCAGATCCAGCCATCAGGAACCATTTCCCATGCTCCTCCCTGAAGAGGCCACAGGTGGATTGCTACATGATATGCCATCTACCCGTTGCAATACCGGTGGATGCCAATACGACAACCAGGTAGGAGAGAGTTAGTGTGCCATACACTAACAAGTTGACCGTAAGGTCTCAGGGTAGACTCAGTAGAAAGAAGAACAGACAACAACGACACTTGACCCATATACAAAATGAGACAAGATACCAAGAGCGTAGAGAACACACGGATAGACCAATTTGACAGCATAGGATAACAAAGCGAGTAACATAATAATCGAAATGAACGAGATATGTAAATAATAAACACATAAAATGAGTAAGCATAAACCACCAATCCAGAAACATGATTCTCATAACCAACAGCATCAACTCATCAATTCTCTTCTCATCATTCAATTCTATCTTTCTTCTTTAGTTATTAAGTTTTATCATATCTCAGCTCACTCAATGAGGTAGGGGAATCACCATCACTGAGGATAAACGCACTCTCTACATCTCCTCGGTCTCCATCCAAACCTAGTCGGAAGCCAAAAGGAGTACTGGACCTTTACCACGCGGGCACGACATCTGTCTCAACACAATGGTCCCAGACCAGGAGGATCTCGTCCTGAAATCATATCAATAACATTAAGGCTCACTGTCCACGCAGTGGCAAACACAATGCCCCGTTCCAGCCCCTTTCACTGTTGTAGACTTGCATTCAAGGGGGTGACAGTATCATTTCTAGTTAGCTATGCGGTACTTGCCACGGCATTAGACCCAGTCCCCACCACGTTAGTGCGCCACTTGTGGGATTCGTCCCGCCTAGAAATGTACTCGAGGCTTCTTGACGTTTCACCATCCTTGCCCTCCCCTCATGCAATCTCCACCTGAGTATCCGCAAATACCCATAGTATCTTCCTCTCCACTACTTCACACTCATATACCTCATCGCGTATATTAATGTCTTTTAGTATCTTTTAAAATCTTTTAAAGTCTTTTAGCATCTTTAGTTAACCTAAGACCGGCTTGCCCTTAGTACATCCCTTCGACAAGACCCGATCACTAAGGGTTACATCTTTCCCCACTTTCACATAATCAAACCATCACTTTCTCAAGCCACACGGCCACAATGCCATCACATCATTCTCACATACATTCCCATATCTCTTTTGCACAACCATTTCCATCACACATTCTCTAGCACGATCTCGGCTCCACGAGCGCAATATCCTCATTCGGTACTTTATTACTCCACCACATTATCGTGAATCTCAGCACATATCTCTCTTTCACTTATCCTCATACTTTACTTTCACTTTCTCATAAGCATTCATAACGACATTTAGACTCATTTCGCGAAGAGTAACTTTTACAAAAGAATGAGAAAGAAACTAACAAAGAATAGGAATGAACATGCACTAATTCAAGAAACATAGAACAGAATATCGCGTAAACTCATGTTACCACCATACGAGCAACCATGTTACGGGCTCACCACAATCTCACTCACCTCTTAATCCAGCAAGAGAAATACTTTGACCTTGGGGATCTCTAGCTTCTCTTTGAGAATAGTTCCCACCGTCCACTGAATAACCTCGAGGTAAATAAATACACTTTTATCAAAAATCATTTCAATTAAAAATCACAACTTGATCTCTTGAATAGGAAATCCTTTACTTTCTTTATTCTTTTCTTAAAATACAAGTGATTGTCAAAAAAACTTTCAATCTTTTCTCATAATTGAAATCCTTTGAAAATCATTTGAAAACTTCACATTAAAATAAATAAAACAAATGGTTTATGTGGCTGTATGGAAAAGTCCAGCCACCATTTCAAATTGAAAAACATTGAAAAATCCACAATTTTCATTCTAACTTTTATAAATCACACAACACTTGAAATCCACATTTTTCACAACTAAAAAACATTTTTAAAAGTGAAATACTTTTAAATAAATTCTTGGACAGCAAAGGATAAAGAAATCAAACTATAAAAATATTTTTAGAAATAATCAAATACATTTATCCCTTTTATTTCATGAAAACCGAATTGACCCAAAAGTAAAATAACACAATTCAAACAAATTTTCTTAAAACAAAGTCATAAAACACAATCATTTCAAGGAGACAATTTCATGCAAAAAGAATCTAGCCTATACAATCTAACATAGGCCGAATCATCACTAGAGAAAAACAAAACCTTTGATGCATTTCTTTTTCATGCAAAACCTTTAAACATTAAATCAAAACATGCACATATAAGTCCATGGTTTTAGAAAATACTACTCCTTTTTCTTTCTCAAAACCGTGACCTACTTGTGTCACTTTAAATAAGATTTCATTTTTATTTTCCTTTGCATGTACCTCAAAAATCATGGAAAATCAAAAGAAAACTCATGCAAGAAAACTTATCATGAAAAACAATCTTGATCTTTGTTTTTAAAGCTTGACCGAAAAGTACACCAACAAAATCAAGAGGAAAACTTAAATCTTTAACTTGGAAACACATAAATTTAGATCAAAACAAAAATCATTTGAAAAGAAAATTGTTTTCCTTTGTCTCTCCTCAAAACCGTGACATGCAAGTCAAGAACCAAAACTTTTGAGTTCAAAAATCACAAATCAAACTTCAAGATCAAAAACTTTGAAAATCAAAGCAAGAAAACAAGCCCTTTTTAAGATCAAAGCAATAGATTATAACTTTTTGAAATAAAAATCAAAGATCAAAGCTTTAGAAAAATCAAAGTTGAAATCAAAGCATGAAAATCATTTAGATCAACTTTATCAAGCATCAAACTAACATGCATGGACTCAAAATGAAATAAAAATCATCACAACCTAGTTTTCTAAGCATGACCGAATGATAATGTCCATGGGTTAGGGTTCTACAAGTTTATGGAACTCTTGGAACTCAAGATCAAGGCTTTACAAGTACTTACAAACATAGATCTACAAAGAAATTAGACATGCAACAACAAAGAACTTTACAAGACTTGGAAAATTGAAAACTACCACTAATACCCTATGATCTTTGAAAATGCTCAAGAAAAAGAAAGGATCTTCAACCTTCTTCACTTAGTCTTCAAGAATCCTAAGGCTTTAGGTTTGATCTTCTTCTTCCTCTCCTCTTGAGCTCACGGTTTCTCTCTCTCTAAGTCTCTCTAAGAGTTTGTTGAGACTCTTAGAAATTGTGTGTTGGTTTGGAAAAGAAATGAGAAGCAAATGGGTGGGAGTGCTACGGTTTGGGGTTATAAGAAAACAACAAGGCTTTTCCCTTCTTGCCCTTAAAACAATTCGGCCAAGAGTGTTGAATGAGGGGTATAATTGTCCTCATGAAGGCTTGCATGGCTCAAGCCAAGCCATTGGACAAATGAAGTAGGATTAGGCTTAATCTCACTTCCTATTGGTTGGTCAAACTCCTAATCAAGCTTATCACTAAACTAAACCTAGGGCTATTTGGATACTAACCTAGGGTGCAAGGAAGTCAAAAATTTTGCATCATGCATGCCACACACACACACCACACGGCCGACACATATGCACACACATGCACAAAAATCATTTTTATTTTCTTTTTCATAAAATCATTATTTTCCATAAAATACAAAATATTAAATACTTTAAGAATTCAATCCAAAAATTCAATTCAAAACTCATAAGGTTTTTCTCAAAAAAAAAATCATTTTCTTAAAAACTCTTTGTCATTTGAAATCATAAGATAAATTTAATTCAAGAAATACTTTTTCAAAACACCCTTTTGAAAACATTTTCTCAAATCGATTTCTTTATCAATTAAAACAAATGTGAGGTATTCAGACAGGGTGTTACACTGGTCCCCTTTGTTTTGGGCCTACTTGGCCCAATTGGGTCGCACACGTGCGGCCCTTCGTCGCGCGTGTGTGGCCAATTCGTTTCCGAAATATTTTTCTTGCCCGAAAAGCCCCAAAACCATTTCTAACGGACTACTATACCCTGCATAAAAATAAATTAGACATTCAATTAATTAAAATACATTTAGTCACATGTACATGTATAAAACACTTATAAATGAAATTCTAGTAAAATAAATGCGTAATACGATGAATAAGCTATAAACATGAAACGAAAAACTAATTAAGAATTAAATCATGTAATTAAACATAATTAGAGCATAATTAAGCAATAATTAAAGCAAACAAATCAAGACATAAAGCACATACAAGGAAACTACGCACACTCTAAGACTTAAGACACTTAAACGGGTAAAAAGAACTCGAGATGTCACAATGGGCAACGACAAGCTTCGCACGCATTTATCGCTGCGACGCGACGAGGTCATTTGCTTATTTGAGGGAGACAATATGGTGGTTGGAGCTCTGGTGCTTGGAGAAGGTTGAAGATGAATAGTTCTGGCGGGGGTGATTGGGACCACTTTGGTCCATGTGTGTAAAAACTGGTCGGAATCCTTCATTGGGGCAAATAACAAACCGAAGATAAGTTTGAGGGCATAAACATTGCAAAAACTGGCCGGAATCTGTCACAGAGGCAAATAGCAAACCGGAAATAAGTTTGAGGGTATAAACATGGTATAAACTGGCCGGAATCTGTCATGGAAGCAAATTGCAAACCTGAGATAAGTTTGAGGGCATAAACATTGAAAAAAAAAAGATATTTGGCAAAAGTACCCCAAATTTCAGGGACTTATGACATAATTAAAACTTAATTATAAATAACATTTAATAGATATATTTGAGCCTATTTGTTTAATGTTTGCGTCGCCTCGCTTTGGAAAAGAAAAGAGACACATTTTAGCTTAAAAAAATACTAATAAAAGATTTTTGAATATGAGTTTTCATAAAAATTATTAAGTTGAAATTCAAAACATTTAAAACGTGGAGTTTCACTCAAGTTACCTTCAAGTGAACTTATTAAGCAACACATATGTGAATTGCTTAATACATTAAGGGTACTCAAAGTCGTCTTGGATTGGATATGCTTATCATGTAACACCCACTAATTTTATTTTTAATTATTCGATAAAAATGGGTACATTTGTTTGCATTTTAACGTTTAGTATAGTATTTTAATACGAAAGTATGACGTTCTCAATTGTTAAATAAAATTAACTATGCTTTCATGATATTTTATTAAAGTATTTTAGTATAAAGTATTAATTTTTACCTTTGGAATTAACTAGTTTGCATATTCTCTGAAGATTTCAAATAGATAAATCAACTTTCTCAAAAAATTATTTAATGTACAAAATAATGTATAATTAAAATTGTTGATTCATAAAAAGTCTTTTTTTTTCGATTTTTGAATATGTTGATTGTACATTAAATATACATACTAGTTCTCAAAAAGCACAAAGGCAAAAAAAAAAAGAAAGAAAGGAGGAAGCATCCCAAGAGAAGTACATGGGCTGCTGCGTGAGTTTGTTTTATTTATTTTTAATTATTATTTTTACTATGCATTGCATAGTAACTTTGCATAGTAACCCTAAAAATTTTCTATAAATAGCCGTTTTTGTTTATAGTTTCAGTGCACCAACTTCTCTTCTAAATCTCTATATTATTCTTTAACTTTATATATATTAGTAAAATTCTGTTGGTTCGTGTAACACCCCTAATTTTCGTCCTCCGAATGAATAAATTAGTTATAATAATTATTTTATAATTAATTTAAGTTTATTGGAAACCTTTATTTTTGTACATAATGTGTATTAGGAAATATAAAAATATGAGATGTATTTTTATAATAATTTTGTACAAAAATATTAGTATTGCAATTCAATCCTTGGGGTAGGACCTAATTGCAATACTAGAAAGATTTTGGAGGGAAAGAAAACAAAATATTAATTTTTAAATTTTGTTCGAAAGACTCGAGTCTTTCTGAAAAGACTCGAGTATTCTGGGCAAAAATGCTCAACGTTAGTGCGTTTTGATTAGTCACCACCGAGTTACCGCCGTGTTGACACGATAGCAACTCAGCAACACGTCTTGGCCTTCGTGTCGGCCTGAATGAGACGTTGATCCATCTATTTAAGCCTTGGTTGATGAATCAACCATGCATTTTTGCCAAATCGTGAAGAATCCGAGTGTTAGGGTTCCTGAGTTTCCTTCTTCGATTCTCTTTGGTCCTTAAGAGTTAATACACAAATTATACACCATTGTGAAGCTCACGTTCAGGGCTTCACAAAGATACCAAAATAGTGAGCTGAGTGTGTGTGTGTGTGAAAAGTATTGAAGCTCGAAAGTTGGGATTGTTTTGCGGTCAAAACTGAAAACTGGTTCATGGAGCTTACTTTGGCCTTCGATTTTGGTAAGCTCGTGAACTCTCTTAACTTCAAATTCATTTTATTCTCTCATGCATGTTGCAGAGAGTAAACCCTAACTAATTTCCCCAATTATTTTGCATGATTGGGTGGTCAAAATTGATGGTTTTATGACCTTGTCCAACTGTGTTGTTGTCAAAGGGCTTTTGGGGAAATCAAGCTTGGAAGCTAAGTCCCTATGAAATCCTTGTTGAATAACATCTGAGAGGTATGGGGGAAGCTAACCATTTGCTAGAATGAGAATGAAATGCATTAGAAAATAATATGAGCCACCATGAGGCTTAAAGGGCTTAGTTTGAAATAGGTTCATGGCTTGGAGGCCATTCTATGTTCTGTAACTTGTTGAAACATGTTTCTTATGTTGCATGTGAGCTAAATGCAAGTTATTTTCATGCCAAAAGTGTTTAGAATTGAATTTGGTATGTTAAGTTGTTGAAAATGTGATTTTTATGCATAATAAATGCTTGGTTTTGATTCACTGTGATTTGGTGCAATGTCTGTATTGAAACATGTTTATTTAACCTAAAGAGAACTATGTTGATCATTGGTTTTGATTAAAAGTGGTTAGAAATGAAAATGGTATGTGAAAACCCAATTTTTAGTGTTTACTGTCAGATAAGACTCGAGTCTTTGGCTCGAGACTCGAGTGTTTCGTGGCGCACCAGTGAATCTGATAGCACCAACACTCGAGTATTTTAGCTGAGACTCGAGTATTATCTGATGCACCATTTGGAAATACTGATGATCCACTCGTGCATGAACCACTCGAGTCTTCTGGGTTGATGAACGACTCGAGTATTTCATGAACTACTCGAGTATTTCATGAACTACTCGTATATTCCTAGAAAACCTGAAACATTAACTTTTCAGAAACGTATGATCTACTCGAGTCTTTGAATCAGAATGTTGAAAATACCATTTTCAATTCAACTAAGTTATTTAAATCCAATTTTAATCATTGGAAGGTGATTAAACATGTTTCAAAGGAATAAATACACTAATGGATTACATCAATTACATTGGAGTTTAGTTAATGAATTACTCCATGTTGTGTAAATTAAGATTATTATGATTAATCTTAAAGGGAATATGTCATTGCATTCATGCATGGTGAATGGTGATGAATTAACGTTTGTCATGTTCGAGGAACATGAGGAGGGCCTCTGGGAGTGCCAAAGGTTACTGCTTGCTCGATACCACATCAAGGTGACGTCGTGGGTGATATGTCATGATGACAAAATTAATTCAGTAATAGTCGAC
Source organism: Crotalaria pallida (assembly GCA_037953625.1). Classification (NCBI taxonomy): domain Eukaryota; kingdom Viridiplantae; phylum Streptophyta; class Magnoliopsida; order Fabales; family Fabaceae; genus Crotalaria; species Crotalaria pallida. Next base: position 84,836,058 of record CM075652.1, read on the forward strand.
ATGTCATGATGACAAAATCAATTCAGTAATAGTCGACATGTCATGATGACAAAATCAATTCAGTAATAGTTGATTCAGTAATATTTGATATGTCATGATGACAAAATTAATTCAGTAATAGTCGACATGTCATGATGACAAAATCAATTCAGTAATAGTCGACATGTCATGATGACAAAATCAATTCAGTAATAGTTGATTGAGTAATAGTTGATATGTCATGATGACAAAATAAATTCAGTAATAGTTGACATGTCATGATGACAAAATCAATTCAGTGATAGATGATATGTCATGATGATAAAATTAATTCAGTAATAGTTCACGTTTTGGCAACGTGACGATCACCAGATAAGGTGACGTTGTTTATCACTTTCGAGCAAGTACGCCATACGTTTGATAACGTATTATTTGTATTCTGGGAATACAATGGAGTTATGGAAGGACGTCCATTTGAGTGATTAGTTGGAGAATCTCCGGAATTGAGAGATAGAAAGCATGCATCATGCCACCTATATAGAAAGAGAAATAAATGAAATGGTGTGTGATCATGTGTATATGCATTTCTATCATGATGGATTGTTTATTTGTGGATGTTAGAATTTTATTCTCATTTGATAATGCGAATGTGTATAGCTTACCTCCTGCCCTTATTAGGTGATGGTCAGGAACCTAGAGTGACTAAAGAACAGTGGAAGTGGAAAACCCTTAGGTTCATGAAGTGCACAGTCATCATGGGATAGAAACTTCTTGTACAGCTCTTGATGATCCGACCAAGTGGATGAATGGACGAAGGACCGTTGTCCAGCTCTGGAACGTCCCTATTTTGATAATAACTATATTATTCACATTTTAAGAGATGTATCAAAAAGAAAACTTAGTTTTTCATATTTTGATATAGATGTGGTACTCATGGAATTATTATACCTGATTTTGTGGATCAGTGTCTTCCCTCATGTTTTATAATTTCCAAAGGTATGAATGAATCATCTTGTTAAGTTCCGCTGACTCTGATTTTATTATTTGAGCTTGGTATGAAGAAAGTATTAAATTAGTTAAACTCTTGAGATAACTCTGCTTGTTGTTTAAAGATCATAAGTTTTGGGAAATTAATACAAGCTCTCAAAGTTATCTCAATGTGATTTTAAATACTTAATGATCAATCATTTCTTCTACCGAACTCAACCTTAATGATATTTTCTAATCAAGTACCATAATCAAAGGTTTTCAAGAAAGGAAACTTTTATGTTCCCAAGTTTTAAATGAGATGTATGTTAAAATAATCACAATCCTTTCTAAAGCAAGTATTAATATTGTATTATAAAAAGGGCGTTACATTTTATGGTATTAGAGCAATGGTCCCGACTCTTGGTCCTTGGGTGTGTGGTCCAATATGATGGTCATCAAGATTTGTGGAGTTTCTCTGTGAAGTATGCTCCTACATACTTCTAATTGGAGTAAAGGTTCTACCCCTTGGCCTTTTGTAGGTAGCCTAGTGTTTGTTTGTTAGCATTTCATGTAAGTTGAAGTATGATAGCACTATACTTCTTTATAGATCTGTTTTAACCCTAAGTCTATAGTATTGGTTTACAATGGCAACGGGGAATCAATGAAAAGTAATTTCAACAGATCTGAAAGTAAGGTAGTATCTTTGGAAAGAGTATTTATCCTCAGTAGGTATGAGAGTTAACCAACCCCTAGATCTAATGCTAGGTAGTCATCTTCCTAGTGATCTTCTTTACAGAGTTTGTCAAACTCTGAAGTTATCTATTCCTGGTGAGGACGTGAATTGGTTGAATTCTCTTGTGTTTGTTTCATCCTGTTATCTCAAGGTTGAACTCCAACATGTTTTCTTGTAGTTGTTTCCCATATTAGTTTGGGCTGTTCTATTGAGCTATCTCCTTAAAATAGATTTGATCTACCCATCTTTGTCACAACTAAATGTGATCTTGGGCTAGGACTGGATGTCTAAGAACCAAGTAACAATTAATTGTGATAGAAAGGCAAGAACCCAGAACCCAAGAGGTATGTGTACTGTTCTCGATCATGGTGGAGAACAAGAAGAGAGAATTGAAGGGTTCTTTTCTGTGAGGAAGTTTCCAAAAATATTTTGTAATGAAATATCGGGTTTTCTCTCTAATCGTCAAAGTGAGGTTGACATCGATTATATTCCGGAAGTTGGTTTTGTCTTTGTTGCCTTATAGAATGCAATGCACCACCAAAAACGACTGAGACAAAGAAACAAGTAGAGGTGTACTGAAAGGCAGTTGGTCAAGTCAAAGGATCAATTAGAGGAGTTAACATAAGAGGCAGTTAACCTGGTTAAGTGTGTCATCGTGGGGAATTTCAGTTAAGAACAAGAATGGGAGTATTGCGTAAATGTGTTGATTAATGGCAATATAATAAGAGCCCCCTCAAGGTCAAGCATCTGTTGCCCAAGAAATATTATGGAGTATGGAATAAGTATATGGAATCTCAAAATTTTCTAAGAATAACCCATGGACGAGAAATTATCAGGTTGAAATCCAGAAGGAAGACATTCTTAAGACAACATTTCAATCCTGAAGCGGACACTATGAGTAAATAGTGATACCGTATAGCTTGACTTATGCTATCTTCATGAGCTACATAAACAGAATTTCCAGATCTTATCTGGATCTGTTTGTGCTAATACTCATTGATGATATTAAAGAGTCTTTAAGAGCCTGTGAAAATATCTTGAGACCATGTTAAGCCCTGTAAGTACAAGTTGTGGTTGAAGGAAGTTAAGTTTAGGACAAGTGATCTCTAAGGAAGAAGCAGTTGTGGATTCAACATAGGGTGATGCAATTTTGAAAGGAGAAAACAACCTAAGTCGGTCATAAAGTTCAAAGTTTATTAGAACTGATTGTGAACTATTGTAGGTCACAAGTGGACTTTCTAAAAGTCAAATTGCCTTTAACCAAGTTAACCTGGAAAGGATTGGCCTTTCATATGGAATTAGAAGTGTGAGGAAAGCCTTTGGTAATGGAAGGAAAGGCTAACACCCTCTCTCGTGTTATTCTTGCCCGATTCATGTAAAGGTATTGAAGAATACTGTCATGCATCGAGGCAGGACTTGGAAGAGTGTAGACACAAGAAATAAAAGTGAGTGTGAATGCATCAAAGTGATTGAATACACACAAGGTAGATTATGTGACGCATGACCTGGAGCTTGCAGCAAGTATGTCTACTCCAAAGATATGGAAGCATCATCATGGCATTATATTTCGGGAGTTTAGTGACCATAGGGATTTGAAATAATTGCTTGATTAGAAGGAGTTGAGCTAGAGACAACGCAACAGATGGAGTTTAAAGGATTATGATTTTAGGCTCCATTACTAACCTGGAAAGGATAATTCCACCGAACCTGCTAGCAAACCAATGACTCAAGGCAGAGTGTTTACCTTAAGTGGAATAGAAACTAACCAATCTCCTGATCTCGTGCAAGGTAACCCTTTGCTCAATAATCAACCTTGCATGATTTTGCTTGATTCAGGAGTTGCACATTCTTTTGTTTCTTGTGAATGTGTGAATAGGTTGAATTTAGTGGTGTCGAATTCGCCTAATTGTTTTAAATTAGAGACCCTATGAGATTACCAGAATTTACTTCTAAAGTCTGTTTAGACTTAGTGTCGAGATATTTGATCGCGACACTAAGTTAAATCTGATCTGTCTCCCTTCGTCATAATTGGATGTGACCTTGGGTACGAATTGTGTAACACCCCGTATTTTTCCCATACGTGCGTAAACGAATTTTGTCAAAATAAACCTTGAGGTTCTGTTTTATAAAAGATTTTCAGAAAAGTATTTTACGTGAGTAAGAAATAAAGTGTTGATTTTCATGGATTTTTATAAACAAATATTTTTATAGACGAGAAGTGAATGATTTTGTTGATTTTATTTATAAGAAATGAGTTGTGGTTTTATTAAAAGGATGATTTTTACTTGAAATGAATTTTCACTTGGATTTGTCAACTTTCAAAATTCGTATCTTTCTAACCGTAACTCAGAATTTTATGATCTTTATACGAAAACGATCGTCTTAAAACGTAGAATTTGAAAATGTGATTTTTAGAATTTTATGGATTGATTTATAAAAATTTATTCCTTGAGTTTATAAAGTACGAATTTTTGGAATTTGTATTTTGTAGAAAATGAACTTATTGCTATAGCTTAGAATTTTTATGTGATATGTGTTTGGTTTAATGTTTGTTTAATGAGTGATTAATGAAAATGATGGTGTGAATATGATTTCTTAGAGTTAATTGCATCATGGTATGAATTAGTGATTATCAAGTTTTAAGTAAGTGTGATTAGAAAATAAAAGTGTAAGGCATGTGTGTATGTGTGTGTGATACGGTTTGTATGTAGGTGTATGTGTGTGTATGCTACGTATGTGTGTATGTATGTAGGACAAGTCTAGGATTTTATTTTCTTGGACAAAAAGTCTATAGAATAGGTTAGAACCATAAGAAACTAAAGTGTGTAGAAAATTCAAAGTATTAGGAAGAGTAATTAGACAAGAAGTGACCCTAGTACCCTAGACTACTCTACTATGTCCCCTTAATTAGATTCCTTGCATGCAAACTTTTGAAGGACAAAATTACCCCTCCCAATCGTGCATAACCGAAACCAAACCTAAGGGCAAAAGAGGGATGATTCGTTGGCTTATAAATAGAAGTAGCCTTAGTTCATTTCCTCCCATTCATTTTCACTTCTTCACTTCCACACTAAACACAACTCTAAGAGCTCATCCAACTCTTAGAAAGAAAAAGAGAGAGAGAGAGAAGGGTGGTCGTGAGGCTTAGGAAGAGGAAGAAGGAGGTTTCAAGCTAGATCAAGAGTGTTCTTTGAAGATCTAAGTATTAGGAAGACTAGAAGCTCAACCTTTTCTTGGTAGGTGACTTGAAGATCAAGAGGAAGATTGTAATAGTTTAGGTTTTTCCTTTTTAGTTTGTAGATCTATCTTCTTTTCTTCTTGCATGTTTAATTTTATGGCTTGAAAGATGAGTTTATGTGTTGTTCTTGCTTAATCATGGACTTTTAAAGACTAAAAGTGATTTGTAATATGTGAAACTTTATGCTTGATAATTCGGTTCAAAGTTTTCTTAATGGATCTTGATGTTTTTCTAACAAAACCTTAAAGATCTAAAGAAAGTTTGATATTGTTGTGAACCTTAAAATAAATTTCCTTTGCATGTTAAATTCCTTGCTTGAAACCGTGATTTTGGTGTGTTTATGTGATTATTTGACAAGCAAATGCATGATCTAAGCTTGATTAATAATAAAGTAAAAATCTTTGGCCTTGCATGTTGAATCTTCTTGCTAAACCGTGACTTATGATGTATTTCCATGATTATTTGATGAATAAAAATATGGTTTAAGCTTGATTAGCGAAAAAGTTAAAGTCTTTAGTCATGCATGTTAGTTTGGTGATGATCTTGGTTGATTTGAGTGTGTGCATGTGATTATCTTTGTTTGATGGATGGAAAGTTAAGATCTTGAAGCAAGCATGTTAATTTTAAGTGGAAAGATCATGTCTTTATTTGATGCATGCCACGGTTTCAAAGAGAAAATTAAAGAAGCAAGTTTTAAAATGATTTTTGAGCATAAACATGTTTTGATCTAGTGTTTGATCTTGTGCATGTTTTATTTTGTGAAGGCCATTCGGCCATGTTTGATAAAAATGGAATTCATGCTTTTTATTTTGTGAAAAATTGATGCATGTGTGTCTTAAGACTAGATCTAATGATTTTAAGAACATGCATGTCATTCTTAGTAGTTTAAAGTATAATCTTGATTTTTATTTAAGATTAAATGATGAACTTGAGTTTTATTGGAAATCTTTAATAAAAATCTTGTTTTGATGGGGTTAATACATGATGTGAATGAGTTGTGTAGTGTGATGCTTTGAAAAGTTTTCTTTGAAAGCCTACATGTCTTGATGTGATTATGACTTTTGCATGTTGAAAAAGTGAACAAAAACCTTACCTTTATGCATGTTGATATTCGACCAACCTAGAAAGAGGTAGAGGGCTATGTTTAATTATCATTTTGAGTGCATGTATGATGAAACTATTTTTAATATAAGAGCTTTAAAGTGTAGGTATGAGATAACCAAGTTTTACAAAGAAAATAAAATGAATCTTTGAAGTAGTTCATAACTCAAATTGTTGCTTTGATTTAAGTCAAGAAAATGAACTAAAATTGTTAATTTTCCTTTTGAATGCTCACGGTTTTTAGCCCCAAAATAAAGAAAATGATTTCATGATTGTATGTCTTTATTTGTGCATTAAATCCTTGCAATATTATACATGTAGAATTCGCCAATGCATGTTAAAAGGATTGGAAAATTTTCTTCATGAAATGACCTTTGATAAGGCTATATTCCTAGGTGCATGATGCTATGTGTTTGATGGAAGAGATGTGTTGTTTTCTTTAATTTTCTTGGTTTTAGATGTGAAAGTAAATAAATTGATTTAGTTATGTAAAAAGAAATTTTCATAATGTTGATTCAATGATTTCAAGGTTTATAAATTTGTTAGTGATTAGAAAATAATGACCATGGTAATTTGGTCCTTGATGAATTAGTCACAAGGCTTAATTTAAATTATTTTCTTAAGAGTAATTGAATTAATTTATTAAGATTATAATTTAATTCATGGTTCTGAATGATGTAAAATGTGATTTGCATTATGTGTGTTTGTGAATGCTTTGAAACTTTTATGCATTGTTCCTTATGTTAATTGAATGTGTTTTGGAAAAGATTTAGATTGAATTGGAATTGTTCTGAGTTTTTGTTTGTGAGATTTATTTGTGAAAATCTATGTTAGGATTTCAAAGGAATTGAAAAATGTTTCATTTGAAAGAGTATGATTTAAACGACTTAAATTTATTTAAAATTTTTAAATGGCATTCTTTGATCAGTATTTGATAATATTGTGAAGTTTGGAAATTTAATGAATCAATTTAATGTGGTTTTGTAATTTTATCTTCTTGAATTTCCGTATTTTGTTTTAAAGCTCAAGAATAATGATTTTATAACCAGAATGTTTTAAACTAAGAGAAATGAATTATGTTTTGAAGAAGAGATTATTTAGAATCGTTTCAAAGTTTTCTTGGAAACATTTTTATTATAGATTTGATTTGGATTTAAAACCTTTTTGGATATTGGCAATGTGTTTTCACGAAGGGAATTGTTTCAATGTGTTTTCAAAACGAAATTATGAATTTATTGAAAATCGTTCTAACGCACGGAAAAAATATTCTAGTTCGAGTGAAGGACGAAAAGGATACGAGGCCGGAGTAGCAACTTGGGAAGCTTGGAAAGTTTTTGGAGATCTACGTCATTCAAGGTGAGAGAGAGGCTCCCCTTAGGACGCCGTGGTATTTAGGTAACATATTAAGGCGTCCAATCATCTCAAAGATTGGACCTCGATCTCATTAAGCGAGGTAGTGTGATAGCAATTGTGTGCTTGTTTGGCTATCCACACGAGTCGCTGAGATCGGTTGGATTGATTATAGTTGATATGTCTTGCTGAAATAGTATGATGCTATAATTTTTAGTGATTATGTATGAGCTACTTAATTTTCTTAGTATGTGAAATGATTTAATTATCTGTTGGAAAATGTTTGGTTACATCTGAATCATAAATTGATAATAATGAAATTGTGAAAGTAATGAATTAAGACTGAAAACAAAAGAAGTACGAATAAGAATTGTGAGAACAATTGAGAAAGAGACAAGTCATGATGTGAATGAAACTGTGAAAGAGATAAATAGTGAAAGGAAGAGAATTAATAACTGAGTTTGAGAAAAAATTGAGAGGAAAAGATGATTTTCAAGATGGTGATAAGAAATACCCGACGAGACGAGCGGAAGCGTGGAGATGATGAGGAGAAAGACGCTGATGGTAGCGCTGAACAACAACTGAGGAGAAAGACGCTGATGGTGCTGCGAAGCAACAATTGAGAAAAAAGACGCTGATGGTGCTGCTGAGCAACAACTGAGGAGAAAGACGCTGATGGTGCTGCTGAGCAACAACTGAGGAGGAAGATGCTGATGATGCTGCTGAACAATGATGATGAGAAAGATGCTAATGATGTTGATGAGAATAATACTAATGAGATGCATGAGAAAGAGATGTGATGCAAGATGTTGTTGAGATTCTTTGGGGAACGGATGGCGATTAGTGGTCGGGAATCGTTGAAGGGATGCACCAAGGATGAGCCTGTTGGAAGTGAAGCTGGTTGGAAGGCATGCTTCAAACTCTCTATGGACTTCAAGTTTAATGCAAATATATGTTTTGATGATAACAAGCCAACTCAAGTTCAACCTCACAAGTGCAAGCGTCAAGATTGAAGACTCAAGCAAGCCTAAGAATAGAAACCTTCTCCATAGATCAAATGTAAGGTAATGAAGTTTTTGTTTACTTAGAAGTTTCAAAGCCAACAAAGTTTTTATTTTTGAAGAGAAGAAGAAAAACGTATTTTCTGCATATAAAATGTTTTTCTGCATTTCATCGGAGTAAAAATAGTTGATGTTACAAAACTCTGCATATTTATATGATTGCAAAAGAGAGTAATCGATTATCTCTTGTAGTATTCGATTAACTCTATTGCATCATAGAAAAATCAGAGAAGCTGTAATCGATTAACTGAAGTTTGTTAATCAGTTACTTTCTTTTGAAAGTAATCGATTACAACAGTCAAGTAATCGATTATAATTGTTGCATCATATATTTTTCAGAGGCTTAGTAATCGATTACAAGTCTTGTAGTAATCGATTACATGATGTTGCATCATATGCAACCCAGAGGCTTAATAATCGATTAACTCCTCAGTGTAATCGATTATCATAAGTTGCATCATACAATGAACAGGAGTGAAGTAATCGATTAACTATTCTTAGCCTAATCGATTACATGTTTTTCAAATGTATTTAAAAATTTCTATTTTTGTAGAAATAATCAATTATCCCTTAAAGTAATCGATTACTTCATGTTTTATTGAAAAACGTGTCAGAATCATTTTTATTATTTCCTGATTTGTTTTTATATAAAAGATTCTGATATATTTTATAAAATTCGAAAATGATTTTAATTTTGAATTATTTCCTTTTTGGTTTTAAGAATCAAATCTTTATTTTATTTCGAAAATTGTTTTGATTTTATTTTGATTTTAAAACTTATTTCAAATCTTTGTTTATTCCTTTTTGATTTTGTTTTATTAATTCAAAATCGTTTTGATTCTAAAATGTTTTTCTTTTTAAATAAAGATCACTCCAACATTTCAGAAGGAGTTTTTTTTAGTTGTACGTTCAGACATTTTTTTACGTTCTCTCTTCTTCTTCTTCTTCTCAAAGTGTTCTGCTTTTCATTGTTAATATTTTGAAGAACAAACCTTGTTGGCTGCGAAAACTCTAAGACAAACTTCTTCTTCATTATCATAAGAGCTTATTGTAGAATCTGTGTTTTTGAGAACACGTGATACTTATTGTAATCACTCACATCAATTGTATTCAACCTTAGTGGTAGGGAGAGAATCCCATAGTTGAACGTTGAGGCGTTCGTAGGGCGAGGAACCCTGCTGTGTGATTGAGGCCCCTAGCGAACGGAGGTTCCTAGTAGTGTGCGGGGTGCTCTTGGTTGTAATAGGGTGCGGCTCTATTGCTTGGTTATAAGAACTCTTAGGCGGGTCGCTTGGGGACTGGACTAGGCCTTTCGACGGGAAGGCTGAACCAGTATAAAATTCTCCGGTGCAAGCTTTTCTATCCCTATCTCTTTTACTTTCCGCATATTTAATTTCTTACGTTTCCGCGCTACTCATTTATTATATTTCTATCGTTTTCGCGATCCGTTTCATTCATTTAATCTCTCCATCTCAAATCAATTTTTTAATTTGGTACGAATTTTTCAATACATAATAAAACTCGATTCACCCCCCTCTCGAGATTTTGAGGCCAAAACCAACAATTGGCATCAGAGCTAGTCTCTTGTGTTAAGACTTAACCGTCTCAAGAGTATGGCTTCAAACTCTCTGTTTGGAGGTGAAGGGAGTTCTATTAACCGTCCTCCCATGTTTGATGGGGTAGGGTACGCGTATTGGAAAGCCCGTACGAAAATTTTTATTCAAGGAGTTGGATTAAAAGTTTGGGATGCTGTTGTAAATGGTCCCTATGTTCCTACCTATGTGGTTAATGGTAACACCGTCGAAAAGCCTATGGCTGAATGGACGGAGGAGGAGGAACGTAGAGTCCAATACGACTTGAAAGCGAAAAATATTATAACATCTGCTTTGAGCTATGATGAGTTTTTCAGGATATCAACATGCGAGACAGCACAACAAATGTGGGATACATTGGAAGTCACGCATGAAGGTACAACGGAAGTAAAGAGTTCAAGAATCAATATGTTGACTGGTGAATATGATCTATTCAGAATGAAAGATGGAGAATCGATTCAAGAGATCCAAAAGCGCTTCACAATGATTGTAAATCAACTGACGACATTGGGGAAGAAGTTCACCAATGAGGATCTCATCAACAAAGTTCTAAGGTGTTTGGGAAGAGATTGGCAACCCAAGGTGACGGCAATTGCTGAATCTAGAAATCTCTCAACAATGACGATGGCAACTCTGTTTGGAAAATTACAAGAACACGAAAGTGAACTAAAAAGGTTGGCTCAGCATGAAGAAGAGAACAAGAAAGTTAAAAGTTTGACATTCAAGGCTGAAGCACCTGCACCAGATAGTGACTCGGACAAAGAATTATTGAATGACGAACACATGGGTCTATTGGTGAAAAAGTTCGGGAAATTCCTGAGGAAGAAAAATTTCAACAAGAGAGACAACAATAAAAGTGGAGGCTCAAGCATCACATGTCATGAGTGTGGCAAGCCTGGTCACATTAGAGCAGACTGCTATCAATTGAAAAAGAAAGAGAATTCAGAAAAAGGCACCTCAAATTCAAAGAAGGGGAAGCAAGCATACTTGGCATGGCTGGACAATGATGGAAGTTCGGATGAGGATTCAGACGAACAAGAGGAGGCTGCCAACCTATGCTTGATGGCTCACAATAATGAGGTAACTACTGAACTTAGCTTTTCTTATGATGAATTACAAGAAGCATTTGAAGAGTTACATGAGGAATCGATGAGGTTATCCTTATTGGTTTCTCTAGAAAAGAAAAATTCAGCTTCCATTTTAGAAAAGAATAAAGAACTTACTAAGGAAAATGATTTTTTGAAAAATCAAAATAAGGAGCTGAATTTGACTTTAAAAAATTCTTCAAACACTTCGTGTAACGACATTAAGCTTAAAGCTAGTTCTTCTTCTTGTAAATTCTGCAAGGACCTGGTTAAAGAAATTAAAGATTTAAAAGAAACCCTTGCTAAATTTACAGAAGGTAGAAATACTTTAAATTTAATGTTAGGTAGACAAAAATGTTTCTTTAATAGAGCGGGTTTAGGATATCAACCCGGTAGACATCAAAAGAAACTAAGTACCATTTTTGTCTCTGCCAATAATCATAAGAAACCTCTTATTATATGTCATATTTGTGGTAAAAAGGGCCATGGTGCACATGAATGCATACACCGAAAAGTGAAGTTCGTTAAACCGAACAATGAAGCTAGAAGGTGGCATGATTTAAACTATGGCTATACTAACACACAAGGACCCCAAAAGATATGGGTACCTAAAAAGAAACCTTGAATTCTTTGCTTGTAGGTTACTCCGGAAGGAAGGAAGGCATGGTGGTACTTGGACAGCGGATGCTCAAAACATATGACTGGAGATAAATCTAAATTCTCGCATCTCGTGCCTAAGGACCAAGGACATGTGACTTTCGGAGATAACAATCAAGGAAAGATTATCGGAATCGGTAAAATTGGTACACCTCCTAACCCTTGCATTGAAAATGTTTTACATGTTGAGGGCCTAAAGCACAATTTGCTAAGTATCAGTCAATTGTGTGATAAGGGCAATAGGGTTATATTTGATTCTGATAGATGTATTATCGAGGTTAAAATTGATAATCTTATTAAGCTAATTGCTCGCAGGATAAACAATGTTTATGTTATTGATTTTGATTCAATTCCCTCAAATGATGCGAAATGTTTATTATCTAAAGAGGATGAATCGTGGCTGTGGCATCGTAGAATAGGTCACATCCACATGGCTCATTTAAATAAAATTTCTTCTAAAAACTTAGTAGTTGGTTTGCTAAAGCAAAATTTTTCCTTTTCTGAAAATTGTGATCCTTGTTCAAAATCAAAACTCACAAGGGCTACTTTTCCGTCTAAAAATCTTGTTTCAACTCAAAGGCCCTTGGAACTTTTACATATGGATCTTTTTGGACCGTGTCAAAATAAAAGCTTTGGTGGCAACTATTACTGTTTAGTTATTGTGGATGACTATTCTAGGTATACATGGACGCTTTTTATTACTCATAAAAATGACGCATTTCATGAATTTAAAAAGCTAGCCAAGATTATTCAAAACCAATTGATTTGAGCATTGCATCCATTAAAACTGATCATGGTGGAGAATTTGAAAATCATCTTTTTGAAAAGTTTTGCGAAAAACATGGAGTTAAGCATTATTTTTCCGCTCCAAGGACTCCAGAGCAAAATGGAGTTGTGGAGAGGAAAAATCGTTCATTAAAAGAGCTTTCTAGAACAATGCTTAATGACATGAATTTGCCTGCATATTTTTGGGCCGATGCAGTAAGTACAGCATGTTATGTTATGAACCGTGTTTTGATTAGGCCTATTTTAAAGAAAACCCCCTATGAGCTGTACAAGGGGAGAAAACCAAATATTTCCCATCTTCGAGTTTTTGGATGTAAATGTTATGTGCATAATAATGGTAGAGAAAATCTAGGAAGTTTTGAGGCTAGAGCTGATGAGGGTATATTCCTTGGATATTCTGTTTCGAGCAAAGCATATAGGATTCACAATAAATCTCGTAATACTATTGAAGAATCTATTCATGTATCTTTTGACGAATCCGATCCCAGAAGGTTGGGAAAGGTATCTATTAATGACATTTCAGGTATTCTTGGAGATTTATTCATTGATGAGGATAAGGAGTCAAACGCCAAAGAAAAGGAGCATTCCAAAAGCAATGGAAAATCAGTCGAACCTGTTGAGGAGAAAAATCAAGAACAATCTATGGAACTCAACGCTGATTTGCCTAAAGAATGGAGAACATCGAGGCACCATCCTATAGATCAGATTATCGGGGATATCTCAAAAGGTGTAAGTACTCGCAACTCTATTAGCAATCTGTGTAACTTCTTTGCATTTGTTTCTCAAGTAGAGCCAAAGAATTTTTCTGAGGCTATGCTTGATGAGCATTGGCTTTTGGCAATGCAAGAGGAATTAAACGAGTTCGAAAGAAATCAGGTGTGGGAACTTGTTCCTAGGACTGAGTCTTATCCGATTATTGGAACTAAGTGGATTTATAAAAATAAACTTGATGAGGCTGGTTTAATTGTTCGAAACAAATCTAGGTTAGTTGCACAAGGTTACAACCAGGAATAGGGGATAGATTATGAGGAAACATTTGCCCCTGTTGCTAGGTTGGAAGCCATAAGACTGCTATTAGCATTTGCATGTATTCTAGATTTTAAATTATATCAAATGGACGTAAAGAGTGCCTTTCTTAATGGTTTTATAAATGAAGAAGTTTATGTGTGTCAACCTCCTGGCTTTGAAAGTTATGAACACCCTGATTATGTTTATAAATTGAAAAAGGCTTTGTACGGTTTAAAACAAGCTCCTAGAGCGTGGTACGACCGTCTTAGCAAATTTTTGTTGGAAAATAACTTTGAAAGAGGGAAGGTTGATAACACACTTTTTATCAAAAAGAAAGGAAAGGACATTCTTTTAGTTCAGATTTATGTTGATGACATTATTTTCGGTGCTACTAATGAAATCCTTTGCAAGGAATTTTCTAGTATGATGCAGGAAGAGTTCGAAATGTCTATGATGGGCGAGCTGAACTTTTTCCTGGGATTACAAATAAAGCAAGCGAAGGACGGAATCTTCATTAGTCAAACCAAATACTGCAAAGAATTACTGAAAATATTTGGCATGGATAAGGCCAAGGCAGTAGCAACACCGATAAGCACATCTTGTTACTTGGACAAAGATGAAGGAGATAAATCCGTAGAAACTACAAAGTATCGAGGTATTATCGGATCACTTCTTTATTTAACGGCAAGTAGGCCGGATATCATGTTTAGTGTATGTTTGTGTGCTCGGTTCCAGTCGAATCCAAAAGAAACGCACATGGTTGCTGCCAAGCGTATAATGAAATATCTGTCTGGCACAAGGGTTTGTGGTACCCTAAAGGTTCATCTTGTAATCTTGTTGGGTATTCCGATTCTGACTTTGCTGGTTGCAAAGTAGATAGAAAAAGCACTAGCGGCACTTGTCATTTTCTTGGCAATTCATTGGTATCATGGGCTAGTAAGAAACAGTCTAGTGTGGCCCTATCTACAGCTAAGGCTGAATATATAGCCGCGGGTAGTTGTTGCGCCCAGATTTTATGGTTAAAACAACAACTCCTAGACTTTGGTGTAAGTCTAGATCACATTCCTATTAAATGTGATAATACCAGTGCTATTAGTATTACCAAAAACCCAGTGCAACATTCTCGCACGAAGCATATAGAGATTCGACACCATTTTATTCGTAATCATATTCAGAAGGGTGATTGCATTATTGAGTATGTTGATACTTCGCGGCAGTTGGCTGATATCTATACGAAACCGCTTCCAAAAGAAAATTTCTTTTTTATTTGTAGAGAAATTGGTTTAACTTCTGCCTCTCACCTCTTTTGAATATGTGAATCTTTTATCTCTCATGTTATTATTGATGCATCTTCTTAGTGTTTCAGGGGGAGATTGCACATCTTTTTGATGATTACAAAAGGGGGAGAGATTCTGATATTTCATGGCTAATACATTCAGGGGGAGATACTCTGAAGGATGCTTTTTGTCTAAAATGATATATGTTATTTAAGCATTCATACAGGGGGAGAAGAATTAATCCATTATATTTCCTGTATTTAGTGATTCTAAGGAAGGTTTTATTATTATATATCTATTTTTGCTTGTGTAATACTTGTGATGCAGATAATAAAGAGCATATCAGAATGGTTGTTTGTCATCATCAAAAAGGGGGAGTGTTGGAAGTCAAGCTGGTTGGAAGGCATGCTTCAAACTCTCTATGGACTTCAAGTTTAATGCAAATATATGTTTTGATGATAACAAGCCAACTCAAGTTCAACCTCACAAGTGCAAGCGTCAAGATTGAAGACTCAACCAAGCCTAAGAATAGAAACCTTCTCCTTAGATCAAATGTAAGGTAATGAAGTTTTTGTTTACTTAGAAGTTTCAAAGCCAACAAAGTTTTTATTTTTGAAGAGAAGAAGAAAAACGTATTTTCTGCATATAAAATGTTTTTCTGCATTTCATCGGAGTAAAAATAGTTGATGTTACAAAACTCTGCATATTTATATGATTGCAAAAGAGAGTAATCGATTATCTCTTGTAGTATTCGATTAACTCTGTTGCATCATAGAAAAATCAGAGAAGCTGTAATCGATTAACTGAAGTTTGTTAATCAGTTACTTTCTTATGAAAGTAATCGATTACAACAGTCAAGTAATCGATTATAATTGTTGCATCATATATTTTTCAGAGGCTTAGTAATCGATTACAAGTCTTGTAGTAATCGATTAAATGATGTTGCATCATATGCAAACCAGAGGCTTAATAATCGATTAACTCCTCAGTGTAATCGATTATCATAAGTTGCATCATACAATGAACAGGAGTGATGTAATCGATTAACTATTCTTAGCCTAATCGATTACATGTTTTTCAAATGTATTTAAAAATTTCTATTTTTGTAGAAATAATCGATTATCCCTTAAAGTAATCGATTACTTCATGTTTTATTGAAAAACGTGTCAGAATCATTTTTATTATTTCCTGATTTGTTTTTATATAAAAGATTCTGATATATTTTATAAAATTCGAAAATGATTTTAATTTTGAATTATTTCCTTTTTGGTTTTAAGAATCAAATCTTTATTTTATTTCGAAAATTGTTTTCATTTTATTTTGATTTTAAAACTTATTTCAAATCTTTGTTTATTCCTTTTTGATTTTGTTTTATTAATTCAAAATCGTTTTTGATTCTAAAATGTTTTTCTTTTTAAATAAAGATCACTCCAACATTTCAGAAGGAGTTTTTTTAGTTGTACGTTCAGACATTTTTTTACGTTCTCTCTTCTTCTTCTTCTTCTCAAAGTGTTATGCTTTTCATTGTTCTAATATTTTGAAGAACAAACCATGTTGGCTGCGAAAACTCTAAGACAAACTTCTTCTTCATTATCATAAGAGCTTATTGTAGAATCTGTGTTTTTGAGAACACGTGATACTTATTGTAATCACTCACATCAATTGTATAAAACCTTAGTGGTAGGGAGAGAATCCCATACTTGAACATTGAGGCGTTCGTAGGGCGAGGAACCCTGCTGTGTGATTGAGGCCCCTAGCGAATGGAGGTTCCTAGTAGTGTGCGGGGTGCTCTTGGTTGTAATAGGGTGCGGCTCTATTGCTTGGTTATAAGAACTCTCAGGCGGGTCGCTTGGGGACTGGACTAGGCCTTTCGACGGGAAGGCTGAACCAATATAAAATTCTCCGGTGCAAGCTTTTCTATCCCTATCTATTTTACTTTCCGCATATTTAATTTATTACGTTTCCGCGCTACTCATTTATTATATTTCTATCGTTTTCGCGATCCGTTTCATTCGTTTAATCTCTCCATCTCAAATCAATTTTTTAATTTGGTACGAATTTTTCAATACATAATAAAACTCGATTCACCCCCCTCTCGAGATTTTGAGGCCAAAACCAACAGAGCCGACTATTAGGATTAAGCCGCTAATTAAAACTCTAAAATCTTTAAAATCCTCTAAAAGACATTAACAAACGCGGTGAGCTATGAGTGTCGTGTCGAAGTAGTGGAGAGGAAGGAACCATGGATATCTGCGGATAATTAAGTGGAGATTGCATTAGGGGAGGACGATGACGGTGAAACGTCAAGAAGTCTAGAGTACTTTCTAGGCAGAACAAACTCCACATGTGGTATACGAGACGTGGTAGGGACTGGGTCCAATGCCGTGGTAAGTTCTGTAGGCCCACTAGAAAATACTGTCGCCCCCTAGATTGCAAATCTTGAATAGTGAGAGGGACTGGAACGGGGCATTGTGATTTGCCACTGTACCCGAGTTTTCTACAGTGAGCCTTGATTATATGATATGATATGATTTAAAATTATATAAACTGATTTGAGACTGTACCCGAGTTATCTACAGTTCTCCTGGCTTGGACCCAATTGGTGAGACAGCTGTCGTGCCCGCGTGGTAAAGGTCTTGTACTCCTGTTTGCTTCCGATTAGGTTGGGTGGATGACCGAGGAGATGAAGACGTGTGTGCGCGTTCAATGATGATTTCCCCACATCATTGATGCGATCCGAAACGATAAGACTTTAAAAGATTAAGATGTTTAAAAGGAAGGTGCAGTAATGTTATCAAGTATTGAATAAGATTCAAAAGACAAATATAAGAAATGGTTCTTGAAATAATTGATAAGCTTGAGTGAGGAATGATAAGAGAGTTGAAAGGAATTGCGTAAGTTTTATGAGAAGGATGTGGAGAAGGTTATTATAAGAAATTGAGTATAATATTTGGGTTTATATGATGTTGATAATGATCATGTTGTTGTTTTGGTTTGTTTGATATTTATTGTCTTGTCTTAATATTTGCCTATTGTAATTCCACATAGTCGACATAGCTGTTTTGGGTAGCTCACTCTCTCCTGTATCTTTGCTTTGTATTGGAAAAATTTTGTATGATCTTTAGATGGAAAATATAGCGAGATTCCAGCTTATTCGGGAGATAGGAGCATCTCCATTGAAAGGGGATAACATAACCATGTCCGCCCGCATCATAGTTTACCTAGAGATTAAACGGCGAAGGAAGGAGATCATGGAGAGGCTTTTAGCTCGTGAGAGGGAGGAGGAGAAGGCACAAGACGACTCTATGGAAGAGACTCCTGAGACGGCGGATGAGGACGATTCTGCTTTGCGGTCTGAGATCTTAACCTGCCAAGATTCGAAGTTAGATGGCGAGTTTTAGGGAGTATAACTAGAGGATAGGTAAATCCCCTCAGAGTATTGTATTCCATTGTAAGTTCTTAGTTGCCTTAGCTCTATCATACTGTACCCCGGCTAAAGTTTTATTCAGCATTGATGTTTTGAAACAATTAAATGGGCTGTATATTTGAACAATGTTTTGTGGACAAGTTTCAAGGTGCTGTGTCTTGTGACATCTCGGTTTGGAACTTGAAAGATTTTATGCAATGTGAGAATAGGAGTTTTTAATTGTAACTATGTTTTAAAAGTCTAAGTGTTCTCACGTCTATGTAACACTTGTTTAAAAAAAATGGCCCAAATTTTCACTATAATTAATCTAAGTAACTGTAGTTTTCAAGTTGCCGAATCGGGGTGTTACAGTTATGGTATCAGAGCAATGGTTGATCTAAGTAACCTTATGCATGGACTTACATGCTCTGCTGTATGACTCTGTGTGTGTGTTAGTAATAAGATAGCGATAAATAAGGATAGGAACGCTAAGAGTACGCGGATGTTTTCCGGAAATGCATCGATTTCCGTCTGCAATGGAATCAAGGAGCAGTGTTCAGTACGACATGGATGTTGATGCGTGATTCGAATCTTCTTTTGTTGAACTCATCTCTGATATGAACCCCTTTTGTTTGTGGCGACCCTAGAACTTTTGATATGAGATCTTGTCTTGTGACTAGAACCTCTCTTTTCTTGTTGGAGCTTTTCTTGTGAGAACCCCATGCATTGCCAAATTGCTTTGGCATGACGCTTGAGAAAGCCTTTTTCTGAAAATCTTAGACCATGTTCTTGACAAAGCCTTGATTGTTGATGAACCCGAAGTTTTCTCTTTGATTTTTAACCCGAAATTTATCCTTTCCTAAAGTCTTGATGAGAATTTTGGACCCTGACACCCTATCCCAGTCAAGTAGATAGTTCTGGACTAGAGAGTAAGCGGTGAAGTGTTGTTAGGAAAAAGTTGCAAAGATAAAGGAGAATAAGGATTAGTTGGTACGAATGAAAGGAAGTATGAGTCTTGGAGAGAATAGGAGTACCCTTTTGAGTCTTAGGTAAGTGGCGAGTTATGTAAAGTGATTAGGACTGAGAGCTTTGATGCTGGATTGGTCAAAATAATGTTTTAGGCGGTGTTAAGATGAGGGAGAAATTAAGGTGATATTTAGGATTTAGAGTCATAAGTGTCTTGATTTGAGTTGGAAAAATGGTTAGATAGCGGTGAATAAGTGATGATATGGTAAAGCCGAACTGATAAGACGGTGGAATTTGTGGATAGAACCCTTAAGTGTTGACCCAAGGTTAGGTAAAAAGCTAGGATTTGATGTGGTAATGGATAATAGGTCTTTTGTAACATCCCAAATTTTAAACCTAAGTGCAAATAAATTAATAATAGTTTGGGATAATTGAGATAATAATAATAAGACCATAAATAGATATTAAAAGAAGTGTTCAAGCATTAGAAAAGATTAATAATAATAATATTGGTTTAGGAAAGGAAGAAGTAGTAAATTGAAGTTAGGAACAGGCCAGAAAAATAGATAATTCGGTACTAAAACATAACATAGGATAGAAAATCAAAATAAAAGATTTAAGACTCAAAATACAATTCCCACCGTTGGATATGAAGGTATGATTTTTAGGAAGTTGATCGTCAAATTTGAGCAAGATCCGACGGTGAACGAAGAAGTTATGGCTATTTGAAGTTGAGAAGAAAATAGCTGAAAAATAGAAAAAATGAAGTAGCAGTACCTGTACATTTGGCTTAAGCGAAAATATTTCATGATATTTTATTAAAGTATTTTAGTATAAAGTATTAATTTTTACCTTTGGAATTAACTAGTTTGCATATTCTCTGAAGATTTCAAATAGATAAATCAACTTTCTCAAAAAATTATTTAATGTACAAAATAATGTATAATTAAAATTGTTGATTCATAAAAAGTCTTTTTTTTCGATTTTTGAATATGTTGATTGTACATTAAATATACATACTAGTTCTCAAAAAGCACAAAGGCAAAAAAAAAAAAGAAAAGAAAGAAAGGAGGAAGCATCCCAAGAGAAGTGCATGGGCTGCTGCGTGAGTTTGTTTTATTTATTTTTAATTATTATTTTTACTATGCATTGCATAGTAACTTTTCATAGTAACCCTAAAAATTTTCTATAAATAGCCGTTTTAGTTTATAGTTTCAGTGCACCAACTTCTCTTCTAAATCTCTATATTATTCTTTAACTTTATATATATTAGTAAAATTCTGTTGGTTCGTGTAACACCCCTAATTTTCGTCCTTCGAATGAATAAATTAGTTATAATAATTATTTTATAATTAATTTAAGTTTACTGGAAACCTTTATTTTTGTACATAATGTGTATTAGGAAATATAAAAATATGAGATGTATTTTTATAATAATTTTGTACAAAAATATTAGTATTGCAATTCAATCCTTAGGGTAGGACCTAATTGCAATACTAGAAAGATTTTGGAGGGAAATAAAAAAAAATATTAATTTGTAAATTTTGTTCGAAAGACTCGAGTCTTTCTGAAAAGACTCGAGTATTCTGGGTAAAAATGCTCAACGTTAGTGCGTTTTGATTAGTCACCACCGAGTTACCGCCGTGTTGACACGATAGCAACTCAGCAACACGTCTTGGCCTTCGTGTCGGCCTGAATGAGACGTTGATCCATCTATTTAAGCCTTGGTTGATGAATCAACCAAGCATTTATGCCAAATCGTGAAGAATCCGAGTGTTAGGGTTCCTGAGTTTCCTTCTTCGATTCTCTTTGGTCCTTAAGAGTTAATACACAAATTATACACCATTGTGAAGCTCACGTTCAGGACTTCACAAAGATACCAAAATCGTGAGCTGAGAGTGTGTGTGTGAAAAGTATTGAAGCTCGAAAGTTGGGATTGTTTTGCGGTCAAAACTGAAAACTGGTTCATGGAGCTTACTTTGGCCTTCGATTTTGGTAAGCTCGTGAACTCTCTTAACTTCAAATTCGTTTTATTCTCTCATGCATGTTGCAGAGAGTAAACCCTAACTAATTTCCCCAATTATTTTGCATGATTGGGTGGTCAAAATTGATGGTTTTATGACCTTGTCCAACTGTGTTGCTGTCAAAGGGCTTTTGGGGAAATCAAGCTTGGAAGCTAAGTCCCTATGAAATCCTTGTTGAATAACATCTGAGAGGTATGGGGGAAGCTAACCATTTGCTAGAATGAGAATGAAATGCATTAGAAAATAATATGAGCCACCATGAGGCTTAAAGGGCTTAGTTTGAAATAGGTTCATGGCTTGGAGGCCATTCTATGTTTTGTAACTTGTTGAAACATGTTTCTTATGTTGCATGTGAGCTAAATGCAAGTTATTTTCATGCCAAAAGTGTTTAGAATTGAATTTGGTATGTTAAGTTGTTGAAAATGTGATTTTTATGCATAATAAATGCTTGGTTTTGATTCACTGTAATTTGGTGCAATGTCTGTATTGAAACATGTTTATTTAACCTAAAGACAACTCTGTTGATCATTGGTTTTGATTAAAAGTGGTTAGAAATGAAAATGGTATGTGAAAACCCAATTTTTAGTGTTTACTATCAGATAAGACTCGAGTCTTTGGCTCGAGACTCGAGTGTTTCGTGGCGCACCAGTGCGTCTGATAGCACCAACACTCGAGTATTTTAGCTGAGACTCGAGTATTATCTGATGCACCATTTGGAAATACTGATGATCCACTCGAGTCGTGCATGAACCACTCGAGTCTTCTGGGTTGATGAACGACTTGAGTATTTCATGAACTACTCGAGTATTCCTGGAAAACCTGAAACATTAACTTTTCAGTAACGTATGATCTACTCGAGTATTTGGTAAGAGACTCGAGTCTTTTAACCAGAATGCTGAAAATACCATTTTCAATTCAACTAAGTTATTTAAATCCAATTTTAATCATTGGAAGGTGATTAAACATGTTTCAAAGGAATAAATACACTAATGGATTACATCAATTACATTGGAGTTTAGTTAATGAATTACTCCATGTTGTGTAAATTAAGATTATTAGGATTAATCTTAAAGGGAATATGTCATTGCATTCATGCATGGTGAATGGTGATGAATTAACGTTTGTCATGTTCGAGGAACATGAGGAGGGCCTCTGGGAGTGCCAAAGGTTACTGCTTGCTCGATACCACATCAAGGTGACGTCGTGGGTGATATGTCATGATGACAAAATTAATTCAGTAATAGTCGACATGTCATGATGACAAAATCAATTCAGTAATAGTTGATTCAGTAATATTTGATATGTCATGATGACAAAATCAATTCAGTAATAGTCGACATGTCATGATGACAAAATCAATTCATAGTTGATTCAGTAATAGTTGATATGTCATGATGACAAAATCAATTCAGTAATAGTCGACATGTCATGATGACAAAATCAATTCAGTGATAGATGATATGTCATGATGATAAAATTAGTTCAGTAATAGTTCACGTTTTGGCAACGTGACGATCACCAGATAAGGTGACGTTGTTTATCACTTTCGAGCAAGTACGCCATACGTTTGATAACGTATTATTTGTATTTTGGGAATACAATGGAGTTATGGAAGGACGTCCATTTGAGTGATTAGTTGGAGAATCTCCGAAATTGAGAGATAGAAAGCATGCATCATGCCACCTATATAGAAAGAGAAATAAATGAAATGGTGTGTGATCATGGGTATATGCATTTCTATCATGATGGATTGTTTATTTGTGGATGTTAGATTTTTATTCTCATTTGATAATGCGAATGTGTATAGCTTACCTCCCTGCCCTTATTAGGTGATGGTCAGGAACCTAGAGTGACTAAAGAACAGTGGAAGTGGAAAACCCTTAGGTTCATGAAGTGCACAATCATCATGGGATAGAAACTTCTTGTACAGCTCTTGATGATCCGACCAAGTGGATGAATGGACGAAGGACCGTTGTCCAGCTCTGGAACGTCCTTATTTTGATAATAACTATATTATTCACATTTTAAGAGATGTATCAAAAAGAAAACTTAGTTTTTCATATTTTGATATAGATGTGGTACTCATGGAATTATTATACCTGATTTTGTGGATCAGTGTCTTCCCTCATGTTTTATAATTTCCAAAGGTATGAATGAATCATCTTGTTAAGTTCCGCTGACTCTGATTTTATTATTTGAGCTTGGTATGAAGAAAGTATTAAATTAGTTAAACTCTTGAGATAACTCTGCTTGTTGTTTAAAGATCATAAGTTTTGTGAAATTAATACAAGCTCTCAAAGTTATCTCAAAGTGATTTTAAATACTTAATGATCAATCATTTCTTCTACCGAACTCAACCTTAATGATATTTTCTAATCGAGTACCATAATCAAAGGTTTTCAAGAAAGGAAACTTTTATGTTCCCAAGTTTTAAATGAGATGTATGTTAAAATAATCACAATCCTTTCTAAAGCAAGTATTAATATTGTATTATAAAAAGGGCATTACATTTTCTGGTATTAGAGCAATGGTCCCGACTCTTGGTCCTTCGGGTGTGTGGTCCAATATGTTGGTCATCAAGATTTGTGGAGTTTCTCTGTGAAGTATGCTCCTACATACTTCTAATTGGAGTAAAGGTTCTACCCCTTGGCCTTTTGTAGGTAGCCTAGTGTTTGTTTGTTAGCATTTCATGTAAGTTGAAGTATGATAGCACTATACTTCTTTATAGATCTGTTTTAACCCTAAGTCTATAGTATTGGTTTATTATGGCAATGGGGAATCAATGAAAAGTAATTTCAACAGATCTGAAAGTAAGGTAGTATCTTTGGAAAGAGTATTTATCCTCAGTAGGTATGAGAGTTAACCAACCCTTAGATCTAATGCTAGGTAGTCATCTTCCTAGTGATCTGCTTTACAGAGTGTGTCAAACTCTGAAGTTATCTATTCCTGGTGAGGACGTGAATTGGTTGAATTCTCTTGTGTTTGTTTCATCCTGTTATCTCAAGGTTGAACTCCAACATGTTTTCTTGTAGTTGTTTCCCATATTAGTCTGGGCTGTTCTATTGAGCTATCTCCTTAGAATAGATTTGATCTACCCATCTTTGTCACAACTAAATGTGATCTTGGGCTTGGACCGGATGTCTAAGAACCAAGTAACAATTAATTGTGATAGAAAGGCAAGAACCCAGAACCCAAGAGGTATGTGTACTGTTCTCATCATGGTGGAGAACAGGAAGAGAGAATTGAAGGGTTCTTTTCTGTGAGGAAGTTTCCAAAAATATTTTGTAATGAAATATCGGGTTTTCTCTCTAATCGTCAAAGTGAGGTTGACATCGATTATATTCCGGAAGTTGGTTTTGTCTTTGTTGCCTTATAGAATGCAATGCACCACCAAAAACGACTGATACAAAGAAACAAGTAGAGGTGTACTGAAAGGCAGTTGGTCAAGTCAAAGGATCAATTAGAGGAGTTAACATAAGAGGCAGTTAACCTGGTTAAGTGTGTCATCGTGGGGAATTTCAGTTAAGAACAAGAATGGGAGTATTGCGTAAATGTGTTGATTAATGGCAATATAATAAGAGCCCCCTCAAGGTCAAGCATCTGTTGCCCAAGAAATATTATGGAGTATGGAATAAGTATATGGAATCTCAAAATTTTCTAAGAATAACCCATGGACGAGAAATTATCAGGTTGAAATCCAGAAGGAAGACATTCTTAAGACAACATTTCAATCCTGAAGCGGACACTATGAGTAAATAGTGATGCCGTATAGCTTGACTTATGCTATCTTCATGAGCTACATAAACAGAATTTCCAGATCTTATCTGGATCTGTTTGTGCTAATACTCATTGATGATATTAAAGAGTCTTTAAGAGCTTGTGAAAATATCTTGAGACCATGTTAAGCCCTGTAAGTACAAGTTGTGGTTGAAGGAAGTTAAGTTTAGGACAAGTGATCTCTAAGGAAGAAGCAGTTGTGGATTCAACATAGGGTGATGCAATTTTGAAAGGAGAAAACAACCTAAGTCGGTCATAAAGTTCAAAGTTTATTAGAACTGATTGTGAACTATTGTAGGTCACAAGTGGACTTTCTAAAAGTCAAATTGCCTTTAACCAAGTTAACCCGAAAAGGATTGGCCTTTCATATGGAATTAGAAGTGTGAGGAAAGCCTTTGGTAATGGAAGGAAAGGCTAACACCCTCTCTCGTGTTATTCTTGCCCGATTCATGTAAAGGTATTGAAGAATACTATCATGCATCGAGGCAGGACTTGGAAGAGTGTAGACACAAGAAATAAAAGTGAGTGTGAATGCATCAAAGTGATTGAATACACACAAGGTAGATTATGTGACGCATGACCTGGAGCTTGCAGCAAGTATGTCTACTCCAAAGATATGGAAGCATCATCATGGCATTATATTTCGGGAGTTTAGTGACCATAGGGATTTGAAATAATTGCTTGATTAGAAGGAGTTGAGCTAGAGACAACGCAACAGATGGAGTTTAAAGGATTATGATTTTAGGCTCCATTACTAACCTGGAAAGGATAATTCCACCGAACCTGCTAGCAAACCAATGACTCAAGGCAGAGTGTTTACCTTAAGTGGAATAGAAACTAACCAATCTCCTGATCTCGTGCAAGGTAACCCTTTGCTCAATAATCAACCTTGCATGATTTTGCTTGATTCAGGAGTTGCACATTCTTTTGTTTCTTGTGAATGTGTGAATAGGTTGAATTTAGTGGTGTCGAATTCGCCTAATTGTTTTAAATTAGAGACCCTATGAGATTACCAGAATTTACTTCTAAAGTCTGTTTAGACTTAGTGTCGAGATATTTGATCGCGACACTAAGTTAAATCTGATCTGTCTCCCTTCGTCATAATTGGATGTGACCTTGGGTACGAATTGTGTAACACCCCGTATTTTTCCCATACATGCGTAAACGAATTTTGTCAAAATAAACCTTGAGGTTCTATTTTATAAAAGATTTTCAGAAAAGTATTTTACGTGAGTAAGAAATAAAGTGTTGATTTTCATGGATTTTTATAAACAAATATTTTTATAGACGAGAAGTGAATGATTTTGTTGATTTGATTTATAAGAAATGAGTTGTGGTTTTATTAAAAGGATGATTTTTACTTGAAATGAATTTTCACTTGGATTTGTCAACTTTGAAAATTCGTATCTTTCTAACCGTAACTCGGAATTTTATGATCTTTATACGAAAACGATCGTCTTAAAACGTAGAATTTGAAAATGTGATATTTAGAATTTTCTGGATTGCTTTACAAAAATTTATTCCTTGAGTTTATAAAGTAAGAATTTTTGGAATTTGTATTTTGTAGAAAATGAACTTATTGCTATAGCTTAGAATTTTTATGTGATATGTGTTTGGTTTAATGTGTGTTTAATGAGTGATGAATGAAAATGGTGGTGTGAATATGATTTCTTAGAGTTAATTGCATCATGATATGAATTAGTGATTATCATGTTTTAAGTAAGTGTGATTAGAAAATAAAAGTGTAAGGCATGTGTGTATGTGTGTGTGATGTAACACCCCAATTTGGAAATAGAATTTTCACTAAAAATTTGCGCCATTTTTTTTATAAAACATTTACATGATAACATTAAAAGGTGAATTTGCATATAAACTTAGTTTCCAAAATATTTTTCAAACTTAGTTTTTAACTTCTATTAATAACTTGGTTCATAAAAAGGTTTTCCTCAGTCCTTCAAAACTCCATTCTATTTTCCAAAGTGAAGTGCCACTATACCTATCATTCCTAAACTCAATATTTAAAAATGTAGAATAAAATTATCCTTAGATTGATTCCAAAATAAACGTTATAGAAATTGTTTAGGCTTAACCGCCATTATCCAAAATATCAAATAACGAAAAGATATAACTTCCACTGGGGTTACATAATGATAATTCAAAGGGTCCGTTATCCAAGACTACAAAACAAACAGAGATCAATGTCACTAAGGAATAAACTAATCGTCATCGTGCACATCCTCGTCCGGGTCTTCCTTTGGGTCTTCTTCCTCCTCTGGGTCCTCTTCCTCCTCTGGGTCCTCTTCCTCACCGATATTCTGATCAGCGGGCGGGGCATTATGGAAAGCTCGAGGTCCATCTGGCATAAGATCCCTGAGACGATATCGCACTTCTTCACGATCGGTGGCTACTCCTCGCAGTGTATGATCTCGATCGGTAATGGTGAATCTTGTTGGTCCCTCCCAGATCCATCCGTGTGCGGTTCTATGCCAATGTTCCCCCACCAAAGGAGACATTTCCACTTGAATTACTCTGTCCGCCATCTAATATATTTATCATAAACAGAGACAAGAACATACAGAAGAATATAGAGAGTTAGCTACCAGACGGGCAAAGCGTCGACGGCATGGGCTTAATCCAGGGGTCACATTAGAACTAACACAAGCATAATATCCTTATCACATTATCATTATCATTGAATCTTATATCTTTATCATGCTTATTATTACTCAAGAATTCCATCAGTAATATTTCCATAAGTCTATCGTCATTGAAACATTAGGGATGGAAACTATCGGTTAAAGGTAAATTAGCACACAGGTTACATCTCCTCCTTCAATATCCAACCTCGTCCTAGTTCGGAAAGCAGATGGGATGCACAGGAGTCCTAACCATGCTAACATCGAAGCCAAATGGTACGTACCAGTTGAAACCACGCCAGTTGGCCAGCAAAATAAAATCAAGTATCATAAGTTCATAAAAAAATGATGGCTTCTAGTCCCATTCGGATTCCCTCTACACCATCCATGATTTGCTCAAGGGGGCGACAGCTCTATCCCTAGTTCGCGTTGTAGTCCTCGCTACGATCAACGACCAGCAGGTGCCCTTGATCTCTGTAGCATCGTTCCACCTAGGGAAGTGCTCTTAGGCTTCTTGACGAATCACCATCATTGCCCTCCCCTATCGCAATCACCACTTGGCGGAATGCCCAACCTCCAAGTATACGGTATCTTTCCTCTCCACTACTTCACTCTCAACGTAGTTAGAAAGGATTGGGTCCTAAAGTCTTTTAAGTCTTTTAGTTCTTTAGAATCTTTTATTAATCCTAAGTTTGGTCGACCCATTCTAAGCCACGCTTCTAACGGGCCTCAACCTCTAAGGGACCACAGCAAAACTTCATCATCGTACAGTGGAATCCACCAGACGTAATCACGGCACACTCATTCACGTGATTAGTCACTCAAAGGGGAATAATTACAAAGTCATTGTGCCACGATCCACCATCACTGTACATAAACATCACTTTCGCATATTATCAAAACTTAATCATCTCGTATTTCTTTCAAGCGTATTATAACATACTCATAGGATTCTTTCACATTCCCATAACTCTCATTTCTCATTAACTCCAACATTTCTAAATCATACATTTTCCTTAGAACATTTACAACATAATCATCAACTTTTCTCAAAATCATTAACAACATTTCTTATATACTCATGCAAGCATAATATAATATAATCACAAATATATCAAATAATAAAATAGAGTCACTGTCTCAACAAAGGACGACTAAACACATCCTACACTCAATTGTCGTCTCGTATCTTGACATGTAACCCGGATTCCAACTTTTGAGATGGTCGAAATCGTTCTAACGATTACCATGGTGCCATTGTGTCTAAAGGTTGCTACTCTCTCACCTTGATGCGAAGAACTAACGTGGGCTTGATTTTCGGTCTAGCTACTCGTTCCCAATTGCAAACCTTTTAAACCAATCATTTTCACAAAATAACCTTTATAAATATTTACACTAACTTAAAAGTAATTAACCAATATAACTTTTTTGAAAACATTAATTTCTCAAAGTCCTTGAAATGTAAATACTTAGAAAATAACTCATTTCTAAAAGCTTTTTCAAAAACCTTTAAAACAAATATCAAATCAATATTTCTTTTTCAAGAACATCCTTCAATCATTTTTTTATACAAGTACAAACAACATTATATACAAACACATATATAACCTTACTTATAATTATTCTAAAATTACTTTTAAAATTCATTCTTTAATCCTAAGCACTTATACTTCAAGATTAACATGAAATCTACATATCTAATCATTCAAGAACAAGTCATAACATAAATACTACACATTTCTCATTTTTGGACAGCATGCATACATAAACTTAAAAATTCATTTTCTCTTAATCAGAAAGTCGAAAACACACGCCGTTTTTTCCTAAATTCTTATTACAACTTCTACTATAATAAAATGACCACAATTAAGCTAAATAAAATAATCGCATCTGCTGTACAGCCACTGAAAAAGTTGCATTAATTCAAGAAGTTCAAGTAAAACAATCCACAACAATTATACACAATTCCTACTTATGCCAAGGACTTTAAAATACTATTATTTCTAATAAAATATTACTTTTTCATTAATTATAAATTCTGGACAGAAACTTAATTTTTTTATTTAAATTACTTTAATCAATCAAAAATACTCATTTCTATTTGTTTTTAAATTATATTTGCACATACATACTAAGTATCACTAACACTTTTAAAAAAATAATCATTTGTGTAACGCTCTCTTTTTGACTTGAAAATAATTAATATTTCCAAATAGTTTACTACTTGCTATCAAAATTAGGACTAGAAAATTTTTCCTTTTTAATATTATTACTTGCTCAATCAAAAACCTCTTTTCGACATAAACCGTTACATAAATTCGGCATAGTACTATCTTAAATTGAGAAAAACTCTCGAGAACGCATTTTCTTGATTAAAAAAAAAACATTACTAGTATTTATCAGTTGAATACACTATTTGCCTCTCGAGTGGGATTTGAATATATAAAATGTATACGTTTCGCCGAATTCTTTATAAACTGAAATCAGAGTTCGTGGAAGAAAAATAATACTTATGGGGCACTGCTGAGGAAAATAAACATCATATATATATATAGATCATACCATCAAATAAAACCCCATCAGTACAGTAGCAAGTGATAAAAAGTCGAGATAGAAAGTTTTGATAAGATATATACAGACCAGCTGCACTAAAATAAAAGCTCACTCTAAGACCTCTCAATATATACAATATATATAACAAAGTCCAAAAGCAGAAGTCCCAGAGCAAGTCCTCCATGTCCTCAGCAGCTCCTCAGATCCTCCACAGCTCTATCCCTAGGATCTAGGATCCAAAACACCTATGCTATGCAGGCTCCTATGAACCAGCGGGTCCACCTCTAGCAGAAACAGTCGGCTCAACATGCACCTCCTCCTCGCTCTCATCCTCCACAGGGTCCTCCTCGACCTCGCCCGA
This sequence comes from Crotalaria pallida, assembly GCA_037953625.1. Classification (NCBI taxonomy): domain Eukaryota; kingdom Viridiplantae; phylum Streptophyta; class Magnoliopsida; order Fabales; family Fabaceae; genus Crotalaria; species Crotalaria pallida. The sequence continues at coordinate 84,866,617 of CM075652.1, forward strand.
CGGTGTAGAGACCCCACCACTGGGTCTAGGATCCGCAGAAGCAGTCCTATCATACTCAGTCGGACCAGGAGAAGGAGTCTCCTCAGTGACAACTCTATGGGATGAAGGATGGGAACGAGTGGCAGCTCTAAATCTAAAACTATGAAAACGACGCATAGGTCGAGCCGGGGGTGGTCCTCTATAAGTATAAAAAGGTGGAACATGCATAGTATAGACCAATGGTATCCTAAATCGACGAGGTCGCACACGCACCAGAGGGTTAGGGTGGTAGAGAGTGATCTCAACCTCCCCCTCAAAAGTGGCACGGTGCTCCTCATACGTCCATATACCGCTAGGGATAGGGCGTATTCGATGCAGGCTAGGTATCTGGCCATCACCTAAACAGGGCACAGGGAGTAAGTATACACATATACATAATTGATAAAGACTAAAATTACAATCACAAATATATCATGGACAGATCATAATGCAAATACATATGAGCACACCAATTTTTCAACATTATAACTCTTATAATGCAGGTGGCATGATGTATGATTTTCTATCCACAACTGAGGCCTCTAAATGTCCATCTTGGACGTCCATCCAGTACACCCTTGTGTTCCCAGAACACCGACATTAGTTCCCAAAACATAATGCCGAACCATACTTGGATAAAAAGCATCACTCCCGGAGTGTGCACCACGTTCCCAGAACGCCACGTTTCCAGAACGCATAAAAACCAGGTCCCGGACACTGGCCACATATCTATAATGTGTCATCAAGTAGGTTATACTTTGGTACTCCCGGAGTACCCTCCTCATATTCCCAGAATATGATAAACGTTCCTACCAACTAGACTTCCAGTCTATATGTATGCAAAAACATCAGGGTTGGTTTTATCTTTGAATTAATTAATGTGATTTAGAAATATCCCAATTTCTCCTTTTGAATGATTTATTTGAGGTATAACCTTTGGCATAAAATTCCCCTTTGAATTTTCCTCAAAACATGCCTTTTTAAACTTAGATTGAGTAATACAACTTCAATGGTATTTAAAAACTTAACTTTTTATTTTTCAGATTCAGGTACTAACCGGTTACAGTTTCAGGCTAACCGGTTAGAATTACAGACCTGAACTGTTTACCATTGCAATTCAGAAAAACCCTTTTTCTTGAATTCTATACCCAATCCAAAACACATTTAACATTGTTTTATACCTCAAAAACCATTGTTTCAACATTCAAAAGTCCAAATCACATTTCCTTTTCCAATGAACATAATTTCCTCTTGAAATTATTTCATTAACTTAAGGCATTAAATTTGATCTTTCAAATCAAAACTTTGACAAATCAAGTTCAGATCATGTATAATGAAATTAAAGCTTAAATTTGAGCAGAAACCATTAAGATTTCAGGACTGTTTAATAAACTCATTTTCTTTGAAAATCTGCAGTGTCTAACCGGTTACGAAAATCGTGTAACCGGTTAGATTATGCAGTCAGACCATTAAAACAAGAGTTTTAACAACTCAATTTCTTCCTTTCTCAAATCTAACCAAATTTCATTATGCGCAAAGTTCATATGCCTTAAAATAAACATGTTTACACCCAGAAACACATCCATATTGCATGCATCAAGTTTATTGTATCAAATTGCATGAAAATTTACATAAACACAATTTAACACAACAAAACTTAGATTAAGCACTCAAACACAGAATTCAACATTTATCTAGCTTGCATGCATCAAATTAAAGTTTCTCAAAACCACAGTGAGCAAGTTTTTGGCCTCCAAGCCTTTGTGCTTAAAAAAAACACATAATGCCCTTTCGAGTTTTGTGAACTCAAATCCTAAATCATTCTATTTTTAGTCTAAATCTAGTATAGTATAGACTTCTCCCATACCTCTAAGACGATCTTGATGAAGGTTATCACTGGATTTGAAGAAAAACCACAGATTCCCACAATTTCCCCAAGTCTGCTCTCAGATTCGGTTTCCAGTAACAGGGTCCAGAAACCACCAAATTTGACATAGAAATTGGCCAAAGAAATTAGGGAAAATGATCAGAATTCAAAGTAGGGTACATGCACTAGTTGAGACTTAAAGGTCAACTAAGCTTACCAAAATCGAGTCTGGAAATCAGCTTCCAGAATCAGAACAGCACAGAGCTCAGACTCAATCTCTTGGCTTCCAAGCTTGATTCCTCTTTCCACACTCACTCTTAACTCACAAATTTGGTATCAACACAAAGCCCTTGATGTGAGCTTTGTGAATGTGTATCAATCACTCAACAAAACTCAGGAACGAAAGAGAATTCATCCTCACGAAATTGGAACCCTAAATCAGCTTCTTGAACAAGAAATCAGATGAACAACCCCCAAATCCTCAGAATTTCCTCTATTTATAGACAAATCACACTTGCATGCAAGGCGACGCGTGTGTTGCCACTAATCCAAGGCTGTAATCGTGGCGATTACGAAGTAATTTGAGTGATTACTCATCAAAATCCACTAAACCAGTTTCTGAGTTCATCGTCTAACCGGATACAGGGCATTACTAACCGGTTAGATCAGTTCAAAATTTAAAAATTATTATTTTTAAATCTTTCCCTCCAAGAACTATTCTAATATTGCCTTTTAGTCCTCATCCAAGGACCAAAATGCAATTTTCTTATATTTTGCATTTATTTGCCATATAAAAATATTTCCACTTATTTTTATATTTAAGGCTAATTAAATACAAAACATAAACTTGAAAAATACTATAAATTAATAATAAAACTTTTTATTATTAATTTCCTATTATTCGGGAGACGAAAATTACAGGTGTTACAATTTGGGCTTTGACTAATTAATTTTCCAGAATAAAAATTAAATTTCCAGAATTAAAATTAAATTTTCAGAATTAATCTTTTCCATAAAACATGTAATTCATTCCATAGACATACTAAAAAAATTATCAAATCAATTAGAAAAATTCAATTAACTTAATTTCTTTTCTCCTAAAATTCGACCAACACTTAGAAAATTAGGAAAAACATTTTTAATTCTTAAAACATCTATATAATATAATTACATCACTTTATATACTAAAAACAAGAGTTTTAAATTATTAAACAAATATTAAATAGATCTCTTTTAGAAATAATTCATTTTTCCAGCAACTAATATCTATAAACACATCAACCACAGACTTATACAATCATTTAAACATACATGTTCTTAAAGATTTATAACAACTACCCATTTGTTTCTATTTCTTTTAAACAATAAACTATAGATTAATTACATATCAAATAACAGACAATTTACAAAAATTATTCTAAAAAGGACCATAGGCCTCACGGCCTACTTATATTTTTTTATATTTCCAGAAAATTTCATTTTTGTTTATTATCATAATCTATTGTTCTTATTTAACTTAAATCCAAACAAAAAGAAAATCAAATACAATCCAACAATAACAATTAAACAAAAATTCTTATAAAATACAATTTCATACACTTTAAGAACATTAAAAATTTTCCAGAATTATTTTATTTCCCAAAAATTATTTTTAGTTCCCTTCTTCATTAATCATTTTAATTTCATTTTTACATTAAGGAAAATACTTATTTGTTTTCATTCTTTTTAGAGGTCTAACTATAACTCAAATACACATGAAATAACAACAATTACCATACAATATAATTATATTTTCACACGGTCCAGAATAAAAGAAAATAAAATAAAAATCCATTTTAATTCTTTTATTTATTTCCATTCCCTTTTATTTTATTAAACAACAATACAATTCATATATCAAAAATACACAAATCAATCCTCACTCTTTCTAATATATGCCACGGCTAATATATATACATATACTAGAAAATTATATTTTTTTCCATTGCTATTTACTCATTTATTATTATTCCTTAATACAAAGAAACAAAAACAATTAAAAGACAAAGAATAAAAACCCATTTAATTATACAAAATTCTTTATAATTCATATAGTCTTAGAAATAAAATAAACCCAGAAAATAAATTAATTATACTCATCAACAATTTTAGCCATCTTAAGAATTAAAGAAAAGGGGAGATAAATCCCTTTAAACACCCTTTTTGTGTCCCTTTTCTCATCCTTAATTCATATGACTCAAGAACAATATCACATATTCAATAATAACTTTAAAATGAAAAGGAAAATTTAGAACTTAGCTATAGAAGAATTTAGAAGTTTTTACTCAAGAATACAAACAAAACAACTTAAAAAGAGATTAAATAAATAAGTGATTTTGGGTTACCTCTACTCCTTAAGCTTAAGAAAACTTCAAGTGACAAAGCAATTCCTCCCTCCTTCCTTAAGTCTATTCGTCCCTCTCTCTCTATTCTTTTCTTAGAATTTTATTTTTTTTCTCTTGTAAAACTATCAAGGATTGTGTGTGAAAAATGTGAGAGCTAAGGCCATCTATTTATAGGTGTTGAAGATGCATTTCCCCTCAATTTTCAGAGGTAAAATTCGGCCCCCTTACTCACCATGAGTCAGCAAAATTAATTCATGTACCTTGGAACACACTTTGGCATTAATTGAGATTTTGTTGATTCCTACATTCTTTTTAATTCATGGTTTATTCTCACAATTTTCAGAATTATTCTCCTCTCTCCTACACTATTTTGGACGGCACATATATATTAAAATAGGAGAGAAAATTTTTCATTGGTTCCTTTTGGAGGTGCCTTCACTATTAACCAATCATATTAAACTATCATTTCAAATAAATCAGAAAACAATTAAGAAAATATTTAAATATGGAATGTGCAGCCAAATATTACTAAGATAAATATTTAAATATACCAATAAAAATATTTTATAGTTCATTAAATTATTTTATGTGTGCATGTGATTATCTTTGAGTGATTATCTTTGAGTGTGTGCATGTGATTATCTTTGCATGATGGATGGAAAGTTAAGATCTTGAAGCATGCATGTTAATTTTAAGTGGAAAGATCATGTCTTTATTTGATGCATGCCACGGTTTCAAAGAGAAAATTAAAGAAGCAACTTTTAAAATGATTTTTGAGCATAAACATGTTTTGATCTAGTGTTTGATCTTGTGCATGTTTTATTTTGTGAAGGCCATTCGGCCATGTTTGATAAAAATGGAATTCATGCTTTTTATTTTGTGAAAAATTGATGCATGTGTGTCTTAAGACTAGATCTAATGATTTTAAGAACATGCATGTCATTCTTAGTAGTTTAAAGTATAATCTTGATTTTTATTTAAGATTAAATGATGAACTTGAGTTTTATTGGAAATCTTTAATAAAAATCTTGTTTTGATGGGGTAAATACATGTTCATGTGAATGAATTGTGTAGTGTGATTCTTTGAAAAGTTTGCTTTGAAAGCCTACATGTCTTGATGTGATTATGTGACTTTTGCATGTTGAGAAAGTGAACAAAAACCTTGCCTTTTTGCATGTTGATATTCGGCCAACCTAGAAAGAGGTAGAGGGCTATGTTTAATTATCATTTTGAGTGCATGTATGATGAAACTATTTTTAATATAAGAGCTTTAAAGTGTATGTATGAGATAACCAAGTTTTACAAAGAAAATAAAATGAATCTTTGAAGTAGTTCATAACTCAAATTGTTGCTTTGATTTAAGTCAAGAAAATGAACTAAAATTGTTAATTTTCCTTTTGGATGCTCACGGTTTTTAGCCCCAAAATAAAGAAAATGATTTCATGATTGTATGTCTTTATTTGTGCATTAAATCCTTGCAATATTATACATGTAGAATTCGGCCAATGCATGTTAAAAGGATTGGAAAATTTTCTTCATGAAATGACCTTTGATAACGGCTATATTCCTAGGTTCATGATGCTATGTGTTTGATGGAAATGATGTGTTGTTTTCTTTAATTTTCTTGGTTTTAGATGTGAAAGTAAATAAATTGATTTAGTTATGTAAAAAGAAATTTTCATAATGTTGATTCAATGATTTCAAGGTTTATAAATTTGTTAGTGATTAGAAAATAATGACCATGGTAATTCGGTCCTTGATGAATTAGTCACAAGGCTTAATTTAAATTATTTTCTTAAGAGTAATTGAATTAATTTATTAAGAATATAATTTAATTCCTGGTTCTGAATGATGTAAAATGTGATTTGCATTATGTGTGTTTGTGAATCCTTTGAAACTTTTATGTGTTGTTCCTTATGTTAATTGAATGTGTTTTGGAAAAGATTTAGATTGAATTGGAATTGTTCTGAGTTTTTGTTTGTGATATTTATTTGTGAAAAATCTATGTTAGGATTTCAAAGGAATTGAAAAATGTTTCATTTGAAAGAGTATGATTTAAACGACTTAAATTGATCTAAAATTTTTATATGGCATTCTTTGATCAATAATTGTTAATATTGTGAAGTTTGGAAATTTAATGAATCAATTTTATGTGGTTTTGTAATTTTATCTTCTTGAATTTCCGTATTCTGTTTTAAAGCTCAAGAATAATGATTTTATAACCAGAATGTTTTAAACTAAGAGAAATGAATTCTGTTTTGAAGAAGAGATTATTTAGAATCGTTTCAAAGTTTTCTTGGAAACATTTTTATTATAGATTTGATTTGGATTTAAAACCTTTTTGGATATTGGCAATGTGTTTTCATGAAGGGAATTGTTTCAACGTGTTTTCAAAACGAAATTATGAATTTATCGAAAATCGTTCTAACGCACGGGAAAAATATTCTAGTTCGAGTGAAGGACGAAAAGGATACGAGGCCGGAGTAGCAACTTGGGAAGCTTGGAAAGTTTTTGGAGATCTACGTCATTCGAGGTGAGAGAGGGGCTCCTCTTAAGACGCCGTGGTATTTAGGTAACATATTAAGGCGTCCAATCATCTCAAAGATTGGACCTCGATCTCATTAAGCGAGGTAGTGGGATAGCAATTGTGTGCTTGTTTGGCTATCCACACGAGTCGCTGAGATCAGTTTGATTGATTATAGTTGATATGTCTTGCTGAAATAGTATGATGCTATAATTTTTAGTGATTATGTATGAGCTACTTGATTTTCTTAGTATGTGAAATGATTTAATTATCTGTTGGAAAATGTTTGGTTACATCTGAATCATAAATTGATAATAATGAAATTGTGAAAGTAATGAATTAAGACTAAAAAGAAAAGAAGTACGAATAAGACGCTGATGGTGCTGCGGAGCAACAACTGAGAAAAAAGACGCTGATGGTGCTGCTGAGCAACAACTGAGGAGGAAGATGCTGATGATGCTGCTGAACAATGATGATGAGAAAGATGCTGATGAGAATGATGCTGATGAGAATAATGCTGATGAGATGCATGAGAAAGAGATGTGATGCAAGATGTTGTTGAGATTCTTTGGGGAACGGATTGCGATTAGTGGTCGGGACTCGTTGAAGGGATGCACCAAGGATGAGCCGACTATTAAGATTAAGCCGCTAATTAAAACTCTAAAATCTTTAAAATCCTCTAAAAGACATTAACAAACGCGGTGAGCTATGAGTGTCGTGTCGAAGTAGTGGAGAGGAAGGAACCATGGGTATCTGCGGATACTCAGGTGGAGATTGCATTAGGGGAGGACGATGATGGTGAAACGTCAAGAAGTCTAGAGTAATTTCTAGGTAGAACAAACTCCACATGTGGTATACGAGACGTGGTAGGGACTGGGTCCAATGCCGTGGTAAGTTCTGCAGGCCCACTAGAAAATACTGTCGCCCCCTAGATTGCAAATCTTGAACAGTGAGAGGGACTGGAATGGGGCATTGTGATTTGCCACTGTACCCGAGTTTTCTACAGTGAGCCTTGATTATATGATATGATATGATTTAAAATGATATAAACTGATTTGAGACTGTACCCGAGTTATCTACAGTTCTCCTGGCTTGGAGCCAATTGTTCAGACAGCTGTCGTGCCCGCGTGGTAAAGGTCCTGTACTCCTGTTTGCTTCCGATTAGGTCTGGTGGATGACGGAGGAGATGTAGACGTGTGTGCGCGTTCAATGATGATTTCCCCACATCATTGATGCGATCCGAAACGATAAGACTTTAAAAGATTAAGATGTTTAAAAGAAAGGTGCAGTAATGTTATCAAGTATTGAATAAGATTCAAAAGACAAATATAAGAAATGATTCTTGAAATAATTGATAAGCTTGAGTGAGGAATGATAAGAGAGTTGAAAGGAATTGCGTAAGTTTTATGAGAAGGATGTGGAGAAGGTTATTATAAGAAATTGAGTATAATATTTGGGTTTATATGATGTTGATAATGATCATGTTGTTGTTTTGGTTTGTTTGATATTTATTGTCTTGTCTTAATATTTGCCTATTGTAATTCCACATAGTCGACATAGCTGTTTTGGGTAGCTCACTCTCTCCTGTATCTTTGCTTTGTATTGGAAAAATTTTGTATGATCTTTAGATGGAAAATATAGCGAGATTCCAGCTTATTCGGGAGATAGGAGCATCTCCATTGAAAGGGGATAACATAACCATGTCCGCGCGCGTCATAGTTTACCTAGAGATGAAACAGCGAAGGAAGGAGATCATGGAGAGGCTTTTAGCTCCTGAGAGGGAGGAGGAGAAGGCACAAGACGACTCTATGGAAGAGACTCTTGAGACGGCGGATGAGGACGATTCTGCTTTGCGGTCTGAGAGCTTAACCTGCCAAGATTCGAAGTTAGATGGCGAGTTTTAGGGAGTATAACTAGAGGATAGGTAAATCCCCTCAGAGTATTGTATTCCATTGTAAGTTCTTAGTTGCCTTAGCTCTATCATACTGTACCCCGGCTAAAGTTTTATTCAGCACTGATGTTTTGAAACAATTAAATGGGCTGTATATTTGAACAATGTTTTGTGGACAAGTTTCAAGGTGCGGTGTCTTGTGACATCTCGGTTTGGAACTTGAAAGATTTTATGCAATGTGAGAACAAGAGTTTTTAATTGTAACTATGTTTTAAAAGTCTAAGTGTTCTCGCGTCTATGTAACACTTGTTTAAAAAAAAAATGGCCCAAATTTTCACTATAATTAATCTAAGTAACTGTAGTTTTCAAGTTGCTGAATCGGGGTGTTACAGTTATGGTATCAGAGCAATGGTTGATCTAAGTAACCTTATGCATGGACTTACATGCTCTCCTGTATGACTCTGTGTGTGTGTTAGTAATAAGATAGCGATAAATAAGGATAGGAACGCTAAGAGTACGTGGATGTTTTCCGGATATGCATCGGTTTCCGTCTCCAATGGAATCAAGGAGCAGTGATCAGTACGACATGGATGTTGATGCGTGATTCGAATTTTCTTTTGTTGAACTCATCTCTGATATGAATCCCTTTTGTTTGTGGCGACCCTTGAACTTTTGATATGAGATCTTGTCTTGTGACTAGAACCTCTCTTTTCTTGTTGGAGCTTTTCTTGTGTGAACTGTAACAGCCCGATTTTCACCTCCCGAAAACAATCATCATATATTTAAAAAGTTGCTAAAAATGAGGCCATTTTTTTTTAAAACGTTTTTGCAAAGCGGTTGGTGCATGCTCATGTTCCTACTTGAAAACCGGGTTGTTACTTAAAAACCTTTCTGCACCTTCACTTTCAAATCTCCCCAAACAGTTTTAAAGATTCGGCCAGTTCACAAAATAAAAGTAGGGCGTAATTACAGCGGTGGTACTTTGCTAAGATAATCCTTGACTCACACTTGCAATAACTTAAACTAATTACCCTACCTACGACTCTTCCTAATGAAAACTATCGGGTGAAGCTGCCGATCCTCCTTGCACTCTTTCTTAACTCCAGAAGAGGACGTCACTGCTGTCGTCGCTGGCCCACCACTCTTGGGCACCCACTGCATCCTAGTTGGAGCAGAAGCAATCTTCTGAGCTTCACATTGCACCTTCTCTTCGTAATCTCTGTAGCCACGGACAGAAACTTGTCCCAAAAGCGGTCCTAGGTTAGCTCCGCAAAGTCGATGCTCAGGATCCGGAATCACAATCTGAGTGTCGCCAATCCATACCCATCCAGATGGGGTACGCTTCCAGCCGCATCCATGTCTAGTCCATGTTGAAATCTCCATGCGATAATCCATCTGCACGTTGGAGGACCAGATACACCGATATGCCAACGGGCAGGAGAGAGTTAGGGAACCGAACGATGAATCGTCGACGTTGTGGATTTACCGCAGGCGGAATATCAAGACAGCACACACAATACAAACAAGGCACATCACTCAACCATAACATCACAATTCTTATTATATTAACTTATCAATATTCTTATGTAAACATCTTTTATTTCAATCATTTTCTCAATCACATCTTCATTCACCATTCTCAATCCTTCACTTATTCCCTTTCCCTCTTCAAGGGTTTCCATCACTTATTCCAACTTCACCTCCTCATCATCAAAACTCCGTAAACTTTACTTTTCTTAATGATAAATCTTTTCTTATAAGTCTTATCAAATTACAACCATCGATGATTAAGGGGATTTAAAGAATCATCGAGGTACGCGTCCGTTCGTAGTTAGCACTCACATTTCAAGTCTACATCTCCTCGGCCATCCATCCACCTAGTCGGAAGCAAACAAGAGTACAGAACCTTTACCGTGCGGGCACGACAGTTGTCACACAACAAATGGTCCCAGACCAGGAGGCCCAGCCTCAAATCATATCAATTCATATATAAACAAGGCACACTGTCTCACTACAGTGGCAAACAAGATGCCCCACTCCAGTTCCTCTCACTGTTCTCGATTTGCAATCTAGGGGGCAACAGTACAACTCTAGTGTGCACGCAGAACTTGCCACGGCATTAGACCCAGTCCCCACCACGTTAGTGCACCACTTGTGGAGTTCGTTCTGCCTAGAAAAGTACTCTAGACTTCTTGACGTTTCGCCGTCATCGTCCTCCCCTAATGCAATCTCCTCCTGAGTATCCGTAGATAGCTATGGTTCCTTCCTCTCCACTACTTCGGGTTAACTCTCATTCCTCACCGCGTTCGTTGTTAATGTCTTTTAAAAGCTTTTATCTTTTATTAACCTAATGGTCAGCTCACCCTTCGTGCATCCCTTCAATGAGTCTTGACCACTATCTTTGCATCACTTTCCTTTCATGTCTCAACTTGGCAAAGAGCGGGATCACAATCACAACTTGAATCTCATCACAAAACTTTTCTCAAAACCACCTTTTATACACATCTCTCTTTTCGTAAACTTTCAAAATCTCACTTCGCAACTTCTCAACTCCTCTTCAAAATTTCATTTCGTAAAATCCTTTCCAAACTTCCAATCATAAATCCTTTTTTAAAAATATTTCATTTCATAAATCCTTTTTTAAAAATATTTCATTTCATAAATCCTTTTTTAAAAATATCCTTTCGAAACTTGTTTCAAAAAAAATTTCCTTTCGAAATCCTCTTTCAAAACCTCTTCTCATAATCCCTTTCAGAAAATCTATTTTGGGAAATTTTTCTCATTTTGGGAACCCCTTCAAAAATACATTTTGTAAATTCTTTTCAAAAATCTCCTTTTTGGGAACCCCTTTCAAAAATACATTTTCAAAAACTCGTTTTCAAAAATTTCAATTTGCAAACTCTTTTCAAAAATCCCTTTCATAATTCCTTTCTCAAGATCTCATTTTCGAAAATCTTTTTAAACATTTTTTTTCCAAAGTTTTTCTCAAAAACTTTCTCTTCTTGAGAGCTAATGGAGGAGCAAGCTCAACTCAACACTAGTCTCAATCCAAGAAAAGAAAACCAAGAATCACATTTCCACCCTCATCAACTCTTCACTTTCATTTTCACATCATCATTCTTTCCCAGCTCTGGCTCATTCACATCACATCATTACATCTTTACCACTCTCATCTCATCATCTCTTCTCAATCATTATCTCATTCCTCTTATCATTATCTCCACTCTGAGTGTCTTATCAAGGTAAGGCTGCCTTATCCCGTAAGGACTTAAGCCAACAAGGGATTATCTTTTTTGGTGTCTTTTATGTTTAATCTCTTTTGCTATCAATATCAATTATTTCTCATTATCACATACTTAACTATATATATAATATCAGCAGACATAGATAACAAACATAAACAATTCATCATCACACATCACACACAACAATGTGGTCTTTGTCCTATTCGTATAAGTGGCCACACAAAGCAAACAATTGCCACTATACTACTGACGCAGAACCACTTAGTTCCGATCTTTGAGCTGATACGGAACGTCTTAATACAACTCCTACTACCTCGGTGTCTTAGGAAAGCTACTCTCTCACCTGAGGTCCAGCGATTAGATGTGCACAGTCTTCTCTGATCTTGGTTGCTGTCACTGCCTTAATCCCTTGTCTGTAACGTCCCTCGAATTAATTAAAAACACATTTTCATTACCAACTTTATCAAGAAAACTTTTATTAACTTAAAATGCTTTTCATTCCTCGTCGGAAGTCTTAAAACATGATTGTTTTCTTAAAAACAACTTTAACTTTTCTTAGTTCTTTAAACACTTGAAATCACTTTGAAAACATCAAATAAAACAATTTAAATCAATTGGTTAGGTTGCTGGTCCGTCTTCGACAGAACCTTAACCTTATTCAAAAACACCGAAAAATTCACCGGTTTCAATCCGAGTTTTGCTCAAATCAATTACCTTTTGAAAACCAAACTTTGAGTCTCATGAACTCAATTTAGAAATCAAGAAAACAATTTTAAATAGACTTGGACAGCAAAGAAATACTTTACAAAAAATTTAATTTAATAACATCCGAAAACATCTTAAAAACTCGTTTTGTTTCAAATACTCTTTAATTCAATATTAATACTTTGAAAACTCAAGTTTTTGTTATAAAACAAAACTTAAAACACAACTTCACAAATTCAAATAAATCAAACCAAATAATTTTCAAAACCAATCACACACATAATCAACAACACACTTTGATAAATCAAGGCACATAAATAATTAAGCGATTATTCAATTTGATTTCAACCCAAGCACTCATTCTTAATCAAACATTCTTACAATCAAACACTTAACTCAATTATCCAACACATAATTAACTTTAGAAACATATTATTTTATAAAACAAAATCATTTAAGCACACTTAAGTACACAAACCGAATGCACACACATAGTCATTCAAGCACAAAACCTATTCCTAATCAATTATTTTACACTATACATGCATCGTTCGTACGTTACCTTCATGCAAAAGAGTTCTAACCTAATTAACGTGCACAAACCGAAACTACTCACAATCATAGCAACATTCATGCAATCATCAAACACACAAAATCATGCAATTATTTATTCCTTTTTCCTTGACAAAACCGTGAGCTTAATCATTAGTAAACCCATCAAACTTTAATTTATTTCCTTAGATCAAATCAAAATCATGCAAGAACATAAAGCATATATCAAATTCTCACAAAATAAAAAGCATAGATCTTAATTCAAACATGGCCGAATGCATCACATACAAGATCAACACTTAGATTAAACCATGTTCATGCAAGGAAAATTATTTTAAAGCTTATTCTCCTAATTTCCTTCTCAAAAACTGAGGCATGTAATTCAAGAAAACACATAATCATTTCATTTAAAACTAACATGCAAGAACAAATCTTAAACTTTTCTACCAAAATAAGTAAAAATCATAGATCAACACAAACACTTTTAATCTATTCCTCAAGGAACATAAAAATAACTTTTCAAAGTTCAAGATCCACATGCATGCACTTAAATCATGTAGATCAAGTCATAAAAGCACAAATCAAAGACAAGAATCATTTTATATGAAAAAGGGTCAAAACCGAGACATATACAAAGAAAATACTAAAGCTTGTTGTTTCAAAAATTACATGCAAAGCTTGTGGTCAAAACAAAATTAAAGATCAAGACACAAATCAAAGACAAAAATTACTTTAGATGAAAAAGAGACCAAAAACCGTGACATGCCCTTGAGAAAATAAGAAGACTTTGTTCAAAAATCACTTATGTAACATCTTCCATTTGACTCACTTCAACAAGTCCCTAATTAAGAAAATTGTTTTAACCTAATTAATTAAAGAATTTAAAGAATAACAAGTCCCTTATGTTTTGAAATTTGATTGTGTGTGTGACTTTGTGTGCCTGATTGATTGAGATTTTGTTTTATTGATTCATATGATTTCATGGAAAATTATTTCAAAGAATCAAAATCCAATTACCTCTAGAAACCCTAATTGATGCCCTAATCGTGGATTAAACCCTAATCGAGCTCTTAAGCTTTGATTAAGTGCTTAATCACTCTCTTAAACCCTAAACTCTTTTGGTTAGTGAGCTAATCCAAAATTAGTTTTCCTTAAACCCAAGATTAAGTTTTTGATTAGTACCTTAATCCTTGATTAAGCCCTAATTACCAAGGATTAGTGGACTAAACCTAGATTAATTAACCTAATCCCACCCTAATCATGATTAGAACCCTAATTAGTGCCTTAAACCTAATTAAGCTAACCTAACCTACCCTAACCCCATGTGGCCGAATTCTATGTGCATGGCTTGGCCACCAAGCTTATTTACTTGGGTAACAAGTGGCATGCCTTTAGTCAACACCATGACATCATCTCCATGACTAAGGCATGGCATAAGAAGGAAGAAAAAGTGAAGAGAGTAGGAAGGAGGAAGGAAGGTGTCGTGAGGGACTTTGGAGCAAAACTTGGCCTCCACGTTTTGTGACTTAGTCCCCAAGCTTTGCAATATAACCCTCCATGCAAGCCCTTGATGGCAATTAGGAAAAGTGAGAATAAATAAAGAAAAGGGCCAAACCGTGAGAAAGAGGGAGAGAGCTCATTTTCACCTTTTCATTCTTCATTCCATCTTCATCATTTCTTTCTTCTCTCAACAACACCAACACACACCAACAACACCAAACCGTGAGGGAGTGAATGAATTTCTCTTCATTCCTTCATCAAACACAAACTTTCTTCCACTCTTTTTCCAAGACCAAACACATAGCAACAAGAGAATCATCAAACTCTTGGTGAGAAAGTGAAAGAGAGAGAGAGACCGAATTGTGAGAGGAGAAGAACCAAACCTCAACACCTTAAGTTCTTCATCACCTAAGCAAGATCAAGCCAAGTTAGTGGAAAGGAAAAGAGAAACCAATGAACCTAGGAAAAGAAGAGAGAAACCGTGAGGACTAGAAGGAGAGATCAAAGGAAATTGGACTTGAATTCTTAAAATTTTTATTAAGTAAGAACTTGTCTCATGAACTTAAAAGCTTCAAACCCTTTTCTTTGATTCTTGTTCTCTTTCATTCTTTCTTTCTAAACTTTGATTTTGTTTGGGAGAAGCGTTGATGCATGTTATTTTTCTAAGCTTGATCCTAAAAGTTTTGTTAAGAAAATGTTTTTCTTCAAGATCTTGAGTTTTCTCTTTGATTTCTTGAAAACGTTTTGGAGGAGGACTTGATTTTAAGTTTCATGAGAGATTTTTCAACGATCTAACACTCTTATTTGCATGCATGTTTAGATCTATGCCTAAGCCAAGATATGTGTGATTGCTTGGATCTTTATGTGAAAAATCTTTGAAATTGGTTGAACTTTTTCCTTATGTTGGCCACGGTTTTGTTGTTATTGTGAGTATGAGCTTGTTTTCTTTTGATTGATCCTTTACATGATGTGATCTTGAGATGTAATGATGCTTTAAGTGAATAACATTTATGTGATGGTTGTGATCTTGATGTGTTGGTCACGGGTTGTACTTGATTTTTAGGTTAGAGGCTTTGATGTTGTATTTTGGTTATGTGTATGTGATTTCCATGAATTTTGAGATGATTTTAGGTGTTAAAAGTGAAATGAAAATTGTCTAGGAGCCTAAGAGTGCTCACGGTTTTGTCTAAGAAAAATATGCTAGGATTATGTTTTTACTTCCTCGATGAATTATATGAAATTGTTGATTGAACTTGGAGTTGTTTTTGAGTCTTGAATTCTTGAAAATGTTTTGAGGAAAAACCTAGTCTAGGTCACGGTTTAGACCTTAGACCTTGAGTTAAAATTTCTTGAGTGTATAAGTGTTCATGACATGAAATTATGTGTTGATTTGTAAAGTTATTCTTTGAGAAAATAGTTTTTGGAAAGCTAATGATGCATACGGTTTTGACATAGTCATGCATGATAAGATGACGTTTTTCTAAGATAAAATTAACTAAGTGAAAGATCAATGAAAATGTGATTAGGTGTATGTGTGATGCATTATTCGGTTTGTGCATGCTTAAGTGATAGATTTTGTAACATCCCTAATTTAATTCCAAGCAATAATTAATGAATTAATGGAATTAAAGTGGAAAGAATGGGTAGATTAATTGCTTAACGAATTTTGTGAGCAAGGTGAGCAGTCTTTTTAAGTACTAGGGGTTGTATAGAAAGCAATTATGGCTTCGAGCAAAATTATATAAGCGAAATCGACGGTTAAATCGGCGTCTTAGATGCTGGAAATCGACCGAAAAGAGAAAATTAGAAATTTCTTATAGGATGCTAAGAAATAAAATTCCACCGTTGGATGTGAAGTTTAGGGGGTTAAGAAGCTTGCCTAAAAATTTGGGCTCGATCCGACGGTTAACGAAAAAGTTATGACGAATCGAAGTCAGGAACCACTGGTGCACGCCCAAGCGCACCAGTGTGCATCATGTGCACCAAACCCGTGAAAAGTTCGCCCAGGCGCATGCACGACTCGCCCAGGCGCGCGCAGGATATCTGATGGCGCATCAGATGCGCGTGTGGCGCCCGCAGGTGCACCAGGCACCGCGCCCAGGCGCGCGGGTGCAACCTGGACAGCATCTGGTCCATAAAATGGCGCGCCAGGCCCTCCTTCCCCAGCACCATCCGCCCCAAACCCTCTCCCCTTCACCCACCTCCGTCCAGCAGCCCCCCAAGCACCCCAGCAACTCCAGCCACCATCACCAGCCGCCACCGCCAAGCCCACCATCACCACCATGAGTGTCTCTCTCTCTCCTCACTCTTGATTCCGTCTCTCTCTCCTTCTCCCTCTCTCTCCACCTTTTCCTCCACCACCACACCACACCATAGCCGCCACCACGGACCACCACCCACCACCATCATCACCATGAGCTCTCTTCCCCTCTTTCCCTATTGATTTGAGTTCCCTTTCTCTTTTCCTCCTCCCTTGATGTTTCTCTCTCCTCTAGGGCTTTCTCTCTCCTCACCGGATCTCACCGACGCCGACACCGATCGTGATTCGCTCCGGGCTTGTGTTGGGTACTCCGAGGCTTGAAGCTTGGGCCTCGATTCGGCCGGGATCGCTCTCAAATAGCGAGGAGCAACACTGTCACCGCGATCGAGATCGATTGTCCCCACCGTGCTTGGAGTCGAAGATTGTGGAAGCTTAGGATCAAATTGGAGCCGAGCTAGAGCGTAAGCCGGAGAGTAAAGCGTCAGGCTAAGGTTACCCCTCTCACTGTCATCGATTGAGGTAAGGGGTTTCATTACCAGTCCTTAAGGGGTGTATTTCTGGGTAGTTATATCTATCGCTAGGACCGGGGGAAATGTTAATTGTAAATGGACCTTAGAGTAGCCCGCTAATCATGAAGGAAGATAATTAGGAAATAAAATTTAGTTAAAGAAGAGTTGAAACAATTAGCAACGAAATAAACGGAATAATAAGAAAGAAATAAATAAATGGAATTATAAGAACGAGTGAGCAGCGTAAGTGAGAAAAGGGAGAAATTAGAGATTAATTAGGGAGAGCCGGAGTTAAATAAAGAAAGTGTAGGAATGAGTTGAGAACTAAATTAGGATAAAATAAGGTTAATAGAAATAAATGGAGTGAATGAGTAATTAGCCATTAGAGGAAGGAAATAAACGGAAAATAAGAAAGAGAAAGTTAACGGAAAAAGAAATAATATAATTGGTTCTGAATGCATGAGCTAGGTATTATTAAATATGGGTGATGTAGGAAAAAGAAACAAAGGAAGAGAAGAAGAAAAAGAAAAGAAAAAGAAAAGGTAAATAACTAAGAGTTAGTATGAGAATAATTAGTAACGAAAGGTACCTAAGTATAAGATGGCAAGGAAATAATAATAAGTCGTTAAGGGAAGGATTGAGCGAAGTGAGACGATAATGGAGGATAAGGAAGAGTTAGGAAATTAAAAGTATTAGATAGAATTAAGGAATTGAAAGTAAAGGGATAAGACTAATACGATAATAAAGAAAAAGGATTTAAACGGCGGGAGGTCGTTAGACCCTGCCACCATAATTTAAACGGCGGGAGGTCGTTAGACCCTGCCACCATAATTTAAACGGCGGGAGGTCGTTAGACCCTGTCACCATAATTTAAACGACGGGAGGTCGTTAGACCCTGCACCATAATTTAAACGGCGGGAGGTCGTTAGACCCTGCACCATAATTTAAACGGCGGGAGGTCGTTAGACCCTGCCACCATAATTTAAACGACGGGAGGTCGTTAGACCCTGTCACCATAATTTAAACGGCGGGAGGTCGTTAGACCCTGCCACCATAATTTAAACGGCGGGAGGTCGTTAGACCCTGTCACCATAATTTAAACGACGGGAGGTCGTTAGACCCTGTCACCATAATTTAAACGGAAGGAGGTCGTTAGACCCTGTCACCAATAAAAGATTAAAGGAACGAAAAGGTAACCGGCATATTAACCGAATAATGGAATTAAAATGGAAATACAAATGGAAAATGGGAATAAAAAGGAAAGAGCGAAAGTAATAAGGAACAAGAATAATTAGAGGTTAAGGATTTATCTAAAAGAAAACAATTAGAAAGGAAAAGAATTGGGGAAACAGTTAGGAAGTAAAATAAGAAAAGAAGAACTTGAATTGTGTAGCATAGTATAGGCTTGAATGGTTTTGGCGTGTCGTATATATCTGCTTAGAAATCTCCTTTTTAAGTTCTGTGTGATGCTTCCCCTGTGTTGTCATTATTTTTCAGGTACACAAGTGGAGCATACACCAGTGCTGGCCGGGCAGGATCTTCATTCCACTACGTGGAGTGAATATATATATACATATACATTATATTTTGAGTGGACAACTATTTTGTAAATTTAAAATATGTAATAGTTGTACGCCCTGAACTTTGTATTCATCGGGCATTAGGATGTGATATAACTATTAAACTGTTGTTGTTTATGTTTTTAAAAGTTTCTGGACTGACAGGTTTTTTTTGAAGAAAATTTTGGGAAGTCCGGAAAACAGAGGAAACTCTGCCGGATTTCCGTAAAACCTTTTAAAGGAATTTAGGTGTTAAAAAGAAATTTTTAAACTCCGATTTTAATAAAACCTAATAATTACTAATAATAAGTGAGGGTGTTACATTTGGTATTGAGGGTGTTACATTTTGGTATCAGAGCAGTTTTTCCTCGGCCTTTGGAGTGTGGACTCACATCTCCGATGGTTACTCACCAAGCGAGTAACTGATTCGTTTAGTAAGGGTCTAAGTCTAAGAATAGGATATTTAGGTTATTGATTAAGTATTCAGTCTTTAACTGGCTGTTCCCTCCATGACCTAACAGTATGGCTGGGCGACGTGCCGAAAATGATCGGATGACTGCTATATTGGAGAATCTGATTCAAATGAATCAGAATCAAGCACACATGCAACAGAATCAAGCTGAAAGCATCGCAGCAGCAGCAGCAACAACAACAGTTGCAGCAATGAATTCTCAACCCCCAGCTCCAGTTGCGATTGATTGGTTGGCACGATTCAGGAAGAATGATCCGCTAAAGTTTGAAGGAGGGTTCAATCCCGATGGGGCACAACTTTGGTTGCAAGAGATTGAAAAGATCCTGAATACCATGGCACCGCCGGAGGAACAGAAGGTTCTGCTGGCACAATACATGTTGACTAGTGAGGCAGAACACTGGTGGCAACGGATGCGAAGGAGTTTGGAGGCGAACAATCAGGCGATCACTTGGGATTTGTTTAAGAACCGTTTTCTGGGCAAATACTTTCCTGAGGATGTTCGTAGAGAGAAGGAGATAACCTTTCTGCAGCTCGTGCAAGGGAACATGAGCGTTGGTGAATATGCTGCTAGATTTGAAGACTTGATCCGATATGCAGGGAGTTATAGAGATGCTGATGAAAGGACCAAGTGCATCAAGTTCGAAACCGGACTTCGTTCTGAAATCAAGATGGTTTTTGAGTATCAAAACATCGCCGACCTGTCTCAGTTGATTAACATGGCTAGTACTTATGAAAAGAGTCGGAAACGACGTGCAACTGAGAAGCGGAACAAGCTAACACATGGGTCAGAAGGTTCTAGCCAAGGCAGGGAGCCGGCTCAAGAAGGAGATCCATACACCGACATGGGCATTAGAGCAGTAGTGCCAAGAGATGTGGCCTCGTATGGGGATACCCCAGGAGTCAGGCAACCATGTTCGCTATGTGGGAAGCCCCACATGCGTCTATGTCGGTTGTTGAAGCAGCATAGGAACAAGGGCCTCTACTATATATGCGGACAACCGGGACACATTGGGGAGAACTGTCCTGGACGTATCGGAGAAGGGAGCGAATAAACTAACCCAAGGTATTCTTTTATGTTAATGCTGCATCAACTGATTTCTTTAGCGTCCTTGTCTAGATTAAGTGTGGGTAGTGTAATCTAGAAGAAGTCGATAAGTGTTAAAACCTTGCTTAGTTATAAGACCGTAACAAGAAATCTAACCAAAGACCTTGTGATAGTGTCGTCCTCTAATAGAGTGTAAGGTCAGGATTGGTCATCCTTTCTCTTGCACCTGTTAAAAGATAATACTATCATTCAATAACGCAGTGATGTACAGTCGATAAATGCGAGATTGGGACTGACCACCTCGGTCTTTGCGTCTATTGACATGCTATATTATTGCAATCATCTAGTTGAGGTCCGAATAAACCACCTAGTAATTCTATCTCTGTCGAAAGCCCGATTAAACTTTAATCCTACAGGATCTTCACCAAGATGCATGAACAGTGATTCGCAAACCAATCCCATTCAAGACACTCTTATTCTATATTTCCACCAAGAACATCCAACTAAATGATCGAACCACCCTTCTAACTCGTATGAGAATTTAACCGCATGCGTAGGTATGAAGAGCCTAGATAATCAATTCTTGGAATCAACCCAGTTTCCTCCCTGCCTTCGACTTACTCAGGTATGTTGATGCTAAGTGGGGGAGGATTTCAATCCAAGGAATGGGAGATGGAACTTTAATAATAAGAAAACTGACGATCCTGTGTAGATAGGGATATTACGTGCTGCCGGAAGGCGGATGTTGAAATGGGCATGATCCTAACCACATATCGAGCGGAAAGTAAAAACCAAAGGGGAATGAAAACCGTGATCAGAAGCTTACCCACGGGATGGTTCTCCACTTGAAGGAATTGAACGGAATTTCGGGGACGAAATTCTAATAAGTGGGGGAGAATTGTAACATCCCTAATTTAATTCCAAGCAATAATTAATGAATTAATGGAATTAAAGTGGAAAGAATGGGTAGATTAATTGCTTAACGAATTTTGTGAGCAAGGTGAGCAGTCATTTTAAGTACTAGGGGTTGTATAGAAAGCAATTATGGCTTCGAGCAAAATTATATAAGCGAAATCGGGGGTTAAATCGGCGTCTTAGATGCTGGAAATCGACCGAAAAGAGAAAATTAGAAATTTATTATAGGATGCGAAGAAATAAAATTCCACTGTTGGATGTGAAGTTTAGGGGGTTAAGAAGCTTGCCTAAAAATTTGGGCTCGATCCGACGGTTAACGAAAAAGTTATGATGAATCGAAGTCAGGAACCACTGGTGCACGCCCAGGCGCACTGGTGCACGCCCAGGCACACCAGTGTGCATCAGGTGCACCAAACCCGTGAAAAATTAGCCCAGGCGCATGCACGACTCGCCCAGGCGCGCGCAGGATATCTGATGGCGCATCAGATGCGCGTGTGGCGCGCGCAGGCGCACCAGGCACCGCCCCCAGGCGCGCGGGTGCGACCTGGACCGCATCTGGTCCATAAAATGGCGTGCCAGGCCCTCCTTCCCCAGCACCATCCGCCCCAAACCCTCTCCCCTTCACCCACCTCCGTCTAGCAGCCCCTCAAGCACCCCAGCAACTCCAGCCACCACCACCAGCCGCCACCGCCAAGCCCACCATCACCACCATGAGTGTCTCTCTCTCTCCTCACTCTTGATTCCGTCTCTCTCTCCTTCTTCCTCTCTCTCCTCCTTTTCCTCCACCACCACACCACACCATAGCCGCCACCACGGACCACCACCCACCACCATCATCACCATGAGCTCTCTTCCCCTCTTTCCCTATTGATTTGAGTTCCCTTTCTCTTTTCCTCCTCCCTTGATGTTTCTCTCTCCTCTAGGGCTTTCTCTCTCCTCACCGGATCTCACCGACGCCGACACCGATCGTGATTCGCTCCGGGCTTGTGTTGGGTACTCCGAGGCTTGAAGCTTGGGCCTCGATTCGGCCGCGATCGCTCTCAAATAACGAGGAGCAACACTGTCACCGCGATCGAGATCGATTGTCCCCGCCGTGCTTGGAGTCGAAGATTGTGGAAGCTTAGGATCAAATTGGAGCCGAGCTAGAGCGTAAGCCGGAGAGTAAAGCGTCAGGCTAAGGTTACCCCTCTCACTGTCATCGATTGAGGTAAGGGGTTTCATTACCAGTCCTTAAGGGGTGTATTTCTGGGTAGTTATATCTATCGCTAGGACCGGGAGAAATGTTAATTGTAAATGGACCTTAGAGTAGCCCGCTAATCATGAAGGAAGATAATTAGGAAAGAAAATTTAGTTAAAGAAGAGTTGAAACAATTAGCAACGAAATAAACGGAATAATAAGAAAGAAATAAATAAACGGAATTATAAGAACGAGTGAGCAGCGTAAGTGAGAAAAGGGAGAAATTATTGGTTAATTAGGGAGAGCCGGAGTTAAATAAAGAAAGTGTAGGAATGAGTTGAGAACTAAATTAGGATAAAATAAGGTTAATAGAAATAAATGGAGTGAATGAGTAATTAGCCATTAGAGGAAGGAAATAAACGGAAAATAAGAAAGAGAAAGTTAACGAAAAAAGAAATAATATAATTGGTTCTGAATGCATGAGCTAGGTATTATTAAATATGGGTGATGTAGGAAAAAGAAACAAAGGAAGAGAAGAAGAAAAAGAAAAGAAAAAGAAAAGGTAAATAACTAAGAGTTAGTATGAGAATAATTAGTAACGAAAGGTACCTAAGTATAAGATGGCAAGGAAATAATAATAAGTCGTTAAGGGAAGGATTGAGCGAAGTGAGACGATAATGGAGGATAAGGAAGAGTTAGGAAATTAAAAGTATTAGATAGAATTAAGGAATTGAAAGTAAAGGGATAAGACTAATACGATAATAAAGAGAAAGGATTTAAACGGCGGGAGGTCGTTAGACCCTGCCACCATAATTTAAACGGCGGGAGGTCGTTAGACCCTGCCACGATAATTTAAACGGCGGGAGGTCGTTAGACCCTGCCACCATAATTTAAACGGCGGGAGGTCGTTAGACCCTGTCACCATAATTTAAACGACGGGAGGTCGTTAGACCCTGTCACCATAATTTAAACGACGGGAGGTCGTTAGACCCTGTCACCATAATTTAAACGGCGGGTGGTCGTTAGACCCTGCCACCATAATTTAAACGACGGGAGGTCGTTAGACCCTGTCACCATAATTTAAACGGCGGGAGGTCGTTAGACCCTGCCACCATAATTTAAACGGCGGGAGGTCGTTAGACCCTGCCACCATAATTTAAACGATGGGAGGTCGTTAGACCCTGGCACCATAATTTAAACGACGGGAGGTCGTTAGACCCTGTCACCAATAAAAGATTAAAGGAACGAAAAGGTAACCGGCATATTAACCGAATAATGGAATTAAAATGGAAATACAAATGGAAAATGGGAATAAAAAGGAAAGAGCGAAAGTAATAAGGAACAATAATAATTAGAGGTTAAG
This sequence comes from Crotalaria pallida, assembly GCA_037953625.1. Taxonomy (NCBI): domain Eukaryota; kingdom Viridiplantae; phylum Streptophyta; class Magnoliopsida; order Fabales; family Fabaceae; genus Crotalaria; species Crotalaria pallida. Next base: position 84,890,603 of record CM075652.1, read on the forward strand.
GATTTATCTAAAAGAAAACAATTAGAAAGGAAAAGAATTGGGGAAACAGTTAGGAAGTAAAATAAGAAAAGAAGAACTTGAATTGTGTAGCATAGTATAGGCTTGAATGGTTTGGCGTGTCGTATATATCTGCTTAGAAATCTCCTTTTTAAGTTCTGTGTGATGCTTCCCCTGTGTTGTCATTATTTTTCAGGTACACAAGTGGAGCATACACCAGTGCTGGTCGGGCAGGATCTTCATTCCACTACGTGGAGTGAATATATATATACATATACATTATATTTTGAGTGGTCAACTATTTTGTAAATTTAAAATATGTAATAGTTGTACGCCCTGAACTTTGTATTCATCGGGCATTAGGATGTGATATAACTATTAAACTGTTGTTGTTTATGTTTTTAAAAGTTTCTGGACTGACAGGTTTTTTTTGAAGAAAATTTTGGGAAGTCCGGAAAACAGAGGAAACTCTGTCGGATTTCCGTAAAACCTTTTAAAGGAATTTAGGTGTTAAAAAGAAATTTTTAAACTCCGATTTTAATAAAACCTAATAATTACTAATAATAAGTGAGGGTGTTACATTTGGTATTGAGGGTGTTACATATTTCCTCATTTGATTGGGCTATATTAATGAATGCTTGTTTGATTTGTTCTACTTGATCCAAGATAAAGTTGGCTTGAAAAGTGCAATTTTTCGGTGTTTTTGGATTTGAACTCAATGCTGTCCAAGAAGGACCAGCAAAGAAACTTTTTATTTAAATAAATTTAATAGATTATTTTCTCATGATTTCAAAGTATAAGAGTTAGTGTTTGACTTGGGACAAGTTTGAGTGAAAGAATTAATGTTTTGGGTTTCAAATAAAGACGATGTTTGGATTTTCTTAAGTTGTCTTGGGATAAATTGTGTGATTGTTTGTATCGTGGTATACGAAGACTCAGACCTATACCATTACATGGTACTGATTGATTGATATATTTGTTTATGCTAAGATGTATTGTTATGAAATTGTCATTGCATGAGCATATTGCATCATCCCGCGACATAAGATAGGAATAGAAAAGACATAGAAAACTGGAAGAAATCCCCCGACGATTAGAGCGAAACTCTAAGGGATGGAACGCGTGATGAACCGGATGATGCTGATGCGCTGAATACGTGGATTGAGCTGACGCTATGACGATGACGATGACGCTTTGAACGTGAACGCCATGAGTGCTGAGTTCTATGAGGATAGTTTCCACGTGGTTGTAGCCATGTGTTGATATAGCCTCCATATGGTCGTAGCCATATGTTGAGTGTGAATGATTTGGGATAGGTCGGAGCCTATCTATCGATGTTTGATGGATATCCCGCATATGGTCGGAGCCGTATGCTGATGTTGATTCTGAATGGGTCGTAGCCCGTCAGAACGTTGATTGATATTCCGCATATAGTCGTAGCTATATGGCGAGGTTGATTCTGATTGGGTTGTAGCCCGTCAGACAAGTTGAGGATATCCTGCATACTGGTCGGAGCAGTATGCCGAAATGATTCAGGATGGGTCGGAGCCCGTCAGAGACAATGGTCGAGTCCCACAGAAGCATTCCGCATATAGTCGGAGCTGTATGGCGGAGATGACTTAGGATGGGTCGACGTTAGGACAGAAGAGTATAACCTTACGACTTTAAAAACCCTAACCCGAAGTAGTGGAGAGGAAGATACACCTGGATTACCCTTGTGGTGTTCCATTGGATGATTAAGATAGGGGACGGCAATGACGGTGATTCATCAAGAAGCCTTGAGAAGTCTGTCTAGGTGGGAAAAACCATAGGGGCCCTGGCTGAACCAGTCGGAGATGGTCACTCAGTGGTGTGGACGAAGTATCCCATGTACACTAGACAGAGGACTGACACCCCCTTGACTAATTCTTGATCAGTGAGAGGGATGCTCGAACAGGGCCGGATGAGGTTATTTTATTTATTTTTCCCGGGCTGTTATTTTATGAATGCATTCACTTTACAATCCAGTAAAAGCCGGTGTGGTTAGAGATCCTGTACTTCTGATTGCTTCCGACTAGGTGGATGGATTCCGAGGAGATGTAGACCTGAGACCCAAAACTATAAAGCCTGAATTCCTGATGTTATGGACTCGAGATATGTGAATGAGAGGACATCTTCTAGACGAGACGAACTGATCAAGAGACTTCGACTTTGCGAGACGAGTGGTTAAAGAGATCCAGCTTTGCGAGATAATTGATTTAGGTATTCCCTTAAGCGAGAGATAAAATGTCAGAATAGTGTGACGATTGCATTGCATCCTCATGCATCTTATATAATTGCCTGCTATATTGTTTGTTGTATTGTTTGTTATGCTCTGGTATGCGTCGCTAGTGTAATTCCAAGAAGTCGATGGGAGTATTCCATTCGGATAACATACTCTCTCAACTTCTTGTGCATATGTGACGATGAACCTCTGGTTCTAAAAGATAGCGGAGCTGGTGATGCTGCTCCTGGAGGAAGGACCTACTGATCGTGATGTGCTGACAAGAGGGCTACTGATGGACGACGAAGATTGCTTTTGAAGACTTACGTTCCGGATCGAGAAGGGACGTTGCTTAGTAGCTTATAGTTAGGTTCTAATGGACCCTTGCTGATATGTATCAAGTGTACCCCTTATCTTTTTGAAATGTTTTTGTTAAGACATATGCTTATGTAAGAATGGCACCAATGTTCTGTGGTGGCCACCTCTGGGTGAGAACTTTTATGGTCTGTTTTCTAAACTATTTTTGAAGGACTGTCGTGATCCGACAGATAAACTGTTGTAAGCAAGTCAAATATGTTTCCCAGTGACCAAATATTTTACTCTTTTATTTAAAGTGAGTTTTTAGTATCAAACTGTTTTCAGAAACTTCCGCAAACGTTTTTGAGGAAAGGATTTTTGAAAATAATACCTTGTTTTGGGAAACTCAATAGTCGAGTGTTGTTCCCGTTCAAAAAAAAAAATTTCACCCTAATTTTTCCTAAAAGAATTAATTAACAATTGAAGAGTGTTTATTTCGAGTTTTCCAAATCGGGGTGTTACACTTGGTGGTATTAGAGCAATGGTTGTCCATGCGGCCTGAACATGGCCTTACATGTTCTCTGTTGTGTGCTCTCTAGGTATATTAGGTTGTATGCTTAGATGCGTTAGTAGGTATATTGAATCGTTAATGCATTAATGAATATAGCTTATGATGTCTGGAAGAGGAAGAGGTCGTCATGCGCCTGAAGCGGCTCGGAACACCGAGGACATGCTAAACGAACTGACTGCTGTAGTTCTGGGCATGAATGAGAATCTCAACGCGATGCACCAGTAGGCTCAGCAGAACAACCAAAACCAAAACTTAGGACCTCAGGAATGTAGGGGATTAGATGAGTTTTGTAAGAGGAATTCCCACACTTGGAGCAACAACGGGAATAGAAGCCGCTACTGCAATAACCCTACTGATAGGAACTCTGAAACATCACCACCCTTCTGTACCTGATGCTGTAGACGCCACTTCGGTAATGAGTGTAATCCCAAACCCGTTTGTTTCATCTGTCAAGAACCTGGTCACTTTGCAAGGTTATGCCCCAAACAAAAGAAAGGGAATGATGCTGGAAGTGCTGCGAGGCCACAAGCTAGGGGAAAGGTGTTTACGATGAGTGGTGTAGAGGCTTCAAACCACGATGGTCTTATCCAAGGTACATGTCTTATACGTGAAATTTCCTTGAATGTGTTGTATGATTCGGGTGCTACACACTCTTTTATATCCGATGATGTTGTGAGTAGATTGCACCTAATGGTAGCTTCTCTACCATATGATTTGATTGTGTTTACCCCTACTAGTGACCCAGTCACAGTTTCAACTTTTTGCCCTAAGTGTCCAGTAGTGATAGACAATAAGACTTTTCCTACTGACCTGATAACACTACCCTTATCCCAAATCGATGTTATCTTAGGAATGGACTGGTTATCCGCTAACCATGTTCAGTTGAATTGTTTCACTAAGACCCTAACTTTTGAAAACCCTGACGAATCCTTACCAAAGCACGTATCTGCCAATCAAGTCATGGCTTCTCTTAGAAAGGGAGCCCATGTATACATGATCTCAACTTCTTTAGACGTCGATGTGGACAATCACATTCACGAGCTGCCTGTAGTTCGAGACTTCCCAGAAGTATTTCTTGACGATATTCCTGGATTACCACCTGTTCGAGAGGTCGAATTTTCAATCGATGTGATACCGGGAACTGGACCAATCTCTAGAGCGCCTTATCGAATGGCACCAGTGGAGTTAGCTGAGCTGAAAAAGCAAATCGAGGAGTTGACGGAGAAGCAACTCATCAGACCCAGTGTGTCGCCTTGGGGAGCTCCAGTTTTACTAGTGAAGAAGAAGGACGGTAGTGTGAGGTTGTGTGTCGACTACCGCCAACTGAATAAGGTAACAATCAAGAATAAGTATCCTCTGCCTAGGATAGATGACCTGATGGATCAGTTGAGGGGAGCTGCAGTGTTTTCAAAAATCGATCTTCGATCGGGCTATCACCAGATTCGAGTGAAGGAAGACGACATTCCGAAGACTGCATTTAGGACCCGATATGGACATTTCGAATACTTAGTCATGCCTTTTGGAGTGACTAATGCTCCTGCAGTGTTTATGGACTACATGAACAGAATCTTTCAACCCTTCCTAGATTCGTTCGCGGTAGTATTCATAGACGATATCCTCATTTATTCCAAGAACAAGGAGGAACATGAGGAACATTTGAGGATAGTCCTGCAGACTTTGAAGGAGAAGCAGTTGTATGCGAAGCTTTCGAAGTGTGAATTTTGGTTGGAAGAAGTAAATTTCTTGGGTCATGTGATCTCGAAGGAAGGAATAGCGGTAGACCCAGCCAAGGTAAAGGCGGTTTTGGACTGGAAAGTGCCAACGACGGTGACGGAAATCCGGAGTTTTCTCGGTTTGGCAGGATATTATAGGCGTTTTATTGAAGGATTTTCCAGATTATCCTTGCCAATGACGAAGTTAACCAGGAAAGGACAACCGTTCGTGTGGACCACGAAGTGCGAAGAAAGTTTTCAGGAGTTAAAGAGGAGGTTAACTACAGCCCTAGTGCTTGTTTTGCCTGACCCCGAGAAGAGTTTCAGTGTTTATTGCGATGCGTCGAAGCAAGGTTTAGGTTGCGTCCTGATGCAAGAGCGAAAGGTTGTGGCTTATGCCTCTAGACAACTGAAGGTTCACGAGCAGAATTACCCAACTCACGATTTGGAGTTAGCTGCGGTAGTTTTTGCTCTGAAGATATGACGACATTACCTCTATGGTGCGAGGATTGAGGTATTTAGTGATCATAAGAGTCTTAAGTATCTCTTTGATCAGAAGGAGTTGAATATGAGATAAAGGCGATGGATGGAGTTTCTGAAGGATTACGACTTTGAGCTACAGTACCACCCAGGGAAAGCGAACGTGGTAGCAGACGCTTTAAGTAGAAAGTCTCTTCATGTGTCTGCGATGATGGTAAAAGAAATGGAGTTAATCGAGAGATTTAGAGATATGAACCTGAAGGTTAGGATGAATCCGAGAAGTTTGATTTTGGGAATGTTGGAGGTTATGGAACGAGTCAAGAAAGGACAGTTAGACGATCCGGAGTTGCTAACAAAGAAGCAGATGATTTCAGAAGGAAAGGAGACTGAATTTCAAGTAGGAGCTGACGGAGTGCTGAAGCATAAAGATCGGATTTGTGTGCCACAAGACAAGGAAATAAGGGAGATGATTTTGGAGGAAGCTCATAAGTGTAAGTTGAGTATTCATCCCGGAGCAACCAAGATGTACCAGGACTTGAAGAAGATGTTTTGGTGTCCTGGTATAAAAAGGGAAGTAGCGGAGTATGTGTCGAGGTGTCTGGTGTGTCAGAAGGCTAAGATTGAACACAAGAAACCCGGTGGAGTGTTACAACCATTGGAAATTCCAAGTTGGAAATGGGACAGTATTTCCATGGATTTTGTAACTGCTTTGCCAAAGACCCGAAGAGGATTTGACGCTATTTGGGTAATTGTCGATCGATTAACCAAAAGCGCTCATTTCTTACCTGTCAATGTGAAGTATCCGTTGGAGAAACTGGCAACCATATATGTCAACGAGGTAGTGAGACTTCATGGAGTACCAACGAACATCATCTCAGACAGAGATCCAAGATTCGTTTCGAAGTTCTGGAATAGTCTACATGTTGCACTCGGAACAAGACTTCAGTTGAGTTCGGCTTATCACCCTCAGATGGATGGACAGTCAGAAAGGACTATTCAATCACTAGAGGATCTTCTTAGAGCTTGTGTTTTAGAACAAGCAGGAGAATGGGATACTCTATTGCCACTGATAGAGTTCACGTACAACAACAGCTATCACTCGAGCATAGGGATGGCTCCTTATGAAGCTTTGTATGGGAGGAAGTGCAGAACGCCGTTATGTTGGTTCGAAACCGGAGAGAATCTTATTTTGGGTCCGGAAATGGTTCAACAAACGACGGAAAAGATCAAAATGATTCAGGAGAAGATGAGAAGTGCTCAAAGTCGGCATAAGAGTTACTATGAACAGAGAAGGACTCCGATCGAGTTTAAGGAATGTGACCATGTATTCATGCGAGTAGTACCAACTACTGGGATCGGCAGAGTGCTTAAAACCCGAAAACTTACCCCAAAATTCATAGGACCTTATCAAATTTTGAAACGTGTAGGACCAGTAGCTTATGAAATTGCCTTACCCCCAATGTTTTCCAACCTACACAATGTCTTTCATGTGTCACAACTTAGGAAATATATTAGTGATCCGTCTCACATCATCGAACCCGACTCTATTCAACTCAAGGAAAATCTAACGTATGAGACTTTGCCCTTAAGGATAGACGGTCGAAGTGTAAAGACCCTTCGGGGGAAGGGTATCCCTTTGGTTAAGGTTGTTTGGAATTTGGTGAATGGCGAGAATACTACTTGGGAGCGTGAAAGTAGCATAAGGGATTCGTACCCTCATTTGTTTGATACAGGTACGTGATTTCTCGAGGACGAGAAATTTCTAAGTTGGGGAGGATGTAACATCTGCCATTTGACTCACTTCAATAAGTCCCTAATTAAGAAAATTGTTTTAACCTAATTAATTAAAGAATTGATTTAAAAGAGTTTTGATTTCATGATGAATCCTTATGTTTTGAAATTTGATTGTGTGTGTGACTTTGTGTGCCTGATTGATTGAGATTTTGTTTTATTGATTCATATGATTTCATGGAAAATTATTTCAAAGAATCAAATTCCAATTACCTCTAGGAACCCTAATTGATGCCCTAATCGTGGATTAAACCCTAATCGAGCTCTTAAGCTTTGATTAAGTGCTTAATCACTCTCTTAAACCCTAAACTCTTTTGGTTAGTGAGCTAATCCAAAATTAGTTTTCCTTAAACCCAAGATTAAGTTTTTGATTAGTACCTTAATCCTTGATTAATCCCTAATTACCAAGGATTAGTGGACTAAACCTAGATTAATTAACCTAAATCCACCCTAATCATGATTAGAACCCTAATTAGTGCCTTAAACCTAATTAAGCTAACCTAACCTACCCTAACCCCATGTGGCCGAATTCTATGTGCATGGCTTGGCCACCAAGCTTATTTACTTGGGTAACAAGTGGCATGCCTTTAGTCAACACCATGACATCATCTCCATGACTAAGGCATGACATAAGAAGGAAGAAAAAGTGAAGAGAGTAGGAAGGAGGAAGGAAGGTGCCGTGAGGGACTTTGGAGCAAAACTTGGCCTCCAAGTTTTGTGACTTAGTCCCCAAGCTTTGCAATATAACCCTCTATGCAAGCCCTTGATGGCAATTAGGAAAAGTGAGAATAAATAAAGAAAAGGGCCAAACCGTGAGAAAGAGGGAGAGAGCTCATTTTCACCTTTTCATTCTTCATTCCATCTTCATCATTTCTTTCTTCTCTCAACAACACCAACACACACCAACAACACCAAACCGTGAGGGAGTGAATGAATTTCTCTTCATTCCTTCATCAAACACAAACTTTCTTCCACTCTTTTTCCAAGACCAAACACATAGCACCAAGAGAATCATCAAACTCTTGGTGAGAAAGTGAAAGAGAGAGAGATACCGAATTGTGAGAGGAGAAGAACCAAACCTCAACACCTTAAGTTCTTCATCACCTAAGCAAGATCAAACCAAGTTAGTGAAAAGGAAAAGAGAAACCAATGAACCTAGGAAAAGAAGAGAGAAACCGTGAGGACTAGAAGGAGAGATCAAAGGAAATTGGACTTGAATTCTTAAAATTTTTATTAAGTAAGAACTTGTCTCATGAACTTAAAAGCTTCAAACCATTTTCTTTGATTCTTGTTCTCTTTCATTCTTTCTTTCTAAACTTTGATTTTGTTTGGGAAAAGCGTTGATGCATGTTATTTTTCTAAGCTTGATCCTAAAAGTTTTGTTAAGAAAATGTTTTTCTTCAAGATCTTGAGTTTTCTCTTTGATTTCTTGAAAACGTTTTGGAGGAGGACTTGATTTTAAGTTTCATGAGAGATTTTTCAAAGATCTAACACTCTTATTTGCATGCATGTTTAGATCTATGCCTAAGCCAAGATATGTGTGATTGCTTGGATCTTTATGTGAAAAATCTTTGAAATTGGTTGAACTTTTTCCTTATGTTGGCCACGGTTTTGTTGTTATTGTGAGTATGAGCTTGTTTTCTTTTGATCGATCCTTTACATGATGTGATCTTGAGATGTAATGATGCTTTAAGTGAATAACATTTATGTGATGGTTGTGATCTTGATGTGTTGGTCACGGGTTGTACTTGATTTTTAGGTTAGAGGCTTTGATGTTGTATTTTGGTTATGTGTATGTGATTTCCATGAATTTTGAGAAGATTTTAGGTGTTAAAAGTGAAATGAAAATTGTCTAGGAGCCTAAGAGTGCTCACGGTTTTGTCTAAGAAAAATATGCTAGGATTATGTTTTTACTTCCTCGATGAATTATATGAAATTGTTGATTGAACTTGGAGTTGTTTTTGAGTCTTGAATTCTTGAAAATGTTTTGAGGAAAAACCTAGTCTAGGTCACGGTTTAGACCTTAGACCTTGAGTTAAAATTTCTTGAGTGTATAAGTGTTCATGACATGAAATTATGTGTTGATTTGTAAAGTTATTCTTTGAGAAAATAGTTTTTGGAAAGCTAATGATGCATACGGTTTTGACATAGTCATGCATGATAAGATGAAGTTTTGCTAAGATAAAATTAACTAAGTGAAAGATCAATGAAAATGTGATTAGGTGTATGTGTGATGCATGATTCGGTTTGTGCATGCTTAAGTGATAGATTTCCTCATTTGATTGGGCTATATGAATGAATGTTTGTTTGATTTGTTCTACTTGAGTACCTTGCTGCCCTCATGTAGATCTAAGTGTTTGAACATGATAAGTTATTGGTTTAAGTGTTTATTTGATTGTTTTCAAGATGCTTGATTTATCTATGTGTTTGAATTGGTTTTAAACAATGGAAAAATGAATTTAAAACTTAGGACATAATGCTGTCTAGAATTTTCTAAGATGTATTCCTTGTTTTAAAGTGTTTTCAAAGCATTTTAAAGTTTAGTTTTCATGGGTAATTGATCCAAGATAAAGTTGGCTTGAAAAGTGCAATTTTTCGGTGTTTTTGGATTTGAACTTAATGCTGTCCAAGAAGGACCAGCAAAGAAACTTTTTATTTAAATAAATTTAATAGATTATTTTCTCATGATTTCAAAGTATAAGAGTTAGTGTTTGACTTGGGACAAGTTTGAGTGAAAGAATTAATGTTTTGGGTTTCAAATAAAGACGATGTTTGGATTTTCTTAAGTTGTCTTGAGAATAACTTTAAGAATAATAAATAAATAAAGTTTAACACTCACATATCTATCTTTTGGGACTTGAAAGAAGTTGGAGTCGGGCTGACGAGGAAGGAAGCGAATCACTCGGAACTTGTAGATTCGGTAACTGCGAATCCAGGTGAGAGAGAAGTTATCCTAAGACGCTTTGGTGTCTAGTGAGTATGCTAGGACACTCCGTACTCTCTCAAAGTCGAAGTAAAGGTCTATCGAAGTTAGTAGTATACCCGATAAATTGTGTGATTGTTTGTATCGTGGTATACGAAGACTCAGACCTATACCATTACATGGTACTGATTGATTGATATATTTGTTTATGCTAAGATGTATTGTTATGAAATTGTCATTGCATGAGCATATTGCATCATCCCGCGACATAAGATAGGAATAGAAAAGACATAGAAAACTGTAAGAAATCCTCCGACGATTAGAGCGAAACTCTAAGGGATGGAACGCGTGATGAACCGGATGATGCTGATGTGTTGAATACGTGGATCGAGCTGACGCTATGACGATGACGATGACGCTTTGAACGTGAACGCCATGAGTGCTGAGTTCTATGAGGATAGTTTCCACGTGGTTGTAGCCATGTGTTGATATAGCCTCCATATGGTCGTAGCCATATGTTGAGTGTGAATGATTTGGGATAGGTCGGAGCCTATCTATCGATGTTTGATGGATATCCCGCATATGGTCGGAGCCGTATGCTGATGTTGATTCTGAATGGGTCGTAGCCTGTCAGAACGTTGATTGATATTCCGCATATAGTCGTAGCTATATGGCGAGGTTGATTCTGATTGGGTTGTAGCCCGTCAGACAAGTTGAGGATATCCTGCATACTGGTCGGAGCCGTATGCCGAAATGATTCAGGATGGGTCGGAGCCCGTCAGAGACAGTGGTCGAGTCCCACAGAAGCATTCCGCATATAGTCGGAGCTGTATGGCGGAGATGACTTAGGATGGGTCGACGTTAGGACAGAAGAGTATAACCTTACGACTTTAAAAACCCTAACCCGAAGTAGTGGAGAGGAAGATACACCTGGATTACCCTTGTGGTGTTCAGTTGGCTGATTAAGATAGGGGACGGCAATGACGGTGATTCGTCAAGAAGCCTTGAGAAGTCTGTCTAGGTGGGAAAAACCATAGGGGCCCTGGCTGAACCAGTCAGAGCTGATCACTCAGTGGTGTGGACGAAGTACCACATGTACACTAGACGGAGGACTGACACCCCCTTGACTAATTCTTGATCAGTGAGAGGGATGCTCGAACACGGCCGGATGAGGTTTATTTATTTATTTTTCCCGGGCAGTTATTTTATGAATGCATTCACTTTGCCATCCAGTAAAAGCCGGTGTGGTTAGAGATCCTGTACTCCTGATTGCTTCCGACTAGGTGGATGGATTCCGAGGAGATGTAGACCTGAGACCCAAAACTATAAAGCCTGAATTCCTGATGTTATGGACTCGAGATATGTGAACGAGAGGACATCTTCTAGACGAGACGAACTCATCAAGAGACTTCGACTTTGCGAGACGAGTGGTTAAAGAGATCCAGCTTTGCGAGATAATTGATTTAGGGATTCCCTTAAGCGAGAGATAAAATGTCAGAATAGTGTGACGATTGCATTGCATCCTCATGCATCTTATATAATTGCCTGCTATATTGTTTGTTGTATTGTTTGTTATGCTCTGGTATGCGTCGCTAGTGTAATTCCAAGAAGTCGATGGGAGTGTTCCATTCGGATAACTTACTCTCTCAACTTCTTGTGCATATGTGACGATGAACCTCTGGTTCTAAAAGATAGCGGAGCTGGTGATGCTGCTCCTGGAGGAAGGACCTACTGATCGTGATATACTGACAAGAGGGCTACTGACGGATGACGAAGATTGCTTTTGAAGACTTACGTTCCGGATCGAGAAGGGACGCTGCTTAGTAGCTTATAGTTAGGTTCTAATGGACCCTTGCTGATATGTATCAAGTGTACCCCTTATCTTTTTGAAATGTTTTTGTTAAGACATATGCTTATGTAAGAATGGCACCAATGTTCTGTGGTGGCCACCTCTGGGTGAGAACTTTTATGGTCTGTTTTCTAAACTGTTTTTGAAGGACTGTCGTGATCCGACAGATAAACTGTTGTAAGCAAGTCAAATATGTTTCCCAGTGACCAAATGTTTTACTCTTTTATTTAAAGTGAGTTTTTAGTATCAATCTGTTTTCAGAAACTTCCGCAAACGTTTTTGAGGAAAGGATTTTTGAAAGTAATACCTTGTTTTGGGAAACTCGATAGTCGAGTGTTGTTCCCGTTCAAAAAAAAAATTTCACCATAATTTTTCCTAAAAGAATTAATTAACAATTGATGAGTGTTTATTTCGAGTTTTCCAAATCGGGGTGTTACAACTTATAAAACTCAAAACAAAAATCAAGATCAAAACAAAAATCAAGAATCAAAACTTTCATTCAGATCAAATCAAAAACTAGCATGCAAGACCAAAAATTAAAAACAAGTTTAGATCAAACATAGATTTATCTGTAAGTTCCATTGAGAATGTTTTGATAATGACAAAAGGTTTTGAACAAGCTACAAAGATATTGATTATGTTTCAAGCTCAACAAGCAAAAACAAACATCAAGTGAAGAAGAGAGAGCCAACTCATGAAGACTTATGAAGATCTAGTTTGTGTTTTATTATTGTAATATCATTTGCCTCTCTAGACTTAGTCTTTTATTTGATGAGTTTGGGTAGAGTCCTATAGAGGGTAGTGAATCTCTTTTGATTGCATGATTATATCATAATTTGAGTTTTCACTTAACCTAAAATCAATAGGTGGCTTAAAGGTTTGAAAGGAAAGGTTTAGTTTTGTGAAAACAAGTTTATACAGGGCTTAATCGATTATGAACAAATCTAATCTATTACCAATCGATTAAGTGGAGATCTAATCGATTAAACACTGCAGATCTGATTTTTAAAATACGTTTTTCACTTCTCAAAATCAGTTTTCAAGTCTCATAACTTTTAGAGATTCTATATAAACCTTTTCCCAATTATTGTGATCATTGAACATCATTTTTACATCAATTTTACAAAGAATCAAGCCACTCTATTCTCTGTCAATTTCATAGATCAAAGCTTTCTATTTTCACATTCTTTGATCAAGAACTATTGAATCTTTCATATTGATATTGTCATAACTATTGGAAGAGATTCATAGGAGAGTCATTGTGTTTTCTATTGTGTTGTAATATTTGCAAGAGGCAAGCCATCTACAACAAACAAGAAGACATGGTGTGTCGATTATCATCAAGCAAAGTTCATTCAAATTGAAGAAGAAGTCTTGGTTGTGAATCAAGCAAAGTGAAGTCTTGTTGTGAGGTATCAACGAGCAACGTGAAGACTTGTTGTGTGGATTATCAACAAGGGGTAGAGGTTAGATTAGAGAGAAGATCAATAGGATTGCAAGGCAAGGGTGTGGTGTATCCTTTGTAGGCTATCAAGAAGGAAGTCTTGAGAGGCATTTACTTGTAATTTGAGAACTCTGATTCCTCATAGTGAAGAATCTCTCTTGGTTGAAGAGGGGACTGGATGTAGCTTTCAAGTGGATGAAAGTGAACCAGGATAAATCACTGTGCCGTATCTCTAAACCCTTACTCTTTACATTCAAGTCAATTCATTGTGTTCTTGCTTGAAAACCTAGAAAAGAGTGATTTTCATAATTGATTGAATTGAATCTTTATTGTTCAAATTAACTTGGGGAAAATCATTTTCTTAACCTAGGTAATCAATAAGAATATAGGTGTTAATCCTTTCCGCTTAATCTCTGATCTTACGTGTTGATTGATTGATTTTCGTATGCGATTGAAAAGTGTTTTTTCAGTTTCTGATAGATATAATCGATTAAGCATATTCATAATCGATTAAGTGAATTTTATTTTTCTGGTCTTAATCGATTAGAATTCAGTCTAATCGATTAAGTGCTGAAGAATTTGCAAAAATTATTCATTTTAATTGTTTCGATTTGTTTCGTTCGAAAATCTTTCAAGGTTTCTTAAACACCTATTCAACCCCCCCTTCTAGGTGTTCTCCTAGGGTTTCTTAGTTGTTTCAACCACCAATTGTGGTTTCCTCAATTAGTATCAGATCTCGGTCGAAAGACACGAGCATAAGAGCTTTTTCGTAAAGATCCTTTAATGTAACCGCAATGGGTTCCACGAATCCCTTTGGTGGTGAAGGTGCTTCGATAAGTCGTCCTCCACTCTTTAATGGTGAGGGATACGCTTATTGGAAAGTTAGAATGAAAATCTTTATCCAAGCCATAGATAGTGAAATTTGGAAAATAGTTGAAAAAGGTCCTCATATACCCTCTAGTTTAGTTGAAGGCATAGTACATTTAATTCCCGAGGATAAGTGGAAGGATGATGATAGAAATAAAGTTCAATATGATTATAAAGCAAAGAATATCATTACCTCCGCTTTATCTTATGATGGGTTCTTTAGAGTTTCTCAATGTGCTAGTGCTAAGGAAATGTGGGACACTTTACAAGTGACTCATGAAGGAACTAGTGAGGTTAGGAGAGCTAGATTGAATGCTTTAATGCATGATTATGAATTGTTTCAAATGCTTCCAAATGAACCTATTAATGATATGCAAAAGCGATTTACTCATATTATCAATCATTTGCTTGCTCTTGGTAAAACTTTTCTTCAAGGTGAACTTTCTAACAAAGTGTTGAGATGTTTGCACAGGAATTGGCAACCAAAAGTAACGGCTATTGTTGAATCTAAGAATTTGGATGCTATGGATCTAGCAACACTTTTCGGAAAGCTTCAAGAACATGAAATGGAGCTTGGACGTTTAAACATGAATGAAGAGTCGGATAAGAACAAAGGAAGAAAGGGACTTGCGCTTAAAGTCAATAGATCATACAAAAAGAAAGAGAGTTCCGATGATGATGATAGTGAAGATTCCGATTCGGATGTTGATGAAAAAGAAATGAAACTTTTACTAAGGAAGTTTGACAAGTGTCTAAGGAGAAAAGGAAGGTTGAACAAAGACAAGAGTAAAGAGAAGGATTCCCCACACTACAAGACCAAGACATCAAAAGAAGGTGTAGTTTGCCATGAATGTGGAAAACCTGGTCATCTCAAGTACTCATGCTCTAGGTATCTCAAGAAGAAGGAGAAAGACAAGAAAAATTCAAAACACAAAAGGGCATATATAGTTTGGGATAGTGATGTAGAAGAGAAGAAAAGCACATCGAGTAGTTCGTCGGATGATGAAGAAGTTGCTAATCTCAACTTGCTTGTTAAAGTAGATGAAGAGGAAAGTTCAAATGATGAATCAAGTGAACAAAGCGAGGATAGCGATGTAAGTGATACTAAATCCGAAATTTCTTCTAAATATGAATTGTTATATAATGCTTATGAAGAAATGCATGAACAATTTGAAAAACTAGCTTTGAAAAACATTGAAAGAAAGAAGCTCATTTTGAAACATCAAAAAGAGATTTTAGAACTTCAAAAACAAGTTGATGAGCTTAATCTTGAAAATGAAACCCTTGATCTTATATATGCTAGTTCTTCTTGTGATTGTGCTAGTAGATTGAATATTGTGGTTGATTGTGAGAATTTCAAGTTGCTTAAGGATGAAAATGTCTTTTTGAAAAATAAGCTTGCAAGTTTCACAAATGGTGATATTAGATTGCGCACATTGTTAAATTTTGAAAGAGAAAATTCAAACAAGTTTGGTTTGGGTTATACTAATGCTAAGAGTAATTCTCATAGAAATGTTGTTGATTTTTCTAAAGTTGATTTTTCAAATGCACCAACATGTTTCTATTGCGGCACTCATGGACATACTTCAAATGTGTGTTATATTAAAGTGCATGGTATACCTAAAGGAAATTTTGTTTCGGTTAAGAAGGGTGAGAGTCCCTTAACTAACAAAAATGGATCCAAAACCATTTGGATACCAAAAGGCAAAGCATGATTGTTTTGTAGGTATGATTGAAGAGCAAAGGGCTTACAAGTGTTATTCATACATTTGCATCTTCAATTATTATTACATTTGCATCTCAAGTGAATGACCTACAAAGTGGTAAAATTTGGTACAAGTGATATTGTTGAATATTCTTAATTGGTATAATTGATTGTTCTCTATTGGTATTACTTTTCTAAAAGTTCAATTAATATCATTGAGTGATCATTAGATGATTATCATGCTTTTGTGATATTTTGTCAATTAGTGACAATTAGCTTTTCAATTGGTATCATTGATTATTTTTGGTTCTTATCTTTCAATTGGTATCAATGTTGAAAAGGAATGAATGTGAGTTTCTCTTATTTTAGCTAAGCATTTTATATTTCAATTGGTATATATTACTTTTTGATAATGCCAAAAGGGGGAGAAGAGGTTGTTTTGTTGTTTTTATGTAGGTTGAGCAAAGTTGTTGAAGATAGGGGGAGAATCAAGCTTCTATCAATTGGATTTCAAAAGTCAAAAGCATTGATTGAGGGGGAGCAAGAGTCTCACCAAGTGATCAAATTTTTAAAGCATCAACAACTTCAAACAACTTCAAAACATGTTTGTCATTTTCAAAAAGGGGTAGATTGGAAGTTCCATTGAGAATGTTTTGATAATGACAAAAGGTTTTGAACAAGCTACAAAGATATTGATTAAGTTTCAAGCTCAACAAGCAAAAACAAACATCAAGTGAAGAAGAGAGAGCCAACTCATGAAGACTTATGAAGATCTAGTTTGTGTTTTATTATTGTAATATCATTTGCCTCTCTAGACTTAGTCTTTTATTTTATGAGTTTGGGTAGAGTCCTATAGAGGGTAGTGAATCTCTTTTGATTGCATGATTATATCATAATTTGAGTTTTCACTTAACCTAAAATCAATAGGTGGCTTAAAGGTTTGAAAGGAAAGGTTTAGTTTTGTGAAAACAAGTTTCTAACAAGTTTATACAGGGCTTAATCGATTATGAACAAATCTAATCTATTACTAATCGATTAAGTGGAGATCTAATCGATTAAACACTGCAGATCTAATTTTTAAAATACGTTTTTCACTTCTCAAAATCAGTTCTCAAAATCAGTTTTCAAGTCTCAAAATCAGTTTTCAAGTCCCCTTCTAGGTGTTCTCCTAGGGTTTCTTAGTTGTTTCAACCACCAATTGCGGTTTCCTCATTATCAAATAAACACATAAACACCTTTTGATTCACAGTTTTGAGCATCAAAACCTAACATGCAAAGAAATCTACATCAAGTTCACAAAGATCATAAACAAGGCTTTAGATCTAAAAGAAAACATCAAGATCCAACATACACAACACCAACCGAATCATAGAGTCCATCCTTTAGTTCATTACAAATTTATTTAAGTCTTAAAAATCAAGATCAAAGCAAAAGCATTACATGCAAGCTTAGATCAAACCATAAAATGAACATGTAAGAGAAGAAAAGAAAATAAAATTACAAGATTACAAACAAAGCTAATTCTAATACTTCTAGGTCTTCGATTTATACCAAGAAATAGGTCTTCTAACACTTGTTCTTCAAGAATTTCCTAGGTTTGGGGTTGATCTCCTCTCCTTCTTCCTTCTACTACCTCACGGCTTCTCTCCTTCTTTCTCTATCTTTCTATTTTTTTTATTAGTCTTAAGAGTTTAAGGAGGCTCTTAGACTTGTGTTTGGTTTGGTGTGTGGGATGAAGGAAAAGAAATGAGGAATGGGTGAGGGAAATGACCAAGGCTCCATCTATTTATGAACAAATCATGGTTTCCTCTTTTTGTCCTTGGGTTGATTCGGCCAAGAGCTTCTAAAGGGAGGGGTAAATTCGGCTCCCCACAAAATTGCATGGGTGGAGTTTATCATCTTTAAGGAGACAAGGTAGGGAACATGAGGGACTTAGGGTTCATTCTAGGCTTTTGACTTGAGGGTTCTCCATTAGGGTTTCAACTATTTAGTTAGGGTTTAGTTAGTTCTTGGTTACTTGGTTGACACTTAAGGAAATTTCTAGGCTTCCACTCACACATCCCTACACGGCACACACATATACATACATTCATTCACACATACACATACTCATATACACACATTTACACGTTACCCACATATACACATGCACATATGATCATGTTCATTTACTAATTAAATTCTCTCATGGTCCTAATCATTCATACACACAAAACCGCACATACATAGAAAAATAAATTATTCATGCATCAAAAATTATGATGACACCAAAATATCAAACACAAAACACACTTTCATAAAATAATTCTTATCATATAATCATTTCCAAAAATCAACTTTAAAAATTATTTCATGAAAATCATTTCTTTAAATTCATTTACCACTTGGAAAACAGGATTTAAGAAATTTATTTAAAAAAAAATCCTTTAAAAATACCTTCTCACAAAATAATTCTTTTTAGAAATTAAAACCGTACGAGGATTTTGAGGGGTGTTACATGAACCCCATGCATTGCCAAATTGCTTTGGCATGACGCTTGAGAAAGCCTTTTTCTGAAAATCTTAGACCATGTTCTTGACAAAGCCTTGATTGTTGATGAACCCGAAGTTTTCTCTTTGATTTTTAACCCGACATTTATCCTTTCCTAAAGTCTTGATGAGAATTTTGGACCCTGACACCCTATCCCAGTCAAGTAGATAGTTCTGGACTAGAGAGTAAGCGGTGAAGTGTTGTTAGGAAAAAGTTGCAAAGATAAAGGAGAATAAGGATTAGTTGGTACGAATGAAAGGAAGTATGAGTCTTGGAGAGAATAGGAGTACCCTTTTGAGTCTTAGGTAAGTGGCGAGTTATGTAAAGTGATTAGGACTAAGAGCTTTGATGCTGGATTGGTCAAAATAATGGTTTAGGCGGTGTTAAGATGAGGGAGAAATTAAGGTGATATTTAGGATTTAGAGTCATAAGTGTCTTGATTTGAGTTGGAAAAATGGTTAGATAGTGTAACACCCCGCAAATTCCTCGTACTGTTTTAAACAACTAAAAGATCTATTTGAAGAAAAAGTTTTTGAAAGAGTGTTTTATTGAAGTAAATTTCTTAATTAATGATTTCAAGTGGTGAATAATTTTGAAGAAATGATTATGTGTTGGACATTTTTGGTGTTTTAAAGAAATTGTGATTTTATCAAAGAAAGATTTTTGTTTAAAATGAAATTTTGGGTTTGTTAGCTTTAAAAATCCATATCTTTTCAACCGTAACTCCAAATTTTATGATCTTTATATGAAAATGATCGTATTAAAAATTAGATTTCAAAAATGTAACTTTTATAATTTTCTGAGTTGGTTTGCAAAAATTTATTTTTAGGTATTTAAAGGACGAATTTTGAGTGAATAAATTGGTAAAAATAGTTAAGGACTTCAAATGAATTTTTCCTTTTGGGAATATCTTTAATATATTAAAATATGATTTTAGAAAACGAAATGAGGGTTACAATTTTAACCAATTAGTACAGTTTATTATTTAAAGGTAAAAGGTGTTAATATGTGTGTGTTTGATTAAGTGTGTGATTGATTGATAAATGTGTGCCTATATGTGAATGTGTTGATGAATGTAATTTCTTGAAGTTAATTAATTGCCTTGTGTGTGTAAATGATTGTATAAGTATGAATTCTTAAGTAATAATTACATCATTAGTAATTAAAATATGATTAGGAGATAAAATTGTAGGACATGTGTCAACCTATGGGAGTGCCACGGTTTTGGTTGGTGAGTGCATGAGTGAGATATGTGTGGTGTGTGTATGGATGACACTTGTATGAGTGAGTGTATGTGTAGGCTTATGAGCCTTGCTTGATGACTAAGCTAGAAAAGGGGAAATAAAATAAAAAAAAGAAAAGAAAATTAAAGTGGGAACTTAGGGACCTAGTAGAAGTTTTAGTATTGCCAAAAAATTGCCTTCTTTGGTGCATGTGTGGCCGAACTAGTTAAGATGCCAAGGAAGGGAAAGTAGGATCCATCCTTAGTATACTTCCCTCATTCTTCCATACGTTGATGATCTATGGTTGATGATCTATGGTTGTGTGTAATGTTTAAGCTTTAATCTTGAATTTCAAGAATCAAAGGAACTTGTAATAAACTAAACTAAGGACTTTATGTTTCGGTTAAGGCTTTCCTTAATAGATCTTAAATTTTTCGAACCAAATCCTCTAGATCTCAACTTGTTTGATGATGATCTTGATGTTTGATGAACATGCATGTGTTAGTTGTGCTTTGATCTTGAATTTTTAAAAAGTAAATGAACTTGGAAATTTCTAAACCAAGGACTATGCAATTCGGCCATGGATAAAAATTTAGGTCTTGATGCTTTTAAATTTATCTAAGTGATTGCATGTTAATTTTATGCTTTGAAAGGAATAAATTTAAGTGGTTGAAAGGTTTTGATTTTTAACTTGATTTGATAAGGTTTGAATTCTTGGTTTTTGATCTTTAAGAAGCTTTAATCTTTGCATTGATTCTTAAAATGTTTTAATCTTAAGAGTCATGCCTGTAATTTTAAACAAAGAGCTTGGATTTTCTTATTTCATGTCACGGTTTTAACAAAGGAAACCAAAGAAATTAATTTTTGAAAAATGGTTTTGTTTTGATTTATGTCTAATAAACTTGCATGTTAAAGATTTAAGTTTTACTCTTGATTTATAATGAAAATAATTCGGTTTGAGTTAAAAACCAACAGATCATGTTTTGTTTTCAGGAAAAAGACATATACATGTGATTTCTCTTTGGTCTAAGGATTTTCTTAAAAGTGCATGATTTGATTCATGAACCTTGATGTGTGCATGTTTGAAAAAGTGCATCAAAAACCTTGTTTTGCCATAATGATGATTCGGCCTAGTCAGGTTTAGTAGGCTAGACTCTTCTTCATGTAAAATGACTTAAAGTAATGAGTATGTTTGTGAACTTATGTTAAATTGATTTATTTGAAATTTGTATTTTGACTAATTTTCTTCAATTCGGCTTTGGGTACATAGGATGAAGGAAACTATATTTGAATTGGTAAATTAATTAAGTGGAGAAGATAAATCAAAGTTTGTTAATTTTTCTAGGAGAAGCTTACGGTTTTTAAATATAAAAGGAAGAAATAATTTCTTTTGTTTCGATGATGAGCAAGCTTTATGTGAAAAATGCTATGTTTAATTTGAAATGTTAAGTCGTTTTCTTAAATCCTATTCGGTATAGGATAATGAAAGTATTTAAGAGGGCTTAATCAATTAAAAATGAAATTTTGTTTGGATATTTGAAATAATTTAGTTGAGGGTGTAATTTAGATTTGTAGTTCCTAACTTGTTTCTTCGATGTCACTCGGCCATGTGGTGTCAATAAGCCTAGGAGACTTAGTTGCATGAAAATAAATGTGCTTGGTTTATGTCTTTAGTTCCATTCGGTTTGTAAGTGTATGTGTGACTAAATGTTTATGTTTTGTAAACATGAAAATGTTTAGAAAATAATTAAGTGAATAAGTGTTTGTTTGAAAATAAATGTTTGGCTTATAATTAGATAAATAGTTGTATGATTTGATTTAATTACATGTTGTTGTGGTTGTGTGTTAGTTGTGTTTGAAAATATTTGAGTGTGTGATTGTTTCTTTTTAAATTAAGTGATTTTGAAATAAATCCATTTGAGAACTTAGATTGTGTGGTGGCTGTCCAAGAATTGTTTTATGACGAAAGCTTGAAGTTTTAAAGTGTTAAATTTGAACTAAAGAAGTATTTGAGATAGAAGAGCTTTTAGGATGTTTTCAGATCTTTCTAAAACAGATCAGCAAAAATATTTCCTTGCTATCCAGATTTGTTTAAAGCTCTTCCTTGACTTTAAAGATGTGTTTATGCAATCTAAAGTATGATTTCCAAGTGGTAACTGATTTAAGAAAAAGTCAGAGTGAAAATGGTGTATTTCTTCGGTATTTCGAACGCGGTTAAGGTGCTGTCCAAGACGGACCAGCACCTAACCCAAATGATTTAAATTATTTTTATATGATGTTTTCAAATGGTTTTGAAGTGCATAAAGTATTAGAAAAATGTTAAAGTTGTTTTGAGAAAGCGGTTATATTTTTAAGTCTTCCGACGAGAAACGAAATGCGAAATGAGTTAAGAAAATATTTTCTTAATACAAGTTAATGACGTAAACCTATTTTATCTAGTACAAGGAATCTTAAAGATGAGGGATTGGGGCAACTGGCAGAGACAAGGATCCGAGGAGAGCGTACGTATCTAAATTGCTGGACCTCAGGTGAGAGAGAAGCTATCCTAAGACACTGTGGTGTTTAGGTGATTTATTATGACGTCCCGTATCAACTCAAAGATCGGGACTAAGTGGTTGGAGTCAGTAGTATAAGTGGCAATTGTTTGATTGTGTGGCCACTTATATGAATGCGACAAAGATCACATTGTTGTTGTGTGATGTTTGTGTGTTTGATAGTATGCTTTCGTTTATTTATCTACTTGTTTATTTAACCATGCAAGTTGAAATTAAGTATTGTTGGTTGATAATCTGTTGAGGGACGTCTGTATGTCCTGAGTAAGAAAATGAAAACAAAGAAAATTGAATAAGAAGTGAAGAGATGAGATGGACCAGAAAGAGATAAAGAATTGAGATTGGGGGAAAGAATGGACTGATAATGTTGAGAACGAGCCAGAGCTGGGGAGAATGATGTTATTGCTGGATATGAGATGAGATTTAAGTGGAGCTGGGCTCCTTTGTTTTTGGTTTTAGTCTGGGACTAATGTTGAGTTGAGCTTGCTCCTCCATTAGCGCTCAGCAAAAATATTATTTTTGAAAAAGGTTTTTACAGAATGGTTTTTGAAAAGCAGTTTTTGAAAAGGTTTTTGAGAAGAGCTTTTTGAAAATATTTTTGGAAAAGAGAGTTTGTGGAAAATGGTGAAAAGAAATTATTTTGAAAATGTTTTGAACAGAGGCTCTGAGAAATATTATAAAAAAAAAGTATTTTCAAAGAAGTTTTGTGGAAGGCTGTGAAAAGAGATTTTAGAAACTTTGTGAAATGAGGTTTTGTGAAAGTTATAAAAAGGCATTTGAGAAAGTTGTGAAAAGTTTGTTTTGAGAAAAGATGTTGAAATGAGATGATTGCGAGAAATGAAGTATGATGAGAAAGTTTGAGAGATGAGATTGGAAATCGTGATGTGATCCCAGCTCTGGGCTATGTGAGATATGATGAGAGAAAGTTTGTGTAAAGTTAGTGGTCGGGACTCATTGAAGGGATGCACGAAGGATGGGCCGACCTTAGGTTAATTAACAAAGATAAAAGACTTTAAAAGACATTAACGCGGTGAGGTATGAGAGTGCGAAGTAGTGGAGAGGAAGGTACCCCGGATATCAGGGATATCCGGGTTGTGAATGCAATAGGGTAGGCTCGGGCGGTAAAACGTCACGTTGCCTTGAGTACTATTCCGGGCGGAACGAATCCCACAAGTGACGCACTAACGTGGTGGGGACTGGGTCTAATGCCGTGGTAAGTTCTGCACCCGGGACCGGAATAGTGCTGTCACCCCTATGGCATTTCGAGAACAGTGGAGAGGGACTGGAACGGGGCATTGTGTTTTGCCACTGCGTGGACAGTGAGCCTTGATATTATATGAATTGATTTGAGGCTGGGCCTCCTGGTCTGGGACCATTTGTTGTGAGACAGCTGTCGTGCCCGCGTGGTAAAGGTCCTGTACTCCTGTTCGCTTCCGACTAGGCTGGGTGGATGACCGAGGAGATGTAGACGTGTGAGACGATGGTAACGAAGGAAGTACTTCGATGATATTATGATTTCTCCCCCAATCATGGAAGGTTATGATTTGATAAGACGTGATAATGAAAATCGAAAAGAGATTGAGAAAGTAGTTGAGAAAGAAGGAATGTGTATAAGTTTAGTAAAATGAGAAAAATCATGATAATAATAATGATGATAGTAGTGAAATTCTTGATTCTTGTGCTGTATGTATGTTGTGTGTTGTATGTCTATATTGTCTTGATATCTCGCCTATCGTAATTCCACACCGTCGACGATTCGTCGTTCGGATCGCTTACTTTCTCCTGTTCGGTGCTGCTGATATCTCAACGGGAAGACGGAGCATACCGTGGAGATCAACATTTTAGATGAAGCGGAGCAGGAGCTTATCAATGGCAAGAAGGCCATGACGGAGGTGACTTCATTCTCGGGGTCGAAGAAAGGGCGCAAGAAGAAAGGAAGGTCTCACCCGGTTGTCTTCATCAGAGTAGCGCAGTGGAAGCGAAAGTAGTGAATTTAGTTTAAGCTTATGAATTGTGTTTTGAGTCAAGGATTACCAAGCGATGTGCCACTCAAGTATTCAGGCTAAGCTTTTACATTCTGTGTTGAGGTCTATTTATTTTTTAAAAGTCGAACAATGTAATCTTTTGGAAAATGTCAGGATGGTTTGGAAACAATCCTTTTTATGAAAATGAAAGTTTTATGAAGATAAAGGTTTTAGTAACAACTCGGTTTTCGAGAAGGATGTTGAAAACATCAAGGACCTTTAATAATGTTTTCAATCACCTCCACAATGTTTTACAAAAAAAAAATTTGGCCTCATTTTTGCAACTTTAATAAATAAAAGTTAAGTATTTTTGGTTCACGAAAATCGGGCTGTTACAGATAGCGGTGAATAAGTGATGATATGGTAAAGCCGAACTGATAAGACGGTGGAATTTGTGGATAGAACCCTTAAGTGTTGACTCAAGGTTAGGTAAAAAGCTAGGATTTGATGTGGTAATGGATAATAGGTGTTTGAGTGGCGGAATTTTGATGGTTTAGAATATGAGGAAAATCGTGGAAAATGGAAAAAGGTTTAGAATGTCTAAGTTATATGATTAAGTGTTTGAAATAGGAAGTGAGATAGTACATGTTTCTTTAGGATTAGTGGTTGATAGAGTAAGAGAAGGATTTATTGGTGACCATAGGAGTCTGATACGGACAATTGTTTAGTGAGATATGAGACAATAAGAGGATAGATTGGAGCTAAGTGATGGGAAATTTTTGTAAGATTGACCGAAAAGTGGTGAAGGATAGGAGTATTTAGAGGTTAAGTCTGTGATGGTAAATGTGGTGTATAGAGATAGGATTCATCTAAGTTGGGGAGTGAATGGAGATGTGAGATTTTGAGGTGTAACTCTTTTAGGCTTGAACTGATGAGAAGAATTTGACCCTAAGTGTGGTAGTGTCTTGACCCCAAATGAACGTAACGCCGTTATCTTTGAATGTTGTTTTGATGCCTTGAAATCCCTCAGTCCTTTGTTGTCCGTGAAATCGTGTTGTTTTTACCCCACCCTGTTTGTTAGTGAAAGTACTTCGAGAGATTACTTTTGCAAGTAATTCGTTTGATTCGCTCTTAAGAACGATGGATAGATGGTGCATATTCAACGATGCGATGATTGCTACGGATAAAGAGGGAAGGAATTTCTTCAAGGAGATACGCGTTCACTGATCAGACCAACTCTACGCAGCATTTCTTGAGGACGAGAAATCTTCAAGTTGGGGAGAATGTAACACCCCGTATTTTTCCCATACGTGCGTAAACGAATTTTGTCAAAATAAACCTTGAGGTTCTGTTTTATAAAAGATTTTCAGAAAAGTATTTTAAGTGAGTAAGAAATAAAGTGTTGATTTTCATGGATTTTTATAAACAAATATTTTTATAGACGAGAAGTGAATGATTTTGTTGATTTGATTTATAAGAAATGAGTTGTGGTTTTATTAAAAGGATGATTTTTACTTGAAATGAATTTTCACTTGGATTTGTCAACTTTGTAAATTCGTATCTTTCTAACCGTAACTCGAAATTTTATGATCTTTATACGAAAACGATCGTCTTAAAACGTAGAATTTGAAAATGTGATTTTTAGAATTTTCTGGATTGATTTATAAAAATTTATTCCTTGAGTTTATAAAGTACGAATTTTTGGAATTTGTATTTTGTAGAAAATGAACTTATTGCTATAGCTTAGAATTTTTATGTGATATGTGTTTGGTTTAATGTGTGTTTAATGAGTGATGAATGAAAATGATGGTGTGAATATGATTTCTTAGAGTTAATTGCATCATGGTATGAATTAGTGATTATCATGTTTTAAGTAAGTGTGATTAGAAAATAAAAGTGTAAGGCATGTGTGTATGTGTGTGTGATACGGTTTGTATGTAGGTGTATGTGTGTGTATGCTACGTATGTGTGTATGTATGTAGGACAAGTCTAGGATTTTATTTTCTTGGACAAAAAGTCTATAGAATAGGTTAGAACCATAAGAAACTAAAGTGTGTAGAAAATTCAAAGTATTAGGAAGAGTAATTAGATAAGAAGTGACCCTAGTACCCTAGACTACTCTACCATGTCCCCTTAATTAGATTCCTTGCATGCAAACTTTTGAAGGACAAAATTACCCCTCCCAATTGTGCATAACCGAAACCAAACCTAAGGGCAAAAGAGGGATGATTCGTTGGCTTATAAATAGAAGTAGCCTTAGTTCATTTCCTCCCATTCATTTTCACTTCTTCACTTCCACACTAAACACAACTCTAAGAGCTCATCCAACTCTTAGAAAGAAAGAGAGAGAGAGAGAGAGAGAGAGAGAGAGAGAGAGAGAAGGTTGGCCGTGAGGCTTAGGAAGAGGAAGAAGGAGGTATCAATCTAGATCAAGAGTGTTCTTTGAAGATCTAAGTATTAGGAAGACTAGAAGCTCAACCTTTTCTTGGTAGGTGACTTGAAGATCAAGAGGAAGATTGTAATAGTTTAGGTTTTTCCTTTTTAGTTTGTAGATCTATCTTCTTTTCTTCTTGCATGTTTAATTTTATGGCTTGAAAGATGAGTTTGTGGACTTCTTGCTTAATCATGGACTTTTAAAGACTAAAAGTGATTTGTAATATGTGAAACTTTATGCATGATGATTCGGTTCAAAGTTTTCTTAATGGATCTTGATGTTTTTCTAACAAAACCTTAAAGATCTAAAGAAAGTTTGATATTTTTGTGAAGCTTAAAATAAATTTCCTTTGCATGTTAAATTCCTTGCTTGAAACCGTGATTTATGTGTGTTTATGTGATTATTTGACAAGGAAATGCATGATCTAAGCTTGATTAATAATAAAGTAAAAATCTTTGGCCTTGCATGTTGAATCTTCTTGCTAAACTGTGACTTATGATGTATTTCCATGATTATTTGATGAATAAAAATATGATTTAAGCTTGATCAGTGAAAAAGTTAAAGTCTTTAGTCATGCATGTTAGTTTGGTGATGATCTTGGTTGATTTGAGTGTGTGCATGTGATTATCTTTGTTTGATGGATGGAAAGTTAAGATCTTGAAGCATGCATGTTAATTTTAAGTGGAAAGATCATGTCTTTATTTGATGCATGCCACGGTTTCAAAGAGAAAATTAAAGAAGCAAGTTTTAAAATGATTTTTGAGCATAAACATGTTTTGATCTAGTGTTTGATCTTGTGCATGTTTTATTTTGTGAAGGCCATTCGGCCATGTTTGATAAAAATGGAATTCATGCTTTTTATTTTGTGAAAAAATGATGCATGTGTGTCTTAAGACTAGATCTAATGATTTTAAGAACATGCATGTCATTCTTAGTAGTTTAAAGTATAATCTTGATTTTTATTTAAGATTAAATGATGAACTTGAGTTTTATTGGAAATCTTTAATAAAAATCTTGTTTTGATGGGGTTAATACATGTTGATGTGAATGAGTTGTGTAGTGTGATGCTTTGAAAAGTTTGCTTTGAAAGCCTACATGTCTTGATGTGATTATGTGACTTTTGCATGTTGAAAAGTTGAACAAAAACCTTGCCTTTTTGCATGTTGATATTCGGCCAACCTAGAAAGAGGTAGAGGGCTATGTTTAATTATCATTTTGAGTGCATGTATGATGAAACTATTTTTAATATAAGAGCTTTAAAGTGTATGTATGAGATAACCAAGTTTTACAAAGAAAATAAAATGAATCTTTGAAGTAGTTCATAACTCAAATTGTTGCTTTGATTTAAGTCAAGAAAATGAACTAAAATTGTTAATTTTCCTTTTGGATGCTCACGGTTTTTAGCCCCAAAATAAAGAAAATGATTTCAGGATTGTATGTCTTTATTTGTGCATTAAATCCTTGCAATATTATACATGTAGAATTCGACCAATGCATGTTAAAAGGATTGGAAAATTTTCTTCATGAAATGACCTTTGATAATGGCTATATTCCTAGGTGCATGATGCTATGTGTTTGATGGAAGTGATGTGTTGTTTTCTTTAATTTTCTTGGTTTTAGACGTGAAAGTAAATAAATTGATTTAGTTATGTAAAAAGAAATTTTCATAATGTTGATTCAATGATTTCAAGGTTTATAAATTTGTTAGTGATTAGAAAATAATGACCATGGTAATTCGGTCCTTGACGAATTAGTCACAAGGCTTAATTTAAATTATTTTCTTAAGAGTAATTGAATTAATTTATTAAGATTATAATTTAATTCATGGTTCTGAATGATGTAAAATGTGATTTGCATTATGTGTGTTTGTGAATGTTTTGAAACTTTTATGCGTTGTTCCTTATGTTAATTGAATGTGTTTTGAAAAAGATTTAGATTGAATTGGAATTGTTCTGAGTTTTTGTTTGTGAGATTTATTTGTGAAAAATCAATGTTAGGATTTCAAAGGAATTGAAAAATGTTTCATTTGAAAGAGTATGATTTAAACGACTTAAATTGATTTAAAATTTTTATATGGCATTCTTTGATCAGTATTTGATAATATTGTGAAGTTTGGAAATTTAATGAATCAATTTTATGTGGTTTTGTAATTTTATCTTCGTGAATTTCCGTATTCTGTTTTAAAGCTCAAGAATAATGATTTTATAACCAGAATGTTTTAAACTAAGAGAAATGAATTCTGTTTTGAAGAAGAGATTATTTAGAATCGTTTCAAAGTTTTCTTGGAAACATTTTTATTATAGATTTGATTTGGATTTAAAACCTTTTTGGATATTGGCAATGTGTTTTCACGAAGGGAATTGTTTCAACGTGTTTTCAAAACGAAATTATGAATTTATCGAAAATCGTTCTAACGCACGGGAAAAATATTCTAGTTCGAGTGAAGGACGAAAAGGATACGAGGCCGGAGTAGCAACTTGGGAGGCTTGGAAAGTTTTTGGAGATCTACGTCATTCGAGGTGAGAGAGGGGCTCCCCTTAAGACGCCGTGGTATTTAGGTAACATATTAAGGCGTCCAATCATCTCAAAGATTGGACCTCGATCTCATTAAGCGAGGTAGTGGGATAGCAATTGTGTGCTTGTTTGGCTATCCACACAAGTCGCTGAGATTGGTTTGATTGATTATAGTGTATATGTCTTGCTGAAATAGTATGATGCTATAATTTTTAGTGATTATGTATGAGCTACTTGATTTTCTTAGTATGTGAAATGATTTAATTATCTGTTGGAAAATGTTTGGTTACATCTGAATCATAAATTGATATTAATGAAATTGTGAAAGTAATGAATTAAGATTGAAAAGAAAAGAAGTACGGATAAGAATTGTGAGAACAATTGAGAAAGAGACAAGTCATGATGTGAATGAAACTGTGAAAGAGATAAATAGTGAAAGGAAGAGAATTAATAACTGAGTTTGAGAAAGAATTGAGAGGAAAAGATGATTTTCAAGATGGTGATAAGAAATATCCGACGAGGCGAGCGGAAGCGTGGAGATGATGAGGAGAAAGACGCTGATGGTGCTGCTGAGCAACAACTGAGGAGAAAGACGCTGATGGTGCTGCTGAGCAACAACTGAGGAGAAAGATGCTGATGGTGCTGCTGAGCAGCAACTGAGGAGGAAGCTGAGCAACAACTGAGGAGGAAGATGCTGATGATGCTGATGATGCTGCTGAACAATGATGATGAGAAAGATGCTGATGAGAATGATGCTGATGAGAATAATGCTGATGAGATGCATGAGAAAGAGATGTGATGCAAGATGTTGTTGAGATTCTTTGGGGAACGGATTGCGATTAGTGGTCGAGACTCGTTGAAGGGATGCACCAAGGATGAGCCGACTATTAGGATTAAGCCGCTAATTAAAACTCTAAAATCTTTAAAATCCTCTAAAAGACATTAACAAACGCGGTGAGCTATGAGTGTCGTGTCGAAGTAGTGGAGAGGAAGGAACCATGGGTATCTGCGGATACTCAGGTGGAGATTGCATTAAGGGAGGACGATGACGGTGAAACGTCAAGAAGTCTAGAGTACTTTCTAGGTAGAACAAACTCCACATGTGGTATACGAGACGTGGTAGGGACTAGGTCCAATGCCGTGGTAAGTTCTGCAGGCCCACTAGAAAATATTGTCGCCCCCTAGATTGCAAATCTTGAACAGTGAGAGGGATTGGAACGGGGCATTGTGATTTGCCACTGTACCCGAGTTTTCTACAATGAGCCTTGATTATATGATATGATATGATTTAAAATGATATAAACTGATTTGAGACTGTACCTGAGTTATCTACAGTTCTCCTGGCTTGGAGCCAATTGTTGAGACAGCTGTCGTGCTCGCGTGGTAAAGGTCCTGTACTCCTGTTTGCTTTGGATTAGGTTGGGTGGATGACCGAGGAGATGTAGACGTGTGTGCGCGTTCAATGATGATTTCCCCACATCATTGATGCGATCCGAAACGATAAGACTTTAAAAGATTAAGATGTTTAAAATAAAGGTGCAGTAATGTTATCAAGTATTGAATAAGATTCAAAAGACAAATATAAGAAATGATTCTTGAAATAATTGATAAGCTTGAGTGAGGAATGATATGAGAGTTGAAAGGAATTGCGTAAGTTTTATGAGAAGGATGTGGAGAAGGTTATTATAAAAAATTGAGTATAATATTTGGGTTTATATGATGTTGATAATGATCATGTTGTTGTTTTGGTTTGTTTGATATTTATTGTCTTGTCTTAATATTTGCCTATTGTAATTCCACATAGTCGACATAGCTGTTTTGGGTAGCTCACTCTCTCCTTTATCTTTGCTTTGTATTGGAAAAATTTTGTATGATCTTTAGATGGAAAATATAGCGAGATTCCAGCTTATTCGGGAGATAGGAGCATCTTCATTGAAAGGGGATAACATAACCATGTCTGCCCGCGTCATAGTTTACCTAGAGATGAAACGGCGAAGGAAGGAGATTATGGAGAGGCTTTTAGCTCGTGAGAGGGAGGAGGAGAAGGCACAAGACGACTCTATGGAAGAGACTCCTGAGACGGCGGATGAGGACGATTCTGCTTTGCGGTCTGAGAGCTTAACCTGCCAAGATTCGAAGTTAGATGGCGAGTTTTAGGGAGTATAACTAGAGGATAGGTAAATCCCCTGAAAGTATTGTATTCCATTGTAAGTTCTTAGTTGCCTTAGCTCTACAATACTGTACCCCGGCTAAAGTTTTATTCAGCAATGATGTTTTGAAACAATTAAATGGGCTGTATATTTGAACAATGTTTTGTGGACAAGTTTCAAGGTGCGGTGTCTTGTGACATCTCAGTTTGGAACTTGAAAGATTTTATGCAATGTGAGAACAAGAGTTTTTAATTGTAACTATGTTTTAAAAGTCTAAGTGTTCTCACGTCTATGTAACACTTGTTTTAAAAAAAAAGGCCCAAATTTTCACTATAATTAATCTAAGTAACTGTAGTTTTCAAGTTGCCGAATCGGGGTGTTACAAATTGAGAAAAGAAAAACCAAGTGATTATCGATTGTGATAGAAACACAATACTATACAAAACCCTTAAAACCTGAAGAATATATGCGTTAGATTTCTGCCACCGGGAAAGACCAAGGAAGGACTCTATTGGAAGAAGAGGAAAGAATGATGAAGAGAATCTATTAGGGTAAAGGGACAGAGTAAGGAGTCAGGGCTAAAGGCACCAAGATTAGGGAAACCTCGATTGCAGGAAATAGTGGAAGAGATAAAGGTTAAGGAATCACTAGTTCACCTCAATATGGAAAAGTGTAACATCCCTAATTTTAATCCCTAGTATAATTATAAATTTTATTAAATTAAATAATTATTTCTTGAAATCAATCATTTAAGTGTTGGGTATTTTCCTAGAATGCATTATGTTAACTACGAAAGAATATTTAATTATATTTGAAAGTAAATTCATTTAAAATAGTTACCCTATATAAAAAAATACACTTTTTTATACTTCACTTTATTTTTTGATATATATTTCATATTGAAATTTTGTATTTTCAATAGTTATAAGTTTCATATCTTATGATTTTATTCTAGTATCAATGTTTATTGTTTAAAATTGATTTTGGTACTTTGAGTTTTAAAATAAAAGAATAAGTAAAATATGTGTGTGTATGTGTTGAAAAAAAAAAAGAAGGCTATGTACTTGTGCGTGTGTGCAGCGTGTAAAGGGGGGGTATGGAAACCTAAACACCCTTGTGCCTCAGGTCAGCCGCCCCCCATTGCTTCCCCTTCTCCATTCCTTTCTCTCTCTCACGCTCTCTCTCCCTTCTCATGGACTCCTTCAATTGCAAGCTCCCTCTTCCTCTCTCATGCATCTCTCTCTCAGCCACTCTTTCTCTCTCCTTGGGCAGCGCTCGCCGACGCGTGTTCTCCCTTCTCAGGTCAGCCGCCACTCGCAGCCCGTCGAGCCTCAACCACGCTCGTTCCCAGTCATGAATAGCGATTCTTTCCTCCGTTATTGATCGTTGCTGCTGTTGGAGTGCCACCGTCGCTCACGAATCCGCCGCCGCCGCTGCTGGGTTTTGCTCGCCGCTCCGCCACTGTTTACTGCCGCCACTGTCTGTTGCTGCCATGGATGCAGCTGTTGCTGATGTGTGGGCGTGTTTTGAACCGGTTCGTCCACGAACCGGGTTGGACCGGAGTGGGTAGTTGGTTTCTGGGTTGAGTCGGGTCAGATTGGTGTAGCTGCTTGGTTCGGGGTAAGCCGGATCATCGTGAACCGAAGCGGTTTTGTCTTCCCTGCTGCTTCAAAACCATATTCGAGGGTATATCCCTAATACCTTTTTAAATACTTTATGCTATGTTCTAATAATAATACTAATTATACTAATATTGTTAATAATTATTTAGTATTAAACTAATTTGGAAATTTAACTTTTATTACAGTTTATATTGATTTTAAATATGTTGTTATTGATGGCGACTCTAATTGCTTACTTGATTTATAATAACGTCAAACTAAATGTATGCCGAATAATGAGCTTTTAAAAGTATATTTTGTTAAATGTGTGGGTTCCTAAGTAAGTGAGCTATCATTTAGCTTGGTGGAATTGTCCCTAGTCTAAACAATACCTCAGTTAATTAGAAATCTAATATACTCGGCATAACGTAAATTCGGATTAAAGCACTGAACATTAATTTCAAACTGAAGGGAAGTATAATTGTTTTAATGTTGTAATGGTGATTTGGACTTATTTTTGAATTGAGAACACTTCCTTTTAGTTCGGAATTAATAGTGTCAAGTAACAACATTTGAATTTTGTGATTTGAAACTAAAACTAATTAACTTTAATGAATTTCTGGTGATTATGTTAGTTTCAAAATGTTAGTGTATTTTCCATAAAAATCTATACTATTTATTATAAGAGACAATGATCTTAATTTGAAATCCTATGTTAATTGTGTGTTTTGAGTAAATATTGTATGTTTTAAAATATTCTGGACTAGACAAGTACAAGATTGGAAATTTTGGTAAAGTCCAAATACAGAGGGAACTCTGCCGGATTTTTATCGAAATTTTCAAGTACCAATTTTTATAAAATCCTAAATTAACTAAATATTTGTGAGGGTGTTACAAAAAGTGTTTATCCTTCTAGGATGTGAGTTAGATCCGGATATAGTGATACGCCCCTCAAGCGCACGGGTTATGTCAAGTAGTAGTATAAAAAGATATCGTCTCCACAGGGATTTTGTTTGTTAATTACCGACAAACTACAAGTATAGATTAGCTAAACGAATCTATTAGAGATATGAAAAAATAAAATAAAAGATTGGATTGAGATATAAAATAAAATAAAATAAATTAAATCTAAAGATATGAGATAAGATAAGAATTAAATCTTCTAAGGATTAGTTTCACCACATATCAACATTGACAATCAATTAAAGATATATCTCTTATTAAATTAGATTTACTTTGAAGGTGAATTATCCTAATGTAAAATACTAGTTCCTTTCAGACTCTTAGCACCGTACCTAATGAGGCCTAATTCCTACTTTCGTGATAATTAGGGTACATTAAATCCATTAAGTTCTATGATAATTCATTGAATCCTCTCAAGGATTATAACTACTTTCGTGATCTAAAACCTTAAGTTTAATTATGTATTTTCTAATACTAAGGTTCACCTTTCGGTACTTCCCTTACTATCTGAGATCATGCAATAGTGGGATCCAACACAATCACAAGCATTAAGAACACCATAATTAAATCTAAAATAAATAAATATTAATAAGAGAAAATAATCAAATCATCATGTCAATGCCTCCATGGGCTAATCCTAATCCTTAGAAACGGAAAACTACTCAATCATATACATAATACAAACTAAAAAATAGCAATAAAGGAATAAAAGGTAGAAATAACCAAAAGTGAAAGATGAGGAATTTCTTCCGTCTTCAAACGTCTTCTAGTTCTTCATGGAGAGAGTTGTGAAACCTTGAATCCTTATTTTCTAATTTGTTTCTTGCTATGATAGAGAAAATAATCCTAATTCTAATTTTAATCCTACTACTACTAATAAAATTCTACTACTACATGTTATGACTAATGTTCTTGTTATTTTACAGGGTTTCTATCTTCCTCCTTTTATAGATTTTCCTTCGTCCAAGTGTTGGGCCCAAATAGCAAAATAAATCCATAAGCAATCACCTTCCTCTCACATGCCTCTATCTCTATCTTTTTCTAGATTTCTGCTCACAATATCTCTTAGCATATCTTCTTTGATTTATTTCTTTATTTTCAATGCTCCAAGCCTCAAAATAAGCAATCTACACATTAAAAGCACAAGATACATTTCCAAGTGAAATATGAATTAAATGCATGCTAAATTAGAATAAAATGCATGAATATTTATTAAAATAAGTACAAACTAATAAGGAAATAATATGTATGTTACACACACATCAAATTCCCCCAAGCTTGAATCTTTGCTTGTCCCCAAGCAAAACATGCAATGCAATGAATGAATCCTATATGAAATGCAAACTAACCCATCATCCAGGCAACAAAAGTCATAATCCAATAATGACATACACAAAATACAACTTCCTCAAAACAAATTTTCTCAAGTGACATAACTTGCAATTCTCCCAAACTAACATCCACTAACCAATCATGAAATAATCAAAAGTCTACCCAATTAGAACCTTAAACTTATCACAACCTTGCTCATCACTAAAAGGGGTCACTCCACTCACCTTCTCTCAATGTGTATAAGAGGGTAAAGACATATCACTCAAGTTCATCAATGAAAGTGAATTACCATAAGCTTGACCATAGACCGAAATCTCCACTGAAACGATTGAATCCATGCAAGAATCAAAAGGTCTTAATTAGGTTGTAATGAGGCCATGGCTAAAGATGTCAGGTGGGATATAAGAAATAAAGGATCACGCAAAGGGCTATAATACTGTAACCATAAACACAATATCCCCTTGAATTATGAATGTAGCATATAATCACTGTGGTTACACATCAACTCCAAAAATTTGTGATCTTTCATTCCCTTTTTTTTCATTCTCTCTATTCTCTTCCTTTATATTTTTTTTTCACATATCAAGTATTTCCCCAATAAGCAATTACCTGCTCTCAAAAGGGGTACCTGACACTTAATTATTTCTCTTTTTTTTCAGAAGAGAGATAAAGAGAATAATGCTTTAAGCTCAATATCAACACTATAACATCTCATCCAAAGAACTACTCTAATTGCACCATTCACAATCCAAAGGGTACCAAAAAGATGTAACATTATGAAAGGGTACCAAAGAAAACAATTATTTCATTAGGCTCAAAATGGGCAACCCTGGGTTGCATGAGTACGGGTACGGCAATTTCTAAAAAACTAGGGTACGGGTACGTTTATATATATATATATATATTTAATAATTTATTTTATTAATATAATTATATTTAAATTTTAAAAAAATGGAAAAAAATAAAATCAGTAAGGTAAAATTAAGTTAAAATTAATAATAAACACTTAAAAATTAAAGATTGTTCAAATAGAGTTAGCTTACTAGTTACTAAGAACATTAGTATATTTAAAGAACAAGCTTACTCAATCAGTCAATTAAAGATGCAGCAAATAAGTATTATACTATAAAAATATAAACTGAAAAAATAACTGTATGATACCATGAAAAAAAAGAACAAGCTTACGAAATCAGTATCATACTATGAAAAAAAACTGAAAAATTAAAAGATGCAGCAAATCTCATTAGATGCAGCAAATGAAATCCTAACTTTCCAAGATGCAACAAATCTCATTAGAAAAATAAGTAATAGAGTAGAAGTATTTTATCTCTGTACCATGAGTATGACGGGTTCGAGAAGCACGGTGACAGGTTCGAGCAGCACGGTAACGACAGCGAGCGAGCATCACGGCGAGCGAACGGCAGATGACAGTAGAGATAGAGAGAGGAGGTAGAGAGGGTGCTTCGTGAAATAGAGAGGAGCCACAGAGGGTTTGCTTCAAAACTCAACCCTAGGATAAGATTAAGATGTCAAAGGCTGGGAATAAAAAAAATGAAAAAAAAAATAAAATTTTTCAATTTTAGTGGTGTTGTGTCGTACCCAATTGGTGGGTAGTGTACCCACCGCGTACCCCGGCGTACCCAAATATTTACCCAAGTTTTTTTTAATTTTTTTTTGTTCGGGTACGTACTCGGTACGTACCCAGGCGTACCCAAGTCGTACCCGTACCCAAAAAGTACCCGGTACGTGTACGGCTCCTAAAACGGTGTACCCATGCTTCAGAGTGGGCAACTAAGGGAAAATGTTTATCAAAATTATTGAAGACCATAAAAACAGTCCTAAGTGCCTTTATCATATTCATGCATGCAAACAATTATCAATCTCAAGATGGTCACAGATCAAGTTCTAGAATTCACAATCAAAGTGAACATCACTCAAATATTAAGAAAGAGGAGGGGTTTAAAATTATTCATTATGTGTTACCCCTGTTAGGCTCAAAACTCACATTTATTGGCTAATTTAATGAAGAGCAAGAATCACAATAAGTCATAGCTAATTATCAGCTTTCCTAATGATTATTCATGCATACCATCATTCCAAACAAGTAGATCATCACAGGCTAAGTCACTATCAAAATTAATATTTACAAGGAGACGCAGTCGGTGCAAGCCAGAATAGATATAAGCTAAATTGCCTAAATGGTGAGTCAGTTAAATGCATGAAAAATGAATGAATTTTTTTTATGCATATGAAAAAAATAAAATAAAATAAAAAATGCATGACGGATGAAAATTATACTACATGATCCTAATCTAAATGCAAAATGCAATGCACTCCCCCAAGCTTAAATTATATTCTACATTGTCCTCAATGTAAAATAAAAACTTAAGAGAGAAAAAAATAAAAATGGAAAGAGCTCACCTTGCATAATGATGAGAGAGTGAGGAATGGACCCAAAATATGGATTAGAAGCACCCGGTTAGATTTTTTTTTAAGGTTGTATGGGTTGGGTTGCTGAACCAGGTCGGGTTGTTGTGAGGTCACGGGGGGTGGTGGCGGTTGATGGGATGGTGTTGGACGACGAGCTTGGCTTGGACCGGGGCTGATGGCTGGAGTGAAGAAGATGGTGGCTGTGTTGGCGGAGGAGAGTGGTTGGTGTTGGGTGGCGGCTAATGGGGGTTGGGGCTAAAGGAGATGAGGAGGACATCTACTATGGTGGTTTGCAGGGGGGAAGAGGGTCTCATGGGTGGTTGGGCAAAGGAGAGAGAGGAGAAGAGGTTGAAATCTTTTTTTTTTGGGCCGCGGTCCATGGCCATGGCACACGCCGCGGGTAGCCCATGGAGCTTACTGGAATTTGAGGTGAAGCCACGTACCAAGCACCACGACCGTGGTACATACCACGGCACGGGCAGCCCGTGGTGGTCTGAACAACCTTTTTTTTTTTTTTGCAGACTCCTGTGGTCATGGTACACGCCGCGGCTTCCCCATGGTTCTTCAAACTGCTCCATATTCTTTTCAAATCAATTTCTTTATGCTCTAAATCAACTCCTCTATACTCCAACCTACAAAACAAAGATGAAACCCCGTAATAAAACACATTTAAATCCTAAAAAAAATTGACAAAATAAAATTCAAAAGAGATTTAAAACTTGGGTTGCCTCCCAAGAAGCGCTTATTTAAGGTCCTAAGCTTGACCTATGAAGTTTCCACCTGGATCACATATCTTGTGACACAAGAGCCAAGTAACAAACTTAACAAAACCACTGATTCCACCTGGGTCCCATTGTTTGAAGCATAGACCATCTTGGAGGATTGATATGAATATTTCTTTAATTCCTCCTGGGTCAAAGGAAACAATAGTGACACGACCCAAAATATTCATAGAATTCTTGTGGTGCCCAAGGAGCTTGACTTTGCGAGCAATCTTTGAATCCTTCATCACTAATAATGAAATCTCAGAGTACTTAGGCAATGATCCAGACTCCAAAATCAATTGTTTCACAAAGGAGGAAGATAGACAATTAGGAAAAGCCAACTTTGAAAATTCGAAACATGCATGAAAACCAATACATGTCTCTAACTCCAAATTTTTGACCTTTCCTACACACAGGCTAACATAAGCAAGTTCCAATAAAAATTCTTCTTCTTTTTGGATTACCTCCTCTCTCACATCATACACATTTTGGATTACCTAATGAGGCCTAATTCCTACTTTCGTGATAATTAGGGTACATTAAATCCATTAAGTTCTATGATAATTCATTGAATCCTCTCAAGGATTAGAACTACTTTCGTGATCTAAAACCTTAAGTTTAATTATGTATTTTCTAATACTAAGGTTCACCTTTCGGTACTTCCCTTACTATCTGAGATCATGCAATAGTGGGATCCAACACAATCACAAGCATTAAAAACACCATAATTAAATCTAAAATAAATAAATATTAATAAGAGAAAATAATGAAATCATCATGTCAATGCCTCCATGGGCTAATCCTAATCCTTAGAAACGGAAAACTACTCAATCATATACGTAATACAAACTAAAAACTAGCAATAAAGGAATAAAAGGTAGAAATAACCAAAAGATGAAAGATGAGGAATTTCTTTCGTCTTCAAACGTCTTCTAGTTCTTCATGGAGAGAGTTGTGAAACCTTGAATCCTTATTTTCTAATTTGTTTCTGGCTATGATAGAGAAAATAATCCTAATTCTAATTCTAATCCTACTACTACTAATAAAATTCTACTACTACATGTTATGACTAATGTTCTTGTTATTTTACAGGGTTTCTATCTTCCTCCTTTTATAGATTTTCCTTTCTCCAAGTGTTGGGCCCAAATAGCAAAATAAATCCATAAGCAATCACCTTCCTCTCACATGCCTCTATCTCTATCTTTTTCTAGATTTCTGCTCACAATATATCTTAGCATATCTTATTTGATTTGTTTCTTTATTTTCAATGCTCCAAGCCTCAAAATAAGCAATCTACACATTAAAAGCACAAGATACCTTTCCAAGTGAAATATGAATTAAATGCATGCTAAATTAGAATAAAATGCATGAATATTTATTAAAATAAGTACAAACTAATAAGGAAATAATATGTACGTTACACACACATCATATAGGTAACCTGGGTTTATCTTTTCTTTGATCTGAATTAACGTAGTCAAATGTTTCTCGATTACGTTAATTAAACCATCTGATAATCTGAAAGATTTAAGCAAACTCTAGACTTAATTTTCTATGATCAAAACCCTTATCACAGTTGGATGTGATAAATATCTTGAGCACTACAGAATGGAAAGATCAGTTAAGGCTAGAGAGATTAACAACCAACGGGATAGGACAAGCATTTGTCTCCCCAACGGAAATATCTCTAGGACTTGATAGTCTGGCTAAGTCTGATAGTGACAATAATATTCCTTATCTTTAAGTTCATCCAACTTAAAGATTTATCGTATAGTCTTTCTTGAGAAAGATTATATCTGAAAGGGATGATTTTATTGCTGATAGTTTGAATATTAGGACTGATCACCCGAATGTTTATAGCTGTTAAGGAATAAAGTCATACGAATATTTCCTTACTCGTGCCTGAGTGATCAGAGTGCGCAGCGAAAAAAGGTTTTTCCTCAAAAGTTATTTTAAACGTTTTAATTGAAGAATCTATATATATATATATATATATATATATATATATATTTGAATGGTGTTATTTGAAAAAGTTTTTGTTCAAGAGAATTCATTAATATCTTGTGAAAAGTTTGAGACAGAAAATTTGAGGAAGTATAAGAAAAATCTTTTAAGTGGGGGAGAATATCCTGTAAAGATATTTTGAGAATAAGAATATAAGAAAACTGTCTTTTATGTAATTTTAGAAATAAATAATTTCGGGGATGAAATTTCTTTTAAGTGGGGGAGTAATGTAACACCCCTAATTTTCGTCCTCCGAATGAATAAATTAGTTATAATAATTATTTTATAATTAATTTAAGTTTATTGGAAACCTTTATTTTTGTACATAATGAGTATTAGGAAATATAAAAATATGAGATATATTTTTATAACAATTTTGTACAAAAATATTAGTATTGCAATTCAGTCCTTGGGGTAGGACCTAATTGCAATACTAGAAAGATTTTGGAGG
Source organism: Crotalaria pallida (assembly GCA_037953625.1). NCBI lineage: Eukaryota > Viridiplantae > Streptophyta > Magnoliopsida > Fabales > Fabaceae > Crotalaria > Crotalaria pallida. Next base: position 84,931,392 of record CM075652.1, read on the forward strand.
GAAAGAAAACAAAATATTAATTTTTAAATTTTGTTCGAAAAACTCAAGTCTTTCTGAAAAGACTGGAGTATTTTGGGCAAAAATGCAACGTTAGTGCGTTTTGATGAGTCACCACCGAGTTACCGCCGTGTTGACACGATAGCAACTCAGCAACACGTCTTGGCCTTCGTGTCGGCTTGCATGAGACGTTGATCCATCTATTTAAGCCTTGGTTGATGAATCAACCAAGCATTTTTGCCAAATCATGAAGAATCCGAGTGTTAGGGTTCCTGAGTTTCCTTCTTCGATTCTCTTTGGTCCTTAAGAGTTAATTCACAAATTATACACCATTGTGAAGCTCACATTCACAGCTTCACAAAGATACCAAAATCGTGAGCTGAGAGTGTGTGTGTGTGTGTGTGTGTGAAAAGAATCGAAGCTCGAAAGTTGGGCCTGTTTTGCAATCAAAACTGAAAACTGGTTCATGGAGCTTAATTTCATCTTCGATTTTGGTAAGCTCGTGAACTCTCTTAACTTCAAATTCGTTTTATTCTCTCATGCATGTTGCAGAGAGTAAACCCTAACTAATTTCCCCAATTATTTTGCATGATTGGGTGGTCAAAATTGCTGGTTTTATGACCCTATCCAACTGTGTTGTTATCAAAGGGATTTTGGGGAAATCAAGCTTGGAAGCTAAGTCCCTGTGAAATCCTTGTTGAATAACATCTGAGAGGTATGGGGGAAGCTAACCATTTGCTAGAATGAGAATGAAATGCATTAGAAAATAGTATGAGCCACCATGAGGCTTAAAGGGCTTAGTTTGAAATAGGTTCATGGCTTGGAGGCCATTCTATGTTCTGTATGTAACACCCCAAATTTTCATTTCCTGATGTAATGGAATAATAATTATAAAAGTTATTTAAAATTATTTTCTTAAATTATAAATATTCCTTTTTATAATTAATTTAGATTAAATATGTGATTATGTGTGTGTGCATGTACTAAGTGAAATGCATGAGAAATATTCTAATAATTATTAATATGTAAAAATAGGGTTTTTTTCATATTAGTCCCTGGTTTAGGACCTAGAAGTAATATTAGAAATATTTTGGAGGGAATGGAATTAAAATATTTATTTTTCAAAATTGAGCCAAAATACTCGAGTACTACAGCCAATACTCGAGTATTCTGGTCAGTGTTGCACTCGTTAGTGCGTTTGATGAGTCAACACTCAATGAATTCGTTTCGTTGACACGAAGCCCACTCAGCCAAGCCTCCCTGATTTCGTGTCGCCATGCATGAGCAACGATTCATGCTATATAAGCATGATGGTTGACGGAAATCAACCCATTTTGCTAAGTTTGCTCTGAAATCCAGAGGTTAGGGTTCATAATTTCGTTCTCATCGTTCTCCTTCATTTCTGAGAGTTGAGTTGAGTGTTATGTACCATTGTAAAGCTCACATCTCGAGCTTTACAAAGATACTAAAATTGTGAGTTGAGGCTTCGTGAGGAGGAAGAAATTTAGCTCGAAAAGGGAGGGTGTTTTGCTACCAAAGTTCAAAAACTGAAGTCTGGAGCTTACTTTGAGCTCGGATTTTGGTAAGTACATGAGTCCTACAACCCTCAAATTCATTCATACCTTTAGTACATGTTGCAGAGAATAGTTCCTAACCAATTTCCCCAATTGTTAAACTGATTTTGCATGTTAAAATCTCTGATCTTTGGACTCTGTTCAACTGTGGCTGCATGCAAAGGGGTTTTGTGGGTCTAGTACTTCCAGCCAATTTCTCTGCGGATTTCTTGTTGATTCACGGCCTAGAGGTAAGGGTGAAGCTATTTGTTCACTAGAATAAGTTTAATTTGTAGGATTTTATGTGTGGAGTCACCATGAGACTCTTTGGGCATAGTTTGAAATAGGTTTAAGGCTTGGAGGCCTTTCTAAGCATTAACTTTGATTTGAGCAAGTTTTTTATGTTGCATGTGTACTGTATGCAAGTTGTTTTCATGCCAAAAATGATTAGAATTGAATTTGGTATGTTAAGTTGCTCAAAATGTGGTTTTTATGCATAATTGATGCTCAGTTGTGATTCGCCGTAATATGATGTAATTTCTGTGTTGGAACATGTTTAACATGCATAATGATAGCTCTGTTAGTCATTGGTTTTGAATCAATTTGGCTAGAAATGAAAATGGTATGTAAAAACCCAGTTTTTCAGTGTTTACTGTCAGCCAAGACTCGAGTATTTAGCTCGAGACTCGAGTATTTCGTGATGCATCAGTGCATCTGATAGCACCATACTCGAGTATCTGAGCCAAGACTCGAGTATTGACTGATGCAACAAATGAACCATGTTGATGAACTACTCGAGTCCTTCATGAACTACTCGAGTATTCTAGGTTGATGAACGACTCGAGTATCTCATGAACTACTCGAGTATTTTTGGCAAATTTGAAAATTAAACTTTTCAGAAATCTTATGATCTACTCGAGTCTCAGATGAACCACTCGAGTATTTTGGACAGTATGATGAACTACTCGAGTATTTTCAAAAAGACTCGAGTATTTCTGGTCAGAATACTTAAAAATACCATTTTCAATTGTAGCAAGATTAATTAAAACCTAATTACACCTATAAGGGATGAATCATGTTACAAAGAAGATATGATATGTTCAGTTACATTGGTAATCACATTGATAAATTTATTCACATGTTGCACATAATAAGATCAAAGAATAATCTTATTTGGAAAATTTATGTGCATTCATACATGGTGAAAAGGTGGTAGGTTATTGTTTGTCATGTTCGTGAAACATGAGGAGGGTACTTTGGGAGTACCAATTTGGTTGCAACTTGCTCGATGACACATTTTGGTAATGTGGGCAGTATTGTGGGACGCTGCTACGTCTTGGTGACGCGACGTGCACTTTGGTAGTGACATCATGGATTATGTTCCGAGCAGGTTCACTATAAGTTTTAAGCACATATATGGGTTGTTTGGTTGGACGTCCATAGAGTGATAAATGGAGAATCTCAGTAATTTGACATTGTGAGCATGCATCATACCATATAATTAAAGAAATTAATTATAAATGAAAATTGGCTTGCTCATATGTTTAGGCATATCATCTGACTACTTGGTATATGTGATTGTTTACCTGCTTTTATTATTCTTATTCGATTATGTGGACTGTATTGCTTACCCCTTATGCCCATTGTAGGTGATGGCTCTCTATCTAGCTTGCATCGAGTTGCGCACACTCCCTAGTGGAGTGTGGTACTACGAGGACCACAGAGCCACGTTTGAGGGGGAGGTAGAGGATCAAACCCTTTGGCTCGTGTTCGTCCTCGTAGGTTCCGCATCCCTATTATCTATACCTTGCATGTGCCCCCGTTTTATACTTATCATGAACCACCCCCGGCTCGACCAGCTCGTCAATTTCATACTTTTCGTTTTAGAGCAGCCACCCGATCCCATCCCTCTGCTTCCCGAGTGATTCATGAGGAGACTCCTGTGCCTAGTCCAATGAGTCCAGTTCACGGGACTCCTTCAGCTGACCCGGTGCCTAGTGGTAGGGCATCGACTCAGTCGGACGAGGTAGAGGAGGATCCCGAGGAGGCAGAGAGTGAGGGAGAGCCAGTCGAGAACTCCACCGGGAGCCAGTGGGGAGTTGGGGATCCACCGGGCGATGCATAGTATGGATGGTTAGGATGTGGGATGAGTGGAGCTGTTGCTGGAGACCTATGGAGGAGCATGACTTGGAGGAGGATCACTGGACCATTTGCTGGGAGTTTCTATATTTTTGAGTTGTATTATTTTGTATATGGTTTTGGAGAGATCTCAGTGAGATGATCTATCTTTTTAGCTTTCATGGACTTGTTTTTTTTTTAAACTTTGGAATATCACCACCTGGACCTTGGACACTGATGTACTTACGTTACTCTTACTTTATCTACCTTTCATCTCTATATATATATTTAGCAGTTTGGTATTTATCTCTCTAAGGTTCCTTTGATCTTAAATTCCGCATACTATGACATTATATTATCTTATCGAATACATAAGAATTTTACTCTATGAGTACGAAATATCAATACCTTATTATGGAAAATACATTTTTGTGTATCGCGTTACAAATCTAATCTCGACTCTTAATTATTATTATTATTATTATTATTTTGAAGCGATATACAATCCTTTATAACTTAAGGTACATTTTAACTCTATCATTTAATGGAAAATATTACTTACCACTATTTTTATGACACAAGTCCATAACCTAATTCTTTAGAACTTTTATCTTTATTAAACTCTAAAGATATTATTGTGAGTAAAGAGGTCGTGGCACTTTTATGGTATCAGAGCATATGGTCCTGATTCTTGATCCTCGCAAGCATGATCCTACAGAAAGGTTCTCCATATGAGTAATGATTCATCGCTATCTGATCTATTTCTTATAGCTAAAGTCTTATGAATGTGTTGTCTAAGCTAGAAATAGATAGTATACAAATGTTTAGATAGACCTTAATGACCTAAGTCCTTAGTGCTGGTCTACTATGGCGGCGCGTTATAGAGACCATACAAATGAAATGTTGGATAGAATTACTGCAGTGTTGGAAAACATGCAGTAGAATCAGCATCGATATCAGCAACCGCATCAGCCAGCCAATCCGCCTCTGGTGAATGTAGCAGCAGCTGAAGCTAAAACTTTGTCCGATTTCAGGAGTTGTGATCCTTCAAAATTTGCTGGTGGGTTCAAGCCTGAAGAAGCTAACAAGTGGATCTTGGAGATGGACAAGATCTTTAAAACTTTGGAATGTTCCGATGCTCAGAAGATAGCGTATGCTATTTTCATGCTAGAAGGAGAAGCTGAACATTGGTGGAATCATGCTGCCCAGTTATTGGCTCATGAGGGAAGAGAGATAACTTGGGGAGTATTCATGGAGAAATTTTTAAATAAGTATTTTCCTGAGGATTTGAGAAGGAAGAAAGAGGTTAAGTTTTTACAACTCAAACAAGGCAGCATGAGTGTGGGTGAATATGCTGCAAGATTTGAGGAATTAATGAAGTACTCTCCTTATTATCAGATGAACCCTGATGAGAGGAGTAAGTGCATTAAATTTGAAGGAGGATTCAGACCTGAACTAAAGTCAGTGTTCAGTTATCAGAAGATTCAAAGTTTTCCTATGTTGGTGGATATGTGTAGAATGTATGAGGATGACAAGAAGGCGGAGGCATTGCAAATTGTGGAAGGAAAGAAGGAACATCAGGGATATGGATCACAGAGGCGAAAGGGGCATGATAACCGCCACAAGGGTCTTTATTCCCATAAGAACTGGGAAAAAGGCAAGATGTCTGGTGACAAAGACAATTCTTACAATAATGATCCTTATTGTGAGAAGTGCAAACATCATCACTTTGGAAGATTTTTTTGGACTCACATTGGATGTTTTAACTGCGGGAAACCTGGTCATTTTTCTCGCGATTGCAAGGAACCACCGAAAGGCAACCCAAGAGGATCCGCAGACAAGCCAGTGATTCAAGGGCGGGTTTTCACCCTTAGTGGTACTGAAGCTAATCAGACTCTAGAACTCGTGCAAGGTAATTATTTGCTTAATGACCAACCTTGTAGAATTTTATTCGATTCAGGAGCCACTCATTCATTCATTTCTTTTGAATGTATGAATCGTTTAAAGTTGCCTGTGTCGGATTCGCCCTATTGCCTTAGGGTAGAAACCCCTACTAATTTCCCTGTGATTGCTTCAAGGATATGCCTTAATTGTAGAATTAAGGTATTAGATCGAGTCTCTTGTATAGATTTGATCTGCCTACCTTTGTCCCAACTAGATGTGATTATGGGCATGGATTGGATGATTAGCAATCATGTGGTTATTGACTGTGATAAGAAGGCAATTCTGTATAAGGACTCAACTCCAGAGAAGTATCTCTGTTTGTTCTCTGTTGTTGGATCGGAGGAAGAAGTAAAGTTTGTAGAGGAGATCCCCGTTGTTCGAGATTTTCCTGAGGTATTCCCTGAGGAAATGCCGGGACTGCCACCCAAGAGGGAAATTGAGTTTGGAATTGAGTTAATTCCAGGAACTGGTCCCATTTCTATTGCTCCATATAGAATGACACCACCCTAGATGGTTGAATTGAAAAAGCAGATAGAGCAGTTACTGCGAAAGCAGCTTATTAGACCAAGTGTATCACCATGCGGAGCTCCAGTTTTGTTTGTTAAGAAGAAGGATGAAAGCTTGAGAATGTGTGTAGATTATAGGCAGTTGAACAAGGTGACTATCAAGAATAAGTATCCTTTGCCAAGGATTGATGACCTGATGGATTAGGTTAGAGGAGCTGTAGTGTTTTCTAAAATAGATCTGAGATTTGGGTATCATCAGATCAGGATTAAGGAAGAGGATGTTCCTAAAACTGCATTTCGATCGCGACACGGACATTATGAGTATGTTGTAATGTCGTTCAGATTGACTAATGCACCAGCTGTTTTCATGGATTATATGAACCGGATTTTTAGACCATATCTGGATTCATTCGTGGTTTTATTCATTGATAATATCCTGATATATTCTAAGAATTTGGAAGAACATGTTGAACATCTCCGGGTAGTGTTGAAGATTCTGAAGGAGAAGCATCTCTATGCCAAACTTTCCAAGTGTGAGTTTTGGCTAAAGGAAGTTAAGTTTTTGGGGCATGTAATTTCAAAGGAAGGTATAGTTGTGGACCCAGCTAAAGTTGATTCAGTCCTGCAATGGGTTCAGCCTAAGTCAGTTACTGAGGTCCGAAGTTTCTTAGGACTGGTCGGCTATTATAGAAGATTTATTGAAGGATTCTCAAAAATCGCACTACCTCTCACAAAGTTGACTCGGAAGGATCAGTCATTTATGTGGGATGAGAAGTGTGAGAAAAGCTTTCTGATGCTAAAGGAAATATTAACATCCTCGCTAGTATTAATCTTACCTGACCCTCACAAGGAGTATGAAGTATATTGTGATGCATCGAAGCAAGGGCTCGATAGTGTGTTGATGCAAGAAGGAAAAGTTATGGCGTATGCATCTCGTCAATTAAAGATTCACGAAGTGAATTACCCCACCCATGATTTGGAGCTTGTTACAATAGTTTTTGCCCTAAAGATATGGAGGCATCATCTCTATGGCACTACATTCAGAGTGTTTAGTGACCATAAGAGTTTGAAGTATTTGTTCGATCAGAAAGAATTGAATATGAGGCAGCGTCGGTGGATGGAGTTTTTGAAAGATTATGATTTTGAGCTTCGTTATCACCCCGGCAAGGCCAATGTTGTGGCAGACGCTTTGAGTCGGAAGGCGATTCATGTAAGTTCGATGATGATTAAAGAGGCAGCTTTGATTGAAAAGTTTCGAGATTTGAGTTTGGTGATGCAAGTGGAATCAACCTGTATTAAGATGGGTATGTTGCAAATTTCTAATGAATTCTTGGCTTGAATTCGTGAATTGCAACAAGAGGATGATGAGTTAGAAGAGAAGAAGGAATTAATGATCAGAGGAAAGGAGCCTAATTTATCTGAAGGACCGGATGGGATTCTTCGTTTCAAAACAAGAATCTGCATACCAAAGAATTTGGAAATTAGAAGGTTAATCTTGGATGAGGCACATAAGAGTCAGATGAGTATTCATCCAGGATCAACTAAGATGTATCGGGACTTGAAGGGCATGTTTTGATGGTCAGGACTTAAGAGAGATGTTGCAGATTATGTGGCATCTTGTTTGGTCTGTCAGAAGGTTAAAGTGGAACACTAGAAGCCTGGAGGAAAGTTGCAACCCTTGGATATTCCTCAGTGGAAGTAGGATAGCATATCAATGGATTTTGTATCGGGATTACCAAGGACGGTTGCAAACCATGATGCAATTTGGGTAATCGTTGATCGTTTGACTAAGTCGGCGCATTTCATTCCGGTGAATATGCGCTATTCTTTGGAAAAGCTTACCCAGCTTTACATCAAGGAAGTTGGGATCAGATTTTGCCACTCGCGGAATTCACATACAACAATAGGTATCATTCAAGCATCGGTATGGCACCGTTCGAAGCTTTGTATGGAAGAAAGTGTCAAACCCCGTTGTGCTGATACCAAGTGGGGGAGAACCTACATTTGGGTCCTGATTTGGTACAGCAGACGATTGAGAAGATTCGGATGATCCAAGAGAAGATCAAGGCAACTCAGAGTTGTCAGAAAAGTTATTCAGATCAGAGAAGAAGACCTTTGGAGTTTTCAGAAGGCGACCATGTGTTCCTTAGGATTGTACAAATGAAGGGAGTAAGTAGAGCCTTGAAACCTCAAAAGCGTTCGCTTAAGTTTATAGGACCCTACCAAATCCTTAAGCAAGTGGGCCCTGTAGCTTATCAAATAGCTGTACCACCATCCTTAGCCAATTTGCACAATGTTTTTCATGTTTCCCAATTGAAAAAATTTGTGCACGATCCAACCTCAATCCTTCAGATTTGCCCGGATGACCTAACCCTACAAGAAAACCTAACTTTTAAGGCTGGCCCAGTTAGAATTGAGGATAGAAGAGTGAAGCAGCTTAGAGGAAAGGAGATTCCGCTGGTCAAAGTCAGTTGGCAAAGAGGAGATGTATATGAAGCAACTTGAGAATTAGAAGATAAGATGTGTAGAGATTATCCTGAGTTGTTTACGTAGTTTGAATTTCGGGGACGAAATTCCTTTTAAGTGGGGGAGTAGTGTAACACCCCAAATTTTCATTTCCTGATGTAATGGAATTATAATTATAAAAGTTATTTAAAATTATTTTCTTAAATTATAAATATTCCTTTTTATAATTAATTTAAATTAAATATGTGATTATGTGTGTGTGCATGTACTAAGTGAAATGCATTAGAAATATTCTAATAATTATTAATATGTAAAAATAGGGTTTTTGCATATTAGTCCCTGGTTTAGAACCTAGAAGTAATATTATAAAGATTTTGGAGGGAATGGAATTAAAATATTTATTTTTCAAACTTGAGCCAAAATACTCGAGTACTGCAGCCAATACTCGAGTATTCTGGTCAGTGTTGCACTCGTACGTTAGTTCGTTTGATGAGTCAACACTCAATGAATTCGTTTCATTGACACGAAGCCAACTCAGCCATGCCTCCCTGATTTCGTGTCGCCATGCATGAGCAACGATTCATGCTATATGTAACACTCCAAAATTTTAATCCCTGATTAATGAAATGTTAATTATAAAGTTTATTTATAATTAATTATTTTTATTCTAATCCTTGATTAAAATTTGTGTTTAGGTTATTAGTAAATGTTTGAAATGTGTGAATATGATTTGGTGATTATTTTCTAGATGAAAATAAATATTTGCATGTTAGTCCCTGCTTTGGGACCTAGAAGTAATTCTAGGAAAGATTTTGGAGGGAAAGAAAATAAAATAAATATTTTTCAAAAATTGACCAAAATACTCGAGTATTTCTGGGAAGACTCGAGTATTCTGGTAAGAGTTGAACGAGTTAGTGCGTTTTGGTGAGTCACCACCAACGATTCTCCGCCGTTGACACGAAAACACCTCCATAACACTTCCAATGCCTTTATGTCGCTGTGCATGGCCATCTAATCCATGTCTTTAAACTCGTTTGTTGATGGGAATCAACCATTTTGGCAAATTGTTGAAGAATTAGTGCATTAGGGTTCTTGAGTTTGCTTAATCGATTCTCCCTCTCTGTTTTGATTCGAGTCACAAATCATACACCAATACAAAGCTCACATCTCGAGCTTTGTATAGACACAAAAATTGTGAGCTGAGAGTTCGTATATTGGAAGAATCGAGGCTTGGAAGTTGGAGTTCGTTTGCTGTCAACAGTCTCTGGAGCTTACTTTGGTCATTGATTTTGGTAAGCTCACGCACCCTCTGAGTCTCAAACTTGTTTCTCTAGTTAGTATGTGTTGCAGAGAATCTAGAGAAACTAATTTCCCCAATTCTTATTGTTGTTTCATGTGTCAACCAATTCGGTTTTGGTGCTATGCTCAAACTGCTCTGCATGTTGGTGCTTGAAGTGGTTTTCTGTGTTGTGGAGCTTTCCTTTCCAAATTTTCTGTTGGTACACGTCTGAGAGGTAAGGGGAAAGCTTTCTATTCACTAGATAGAGTTTAAATTATATGAATTTGATTAAAGAGCCACCAAGAGGCTCTAAGGGCTTAATTTGAATAGGGAAATTGGTTTGGAGACCAACTTGTGCTCTAAAGTTGTTTTGAGCAAGTTTTATATGTTGCATGCAAGCTATTTGGAACTTAAAAACATGAGTATTCTGAGTATTATGCAAATTGGTATGTTGAGTTGTGAATTTTCTATGTTTTATGCATAATCTTGTGAATCTCTGTGAATTCTGTAATTTGATGTGTTCTAAGTGCTTGAACATGTTTAATGTATGATATATGAACTCTGTTGATCATTGGATTTGATTAGAAACGGTTAGAATTGAAAATGGTAAGTTAAAACCAGATTTTCAGTCTGTACTGTCTGTTAAGACTCGAGTACATGACTCGATACTCGAGTATTTCATGATGCACCAGTGCATCTCTTTGCACCAATACTCGAGTATAAGGTCCAAGACTCGAGTATTGACTGATGCAGCAAGAGTATTTACTGATGAACCACTCGAGTAATGCATGAATCACTCGAGTCTTCTGGGTTGATGAACGACTCGAGTATTTCATGAACTACTCGAGTATTTTTAGAAAATCTGAAGCTTGATTTTTCTGAAAAAGCATGAATGACTCGAGTAACCTGTGAATTACTCGAGTAAACTAGAAAGACTGAAGAGCTACTCGAGTATTATGAAGAATACTCGAGTATTTTTGTCCAGAAACTTAAAAATGCCATTTTTAATTCTGAATCATTCTGTTAATATTTAAGTGATAATAATCCAAGTGATCTAAGACTTAAAAGTAATTGATTGATGATGGTATGAAACTATTGGATTAATAATTTGAGATATTATTAATTGAGATATACCAATCAATTCTTTTAAGTTAAGAAATTGCATTCATCCTGGAGTTTGGGTGTTAAATCGTTTTTCATGTTATGATAACATGTGGAGGGCCTCTGGGAGTGCCAATTGACAGCTTGCTTGATGACACATTATGGTGGACGATGTGGCCAGTGAGAGTAATATGCTGATGATATGGTTATTCCGTTAAGACGACGGGACGTTGCTCGAGGAGCACGTTATGCTGATGATGTGGCCATTTCCAAGCTTGTCGTGTACATTCTAGGGTGAATGTACGAATGTTGTACACCTAGGAGTACAACGCACTGTTGAGTGCTGATATGAAGAAAAGGATGGACGTCAGAGAGTGACATAGATTGATGGAGTTAGGGTTGAGAGCTAGACTCATACATCATGCCACTCATCTAATCTAAAGTTGATAAATGAAAATAAGTATGAGCATTCTACTTGCATCAGATATTTGCTAAGTGCTAAATGTGGTTGTTGATTATTGCTGCATACATTTACATTTACATTGTGCATTTATTTATGCGTTATTTATTATGTGTATAGAATTGCTTATCCCTGTGCCCTTGTAGGTGCTGTCATGTTACATCGCTTGCATCGAGATCCGGCCACTTCCTAGTGGCATATGGATCTACGAGGATCATCGAGCGGTATTTGAGGGTGAGGTAGAGATTACCTTCTATCACCCCAACCCGCTGATTCGGTTTCGTCCTCGTAGGTTTAGGATCCCCATCATATACACTATGCATGTACCACCCTTTTACACTTACCATGCACCACCTCCCACACGACCAGCTCGCTCATATCACAGTTTTCGATTCCGACCTACCCGCTCACACCCTTTTACTTCTAGAGTCGTCCGAGAGGAGACTCCCCCATCTGTTCCGAGGAGTCCTATTAGGGTCTCGCCTTCACCAGACCCTGTACCCAGTGGTACGGTACCCACTCCATCGGATGAGATTGAGGAGGACCCCGTCGAGGACGAGAGCGGAGGCGAGCCTGTCGTGCATTCTACCGGGAGTCAGTGGAGGGACGATGATCCCTAGGTATGTGCATAGGGTAGATGATGTGTGTTTGCTGCTGAGGAGCAGATACTGTTGCTGATGATTGATGGTGACTACTGCTGCTACTTCTATTGGAGGACTACTACTACTACTACTACTGCTGACCAGCTTTAGAGTTTCATATTTTGACATGTATATATATTGTAGATATTCCTTTCGAAAACTCTAGAGTTATGGTCTACTTTTGATATATATGTATATACATAGCCTTTCGACTTGTACTGGGATTTGGAGATTTTCACTACTGAACTATGTATTTCCTATCTTTGCTATGTATGAAATCTATGTTATATTACAGCTTACTACATAGTTCTATTATTTCCGCGTACTCTGATATTGATTTAAAAGGAATTCGGCTATGATATTTTAAAATGGTATCAGTTCTTTGGAATGAAATTATGGATGGCATCCCTCAGGTTTCATTATATGAAATGTAATATATTCTACTTTAAAGAAGAATGCTATCTAAGTTTTGTGGGACAAATTCTTGAGTAAAGCAAATGCCGAATCAAATTTTAAAGTAATATGTAATTTATTCTCCAAATATCCTATCTTTTGGTTTGTGCACCCGCCTTTTGGAAAATAAAAAGGAAAATTTTAGTCCTGTATTTTCTAATACTAAACAAGTCCATATAATTATGGGTAATAGTACATTTATTGTATTAATTAAAGGAGTATTTTCTCATCGTTCTCCTTCGTTTCTGAGAGTTGAGTTGAGTGTTATACACCATTGTAAAGCTCACATATCGAGCTTTACAAAGATACTAAAATTGTGAGTTGAGGCTTCGTGAGGAGGAAGAAATTTAGCTCTAAAAGGGAGGGTGTTTTGCTGCCAAAGTTCAGAAACTGAAGTTTGGAGCTTACTTTGAGCTCGGATTTTGGTAAGTACATGAGTCCTACAACCATCAAATTCATTCCTACCTTTAGTACATGTTGCAAAGAATAGTTCCTAACCAATTTCCCCAATTGCTAAACTGATTTTTCATGTTAAAATCTCTGATCTTTGGACTCTGTTCAACTGTGGCTGCATGCAAAGGGGTTTTGTGGGTCTGGTACTTCCAGCCAATTTCTCTGTGAATTTCTTGATGATTCACGGCCTAGAGGTAAGGGTGAAGCTATTTGTTCACTAGAATAAGTTTAATTTGTAGGATTTTATGTGTGGAGTCACCATGAGACTCTTTGGGCATAGTTTGAAATAGGTTTAAGGCTTGGAGGCCTTTCTAAGCATTAACTTTGATTTGAGCAAGTTTGTTATGTTGCATGTGTACTATATGCAAGTTGTTTTCATGCCAAAAATGATTAGAATTGAATTTGTTATGTTAAGTTGCTCAAAATGTGATTTTTATGCATAATTGATGCTCAGTTGTGATTCGCAGTAATATGATGTAATTTCTGTGTTGGAACATGTTTAACATGCATAATGATAGCTCTGTTAGTCATTGGTTTTAAATCAATTTGGCTAGAAATGAAAATGGTATGTAAAAACCCAGTTTTTCAGTGTTTACTGTCAGCCAAGACTCGAGTATTTAGCTCGAGACTCGAGTATTTCGTGATGCATCAGTGCATCTGATAGCACCATACTCGAGTATCTGAGCCAAGACTCGAGTATTGACTGATGCAACACATGAACCATGTTGATGAACTACTCGAGTCCTTCATGAACTACTCGAGTATTCTGGGTTGATGAACGACTCGAGTATCTCATGAACTACTCGAGTATTTTTGGCAAATTTGAAACTTAAACTTTTCAGAAATCTTATGATCTACTTGAGTCTCAGATGAACCACTCGAGTATTCTGGACAGTATGATGAACTACTCGAGTATTTTGAAAAAGAATCGAGTATTTCTGGTCAGAATACTTAAAAATACCATTTTCAATCGTAGCAAGATTAATTAAAACCTAATTACACCTATAAGGGATGAATCATGTTCCAAAGAAGATATGATATGTTCTATTACATTGGTAATCACATTGATGAATTTATTCACATGTTGCACATAATAAGATCAAAGAATAATCTTATTTGGAAAATTTATGTGCATTCATACATGGTGAAAAGGTGGTAGGTTATCGTTTGTCATGTTCGTGAAACATGAGGAGGGTACTCTGGGATTACCAATTTGGTTGCAACTTGCTCGATGACACATTTTGGTAATGTGGGCAGTATTGTGGGACGTTGTTACGTCTTGGTGACGCGACGTGCACTTTGGTAGTGACGTCATGGATTATGTTCCAAGCATGTTCACTATACGTTTTAAGCACGTATATGGGTTGTTTGGTTGGACGTCCATAGAGTGATAAATGGAGAATCTCAGGAATTTGAGATAGTGAGCATGCATCATACCATATAATTAAAGAAATTAATTATAAATGAAAATTGGCTTGCTCATATGTTTAGGCATATCATCTGACTACTTGGTATATGTGATTGTTTACCTGCTTTTATTATTCTTATTCGATTATGTGGAGTGTATTGCTTACCCCTTATGCCCATTGTAGGTGATGGCTCGCTATCTAGCTTGCATCGAGTTGCGCCCACTCCCTAGTGGAGTGTGGTACTACGAGGACCACAGAGCCACGTTTGAGGGGGAGGTAGATGTGATCCTCTACCACCCAAACCCTTTGGCTCGTGTCCGTCCTCGTAGGTTTCGCATCCCTATTATCTATACCTTGCATGTGCCCCCGTTCTATACTTATCATGGACCACCCCCGGCTCGACCAGCTCGTCGATTTCATACTTTTCGTTTTAGAGCATCCACCCGATCCCATCCCTCTGCTTCCCGAGTGATTCATGAGGAGACTCCTGTGCCTAGTCCGATGAGTCCAGTTCATGGGACTCCTTCAGCTGACCCGGTGCCTAGTGGTAGGTCACCGACTCAGTCGGACGAGGTAGAGGAGGATCCTAAGGAGGCAGAGAGTGAAGGAGAGCCAGTCGAGAACTCCACCGGGAGCTAGTGGGGAGTTGGGGATCCACCGGGCGATGCATAGTATGGATGGTTAGGATGTGGGATGAGAGGAGCTGTTGCTGGAGACCTATGGAGGAGCATGACTTGGAGGAGGATCACTGTACCATTTGCTGGGAGTTTCTATATTTTTTTTAGTTGTATTATTTTGTATATGGTTTTGGAGAGATCTCAGTGAGATGGTCTATCTTTTTAGCTTTCATGGACTTGTTTTTTTTAAAACTTTGGAATATCACCACCTGGACCTTGGACACTGATGTACTTACGTTACTCTTACTTTATCTACCTTTCATCTATATATATATATATATATATTGGGCAGTTTGGTATTTATCTCTCCAAGGTTCCTTTGATCTTAAATTCCACATTCTCTGATATTATATTATCTTATCGAATACATAAGAATTTTACTCTATGAGTACGAAATATCAATACCTTATTATGGAAAATACATTTTTGTGTATCGCGTTACAAATCTAATCTCGACTCTTAATTATTATTAATTTGAAGCGATATACAATCCTTTATAACTTAAGGTACATTTTAACTCTATCGTTTAATGGAAAATCTTACTTACCACTATTTTTATGACACAAGTCCATAACCTATTTCTTTAGAACTTTTATCTTTATTAAACTCTAAAGATATTATTGTGAGTAAAGAGGTCGTGGCACTGTAACTTGTTGAAACATGTTTCTTATGTTGCATGTGAGCTAAATGCAAGTTATTTTCATGCCAAAAGTGTTTAGAATTGAATTTGGTATGTTAAGTTGTTGAAAATGTGATTTTTATGCATAATGAATGCTTGGTTTTGATTCACTGTAATTTGGTGCAATGTCTGTATTGAAACATGTTTATTTAACCTAAAGACAACTCTGTTGATCATTGGTTTTGATTAAAAGTGGTTAGAATTGAAAATGGTATGTGAAAACCCAATTTTTAGTGTTTATTGTCGGATAAGACTCGAGTCTTTTGCTCGAGACTCGAGTGTTTTGTGGCGCACCAGTGCATCTGATAGAACCAACACTCGAGTATTTTAGCTGAGACTCGAGTATTATCTGATGCACCATATGGAAATACTGATGATCCACTCGAGTCGTGCATGAACCACTCGAGTCTTCTGGGTTGATGAACGACTCAAGTATCTCATGAACTACTTGAGTATTCCTGGAAAACCTGAAACATTAACTTTTCAGAAACGTATGATCTACTCGAGTCTTTGGTAAGAGACTCGAGTCTTTTAACCAGAATGCTGAAAGTACCATTTTCAATTCAACTACGTTATTTAAATCCAATTTTAATCATTGCAAGGTGATTAAACATGTTTCAAAGGAATAATTACACTAATGGATTACACCAATTACATTGGAGTTTAGTGAATGAATTATTCCATGTTGTGTAAATTAATATTATTAGGATTAATCTTAAATGGAATATGTCATTGCATTCATGCATGGTGAATGGTGATGAATTAACGTTTGTCATGTTCGAGGAACATGAGGAGGGTCTCTGGAAGTGCCAAAGGTTACTGCTCGATACCACATCAAGGTTGACGTCGTGGGTGATATGTCATGATGACAAAATTAATTCAGTAATAGTCGACATGTCATGATGACAAAATCAATTCAGTAATAGTTGATTCAGTAATAGTTGATATGTCATGATGACAAAATTAATTCAGTAATAGTCGACATGTCATGATGACAAAATCAATTCAGTAATAGTCGACATGTCATGATGTCAAAATCAATTGAGTAATAGTTGATTCAGTAATAGTTGATATGTCATGATGACAAAATCAATTCAGTAATAGTCGACATGTCATGATGACAAAATCAATTCAGTGATAGATGATATGTCATGATGATAAAATTAATTCAGTAATAGTTCACGTTTTGGCAATGTGACGATCACCAGATAAGGTGACGTTGTTTATCACTTTCAAGCAAGTATGCCATACGTTTGATAACGTATTATTTGTATTCTGGGAATACAATGGAGTTATGGAAGGACGTCCATTTGAGTGATTAGTTGGAGAATCTCCTGAATTGAGAGATAGAAAGCATGCATCATGCCACCTATATAGAAAGAGAAATAAATGAAATGGTGTGTGCTCATGTGTATATGCATTTCTATCATGATGGATTGCTTATTTGTGGATGTTAGAATTTTTTTCTCATTTGATAATACGAATGTGTATAGCTTACCTCCCTGCCCTTGTTAGGTGATGGTCAGGAACCTAGAGTGACTAAAGAACAGTGGAAGTGGTTGATGATCTATGGTTGATGATCTATGGTTGTGTGTAATGTTTAAGCTTTAATCTTGAATTTCAAGAATCAAAGGAACTTGTAATAAACTAAACTAAGGACTTTATGTTTCGGTTAAGGCTTTCCTTAATAGATCTTAAATTTTTCGAACCAAATCCTCTAGATCTCAACTTGTTTGATGATGATCTTGATGTTTGATGAACATGCATGTGTTAGTTGTGCTTTGATCTTGAATTTTTAAAAAGTAAATGAACTTGGAAATTTCTAAACCAAGGACTATGCAATTCGGCCATGGATAAAAATTTAGGTCTTGATGCTTTTAAATTTATCTAAGTGATTGCATGTTAATTTTATGCTTTGAAAGGAATAAATTTAAGTGGTTGAAAGGTTTTGATTTTTAACTTGATTTGATAAGGTTTGAATTCTTGGTTTTTGATCTTTAAGAAGCTTTAATCTTTGCATTGATTCTTAAAATGTTTTAATCTTAAGAGTCATGCCTGTAATTTTAAACAAAGAGCTCAGATTTTCTTATTTCATGTCACGGTTTTAACAAAGGAAACCAAAGAAATTAATTTTTGAAAAATGGTTTTGTTTTGATTTATGTCTAATAAACTTGCATGTTAAAGATTTAAGTTTTACTCTTGATTTATAATGAAAATAATTCGGTTTGAGTTAAAAACCAACAGATCATGTTTTGTTTTCAGGAAAAAGACATATACATGTGATTTCTCTTTGGTCTAAGGATTTTCTTAAAAGTGCATGATTTGATTCATGAACCTTGATGTGTGCATGTTTGAAAAAGTGCATCAAAAACCTTGTTTTGCCATAATGGTGATTCGGCCTAGTCAGGTTTAGTAGGCTAGACTCTTCTTCATGTAAAATGACTTAAAGTAATGAGTATGTTTGTGAACTTATGTTAAATTGATTTATTTGAAATTTGTATTTTGACTAATTTTCTTCAATTCGGCTTTGGGTACATAGGATGAAGGAAACTATATTTGAATTGGTAAATTAATTAAGTGGAGAAGATAAATCAAAGTTTGTTAATTTTTCTAGGAGAAGCTTACGGTTTTTAAATATAAAAGGAAGAAATAATTTCTTTTGTTTCGATGATGAGCAAGCTTTATGTGAAAAATGCTATGTTTAATTTGAAATGTTAAGTCGTTTTCTTAAATCCTATTCGGTATAGGATAATGAAAGTATTTAAGAGGGCTTAATCAATTAAAAATGGAATTTTGTTTGGATATTTGAAATAAATTTAGTTGAGGGTGTAATTTAGATTTGTAGTTCCTAACTTGTTTCTTCGATGTCACTCGGCCATGTGGTGTCAATAAGCCTAGGAGACTTAGTTGCATGAAAATAAATGTGCTTGGTTTATGTCTTTAGTTCCATTCGGTTTGTAAGTGTATGTGTGACTAAATGTTTATGTTTTGTAAACATGAAAATGTTTAGAAAATAATTAAGTGAATAAGTGTTTGTTTGAAAATAAATGTTTGGCTTATAATTAGATAAATAGTTGTATGATTTGATTTAATTACATGTTGTTGTGGTTGTGTGTTAGTTGTGTTTGAAAATATTTGAGTGTGTGACTGTTTCTTTTTAAATTAAGTGATTTTGAAATAAATCCATTTGAGAACTTAGATTGTGTGGTGGCTGTCCAAGAATTGTTTTATGACGAAAGCTTGAAGTTTTAAAGTGTTAAATTTGAACTAAAGAAGTATTTGAGATAGAAGAGCTTTTAGGATGTTTTCGGATCTTTCTAAAACAGATCAGCAAAAATATTTCCTTGCTATCCAGATTTGTTTAAAGCTCTTCCTTGACTTTAAAGATGTGTTTATGCAATCTAAAGTATGATTTCCAAGTGGTAACTGATTTAAGAAAAAGTCAGAGTGAAAACGGTGTATTTCTTCGGTATTTCGAACGCGGTTAAGGTGCTGTCCAAGACGGACCAGCACCTAACCCAAATGATTTAAATTATTTTTATATGATGTTTTCAAATGGTTTTGAAGTGCATAAAGTATTAGAAAAATGTTAAAGTTGTTTTGAGAAAGCGGTTATATTTTTAAGTCTTCCGACGAGAAACGAAATGCGAAATGAGTTAAGAAAATATTTTCTTAATACAAGTTAATGACGTAAACCTATTTTATCTAGTACGAGGAATCTTAAAGATGAGGGATTGGGGCAACTGGCAGAGACAAGGATCCGAGGAGAGCGTACGCATCTAAATTGCTGGACCTCAGGTGAGAGAGAAGCTATCCTAAGACACTGTGGTGTTTAGATGATTTATTATGACGTCCCGTATCATCTCAAAGATCGGGACTAAGTGGTTGGAGTCAGTAGTATAAGTGGCAATTGTTTGATTGTGTGGCCACTTATATGAATGTGACAAAGACCACATTGTTGTTGTGTGATGTTTGTGTGTTTGATAGTATGCTTTCGTTTATTTATCTACTTGTTTATTTAACCATGCAAGTTGAAATTAAGTATTGTTGGTTGATAATCTGTTGAGGGACGTCTGTATGTCCTGAGTAAGAAAATGAAAACAAAGAAAATTGAATAAGAAGTGAAGAGATGAGATGGATCAGAAAGAGATAAAGAATTGAGATTGGGGGAAAGAATGGAGTGATAATGTTGAGAACGAGCCAGAGCTGGGGAGAATGATGTTATTGCTGGATATGAGATGAGATTTAAGTGGAGCTGGGCTCCTTTGTTTTTGGTTTTAGTCTGGGACTAATGTTGAGTTGAGCTTGCTCCTCCATTAGCGCTCAGCAAAAATATTATTTTTGAAAAAGGTTTTTACAGAATGGTTTTTGAAAACAGTTTTTGAAAAGGTTTTTGAGAAGAGCTTTTTGAAAAGATTTTTGGAAAAGAGAGTTTGTGGAAAATGGTGAAAAGAAATTCTTTTGAAAATGTTTTGAACAGAGGCTTTGAGAAATATTATAAAAAAAAAGTATTTTCAAAGAAGTTTTGTGGAAGGCTGTGAAAAGAGATTTTAGAAACTTTGTGAAATGAGGTTTTGTGAAAGTTATAAAAAGGCATTTGAGAAAGTTGTGAAAAGTTTGTTTTGAGAAAAGATGTTGAAATGAGATGATTGCGAGAAATGGAGTATGATGAGAAAGTTTGAGAGATGAGATTGGAAATCGTGATGTGATCCCAGCTCTGGGCTATGTGAGATATGATGAGAGAAAGTTTGTGTAAAGTTAGTGGTCGGGACTCATTGAAGGGATGCACGAAGGATGGGCCGACCTTAGGTTAATTAACAAAGATAAAAGACTTTAAAAGACATTAACGCGGTGAGGTATGAGAGTGCGAAGTAGTGGAGAGGAAGGTACCCCGGATATCAGGGATATCCGGGTTGTGAATGCAATAGGGTAGGCTCGGGCGGTAAAACGTCACGTTGCCTTGAGTACTATTCCGGGCGGAACGAATCCCACAAGTGACGCACTAACGTGGTGGGGACTGGGTCTAATGCCGTGGTAAGTTCTGAACCCGGGACCGGAATAGTGCTGTCACCCCTATGGCATTTCGAGAACAGTGGAGAGGGACTGGAACGGGGCATTGTGTTTTGCCACTGCGTGGACAGTGAGCCTTGATATTATATGAATTGATTTGAGGCTGGGCCTCCTGGTCTGGGACCATTTGTTGTGAGACAGCTGTCGTGCCCGCGTGGTAAAGGTCCTGTACTCCTGTTCCCTTCCGACTAGGCTGGGTGGATGACCGAGGAGATGTAGACGTGTGAGACGATGGTAACGAAGGAAGTACTTCGATGATATTATGATTTCTCCCCCAATCATCGAAGGTTATGATTTGATAAGACGTGATAATGAAAATCGTCAGAGATTGAGAAAGTAGTTGAGAAAGAAGGAATGTGTATAAGTTTAGTAAAATGAGAAAAATCATGATAATAATAATGATGATAGTAGTGAAATGCTTGATTCTTGTGCTGTATGTATGTTGTGTGTTGTATGTCTATATTGTCTTGATATCTCGCCTATCGTAATTCCACACCGTCGACGATTCGTTGTTCGGATCGCTTACTTTCTCCTGTCCGTTGGCATATCGGTGCTGCTGATATCTCAACGGGCAAACGGAGCATACCGTGGAGATCAACATTTTAGATGAAGCGGAGCAAGAGCTTATCAATGGCAAGAAGGCCATGACGGAGGTGACTTCATTCTCGGGGTCGAAGAAAGGGCGCAAGAAGAAAGGAAGGTCTCACCCGGTTGTCTTCATCAGAGTAGCGCAGTGGAAGCGAAAGTAGTGAATTTAGTTTAAGCTTATGAATTGTGTTTTGAGTCAAGGATTACCAAGCGATGTGCCACTCAAGTATTCAGGCTAAGCTTTTACATTCTGTGTTGAGGTCTATTTATTTTTTAAAAGTCGAACAATGTAATCTTTTGGAAAATGTCAGGATGGTTTGGAAACAATCCTTTTTATGGAAATGAAAGTTTTATGAAGATAAAGGTTTTAGTAACAACTCGGTTTTCGAGAAGGATGTTGAAAACATCAAGGACCTTTAATAATGTTTTCAATCACCTCCACAATGTTTTACAAAAAAAAAATTTGGCCTCATTTTTGCAACTTTAATAAATAAAAGTTAAGTATTTTTGGTTCACGAAAATCGGGCTGTTACAGATAGCGGTGAATAAGTGATGATATGGTAAAGCCGAACTGATAAGACGGTGGAATTTGTGGATAGAACCCTTAAGTGTTGACCCAAGGTTAGGTAAAAAGCTAGGATTTGATGTGGTAATGGATAATAGGTCTTTGAGTGGCGGAATTTTGATGGTTTAGAATATGAGGAAAATCGTGGAAAATGGAAAAAGGTTTAGAATGTCTAAGTTATATGATTAAGTGTTTGAAATAGGAAGTGAGATAGTACATGTTTCTTTAGGATTAGTGGTTGATAGAGTAAGAGAAGGATTTATTGGTGACCATAGGAGTCTGATACGGACAATTGTTTAGTGAGATATGAGACAATAAGAGGATAGATTGGAGCTAAGTGATGGGAAATTTTTGTAAGATTGACCGAAAAGTGGTGAAGGATAGGAGTATTTAGAGGTTAAGTCTGTTATGGTAAATGTGGTGTATAGAGATAGGATTCATCTAAGTTGGGGAGTGAATGGAGATGTGAGATTTTGAGGTGTAACTCTTTTAGGCTTGAACTGATGAGAAGAATTTGACCCTAAGTGTGGTAGTGTCTTGACCCCAAATGAACGTAACCCCGTTATCTTTGAATGTTGTTTTGATGCCTTGAAATCCCTCAGTCCTTTGTTGTCCGTGAAATCGTGTTGTTTTTACCCCACCCTGTTTGTTAGTGAAAGTACTTCGAGAGATTACTTTTTCAAGTAATTCGTTTGATTCGCTCTTAAGAACGATGGATAGATGGTGCATATTCAACGATGCGATGATTGCTACAGATAAAGAGGGAAGGAATTTCTTCAAGGAGATACGCGTTCACTGATCAGACCAACTCTACGCAGCATTTCTTGAGGACGAGAAATCTTCAAGTTGGGGAGAATGTAACACCCCGTATTTTTCCCATACGTGCGTAAACGAATTTTGTCAAAATAAACCTTGAGGTTCTGTTTTATAAAAGATTTTCAGAAAAGTATTTTACGTGAGTAAGAAATAAAGTGTTGATTTTCATGGATTTTTATAAACAAATATTTTTATAGACGAGAAGTGAATGATTTTGTTGATTTGATTTATAAGAAATGAGTTGTGGTTTTATTAAAAGGATGATTTTTACTTGAAATGAATTTTCACTTGGATTTGTCAACTTTGTAAATTCGTATCTTTCTAACCGTAACTCGGAATTTTATGATCTTTATACGAAAACGATCGTCTTAAAACGTAGAATTTGAAAATGTGATTTTTAGAATTTTCTGGATTGATTTATAAAAATTTATTCCTTGAGTTTATAAAGTACGAATTTTTGGAATTTGTATTTTGTAGAAAATGAACTTATTGCTATAGCTTATAATTTTTATGTGATATGTGTTTGGTTTAATGTGTGTTTAATGAGTGATGAATGAAAATGATGGTGTGAATATGATTTCTTAGAGTTAATTGCATCATGGTATGAATTAGTGATTATCATGTTTTAAGTAAGTGTGATTAGAAAATAAAAGTGTAAGGCATGTGTGTATGTGTGTGTGATACGGTTTGTATGTAGGTGTATGTGTGTGTATGCTACGTATGTGTGTATGTATGTAGGACAAGTCTAGGATTTTATTTTCTTAAACAAAAAGTCTATAGAATAGGTTAGAACCATAAGAAACTAAAGTGTGTAGAAAATTCAAAGTATTAGGAAGAGTAATTAGATAAGAAGTGACCCTAGTACCCTAGACTACTCTACCATGTCCCCTTAATTAGATTCCTTGCATGCAAACTTTTGAAGGACAAAATTACCCCTCCCAATTGTGCATAACCGAAACCAAACCTAAGGGCAAAAGAGGGATGATTCGTTGGCTTATAAATAGAAGTAGCCTTAGTTCATTTCCTCCCATTCATTTTCACTTCTTCACTTCCACACTAAACACAACTCTAAGAGCTCATCCAACTCTTAGAAAGAAAAAGAGAGAGAGAGAGAGAAGGGTGGCCGTGAGGCTTAGGAAGAGGAAGAAGGAGGTATCAAGCTAGATCAAGAGTGTTCTTTGAAGATCTAAGTATTAGGAAGACTAGAAGCTCAACCTTTTCTTGGTAGGTGACTTGAAGATCAAGAGGAAGATTGTAATAGTTTAGGTTTTTCCTTTTTAGTTTGTAGATCTATCTTCTTTTCTTCTTGCATGTTTAATTTTATGGCTTGAAAGATGAGTTTGTGGACTTCTTGCTTAATCATGGACTTTTAAAGACTAAAAGTGATTTGTAATATGTGAAACTTTATGCATGATGATTCGGTTCAAAGTTTTCTTAATGGATCTTGATGTTTTTCTAACAAAACCTTAAAGATCTAAAGAAAGTTTGATATTTTTGTGAAGCTTAAAATAAATTTCCTTTGCATGTTAAATTCCTTGCTTGAAACCGTGATTTATGTGTGTTTATGTGATTATTTGACAAGCAAATGCATGATCTAAGCTTGATTAATAGTAAAGTAAAAATCTTTGGCCTTGCATGTTGAATCTTCTTGCTAAACTGTGACTTATGATGTATTTCCATGATTATTTGATGAATAAAAATATGATTTAAGCTTGATCAGTGAAAAAGTTAAAGTCTTTAGTCATGCATGTTAGTTTGGTGATGATCTTGGTTGATTTGAGTGTGTGCATGTGATTATCTTTGTTTGATGGATGGAAAGTTAAGATCTTGAAGCATGCATGTTAATTTTAAGTGGAAAGATCATGTCTTTATTTGATGCATGCCACGATTTCAAAGAGAAAATTAAAGAAGCAAGTTTTAAAATGATTTTTGAGCATAAACATGTTTTGATCTAGTGTTTGATCTTGTGCATGTTTTATTTTGTGAAGGCCATTCGGCCATGTTTGATAAAAATGGAATTCATGCTTTTTATTTTGTGAAAAATTGATGCATGTGTGTCTTAAGACTAGATCTAATGATTTTAAGAACATGCATGTCATTCTTAGTAGTTTAAAGTATAATCTTGATTTTTATTTAAGATTAAATGATGAACTTGAGTTTTATTGGAAATCTTTAATAAAAATCTTGTTTTGATGGGGTTAATACATGTTGATGTGAATGAGTTGTGTAGTGTGATGCTTTGAAAAGTTTGCTTTGAAAGCCTACATGTCTTGATGTGATTATGTGACTTTTGCATGTTGAAAAATTGAACAAAAACCTTGCCTTTTTGCATGTTGATATTCGGCCAACCTAAAAAGAGGTAGAGGGCTATGTTTAATTATCATTTTGAGTGCATGTATGATGAAACTATTTTTAATATAAGAGCTTTAAAGTGTATGTATGAGATAACCAAGTTTTACAAAGAAAATAAAATGAATCTTTGAAGTAGTTCATAACTCAAATTGTTGCTTTGATTTAAGTCAAGAAAATGAACTAAAATTGTTAATTTTCCTTTTGGATGCTCACGGTTTTTAGCCCCAAAATAAAGAAAATGATTTCATGATTGTATGTCTTTATTTGTGCATTAAATCCTTGCAATATTATACATGTAGAATTCGGCCAATGCATGTTAAAAGGATTGGAAAATTTTCTTCATGAAATGACCTTTGATAATGGCTATATTCCTAGGTGCATGATGCTATGTGTTTGATGGAAGTGATGTGTTGTTTTCTTTAATTTTCTTGGTTTTAGACGTGAAAGTAAATAAATTGATTTAGTTATGTAAAAAGAAATTTTCATAATGTTGATTCAATGATTTCAAGGTTTATAAATTTGTTAGTGATTAGAAAATAATGACCATGGTAATTCGGTCCTTGACGAATTAGTCACAAGGCTTAATTTAAATTATTTTCTTAAAAGTAATTGAATTAATTTATTAAGATTATAATTTAATTCATGGTTCTGAATGATGTAAAATGTGATTTGCATTATGTGTGTTTGTGAATGTTTTGAAACTTTTATGTGTTGTTCCTTATGTTAATTGAATGTGTTTTGGAAAAGATTTAGATTGAATTGGAATTGTTCTGAGTTTTTGTTTGTGAGATTTATTTGTTAAAAATCTATGTTAGGATTTCAAAGGAATTGAAAAATGTTTCATTTGAAAGAGTATGATATAAACGACTTAAATTGATTTAAAATTTTTATATGGCATTCTTTGATCAGTATTTGATAATATTGTGAAGTTTGGAAATTTAATGAATCAATTTTATGTGGTTTTGTAATTTTATCTTCTTGAATTTCCGTATTATGTTTTAAAGCTCAAGAATAATGATTTTATAACCAGAATGTTTTAAACTAAGAGAAATGAATTCTGTTTTGAAGAAGAGATTATTTAGAATCGTTTCAAAGTTTTCTTGGAAACATTTTTATTATAGATTTGATTTGGATTTAAAACCTTTTTGGATATTGGCAATGTGTTTTCACGAAGGGAATTGTTTCAACGTGTTTTCAAAACGAAATTATGAATTTATCGAAAATCATTCTAACGCACGGGAAAAATATTCTAGTTCGAGTGAAGGACGAAAAGGATACGAGGCCGGAGTAGCAACTTGGGAGGCTTGGAAAGTTTTTGGAGATCTACGTCATTCGACGTGAGAGAGGGGCTCCCCTTAAGACGCCGTGGTATTTAGGTAACATATTAAGGCGTCCAATCATCTCAAAGATTGGACCTCGATCTCATTAAGCGAGGTAGTGGGATAGCAATTGTGTGCTTGTTTGGCTATCCACACGAGTCGCTGAGATTGGTTTGATTGATTATAGTGTATATGTCTTGCTGAAATAGTATGATGCTATAATTTTTAGTGATTATGTATGAGCTACTTGATTTTCTTAGTATGTGAAATGATTTAATTATCTGTTGGAAAATGTTTGGTTACATCTGAATCATAAATTGATAATAATGAAATTGTGAAAGTAATGAATTAAGATTGAAAAGAAAAGAAGTATGGATAAGAATTTTGAGAACAATTAAGAAAGAGACAAGTCATGATGTGAATGAAACTGTGAAAGAGATAAATAGTGAAAGGAAGAGAATTAATAACTGAGTTTGAGAAAGAATTGAGAGGAAAAGATGATTTTCAAGATGGTGATAAGAAATACCCGACGAGGCGAGCGAAAGCATGGAGATGATGAGGAGAAAGACGCTGATGGTGCTGCTGAGCAACAACTGAGGAGAAAGACGCTGATGGTGCTGCGGAGCAACAACTGAGAAAAAAGACGCTGATGGTGCTGCTGAGCAACAACTGAGGAGAAAGACGCTGATGGTGCTGCTGAGCAGCAACTGAGGAGGAAGCTGAGGAGGAAGATGCTGATGATGCTGTTGAACAATGATGATGAGAAAGATGCTGATGAGAATGATGCTGATGAGAATAATGCTGATGAGATGCATGAGAAAGAGATGTGATGCAAGATGTTGTTGAGATTCTTTGGGGAACGGATTGCGATTAGTGGTCGGGACTCGTTGAAGGAATGCACCAAGGATGAGCCGACTATTAGGATTAAGCCGCTAATTAAAACTCTAAAATCTTTAAAATCCTCTAAAAGACATTAACAAACGCGGTGAGCTATGAGTGTCGTGTCGAAGTAGTGGAGAGGAAGGAACCATGGGTATCTGCGGATACTCAGGTGGAGATTGCATTAAGGGAGGACGATGACGGTGAAACGTCAAGAAGTCTAGAGTACTTTCTAGGTAGAACAAACTCCACATGTGGTATACGAGACGTGGTAGGGACTGGGTCCAATGCCGTGGTAAGTTCTGCAGGCCCACTAGAAAATATTGTCGCCCCCTAGATTGCAAATCTTGAATAGTGAGAGGGATTGGAACGGGGCATTGTGATTTGCCACTGTACCCGAGTTTTCTACAATGAGCCTTGATTATATGATATGATATGATTTAAAATGATATAAACTGATTTGAGACTGTACCCGAGTTATCTACAGTTCTCCTGGCTTGGAGCCAATTGTTGAGACAGCTGTCGTGCCCGCGTGGTAAAGGTCGTGTACTCCTGTTTGCTTCCGATTAGGTTGGGTGGATGATCGAGGAGATGTAGACGTGTGTGCGCGTTCAATGATGATTTCCCCACATCATTGATGCGATCCGAAACGATAAGACTTTAAAAGATTAAGATGTTTAAAAGAAAGGTGCAGTAATGTTATCAAGTATTGAATAAGATTCAAAAGACAAATATAAGAAATGATTCTTGAAATAATTGATAAGCTTGAGTGAGGAATGATAAGAGAGTTGAAAGGAATTGCGTAAGTTTTATGAGAAGGATGTGGAGAAGGTTATTATAAGAAATTGAGTATAATATTTGGGTTTATATGATGTTGATAATGATCATGTTGTTGTTTTGGTTTGTTTGATATTTATTGTCTTGTCTTAATATTTGCCTATTGTAATTCCACATAGTCGACATAGCTGTTTTGGGTAGCTCACTCTCTCCTGTATCTTTGCTTTGTATTGGAAAAATTTTGTATGATCTTTAGATGGAAAATATAGCGAGATTCCAGCTTATTCGGGAGATAGGAGCATCTCCATTGAAAGGGGATAGCATAACCATGTCCGCCCGCGTCATAGTTTACCTAGAGATGAAACGGCGAAGGAAGGAGATCATGGAGAGGCTTTTAGCTCGTGAGAGGGAGGAGGAGAAGGCACAAGACGACTTTATGGAAGAGACTCCTGAGACGGCGGATGAGGACGATTCTGCTTTGCGGTCTGAGAGCTTAACCTGCCAAGATTCGAAGTTAGATGGCGAGTTTTAGGGAGTATAACTAGAGGATAGGTAAATCCCCTCAGAGTATTGTATTCCATTGTAAGTTCTTAGTTGCCTTAGCTCTACAATATTGTACCCCGGCTAAAGTTTTATTCAGCACTGATGTTTTGAAACAATTAAATGGGTTGTATATTTGAACAATGTTTTGTGGACAAGTTTCAAGGTGCGGTGTCTTGTGACATCTCAGTTTGGAACTTGAAAGATTTTATGCAATGTGAGAACAAGAGTTTTTAATTGTAACTATGTTTTAAAAGTCTAAGTGTTCTCACGTCTATGTAACACTTGTTTTAAAAAAAAAGGCCCAAATTTTCACTATAATTAATCTAAGTAACTGTAGTTTTCAAGTTGCCGAATCGGGGTGTTACAAATTGAGAAAAGAAAAACCAAGTGATTATCGATTGTGATAGAAAGACAATACTATACAAAACCCTTAAAACCTGAAGAATATATGCGTTAGATTTCTGCCATCGGGAAAGACCAAGGAAGGACTCTATTGGAAGAAGAGGAAAGAATGATGAAGAGAATCTATTAGGGTAAAGGGACAGAGTAAGGAGTCAGGGCTAAAGGCACCAAGATTAGGGAAACCTCGATTGCACGAAATAGTGGAAGAGATAAAGGTTAAGGAATCACTAGTTCACCTCAATATGGAAAAGTGTAACATCCCTAATTTTAATCCCTAGTATAATTATAAATTTTATTAAATTAAATAATTATTTCTTGAAATCAATCATTTAAGTGTTGGGTATTTTCCTAGAATGCATTATGTTAACTACGAAAGAATATTTAATTATATTTGAAAGTAAATTCATTTAAAATAGTTACTCTATATAAAAAAAATACACTTTTTTATACTTCACTTTATTTTTTGATATATATTTCATATTGAAATTTTGTATTTTCAATAGTTATAAGTTTGCTATCTTATGATTTTATTCTAGTATCAATGTTTATTGTTTAAAATTGATTTTGGTACTTTGAGTTTTAAAATAAAAGAATAAGTAAAATATGTGTGTATGTGTAGAAAAAAAAAAAAGAAGGCTATGTACTTGTGCGTGTGTGCAGCGTGTAAAGGGGGGTATGGAAACCTATGTACTTGTGCGTGTGTGTAGCGTGTAAAGGGGGGTATGGAAACCTAAACACCCTTGTGCCTCAGGTCAGCCGCCGCCCCCCATTGCTTCCCCTTCTCCATTCCTTTCTCTCTCTCACGCTCTCTCTCCCTTCTCATGGACTCCTTCAATTGCAAGCTCCTTCTTCGTCTCTCCTGCATCTCTCTCTCAGCCACTCTTTCTCTCTCCTTGGGCAGCTCTCGCCGACGCGTGTTCTCCCTTTCCTAGCCGCGACGCCGTTGCCGCCGCCACTCGCAGCCCGTCGAGCCTCAACCACGCTCGTTCCCAGTCATGAATAGCGATTCTTTCCTCCGTTATTGATCGTTGCTGCTGTTGGAGTGCCACCGTCGCTCACGAATCCGCCGCCGCCGCTGCTGGGTTTTGCTCGCCGCTCCGCCACTGTTTGCTGCCGCCACTGTCTGTTGCTGCCATGGATGCAGCTGTTGCTGATGTGTGGGCGTGTTTTGAACCGGTTCGTCCACGAACCGGGTTGGACCGGAGTGGGTAGTTGGTTTCTGGGTTGAGTCGGGTCAGATTGGTGTAGCTGCTTGGTTCGGGGTAAGCCGGATCGTCGTGAACCGAAGCGGTTTTGTCTTCCCTGCTGCTTCAAAACCATATTCGAGGGTATATCCCTAATACCTTTTTAAATACTCTATGCTATGTTCTAATAATAATACTAATTATACTAATATTGTTAATAATTATTTGGTATTAAACTAATTTGGAAATTTAACTTTTATTACAGTTTATATTGATTTTAAATATGTTGTTATTGATGGCGACTCTAATTGCTTACTTGATTTATAATAACGTCAAACTAAATGTATGTCGAATAATGAGCTTTTAAAAGTATATTTTGTTAAATGTGTGGGTTCCTAAGTAAGTGAGCTATCATTTAGCTTGGTGGAATTGTCCCTAGTCTAAACAATACCTCAGTTAATTAGAAATCTAATATACTCGGCATAACGTAAATTCGGGTTAAAGCACTGAACATTAATTTCAAACTGAGGGAAGTATAATTGTTTTAATGTTGTAATGGTGATTTGGACTTATTTTTGAATCGAGAACACTTCCTTTTAGTTCGGAATAAATAGTGTCAAGTTAAAACATTTGAATTTTGTGGTTTGAAACTAAAACTAATTAACTTTAATGAATTTCTGGTGATTATGTTAGTTTCAAAATGTTAGTGTATTTTCCATAAAAATCTATACTATTTATTAAAGAGACAATGATCTTAATTTGAAATCCTATGTTATTTTGGTTTGTAAATTATAGTTAAAAAATTTCTTGATTTGGAAAACTTACGAAAATACTCTACTGTGATATATGATAAGTATATATATCGAGATTTTAAATTGAGTCGCTTTTGGTGCATTAAATTAATTACTATATGATTTAATAATATAGTTAGACTACGAAGGAGCTTTAGGACAAACACAAGCGATAACAATGGGCCACAACATGTGCGAGTATCGGTGTATGAAAAGGAGTGCGTTTGTGAAAAGCTAAGAGTTAAAGCAAATACAGGTAAGGAGATTTGTGTTACCATATTCTAGGGGGTAGGTTGTATTATGTTTATAGTGGGTTGCTAGGAGTTTTGTGCTAGATTTAGATTAAAAACCCTAAGATAGATATTATATAAAGTATTTAAATATGTTAATTTGTGCTAAAACATGATGTTGTTACTTGATATGTGTGATATGGTATGGCTTAAATTGTATGGAAATTTAGTGGCATAATTGAATAAAGTAACTATTGGCTCTATGACATTAATTGTAAGGCTTTAAACTATTGTGGTGCACTTCCAAAAGACTAATGGTAAATTAATTAAAAGAGCCATGTCTTGTAAGACGTTGTCCGGGTTGTGGGACTGTGCGCTTAGACTGGTGTGAATCAAGTCGTGTAAGACGTTGTCCGGGTTGTGGGACTGTACGCATCGACTGGTTCGATTTGAGGTCGTGTAAGATGTTGTCCGGGTTGTGGGACTGTACGCATCGACTGATTTGACTTGATTGTCTTGTAAGACATTGTCCGGGTTGTGGGACTGTACACATAGACTTGTGCGATCTAGATCTTGTAAGATGTTGTCCGGGTTGTGGGACTGTACGCATAGATCGCGTAAGACGCCATAGTGCATAGCTGTAAGACGTTGTCCGGGTTGTGGGACTGTACGCAATGATGGATCCACGTGAATAAATTTCCAAATGTTATGAGAAACTCAAGATATATGTAAAGAGAAAAGAAATTATGGAAATCAAGAGAATTGATGAAACAGGCATGTGTGAATCAAATGAAAAATACATGTGGTAAAAGATTAGTGAATGGTGCAAAGAAAGAATTGTGATGTTATATATGAGATTAAGAAATATGTAAATTTGTATAGTTTGGAAATGTATGAAATAATGAAATTAAAACTATGAAAGAACTATTTTATTATGGAAATGAAAATAATTGAATTGATTGGGAATGCTTATTGGACTATGTGCAATATATGGCTAAATGTGTTTGACTTAGTAGGTCATTATGTCTTGTTAGACACTACTTTCTACTTCATGTGTAAAGCTCACTCTTACAACCATTTTTTAGGTACTGAGCTTGGAGCTTGCACAGTTTTTGGCCGAGTAGGATTACCCTCCACCACGTGGAGTGGTCATGTATCACGAGTGAATTAAAGTATTAATTAAGATAAAGATTGATATTTTGTAATTTAAAAGAATGTATTAGTTGTACGCCCTCGCTTGGATTATGTTCGGCATTAGGACTTAATTGTGTGTTTTGAGTAAATATTGTATGTTTTAAAATATTCTGGACTGGACAAGTACAAGATTGGAAATTTTGGTAAAGTCCAAATACAGAGGGAATTTTGCCGGATTTTTATCGAAATTTTCAAGTACCAATTTTTATAAAATCCTAAATTAACTAAATATTTGTGAGGGTGTTACAAAAAGTGTTTATCCTTCTAGGATGTGAGTTAGATCCGGATATAGTGATACGCCCCTCAAGCGCACGGGTTAAGTCAAGTAGTAGTATAAAAAGATATCGTCTCCATAGGGATTTTGTTTGTTAATTACCGACAAACTACAAGTATAGATTAGCTAAACGAATCTATTAGAGATATGAAAAAATAAAATAAAAGATTGGATTGAGATATAAAATAAAATAAAATAAATTAAATCTAAAGATATGAGATAAGATAAGAATTAAATCTTCTAAGGATTAGTTTCACCACATATCAACATTGACAATCAATTAAAGATATATCTCTTATTAAATTAGATTTACTTTGAAGGTGAATTATCCTAATGTAAAATACTAGTTCCTTTCAGACTCTTAGCACCGTACCTAATGAGGCCTAATTCCTACTTTCGTGATAATTAGGGTACATTAAATCCATTAAGTTTTATGATAATTCATTGAATCCTCTCAAGGATTATAACTACTTTCGTGATCTAAAACCTTAAGTTTAATTATGTATTTTCTAATACTAAAGTTCACCTTTCGGTACTTCCCTTACTATCTGAGATCATGCAATAGTGGGATCTAACACAATCACAAGCATTAAGAACACCATAATTAAATCTAAAATAAATAAATATTAATAAGAGAAAATAATCAAATCATCATGTCAATGCCTCCATGGGCTAATCCTAATCCTTAGAAACGGAAAACTACTCAATCATATACATAATACAAACTAAAAAATAGCAATAAAGGAATAAAAGGTAGAAATAACCAAAAGATGAAAGATGATGAATTTCTTCCGTCTTCAAACGTCTTCTAGTTCTTCATGGAGAGAGTTGTGAAACCTTGAATCCTTATTTTTTTAATTTGTTTCTGGCTATGATAGAGAAAATAATCCTAATTCTAATTCTAATCCTACTACTACTAATAAAATTCTACTACTACATGTTATGACTAATGTTCTTGTTATTTTACAGGGTTTCTATCTTCCTCCTTTTATAGATTTTCCTTCGTCCAAGTGTTGGGCCCAAATAGCAAAATAAATCCATAAGCAATCACCTTCCTCTCACATGCCTCTATCTCTATCTTTTTCTAGATTTCTGCTCACAATATCTCTTAGCATATCTTCTTTGATTTATTTCTTTATTTTCAATGCTCCAAGCCTCAAAATAAGCAATCTACACATTAAAAGCACAAGATACATTTCCAAGTGAAATATGAATTAAATGCATGCTAAATTAGAATAAAATGCATGAATGTTTATTAAAATAAGTACAAACTAATAAGGAAATATTATGTATGTTACACACACATCAAATTCCCCCAAGCTTGAATCTTTGCTTGTCCCCAAGCAAAACATGCAATGCAATGAATGAATCCTATATGAAATGCAAACTAACCCATCATCCAGGCAACAAAAGTCATAATCCAATAATGACATACACAAAATACAACTTCCTCAAAACAAATTTTCTCAAGTGACATAACTTGCAATTCTCCCAAACTAACATCCACTAACCAATCATGAAATAATCAAAAGTCTACCCAATTAGAACCTTAAACTTATCACAACCTTGCTCATCACTAAAACGGGTCACTCCACTCACCTTCTCTCAATGTGTATAAGAGGGTAAAGACATATCACTCAAATTCATCAATGAAAGTGAATTACCATAAGCTTGACCATAGACCGAAATCTCCACTGAAACGATTGAATCCATGCAAGAATCAAAAGGTCTTAATTAGGTTGTAATGAGGCCATGGCTAAAGATGTCAGGTGGGATATAAGAAATAAAGGATCACGCAAAGGGCTATAATACTGTAACCATAAACACAATATCCCCTTGAATTATGAATGGAGCATATAATCACTGTGGTTACACATCAACTCCAAAAATTTGTGATCTTTCATTCCCTTTTTTTTATTCTCTCTATTCTCTTCCTTTATATTTTTTTTTCACATATCAAGTATTTCCCCAATAAGCAATTACCTGCTCTCAAAAGGGGTACCTGACACTTAATTATTTCTCTTTTTTTCAGAAGAGAGATAAAGAGAATAATGCTTTAAGCTCAATATCAACACTATAACATCTCATCCAAAGAACTACTCTCTCAATTGCACCATTCACAATCCAAAGGGTACCAAAAAGATGTAACATTATGAAAGGGTACCAAAGAAAACAATTATTTCATTAGGCTCAAAATGGGCAACCCTGGGTTGCATGAGTACGGGTACGGTACCGGTACCCGGTACGGGTACGGGTACGGGGTACGGCAATTTCTAAAAAACTAGGGGACGGGTACGTTTATATATATATATATATATATATATATATATATATTTAATAATTTATTTTATTAATATAATTATATTTAAATTTTAAAAAAATGGAAAAAAATAAAATCAGTAAGGTAAAATTAAGTTAAAATTAATAATAAACACTTAAAAATTATTTTCATGTAAAAAAGAAAACATTAAGTCCAAATTAATAATAAACACTTAAAAATTAAAGATTGTTCAAATAGAGTTAGCTTACTAGTTACTAACAACATTAGTATATTTAAAGAACAAGCTTACTCAATCAGTCAATTAAAGATGCAGCAAATAAGTATTATACTATAAAAATATAAACTGAAAAAATAACTGTATGATATCATGAAAAAAAAGAACAAGCTTACGAAATCAGTATGATACTATGAAAAAAAACTGAAAAATTAAAAGATGCAGCAAATCTCATTAGATGCAGCAAATGAAATCCTAACTTTCCAAGATGCAATAAATCTCATTAGAAAAATAAGTAATAGAGTAGAAGTATTTTATCTCTGTACCATGAGTATGACGGGTTCGAGCAACACGGTGACAGGTTCAAGCAGCACGGTAACGACAGCGAGCGAGCATCACGGCGAGCGAACGGCAGATGACAGTAGAGATAGAGAGAGGAGGTAGAGAGGGTGCTTCGTGAAATAGAGAAGAGCCACAGAGAGTTTGCTTCAAAACTCAACCCTAGGATAAGATTAAGATGTCTAAGGCTGGGAATAAAAAAAATGAAAAAAAAATAAAATTTTTCAATTTTAGTGGTGTTGTGTCGTACCCAATTGGTGGGTACTGTACCCACCGCATACCCAAATATGTACCCAAGTTTTTTTTAATTTTTTTTTGTTCGGGTACGTACCCAGGCGTACCCAAGCCGTACCCGTACCCAAAAAGTACCCGGTACGTGTACGGCTCCTAAAACGGTGTACCCATGCTTCAGAGTGGGCAACTAAGGGAAAATGTTTATCAAAATTATTGAAGACCAGAAAAACAGTCCTAAGTGCCTTTATCATATTCATGCATGCAAACAATTATCAATCTCAAGATGGTCACAGATCAAGTTCTAGAATTCACAATCAAAGTGAACATCACACAAATATTAAGAAAGAGGAGGGGTTTAAAATTATTCATTATGTGTTACCCCTGTTAGGCTCAAAACTCACATTTATTGGCTAATTTAATGAAGAGCAAGAATCACAATAAGTCATAGCTAATTATCAGCTTTCCTAATGATTATTCATGCATACCATCATTCCAAACAAGTAGATCATCACAGGCTAAGTCACTATCAAAATTAATATTTACAAGGAGACGCAGTCGGTGCAAGCCAGAATAGATATAAGCTAAATTGCCTAAATGGTGAGTCAGTTAAATGCATGAAAAATGAATGAATTTTTTTTATGCATATGAAAAAAAATAAAATAAAATAAAAAATGCATGACGAATGAAAATTATACTACATGATCCTAATCTAAATGCAAAATGCAATGCACTCCCCCAAGCTTAAATTATATTCTACATTGTCCTCAATGTAAAATAAAAACTTAAGAGAGAAAAAAAATAAAAATGGAAAGAGCTCACCTTGCATAATGATGAGAGAGTGAGGAATGGACCCAAAATATGGATTAGAAGCACCCGGTTAGATTTTTTTTTTTAAGGTTGTATGGGTTGGGTTGCTGAACCAGGTCGGGTTGTTGTGAGGTCACGGGGGGTGGTGGCGGTTGATGGGTAGGTGTTGGACGACGAGCTTGGCTTGGACCGGGGCTGATGGCTGGAGTGAAGAAGATGGTGGCTGTGTCGGCGGAGGAGAGTGGTTGGTGTTGGGTGGCGGCTAATGGGAGTTGGGGCTAAAGGAGATGAGGAGGACATCTACTATGGTGGTTTGCAGGGGGGAAGAGGGTCTCATGGGTGGTTGGGCAAAGGAGAGAGAGGAGAAGAGGTTGAAATCTTTTTTTTTGGGCCGCGGTCCATGGCCATGGCACACGCCGCGGGTAGCCCATGGAGCTTACTGGAATTTGAGGTGAAGCCACGTACCAAGCACCACGACCGTGGTACATACCACGGGCAGCCCGTGGTGGTCTGAACAACCTTTTTTTTTTTTTTTGCAGACTCCTGTGGTCATGGTACACGCCGCGACTTCCCCATGGTTCTTCAAACTGCTCCATATTCTTTTCAAATCAATTTCTTTATGCTCTAAATCAACTCCTCTATACTCCAACCTACAAAACAAAGATGAAACCCCGTAATAAAACACATTTAAATCCTAAAAAAAATTGACAAAATAAAATTCAAAAGAGATTTAAAACTTGGGTTGCCTCCCAAGAAGCGCTTATTTAAGGTCCTAAGCTTGACCTATGAATCTTCCACCTGGATCACATATCTTGTGACACAAGAGCCAAGTAACAAACTTAACAAAACCACTGATTCCACCTGGGTCCCATTGTTTGAAGCATAGACCATCTTGGAGGATTGATATGAATATTTCTTTAATTCCTCCTTGGTCAAAGGAAACAATAGTGACACGACCCAAAATATTCATAGAATTCTTGTGGTGCCCCAAGGAGCTTGACTTTGCGAGCAATCTTTGAATCCTTCATCACTAATAATGAAATCTCAGAGTACTTAGGCAATGATCCAGACTCCAAAATCAATTGTTTCACAAAGGAGGAAGATAGACAATTAGGAAAAGCCAACTTTGAAAATTCGAAACATGCATGAAAACCAATACATGTCTCTAACTCCAAATTTTTGACCTTTCCTACACACAGGCTAACATAAGCAAGTTCCAATAAAAATTCTTCTTCTTTTTGGATTACCTCCTCTCTCACATCATACACATTTTGGATTACCTCCTCACTCATATCATGCACAGTGACTGCTTGACAAGGCTCCTCTATCATTTGTTTTTTGCATACTTCATCACTCATGCCTTGCATTGGGAACTCTTCAATCACTTCATCCTCACTACCTTCAATTGTCTTTTTAGTCTCAGTGTGAGATGAAAATGTGTTGAGATCTTCTGTGAATGAAGTTGCTAGTTGTGCAATTTGGTTTTCTATCATCTTATTGTAAGCTGCTTGTTGTACAAATTGCTTCTCAATCATCTTGTAGTAAGCTTCTTGTTGTGCAAATTGCTTCTCAATCATCTTGTTGTGAGCCATTTGTTGAGTCATGAAATTCTCAAGCATGATTTCCAAGTTGGACTTTTGAGGTGTTGAAAGATATGAATAATAGTCCACAAATGAAAGCTCATCAACAACCAGTTGTGCATGATATTGTGGTGTAGGAGAATTCCAATATTGCTCTTCTTCCCATTCTTCCTTTTTTCGCATGTATTCTTGCTGAGCTAACTCCTTGAAGAGAGGTTCATCAAGAGGTGATCGTGCAATACATGGTGCACGAGGATAATAATCACAAAAAGATTTATGGTATTCTTCAAGACTCATGTCAGGTGTCCATCTTGGTCCTTTGTCTGCCATACTATATCTAAAAAAATAGAAACTAAAAAAAATGTTTAGTCTAATCAACTAATTATAACAGTCAATATTAACAAAAACAAAATCCCCTGCAACGGCGCCAAAAACTTGATACGCCCCGCAAGCGCACGGGTTATGTCAAGTAGTAGTATAAAAAGATATCGTCTCCACAGGAATTTTGTTTGTTAATTACCGACAAATTACAAGTATAGATTAGCTAAACGAATCTATTAGAGATATGAAAAAATAAAATAAAAGATTGGATTGAGATATAAAATAAAATAAAATAAATTAAATCTAAAGAGATGAGATAAGATAAGAATTAAATCTTCTAAGGATTAGTTTCACCACATATCAACATTGACAATCAATTAAAGATATATCTCTTATTAAAATAGATTTACTTTGAAGGTGAATTATCCTAATGTAGAATACTAGTTCCTTTCAGACTCTTAGCACCGTACCTAATGAGGCCTAATTCCTACTTTCGTGATAATTAGGGTACATTAAATCCATTAAGTTCTATGATAATTCATTGAATCCTCTCAAGGATTAGAACTACTTTCGTGATCTAAAACCTTAAGTTTAATTATGTATTTTCTAATACTAAGGTTCACCTTTCGGTACTTCCCTTACTATCTGAGATCATGCAATAGTGGGATCCAACACAATCACAAGCATTAAGAACACCATAATTAAATCTAAAATAAATAAATATTAATAAGAGAAAATAATCAAATCATCATGTCAATGCCTCCATGGGCTAATCCTAATCCTTAGAAACGGAAAACTACTCAATCATATACGTAATACAAACTAAAAACTAGCAATAAAGGAATAAAAGGTAGAAATAACCAAAAGATGAAAGATGAGGAATTTCTTTCGTCTTCAAACGTCTTCTAGTTCTTCATGGAGAGAGTTGTGAAACCTTGAATCCTTATTTTCTAATTTGTTTCTGGCTATGATAGAGAAAATAATCCTAATTCTAATTCTAATCCTACTACTACTAATAAAATTCTACTACTACATGTTATGACTAATGTTCTTGTTATTTTACAGGGTTTCTATCTTCCTCCTTTTATAGATTTTCCTTCCTCCAAGTGTTGGGCCCAAATAGCAAAATAAATCCATAAGCAATCTCCTTCCTCTCACATGCCTCTATCTCTATCTTTTTCTAGATTTCTGCTCACAATATCTCTTAGCATATCTTCTTTGATTTGTTTCTTTATTTTTAATGCTCCAAGCCTCAAAATAAGCAATCTACACATTAAAAGCACAAGATACCTTTCCAAGTGAAATATGAATTAAATGCATGCTAAATTAGAATAAAATGCATGAATATTTATTAAAATAAGTACAAACTAATAAGGAAATAATATGTACGTTACACACACATCATATAGGTAACCTGGGTTTATCTTTTCTTTGATCTGAATTAACGTAGTCAATTGTTTTTCGATTACGTTAATTAAACCATCTGATAATCTGAAAGATTTAAGCAAACTCTAGACTTAATTTTCTATGATCAAAACCCTTATCACATTTGGATGTGATAAATATCTTGAGCACTACAGAATGGAAAGATCAGTTAAGGCTAGAGAGATTAACAACCAACGGGATAGGACAAGCATTTGTCTCCCCAACGGAAATATCTCTAGGACTTGATAGTCTGGCTAAGTCTGATAGTGACAATAATATTCCTTATATTTAAGTTCATCCAACTTAAAGATATATCGTATAGTCTTTCTTGAGAAAGATTATATCTGAAAGGGATGATTTTATTGCTGATAGTTTGAATATTAGAACTGATCACCCGAATGTTTATAGCTGTTAAGGAATAAAGTCATACGAATATTTCCTTACTCTTGCCTGAGTGATCAGTGTGCGCAGCGAAAAAAGGTTTTTCCTCAAAAGTTATTTTAAACGTTTTAATTGAAGAATCTATATATATATATATATATATATTTGAATGGTGTTATTTGAAAAAGTTTTTGTTCAAGAGAATTCATTAATATCTTGTGAAAAGTTTGAGACAGAAAATTTGAGGAGGTATAAGAAAAATCTTTTAAGTGGGGGAGAATATCCTGTAAAGATATTTTGAGAATAAGAATATAAGAAAACTGTCTTTTATTTATTTTAGAAATAAATAATTTCGGGGATGAAATTTCTTTTAAGTGGGGGAGTAATGTAACACCCCTAATTTTCGTCCTCCGAATGAATAAATTAGTTATAATAATTATTTTATAATTAATTTAAGTTTATTGGAAACCTTTATTTTTGTACATAATGAGTATTAGGAAATATAAAAATATGAGATATATTTTTATAACAATTTTGTACAAAAATATTAGTATTGCAATTCAGTCCTTGGGGTAGGACCTAATTGCAATACTAGAAAGATTTTGGAGGGAAAGAAAACAAAATATTAATTTTTAAATTTTGTTCGAAAGACTCAAGTCTTTCTGAAAAGACTGGAGTATTTTGGGCAAAAATGCTCAACGTTAGTGCGTTTTGATGAGTCACCACCGAGTTACCGCCGTGTTGACACGATAGCAACTCAACAACACGTCTTGGCCTTCATGTCGGCTTGAATGATACGTTGATCCATCTATTTAAGCCTTGGTTGATGAATCAACCAAGCATTTTTGCCAAATCGTGAAGAATCCGAGTGTTAGGGTTCCTGAGTTTCCTTCTTCGATTCTCTTTGGTCCTTAAGAGTTAATTCACAAATTATACACCATTGTGAAGCTCACGTTCATAGCTTCACAAAGATACCAAAATCGTGAGCTGAGAGTGTGTGTGTGTGTGTGTGTGTGTGTGTGAAAAGAATCGAAGCTCGAAAGTTGGGCCTGTTTTGCGGTCAAAACTGAAAACTGGTTCATGGAGCTTAATTTCATCTTCGATTTTGGTAAGCTCGTGAACTCTCTTAACTTCAAATTCGTTTTATTCTCTCATGCATGTTGCAGAGAGTAAACCCTAACTAATTTCCCCAATTATTTTGCATGATTGGGTGGTCAAAATTGCTGGTTTTATGACCCTATCCAACTGTGTTGTTATCAAAGGGATTTTGGGGAAATCAAGCTTGGAAGCTAAGTCCCTGTGAAATCCTTGTTGAATAACATCTGAGAGGTATGGGGGAAGCTAACCATTTGCTAGAATGAGAATGAGAATGAGAATGAAATGCATTAGAAAATAGTATGAGCCACCATGAGGCTTAAAGGGCTTAGTTTGAAATAGGTTCATGGCTTGGAGGCCATTCTATGTTCTGTATGTAACACCCCAAATTTTCATTTCCTGATGTAATGGAATAATAATTATAAAAGTTATTTAAAATTATTTTCTTAAATTATAAATATTCCTTTTTATAATTAATTTAGATTAAATATGTGATTATGTGTGTGTGCATGTACTAAGTGAAATGCATGAGAAATATTCTAATAATTATTAATATGTAAAAATAGGGTTTTTTTCATATTAGTCCCTGGTTTAGGACCTAGAAGTAATATTAGAAAGATTTTGGAGGGAATGGAATTAAAATATTTATTTTTCAAAATTGAGCCAAAATACTCGAGTACTGCAGCCAATACTCGAGTATTCTGGTTAGTGTTGCACTCATTAGTGCGTTTGATGAGTCAACACTCAATGAATTCGTTTCGTTGACACAAAGCCCACTCAGCCAAGCCTCCCTGATTTCGTGTCGCCATGCATGAGCAACGATACATGCTATATAAGCATGATGGTTGACGGAAATCAACCCATTTTGCTAAGTTTGCTCTGAAATCCAGAGGTTAGGGTTCATAATTTCGTTCTCATCGTTCTCCTTCATTTCTGAGAGTTGAGTTGAGTGTTATGTACCATTGTAAAGCTCACATCTCGAGCTTTACAAAGATACTAAAATTGTGAGTTGAGGCTTCGTGAGGAGGAAGAAATTTAGCTCGAAAAGGGAGGGTGTTTTGCTACCAAAGTTCAAAAACTGAAGTCTGGAGCTTACTTTAAGCTCGGATTTTGGTAAGTACATGAGTCCTACAACCCTCAAATTCATTCATACCTTTAGTACATGTTGCAGAAAATAGTTCCTAACCAATTTCCCCAATTGTTAAACTGATTTTGCATGTTAAAATCTCTGATCTTTGGACTCTGTTCAACTGTGGCTGCATGCAAAGGGGTTTTGTGGGTCTAGTACTTCCAGCCAATTTCTCTGCGGATATCTTGTTGATTCACGGCCTAGAGGTAAGGGTGAAGCTATTTGTTCACTAGAATAAGTTTAACTTGTAGGATTTTATGTGTGGAGTCACCATGAGACTCTTTGGGCATAGTTTGAAATAGGTTTAAGGCTTGGAGGCCTTTCTAAGCATTAACTTTGATTTGAGCAAGTTTTTTATGTTGCATGTGTACTGTATGCAAGTTGTTTTCATGCCAAAAATGATTAGAATTGAATTTGGTATGTTAAGTTGCTCAAAATGTGGTTTTTATGCATAATTGATGCTCAGTTGTGATTCGCAGTAATATGATGTAATTTCTGTGTTGGAACATGTTTAACATGCATAATGATAGCTCTGTTAGTCATTGGTTTTGAATCAATTTGGCTAGAAAAGAAAATGGTATGTAAAAACCCAGTTTTTCAGTGTTTACTGTCAGCCAAGACTCGAGTATTTAGCTCGAGACTCGAGTATTTCGTGATGCATCAGTGCATCTGATAGCACCATACTCGAGTATCTGAGCCAAGACTCGAGTATTGACTGATGCAACAAATGAACCATGTTGATGAACTACTCGAGTCCTTCATGAACTACTCGAGTATTCTGGGTTGATGAACGACTCGAGTATTTTTGGCAAATTTGAAAATTAAACTTTTCAGAAATCTTATGATCTACTCGAGTCTCAGATGAACCACTCGAGTATTTTGGACAGTATGATGAACTACTCGAGTATTTTGAAAAAGACTCGAGTATTTCTGGTCAGAATACTTAAAAATACCATTTTCAATTGTAGAAAGATTTATTAAAACCTAATTACACCTATAAGGGATGAATCATGTTACAAAGAAGATATGATATGTTCAGTTACATTGGTAATCACATTGATGAATTTATTCACATGTTGCACATAATAAGATCAAAGAATAATCTTATTTGGAAAATTTATGTGCATTCATACATGGTGAAAAGGTGGTAGGTTATTGTTTGTCATGTTCGTGAAACATGAGGAGGGTACTCTGGGAGTACCAATTTGGTTGCAACTTGCTCGATGACACATTTTGGTAATGTGGGCAGTATTGTGGGACGCTGCTACGTCTTGGTGACGCGACGTGCACTTTGGTAGTGACGTCATGGATTATGTTCCGAGCAGGTTCACTATAAGTTTTAAGCACATATATGGGTTGTTTGGTTGGACGTCCATAGAGTGATAAATGGAGAATCTCAGGAATTTGACATAGTGAGCATGCATCATACCATATAATTAAAGAAATTAATTATAAATGAAAATTGGCTTGCTCATATGTTTAGGCATATCATCTGACTACTTGGTATATGTGATTGTTTACCTGCTTTTATTATTCTTATTCGATTATGTGGACTGTATTGCTTACCCCTTATGCCCATTGTAGGTGATGGCTCTCTATCTAGCTTGCATCGAGTTGCGCACACTCCCAAGTGGAGTGTGGTACTACAAGGACCACAGAGCCACGTTTGAGGGGGAGGTAGAGGTGATCCTCTACCACCCAAACCCTTTGGCTCGTGTTCGTCCTCGTAGGTTCCGCATCCCTATTATCTATACCTTGCATGTGCCCCCGTTTTATACTTATCATGAACCACCCCCGGCTCGACCAGCTCGTCGATTTCATACTTTTCGTTTTAGAGCAGCCACCCGATCCCATCCCTCTGCTTCCCGAGTGATTCATGAGGAGACTCCTGTGCCTAGTCCGATGAGTCCAGTTCACGGGACTCCTTCAACTGACCCGGTGCCTAGTGGTAGGGCATCGACTCAGTCG
Source organism: Crotalaria pallida (assembly GCA_037953625.1). Classification (NCBI taxonomy): domain Eukaryota; kingdom Viridiplantae; phylum Streptophyta; class Magnoliopsida; order Fabales; family Fabaceae; genus Crotalaria; species Crotalaria pallida. Next base: position 84,975,886 of record CM075652.1, read on the forward strand.
GACGAGGTAGAGGAGGATCCCGAGGAGGCAGAGAGTGAGGGAGAGCCAGTCGAGAACTCCACCGGGAGCCAGTGGGGAGTTGGGGATCCACCGGGCGATGCATAGTATGGATGGTTAGGATGTGGGATGAGTGGAGCTGTTGCTGGAGACCTATGGAGGAGCATGACTTGGAGGAGGATCACTGGACCATTTGCTGGGAGTTTCTATATTTTTGAGTTGTATTATTTTGTATATGGTTTTGGAGAGATCTCAGTGAGATGGTCTATCTTTTTAGCTTTCATGGACTTGTTTTTTTTTTTAAACTTTGGAATATCACCACCTGGACCTTGGACACTGATGTACTTACGTTACTCTTACTTTATCTACCTTTCATCTCTATATATATATTTGGCAGTTTGGTATTTATCTCTCTAAGGTTCCTTTGATCTTAAATTCCGCATACTATGATATTATATTATCTTATCGAATACATAAGAATTTTACTCTATGAGTACGAAATATCAATACCTTATTATGGAAAATACGTTTTTGTGTATCGCGTTACAAATCTAATCTCGACTCTTAATTATTATTATTATTATTATTTTGTAGCGATATACAATCCTTTATAACTTAAGGTACATTTTAACTCTATCGTTTAATGGAAAATTTTACTTACCACTATTTTTATGACACAAGTCCATAACCTAATTCCTTAGAACTTTTATCTTTATTAAACTCTAAAGATATTATTGTGAGTAAAGAGGTCGTGGCACTTTTATGGTATCAGAGCATATGGTCCTGATTCTTGATCCTCGCAAGCATGATCCTACAGAAAGGTTCTCCATATGAGTAATGATTCATCGCTATCTGATCTATTTCTTATAGCTAAAGTCTTATGAATGTGTTGTCTAAGCTAGAAATAGATAGTATACAGATGTTTAGATAGACCTTAATGACCTAAGTCCTTAGTGCAGGTCTACTATGGCGGCGCGTTATAGAGACCATACAAATGAAATGTTGGATAGAATTACTGCAGTGTTGGAAAACATGCAGCAGAATCAGCATCGATATCAGCAACCGCATCAGCCAGCCAATCCGCCTCTGGTGAATGTAGCAGCAGCTGAAGCTAAAACTTTGTCCGATTTCAGGAGTTGTAATCCTTCAAAATTTGCTGGTGGGTTCAAGCCTGAAGAAGCTAACAAGTGGATCTTGGAGATGGACAAGATCTTTAAAACTTTGGAATGTTTCGATGCTCAGAAGATAGCGTATGTTATTTTCATGCTAGAAGGAGAAGCTGAACATTGGTGGAATCATGCTGCCCAGTTATTGGCTCATGAGGGAAGAGAGATAACTTGGGGAGTATTCATGGAGAAATTTTTAAATAAGTATTTTCCTGAGGATTTGAGAAGGAAGAAAGAGGTTGAGTTTTTACAACTCAAACAAGGCAGCATGAGTGTGGGTGAATATGCTGCAAGATTTGAGGAATTAATGAAGTACTCTCCTTATTATCAGATGAACCCTGATGAGAGGAGTAAGTGCATTAAATTTGAAGGAGGATTGAGACCTGAACTAAAGTCAGTGTTCAGTTATCAGAAGATTCAAAGTTTTCCTATGTTGGTGGATATGTGTAGAATGTATGAGGATGACAAGAAGGCGGAGGCATTGCAAATTGTTGAAGGAAAGAAGGAACATCAGGGATATGGATCACAGAGGCGAAAGGGGCATGATAACCACCACAAGGGTCTTTATTCCCATAAGAACTGGGAAAAAGGCAAGATGTCTGGTGACAAAGACAATTCTTACAATAATGCTCCTTATTGTGAGAAGTGCAAACGTCATCACTTTGGAAGATTTTTTTGGACTCACATTGGATGTTTTAACTACGGGAAACCTGGTCATTTTTCTCGCGATTGCAAGGAACCACCGAAAGGCAACCCAAGAGGATCCGCAGACAAGCCAGTGATTCAAGGGCGGGTTTTCACCCTTAGTGGTACTGAAGCTAATCAGACTCTAGAACTCGTGCAAGGTAATTATTTGCTTAATGACCAACCTTGTAGAATTTTATTCGATTCAGGAGCCACTCATTCATTCATTTCTTTTGAATGTATGAATCGTTTAAAGTTGCCTGTGTCGGATTCGCCCTATTGCCTTAGGGTAGAAACCCCTACTAATTTCCCTGTGATTGCTTCAAGGATATGCCTTAATTGTAGAATTAAGGTATTAGATCGAGTCTCTTGTATAGATTTGATCTGCCTACCTTTGTCCCAACTAGATGTGATTCTGGGCATGGATTGGATGATTAGCAATCATGTGGTTATTGACTGTGATAAGAAGGCAATTCTGTATAAGGACTCAACTCCAGAGAAGTATCTCTATTTGTTCTCTGTTGTTGGATCGGAGGAAGAAGTAAAGTCTGTAGAGGAGATCCCCGTTGTTCGAGATTTTCCTGAGGTATTCCCTGAGGAAATGCCGGGACTGCCACCCAAGAGGGAAATTGAGTTTGGAATTGAGTTAATTCCGGGAACTGGTCCCATTTCTATTGCTCCATATAGAATGACACCACCCGAGATGGTTGAATTGAAAAAGCAGATAGAGCAGTTACTGCGAAAGCAGCTTATTAGACCAAGTGTATCACCATGGGGAGCTCCAGTTTTGTTTGTTAAGAAGAAGGATGAAAGCTTGAGAATGTGTGTAGATTATAGGCAGTTGAACAAGGTGACTATCAAGAATAAGTATCCTTTGCCAAGGATTGATGACCTGATGGATTAGGTTAGAGGAGCTGTAGTGTTTTCTAAAATAGATCTGAGATTTGGGTATCATCAAATCAGGATTAAGGAAGAGGATGTTCCTAAAACTGCATTTCGATCGCGACACGGACATTATGAGTATGTTGTAATGTCGTTCAGATTGACTAATGCACCAGCTGTTTTCATGGATTATATGAACCGGATTTTTAGACCATATCTGGATTCATTCGTGGTGGTATTCATTGATAATATCCTGATATATTCTAAGAATTTGGAAGAACATGTTGAACATCTCCGGGTAGTGTTGAAGATTCTGAAGGAGAAGCATCTCTATGCCAAACTTTCCAAGTGTGAGTTTTGGCTAAAGGAAGTTAAGTTTTTGGGGCATGTAATTTCAAAGGAAGGTATAGTTGTGGACCTAGCTAAAGTTGATTCAGTCCTGCAATGGGTTCAGCCTAAGTCAGTTACTGAGGTCCGAAGTTTCTTAGGACTGGTCGGCTATTATAGAAGATTTATTGAAGGATTCTCAAAAATCGCACTACCTCTCACAAAGTTGACTCGGAAGGATCAGTCATTTATGTGGGATGAGAAGTGTGAGAAAAGCTTTCTGATGCTAAAGGAAAGATTAACATCCTCGCTAGTATTAATCTTACCTGACCCTCACAAGGAGTATGAAGTATATTGTGATGCATCGAAGCAAGGGCTCGGTAGTGTGTTGATGCAAGAAGGAAAAGTTATGGCGTATGCATCTCGTCAATTAAAGATTCACGAAGTGAATTACCCCACCCATGATTTGGAGCTTGCTGCAATAGTTTTTGCCCTAAAGATATGGAGGCATCATCTCTATGGCACTACATTCAGAGTGTTTAGTGACCATAAGAGTTTGAAGTATTTGTTCGATCAGAAAGAATTGAATATGAGGCAGCGTCGGTGGATGGAGTTTTTGAAAGATTATGATTTTGAGCTTCGTTATCACCCCGGCAAGGCCAATGTTGTGGCAGACGCTTTGAGTCGGAAGGCGATTCATGTAAGTTCGATGATGATTAAAGAGGCAGCTTTGATTGAAAAGTTTCGAGATTTGAGTTTGGTGATGCAAGTGGAATCAACCTGTATTAAGATGGGTATGTTGCAAATTTCTAATGAATTCTTGGCTTGAATTCGTGAATTGCAACAAGAGGATGATGAGTTAGAAGAGAAGAAGGAATTAATGATCAGAGGAAAGGAGCCTAATTTATCTGAAGGACCGGATGGGATTCTTCGTTTCAAAACAAGAATCTGCATACCAAAGAATTTGGAAATTAGAAGGTTAATCTTGGATGAGGCACATAAGAGTCAGATGAGTATTCATCCAGGATCAACTAAGATGTATCGGGACTTGAAGGGCATGTTTTGATGGTCAGGACTTAAGAGAGATGTTGCAGATTATGTGGCATCTTGTTTGGTCTGTCAGAAGGTTAAAGTGGAACACCAGAAGCCTGGAGGAAAGTTGCAACCCTTGGATATTCCTCAGTGGAAGTAGGATAGCATATCAATGGATTTTGTATCGGGATTACCAAGGACGGTTGCAAACCATGATGCAATTTGGGTAATCGTTGATCGTTTGACTAAGTCGGCGCATTTCATTCCGGTGAATATGCGCTATTCTTTGGAAAAGCTTACCCAGCTTTACATCAAGGAAGTTGGGATCAGATTTTGCCACTCGCGGAATTCACATACAACAATGGGTATCATTCAAGCATCGGTATGGCACCGTTCGAAGCTTTGTATGGAAGAAAGTGTCAAACCCCGTTGTGCTGGTACCAAGTGGGGGAGAACCTACATCTGGGTCCTGATTTGGTACAGCAGACGACTGAGAAGATTCGGATGATCCAAGAGAAGATCAAGGCAACTCAGAGTCGTCAGAAAAGTTATTCAGATCAGAGAAGAAGACCTTTGGAGTTTTCAGAAGGCGACCATGTGTTCCTTAGGATTGTACCAATGAAGGAAGTAAGTAGAGCCTTGAAACCTCAAAAGCTTTCGCTTAAGTTTATAGGACCCTACCAAATCCTTAAGCAAGTGGGCCCTGTAGCTTATCAAATAGCTGTACCACCATCCTTAGCCAATTTGCACAATGTTTTTCATGTTTCCCAATTGAAAAAATTTGTGCACGATCCAACCTCAATCCTTCAGATTTGCCCGGATGACCTAACCCTACAAGAAAACCTAACTTTTAAGGATGGCCTAGTTAGAATTGAGGATAGAAGAGTGAAGCAGCTTAGAGGAAAGGAGATTCCGCTGGTCAAAGTCAGTTGGCAAAGAGGAGATGTATATGAAGCAACTTGAGAATTAGAAGATAAGATGCGTAGAGATTATCCTGAGTTGTTTACGTAGTTTGAATTTCGGGGACGAAATTCCTTTTAAGTGGGGGAGTAGTGTAACACCCCAAATTTTCATTTCCTGATGTAATGGAATTATAATTATAAAAGTTATTTAAAATTATTTTCTTAAATTATAAATATTCCTTTTTATAATTAATTTAAATTAAATATGTGATTATGTGTGTGTGCATGTACTAAGTGAAATGCATTAGAAATATTCTAATAATTATTAATATGTAAAAATAGGGTTTTTGCATATTAGTCCCTGGTTTAGAACCTAGAAGTAATATTATAAAGATTTTGGAGGGAATGGAATTAAAATATTTATTTTTCAAAATTGAGCCAAAATACTCGAGTACTGCAGCCAATACTCGAGTATTCTGGTCAGTGTTGCACTCGTTAATTCGTTTGATGAGTCAACACTCAATGAATTCGTTTCATTGACACGAAGCCCACTCAGCCAAGCCTCCCTGATTTCGTGTCGCCATGCATGAGCAACGATTCATGCTATATGTAACACTCCAAAATTTTAAACCCTGATTAATGAAATGTTAATTATAAAGTTTATTTTTAATTAATTATTTTTATTCTAATCCTTGATTAAAATTTGTGTTTAGGTTATTAGTATATGTTTGAAATGTGTGAATATGATTTGGTGATTATTTTCTAGATGAAAATAAATATTTGCATGTTAGTCCCTGCTTTGGGACCTAGAAGTAATTCTAGGAAAGATTTTGGAGGGAAAGAAAATAAAATAAATATTTTTCAAAAATTGACCAAAATACTCGAGTATTTCTGGGAAGACTCGAGTATTCTGGTCAGAGTTGAACGAGTTAGTGCATTTTGGTGAGTCGCCACCAACGATTCTCCGCCGTTGACACGAAAACACCTCCATAACACGTCCAATGCCTTTATGTCGCTGTGCATGGCCATCTAATCCATGTCTTTAAACTCGTTTGTTGATGGGAATCAACCATTTTGGCAAATTGTTGAAGAATTAGTGCATTAGGGTTCTTGAGTTTGCTTAATCGATTCTCCCTCTCTGTTTTGATTCGAGTCACAAATCATACACCAATACAAAGCTCACATCTCGAGCTTTGTATAGACACAAAAATTGTGAGCTGAGAGTTCGTATATTGGAAGAATCGAGGCTTGGAAGTTGGAGTTCGTTTGCTGTCAACAGTCTCTGGAGCTTACTTTGGTCATTGATTTTGGTAAGCTCACGCACCCTTTGAGTCTCAAACTTGTTTCTCTAGTTAGTATGTGTTGTAGAGAATCTAGAGAAACTAATTTCCCCAATTCTTATTGTTGTTTCATGTGTCAACCAATTCGGTTTTGGTGCTCTGCTCAAACTGCTCTGCATGTTGGTGCTTGAAGTGGTTTTCTGTGTTGTGGAGCTTTCCTTTCCAAATTTTCTGTTGGTACACGTCTGAGAGGTAAGGGGAAAGCTTTCTATTCACTAGATAGAGTTTAAATTATATGAATTTGATTAAAGAGCCACCAAGAGGCTCTAAGGGCTTAATTTGAATAGGGAAATTGGTTTGGAGACCAACTTGTGCTCTAAAGTTGTTTTGAGCAAGTTTTATATGTTGCATGCAAGCTATTTGGAACTTAAAAACATGAGTATTCTGAGTATTATGCAAATTGGTATGTTGAGTTGTGAATTTTCTATGTTTTATGCATAATCTTGTGAATCTCTATGAATTCTGTAATTTGATGTGTTCTAAGTGCTTGAACATGTTTAATGTATGATATATGAACTCTGTTGATCATTGGATTTGATTAGAAACGGTTAGAATTGAAAATGGTTAAGTTAAAACCAGATTTTCAGTCTGTAGTGTCTGTTAAGACTCGAGTACATGACTCGATACTCGAGTATTTCATGATGCACCAGTGCATCTCTTTGCACCAATACTCGAGTATAAGGTCCAAGACTCGAGTATTGACTGATGCAGCAAGAGTATTTACTGATGAACCACTCGAGTAATGCATGAATCACTCGAGTCTTCTGGGTTGATGAACGACTCAAGTATTTCATGAACTACTCGAGTATTTTTAGAAAATCTGAAGCTTGATTTTTCTGAAAAAGCATGAATGACTCGAGTAATCTGTGAATTACTCGAGTAAACTAGAAAGACTGAAGAGCTACTCGAGTATTATGAAGAATACTCGAGTATTTTTGTCCAGAAACTTAAAAATGCCATTTTTAATTCTGAATCATTATGTTAATATTTAAGTGATAATAATCCAAGTGATCTAAGACTTAAAAGTAATTGATTGATGATGGTATGAAACTATTGGATTAATAATTTGAGATATTATTAATTGAGATATACCAATCAATTCTTTTAAGTTAAGAAATTGCATTCATCCTGGAGTTTGGGTGTTAAATCGTTTTTCATGTTATGATAACATGTAGAGGGCCTCTGGGAGTGCCAATTGACAGCTTGCTTGATGACACATTATGGTGGACGATGTGGCCAGTGAGAGTAATATGTTGATGATATGGTTATTCCGTTAAGACGACGGGACGTTGCTCGAGGAGCACGTTATGCTGATGATGTGGCCATTTCCAAGCTTGTCGTGTACATTCTGGGTGAATGTACGAATGTTGTACACCTAGGAGTACAACACACTGTTGAGTGCTGATATGAAGAAAAGGATGGACGTCAGAGAGTGACATAGATTGATGGAGTTAGGGTTGAGAGCTAGACTCATACATCATGCCACTCATCTAATCTAAAGTTGATAAATGAAAATAAGTATGAGCATTCTACTTGCATCAGATATTTGCTAAGTGCTAAATGTGGTTGTTGATTATTGCTGCATACATTTACATTTACATTGTGCATTTATTTATGCGTTATTTATTATGTGTATAGAATTGCTTATCCCTGTGCCCTTGTAGGTGCTGTCATGTTACATCGCTTGCATCGAGATCCGGCCACTTCCTAGTGGCATATGGATCTACGAGGATCACCGAGCGGTATTTGAGGGTGAGGTAGAGATTACCTTCTATCACCCCAACCCGCTGATTCGGTTTCGTCCTCGTAGGTTTAGGATCCCCATCATATACACTATGCATGTACCACCCTTTTACACTTACCATGGACCACCTCCCACACGACCAGCTCGCTCATATCACAGTTTTCGATTCCGACCTACCCACTCACAGCCTTTTACTTCTAGAGTCGTCCGAGAGGAGACTCCCCCATCTGTTCCGAGGAGTCCTATTAGGGTCTCGCCTTCACCAGACCCTGTACCCAGTGGTAGGGTACCCACTCCATCGGATGAGATTGAGGAGGACCCCGTCGAGGACGAGAGCGGAGGCGAGCCTGTCGTGCATTCTACCGGGAGTCAGTGGAGGGACGATGATCCCTAGGTATGTGCATAGGGTAGATGATGTGTGTTTGTTGCTGAGGAGAAGATACTGTTGCTGATGATTGATGGTGACTACTACTGCTACTTCTATTGGAGGACTACTACTACTACTGCTGCTGACCAGCTTTAGAGTTTCATATTTTGACATGTATATATATTGTAGATATTCCTTTCGAAAACTCTAGAGTTATGGTCTACTTTTGATGTATATGTATATACATAGCCTTTCGACTTGTACTGGGATTTGGAGATTTTCACTACTGAACTATGTATTTCCTATCTTTGCTATGTATGAAATCTATGTTATATTACAGCTTACTACATAGTTCTATTATTTCCGCATACTCTGATATTGATTTAAAAGGAATTCGGCTATGATATTTTAAAATGGTATCAGTTCTTTGGAATGAAATTATGGATGGCATCCCTCAGGTTTCATTATATGAAATGTAATATATTCTACTTTAAAGAAGAATGCTATCTAAGTTTTGTGGGACAAATTCTTGAGTAAAGCAAATGTCGAATCAAATTTTAAAGTAATATGTAATTTATTCTCCAAATATCCTATCTTTTGGTTTGTGCACCCGCCTTTTGGAAAATAAAACGGAAAATTTTAGTCCTGTATTTTCTAATACTAAACAAGTCCATATAATTATGGGTAATAGTACACTTATTGTATTAATTAAAGGAGTATTTTCTCATCGTTCTCCTTCGTTTCTGAGAGTTGAGTTGAGTGTTATACACCATTGTAAAGCTCACATCTCGATCTTTACAAAGATACTAAAATTGTGAGTTGAGGCTTCGTGAGGAGGAAGAAATTTAGCTCTAAAAGGGAGGGTGTTTTGCTGCCAAAGTTCAGAAACTGAAGTTTGGAGCTTACTTTGAGCTCGGATTTTGGTAAGTACATGAGTCCTACAACCATCAAATTCATTCCTACCTTTAGTACATGTTGCAGAGAATAGTTCCTAACCAATTTCCCCAATTGCTAAACTGATTTTTCATGTTAAAATCTCTGATCTTTGGACTCTGTTCAACTGTGGCTGCATGCAAAGGGGTTTTGTGGGTCTGGTACTTCCAGCCAATTTCTCTGCGAATTTCTTGATGATTCACGGCCTAGAGGTAAGGGTGAAGCTATTTGTTCACTAGAATAAGTTTAATTTGTAGGATTTTATGTGTGGAGTCACCATGAGACTCTTTGGGCATAGTTTGAAATAGGTTTAAGGCTTGGAGGCCTTTCTAAGCATTAACTTTGATTTGAGCAAGTTTGTTATGTTGCATGTGTACTGTATGCAAGTTGTTTTCATGCCAAAAATGATTAGAATTGAATTTGTTATGTTAAGTTGCTCAAAATGTGATTTTTATGCATAATTGATGCTCAGTTGTGATTCGCAGTAATATGATGTAATTTCTGTGTTGGAACATGTTTAACATGCATAATGATAGCTCTGTTAGTCATTGGTTTTAAATCAATTTGGCTAGAAATGAAAATGGTATGTAAAAACCCAGTTTTTCAGTGTTTACTGCCAGCCAAGACTCGAGTATTTAACTCGAGACTCGAGTATTTCGTGATGCATCAGTGCATCTGATAGCACCATACTCGAGTATCTGAGCCATGACTCGATTATTGACTGATGCAACACATGAACCATGTTGATGAACTACTCGAGTCCTTCATGAACTACTCGAGTATTCTGGGTTGATGAACGACTCGAGTATCTCATGAACTACTCGAGTATTTTTGGCAAATTTGAAACTTAAACTTTTCAGAAATCTTATGATCTACTTGAGTCTCAGATGAACCACTCGAGTATTCTGGACAGTATGATGAACTACTCGAGTATTTTGAAAAAGAATCGAGTATTTCTGGTCAGAATACTTAAAAATACCATTTTCAATCGTAGCAAGATTAATTAAAACCTAATTACACCTATAAGGGATGAATCATGTTCCAAAGAAGATATGATATGTTCTGTTACATTGGTAATCACATTGATGAATTTATTCACATGTTGCACATAATAAGATCAAAGAATAATCTTATTTGGAAAATTTATGTGCATTCATACATGTTGAAAAGGTGGTAGGTTATCGTTTGTCATGTTCGTGAAACATGAGGAGGGTACTCTGGGATTACCAATTTGGTTGCAACTTGCTCGATGACACATTTTGGTAATGTGGGCAGTATTGTGGGATGCTGCTACGTCTTGGTGACGCGACGTGCACTTTGGTAGTGACGTCATGGATTATGTTCCGAGCATGTTCACTATACGTTTTAAGCACGTATATGGGTTGTTTGGTTGGACGTCCATAGAGTGATAAATGGAGAACCTCAGGAATTTGAGATAGTGAGCATGCATCATACCATATAATTAAAGAAATTAATTATAAATGAAATTGGCTTGCTCATATGTTTAGGCATATCATCTGACTACTTGGTATATGTGATTGTTTACCTACTTTTATTATTCTTATTCGATTATGTGGAGTGTATTGCTTACCCCTTATGCCCATTGTAGGTGATGGCTCGCTATCTAGCTTGCATCGAGTTGCACCCACTCCCTAGTGGAGTGTGGTACTACGAGGACCACAGAGCCACGTTTGAGGGGGAGGTAGATGTGATCCTCTACCACCCAAACCCTTTGGCTCGTGTCCGTCCTCGTAGGTTTCGCATCCCTATTATCTATACCTTGCATGTGCCCCCGTTCTATACTTATCATGGACCACCCCCGGCTCGACCAGCTCGTCGATTTCATACTTTTCGTTTTAGAGCATCCACCCGATCCCATCCCTCTGCTTCCCGAGTGATTCATGAGGAGACTCCTGTGCCTAGTCCGATGAGTCCAGTTCATGGGACTCCTTCAGCTGACCCGGTGCCTAGTGGTAGGTCACCGACTCAGTCGGACGGGGTAGAGGAGGATCCTAAGGTGGTAGAGAGTGAAGGAGAGCCAGTCGAGAACTCCACCGGGAGCTAGTGGGGAGTTGGGGATCCATCGGGCGATGCATAGTATGGATGGTTAGGATGTGGGATGAGAGGAGCTGTTGCTGGAGACCTATGGAGGAGCATGACTTGGAGGAGGATCACTGTACCATTTGCTGGGAGTTTCTATATTTTTTTTAGTTGTATTATTTTGTATATGGTTTTGGAGAGATCTCAGTGAGATGGTCTATCTTTTTAGCTTTCATGGACTTGTTTTTTTTAAAACTTTGGAATATCACCACCTGGACCTTGGACACTGATGTACTTACGTTACTCTTACTTTATCTACCTTTCATCTATATATATATATATTGGGCAGTTTGGTATTTATCTCTCCAAGGTTCCTTTGATCTTAAATTCCGCATTCTCTGATATTATATTATCTTATCGAATACATAAGAATTTTACTCTATGAGTACGAAATATCAATACCTTATTATGGAAAATACATTTTTGTGTATCGCTTTACAAATCTAATCTGGACTCTTAATTATTATTAATTTGAAGCGATATACAATCCTTTATAACTTAAGGTACATTTTAACTCTATCGTTTAATGGAAAATCTTACTTACCACTATTTTTATGACACAAGTCCATAACCTATTTCTTTAGAACTTTTATCTTTATTAAACTCTAAAGATATTATTGTGAGTAAAGAGGTCGTGGCACTGTAACTTGTTGAAACATGTTTCTTATGTTGCATGTGAGCTAAATGCAAGTTATTTTCATGCCAAAAGTGTTTAGAATTGAATTTGGTATGTTAAGTTGTTGAAAATGGGATTTTTATGCATAATGAATGCTTGGTTTTGATTCACTGTAATTTGGTGCAATGTCTGTATTGAAACATGTTTATTTAACCTAAAGACAACTCTGTTGATCATTGGTTTTGATTAAAAGTGGGTAGAATTGAAAATGGTATGTGAAAACCCAATTTTTAGTGTTTATTGTCGGATAAGACTCGAGTCTTTTGCTCGAGACTCGAGTGTTTTGTGGCGCACCAGTGCATCTGATAGAACCAACACTCGAGTATTTTAGCTGAGACTCGAGTATTATCTGATGCACCATTTGGAAATACTGATGATCCACTCGAGTCGCGCATGAACCACTCCAGTCTTCTGGGTTGATGAACGACTCAAGTATCTCATGAACTACTCGAGTATTCCTGGAAAACCTGAAACATTAACTTTTCAGAAACGTATGATCTACTCGAGTCTTTGGTAAGAGACTCGAGTCTTTTAACCAGAATGCTGAAAATACCATTTTCAATTCAACTACGTTATTTAAATCCAATTTTAATCATTGCAAGGTGATTAAACATGTTTCAAAGGAATAATTACACTAATGGATTACACCAATTACATTGGAGTTTAGTGAATGAATTATTCCATGTTGTGTAAATTAATATTATTAGGATTAATCTTAAATGGAATATGTCATTGCATTCATGCATGGTGAATGGTGATGAATTAACGTTTGTCATGTTCGAGGAACATGAGGAGGGTCTCTGGAAGTGCCAAAGGTTACTGCTCGATACCACATCAAGGTTGACGTCGTGGGTGATATGTCATGATGACAAAATCAATTCAGTAATAGTCGACATGTCATGATGACAAAATCAATTCAGTAATAGTCGACATGTCATAGTTGATATGTCATGATGACAAAATCAATTCAGTAATAGTCGACATGTCATGATGTCAAAATCAATTCAGTAATAGTTGATTCAGTAATAGTTGATATGTCATGATGACAAAATCAATTCAGTAATAGTTGACATGTCATGATGACAAAATCAATTCAGTGATAGATGATATGTCATGATGATAAAATTAATTCAGTAATAGTTCACGTTTTGGCAACGTGACGATCACCAGATAAGGTGACGTTGTTTATCACTTTCAAGCAAGTACGCCATACGTTTGATAACATATTATTTGTATTCTGGGAATACAATGGAGTTATGGAAGGACGTCCATTTGAGTGATTAGTTGGAGAATCTCCTGAATTGAGAGATAGAAAGCATGCATCATGCCACCTATATAGAAAGAGAAATAAATGAAATGGTGTGTGCTCATGTGTATATGCATTTCTATCATGATGGATTGCTTATTTGTGGATGTTAGAATTTTTTTCTCATTTGATAATACGAATGTGTATAGCTTACCTCCCTGCCCTTGTTAGGTGATGGTCAGGAACCTAGAGTAACTAAAGAACAGTGGAAGTGGAAAACCCTTAGGTTCATGAAGTGCACAGTCATCATGGTTTAGAAACTTCTTGTACAGCTCTTGATGATCCGACCAAGTGGATGAATGGACGAAGGACCGTTGTCCAGCTCTGGAACGTCCCTATTTTGATAATAACTATATTATTCACATTTTAAGAGATGTATCAGAAAGAAAACTTAGTTTTTCATATTTTGATATAGATGTGGTACTCATGGAATTATTATACCTGATTTTGTGGATCAGTGTCTTACCTCATGTTTTATAATTTCCAAAGGTATGAATGAATCATCTTGTTAAGTTCCGCTGACTCTGATTTTATTATTTGAGCTTGGTATGAAGAAAGTATTAAATTAGTTAAACTCTTGAGATAACTCTGCTTGTTGTTTAAAGATCATAAGTTTTGGGAAATTAATACAAGCTCTCAAAGTTATCTCAAAGTGATTTTAAATACTTAATGATCAATCATTTCTTCTACCGAACTCAACCTTAATGATATTTTCTAATCGAGTACCATAATCAAAGGTTTTCAAGAAAGGAAATTTTTATGTTCCCAAGTTTTAAATGAGATGTATGTTAAAATAATCACAATCCTTTCTAAAGGAAGTACTAATATTGTATTATAAAAAGGGCGTTACAGTTCGGGGGCAGCTAACACCATAGTCTTACTCTGTCGATCTTAAATACACAAGTATGGGAGAAGAGAATGATTTATAATAAGTAAAATCCGTAGGAACCAATTTAGAATTGGTGGGCACCATAACTAGAAATGGATTTCATACTTGGAGGTTTGAAATTCATCATGATAATTCATTTAAATCACTTTTATATAAAAATTTACAAAATTGAACTTTTTATTGTATTATTTCTTTATTTGAATAATTTCATATCTAATAAATATCTATTTGGTTGATAAGTACCCCTATGGTGTTAAATTCATTTGGCAGACGAATACCCCTGTGAATTTGTTTAGTCCATTTGGTGGAATCCCAATGGAAGTTTTAATAATGATAAATATTTAATAAAGTATTATCCTTGAACAATTAATGTCTAATTATCTAATTGGAAGGCCGAGCCTCCTGACCTTTAAATATCTAATGGAAAGGTCAACCCTCCTGACTTCTTAACATCTAAATATTGGAGTGGAAGACTGATCCTCCTGACTTTTAATATCTAAATGAAAGGCTAAAACTCCTTATTTATCAATACTTTAATTTATTTATTTACAATTTGAATTGTATTAAATACTGATAAATGTGGACTAAGTGAAAATGGAAGATTTAAATGGTTTATAATGTGGATAGTAAGTTATTACTTAATGGGCTATGTCCTTGGCATCTAGAAATGATGCTGATGAAAATAATGATGTAATATTGAAAATGAATTAATAATGAAGATTGGTAATAAGACCATATTTGCATACTTATGCATAGATTGAGAATTGCTCCAGTTTGTTGAGGCTTTTAATACTAGTTACGTTGGGCGGAGGAAGCTTGTAAGTCGCGAGAGGTCAAGCGGAGGAAGCTCATGAGGACCAATTTTTCCTCCAAACTGTATGTCCCGGGATATGATTCTAGATAGACATTCATCATGCCACTAATAATAAGATCAATGTTTGAATTAAAATGGTTTGTCATATCTATATGCATAATGTGGATTAATTATTTATTTGTGATTGTTGTTTTTAACCTCTATTATTTATCATTTGCTTTAACGTGATTAGTTATGACTAATTCCCTGCCCTTGTGTGTAGGTAATGATGGTGCAACCCTTAACTAGAGGGCATTGTGAGTTAGATCTTAAGGGAAACAGTCTCTTACCACGTTTGGAGTTCAGAACGTTGCTCTGGGTTATAGTTAGTGTCTAAATTAATTTAACTCAAAGTCTATCTTTTAATCGATATTTTATTTGAACTATTGCGTTGTAATATTATTATTTGATATTACTTTATGGCTGTATTATTTAATTAAGTTTGTTATTTTGCTTTCGCACAGGATTTAGTTTGAAATATTATTTTGCGAAAAATTATCTCCAATAGTTTTATAATAAGTAATTAAGGTAAAGAAAGTCGGGTTGTTACATATCACATAGCATGGAAATATCTAATAACAAAACAATTACAAGCAAACACAAGTTCATAACATATTAACATGATAAATCATTCAAAAACAGTATGCGTGTTAATTTTAAATAAAAAGTAGTTGCTAATATGATATTTCAATATCCTTCACCTATAGAGGTTGAGGATCTCCCGCTTGTAGTAGATATAATTTTGCTAAGCTTTTCTTTCATTTCAAGGTTTCTTCATGTTCAACTTCACCAATCATTTTTGTCTTAAGTTGATACATTTTTGAAGTAAATAGATTTTTGAATTTTCATTTTTCTCCTTGGTAGTTTGAAATATCTTATTATTTTTATTATATGTCTTATTCTAAAATATTTTAATGGTTTTTTATAGATCGCATTCTCTCATATTTGCCGTTATTAATTATCTCTACTTTTTTCACTACAAGAAATTCCGTGATTACCGAGGGCCAAATCCCTCGGTAATTAACAAAAATACGTCGGTAATGACATCATACCGACGGCCAACCGACGGCCTCGATTCCCTCGGTAAATGTGGCGTTGGTAAAATTTACCGAGAGCTTAAGCCGTCGGTAATTTACCGAGGGCATTACCGAGGGCGAAGCCCACGGAAACATTTTTCTTTTAGCGAGGGCCAGACCCTCTGTAATTTAAAATTTTACCGAGAGAAGTAGCCCTCGGTAATGAGGTTAGGTTACCGAGGGCCTTGCCCCTCGGTAAATAGTCCAATTTTTTTTTAAAAAAAAATTTACCGCGGTTATAACCGTGGCAAACAAACTTATAAACAGTTTTTAAAAAAGTGATAGCCACGGTTTTAAAACCGTGGCAAACAAACTTATAAACAATTTTTTTAAAAAATGGTAGCCACTGTTGTAGCAAACTTATAAACAACTTAAAAAAAAAAATTAGTCAGCTTTTTTTTTGCTGCTCTATAAGTAACATATCAGCCTAGAAAATGAACTTTGCACAAACAGACCATAAACAAACGACACAAATTAAAGAAGCAAAAACTTAATTTCATTGCACAAAAAATGAAATGTTCAGGTTACAATAGTTTGATCAAGATTTTTCAGCCATAAAAGAATTGAAAGCAAATTATAATAACCTCCTGGGTAACACTAGAGCAGTTTCGTATAACCTTCCATCAAAATAAACAATTCTTGCTCCATCCAATGCAGACAACAAACTTGAGTCTGTAAGATCAGCTGGTATCTTTGGAGGATATCCTGGGGTATGTACACAAGTACGAGTCTTCCTTAATTGCTTCTACCTGCATAGTAGAAAACAAAAAACAGATACAGGAAACTGGCTTTAGACTGATTAGCCTTTTAGTTGTGAACTATAGGTACACTAATGTGTTACTAATATTCAGCTAAAAGATAAAGGCAAAAGAGGCATTACACTGTGAAGATTGAGAAGTTTCTCATTTACCAACTTCTCCAAAGACAAAGCTAATTCCATGGCTGAATCAAGCCCAAAAAAAAGGAAAAAAAATATAGAAAAGCAAAGTCAGAAAAGATAATGGTTTGAAATACACAGGACAACTTTGATACAATGAGAAGCAGCAAACAAAACAGAACACAATAATTAAAAAGAATAGAAGGTTAAGCAATGAAATAGAAAGCTCACCATACAATGCATCCCCCTAACTAAGCTGCAGCAGAAGCAGCAGTGTTGTGAACCACATCAACCCAAAAAAGCTTCCATAAATTAGATTCTTTTTTTATAAGACAAAATTTTATTCCTAAAGAGCTAAGAAGTACAAGAGATACTTCTAGCCCAAAGCAAGAGAAAAGGTAGAAAGCAGATCACGGAACAAAAGGCAAGCCCCCATCATTTTCGCACAAAACAAAGCAAAGCTGCAGCAAAACAATAGCCAAAAGAAACATAATGCAGCAACAAAAAGAAAAAAGGCCTACAAGACCAAAAACCAGTTCAGTCAAATGCAGCTTCAAACACATCAAAGAGGCATACAAATGCTGCAAGAGAAAGTGCAGTGAGCAAGATGAAAGAATACTCCAAAGCGGGCATTGCAGCAAAGAGATTAAAATTATCTCCATGAATGAGCTCTCCTCAAAAGAATAGCAACAGAAGATAATTAAATTAAGGGCATGATTCTATTGTGGAGATCTACAAAATTGTACTTGGTAGATGACTACATAAATTTTCACAAAATCCATTGAAGGACTACAAAATTAACTTGACAGCTTCAATGAAGTTCAACTAAACTATAATTTCAGCTAAAGATACAGAAAAAAGCACAAAGCCAAAGGTATGAAATATCAAGTACTCAAATGTGCACTAGGAGGAAACAAAAGCCGCATCAGTGGCTTGGGCATCAACTTTTAGATAAATGAGTTTGAATTCTGAAATTAAAAATATCCATGCTTTCTTACGCATAAAAAGAAAGGCCTCTAGAAATTCAAACCCAAAAAACTGAAGCAGGAACCAATTCAAAGAATTTCAGCTTCAAGTTTCATCAACTTAAACTCCCAAACTAATAAGAAAGGAGACAACTCAATTATCTCAGCAGCAACAAGAACAATAATGGACTTTCACTCAATACAATATAGAAAACAGTAAGAAAGTAGTGATAAAGGACTAATTTCCTGGACTATGTAAAATTGGTATCTTTTGGTAACCTGTACTTACCATAACATAAGTATCCTTTTGAGGGTCAAATTGGGTAGTTACTTCAGGCCCCCAGCTTCCAAATTGTTTGAGGGGGAGAACCTTAAATCCTGGCAAAGATGCTTTGGCCCTGTATATGATGAGATGTATCATTTAAAAAATAAAATCAAAAGGAGCTACAAAGTAAACAAGGACGTAAGGACAATGCATAAAAAAAGAACAAAAGAAAAATAAATTTAAAAAGGCATAAGAGCTATGAAATGAATCTCTTCCAGTCAAGCAGAAATAAGATTCATCTTGTGGTTAGTGAGTTGTCAAAAGCGAATTTGCATTAATGTTGAAATGCTCTCAAAACAGTCAATTGAAGTTTGAACTATAGACCAGCCTCATATACTCATATCCTTTAACCACTTTTAACCAAGTTACAAATATTTAACTAAATGCAATAGCATGAGAATGCATTTCAATGATTTCCAAAACTAATCAACTTGAATGAAATATAGGCATACACTTCTTCAGGCTCTCGAACATCAATTAACTGTGCCTCTTCCAAAGAGTTGGGATCTTGAACTTTTACATGCAGTTCATCAGGTTGAATGTCTTACAGCAACGATTCTTCCCTAACAGTTAAAGGAGAAAATTTACAAGGCATAAGAACACTTGTTGATACTTACAACACATGTTCAAAACCAAAAATAAAATAAAATTAGGCTTCCAAATTCCATAACACGAAATAAATCATTCCCATAGTCACATTCACATAAACATCCCCCCATTCACAATTAAAAAAACCATAAAACCCTAAATCAGTAACCAGCATCAACACAATCTTAGAGTACGTTTTTAGATCCTGCTCTGATTTTTGCATTTCAAGTCACAAGGAACAGCTTTAACCCTATGACTGTAGAACCAGCTGCTTCTCTAACCTTACTTTATTTTGTTAGAAAGCAAAGACAAAATCACTCACATTCATGTGTTCACCAAGAACTGAGAGATGGAAAAGAGGAAGAAGAAATATGCACCACGAACCTGGGGAAGGCACTGGTCGCAGGGAGGGAGTCGTAGTTTTGGGTGCTGGGCGCAGTCGCCGTGGCTCCGTAGTCGTGGGTGCTGGGAGCGCGCCATCGTCGTGGATGTTGGAGCCATCGTCTTCGCGGCTGTTGGAGCCGCCACCGTCGTGGTTCCCCGAAGCGGAATGGGACAGCGGTGCTGGTGGTTGGCTGGTCGTGGCGGCGATTAGGGAGGCAGCGATGAGAGACAAACTGATCTGGAAGTCCACGAACAGTGGCTTTGGAAGGGAGAACCCGGTTTGGGTCTTATGTCGAAGATTTGTTGGAAGACTTTGTTCTCCAAGCTAACCTTTGTTGGAGGGAATGTGAATTTGTACCTGACGAGGGAGAGGGAGCTTCTGAGCTAATGAGTGAGGGAATTAGGGTTGGTCAAAAATTAAAAGGATTACCGAGGGCCTTACCGAGGGACAAGCCCCTCGGGAAATTTTTTTTCTTAATTTTCGACGGATTTTTTCTTGGTAACTTTTATTTAATTAAAATTTAATATTTACTTTTTATTTTTTATATTTTCGAAGGCATTTCCGACGGATTAGTCCTCGGTAATTTTTTGTCAAGGAGGGAAAGTTTTTTAGTGTTACTGAGGACTCAATCTCTCGGTAATTCTATTTTTACCGACGGCCACGAGGGCCCTCGGTAACGGACGTCGGTAATAGTGTTTATTCTTGTAGTGTTTTCATTAATTAACGAACAATCAATTAGATTAATCAAGATTAGCTAGGTAATGTGATTAAATTAAAAGTTTGGTTCTTTAAAGTAATTAATAAAAGCTTGTTAGTGTGTTAGTTCGAATACTACTCATTGTGGAATGCAACAATATTAAATGAGGATAAAAAATTAAAATTTTACTCCCTCCAATCTCTATTATAAGATAAAATAATCGAAATTACACTTATTAAAAAAATTAGTTGAGTTCATTAAATTTTCTTAAATTCATAAAAACATATAGCTACTTTAAAAAAGTTGAATTGAGAATTGTAACATCCTAAATATAATTACCCTTAATTACCCGATAATAAAATATGAACTTGAAAATTTCATTTAACATCCTAATTACTTATAAAAATTCTCCTTAAAATTGGACGGAGTTTACTTTGTTTATTGGACATTCCCAAAAGTTAAGTTTTCTTGTAACCTGTTATAACAAAACATTCTTTTCATTCAAAGCCACAGGGCTAAAAATATCCTTATGCATCAAAATGCAACCATATCAGAGATTTAAACACAGCGGAAAAGTTTCAAAGTATATACAAGTTGGAATTTGTTTAAGTTCCCAAAAATATATTTCCTAACCATTAAGAACTGGTCCTGGACCCACCCAAAATGAGCATTTAAAGCTTATACAAGTTTTCCAAAACAAACATGACATCAAAAAAAGCTCATTAAGGTTTAAGCTAATAAAAAAAAGCTCTCTTCTCTCTCTTCTTCTCGTGGTAAACCTTGTTTACCACTGGCGCCGCCATGGCTAAAAAGAAGGGGAGGCCGCCAGCTACTCCACCATCCTCTTCCAAAAAGGCTGTAGCGGTTGAATCTGCTATTGATCTTTTGCTAGATTTGTCTTTTGTGGAAGAGGAGGACTTTGCAAAAATTGATTGCCTGAACGCCAAGCAAGTGCAACAACTTCTGAATAGCCTTGATGTGATTAAGGCAAGAATCAAAGGGAAGGCGATCGTGAACCCTGCACAAGGAGAAACAAATGTGAATGACAATGTTGGTAATGCGTCCAATATATCAAACCCTAATCCTAATCCAGCAGTTGTGGAGAATCAGAACCCTAAGGTGAGTAATCAGGATTCTATGAATGATAATGTAGCAAGATCTGCCTCTGTGTGGGCATCTTTTGACATCACTAAACTAAGGAATTCAGGGGAGAAATTATCTTTTATTAAACCTGATTTGAAGGATGGGATTTCTATTGGTAAGATTGAGCCTTCTGATGTGGAAAAAGAGGTTGAATTCTGGCCGAATGCTATTGTTTGCTATGTCTTAGGTGCTAAGCCGCCTTACTCTGTGTTAAGTGGATTCATTAAAAAGGCCTGGGGGCAATATGGTATAGACAAAATTTTAATGAATAATGATGGCACCATAGTAGTCAGATTCAATTCTTTGGAGTCCAGAAATACAGTATTGGAGATAGGGGTGTTTCATTTTGATAAAAAGCTTATAATTCTTGCACCTTGGACTGGCAGACCTATGTCTAAGGGTCAATTGGACAAAGTTCCAATTTGGATCCAGTTTCCTAACTTAAGTTTAAGATTCTGGGGGGCTGCAGCATTGAGCAAGATTGCAAGCCTTGTAGGGCTGCCAATTATGGTTGATAAAGTAACATTAGATAGAAACAGGATTAATTTTGCAAGGGTGTTGATTGAGGTGGACCCTGCCACTCTTCCTGATGAGATTTTATTTTAGGATGATAAAGGGAATATTATCACACAACAAGTCACTTATGAATGGAAGCCAGTTTTGTGTGGTAATTGTTCTATGTATGACCATGATAGCAAGATGTGTAGGAAGAATGTGAAGAAGCAATGGGTGGAGAAAAAGAAGCCTACTAGAGAGGATATTGAAGATCTAGATTCTAGATTGAAATTAAAGAAGGCCTTAGAGGAAGATTTGATCCCACAGGAAAACAGAGAAGCAGCCATAGACCAAGTCAAAGATTTGAGCAAAGGAGATGATCATGTAATGGTTTTGTCTGATCTGGGACAGCAGGATCATGGTGGTAGTAATCAGAGCCAGACAAGCAATGAGGATGGCAATACACATGATGAAAACAGTAGTGGTGAGAAGGACTGTCAAGGATGGACTCCTGTGAAAACTAGGAGTAAAACTTCTTCTAAGGTAAATTCTAAAAAGGGAGAGGCTTCTCCCCTTTTATCCCATGGATAAAATTGCTGCTTGGAATATAAGAGGGCTTAACCACCCCTCTAAACAAAAGGAGGTTAGGAGTTTTTATTTAAAGAATAAAGTAGGTTTATTAGGTGTGTTGGAGAATAAAGTGAGGACCAATTCTATAGCCATGGTTATGCAAAATATGGCTCCTGGATTGGGTTACTTTTCAGATGTTGACATTTGTTCTATGGGAAGGATTTTGGTGATGTGGAAGAAGGATATGTTTGATGTAATGATTATGGCAAGATCAGGCCAGTATACTCATTGCTTCTTGGTTACTTACAAAGGTGATAATTCCAAATTCTATGTTTCCTTCATTTATGCTTCTAATGATGCAACTGAAAGGAAGGAATTATGGAATCTTATCAAAGGGGTAAGCTCTTTTGTTGATTTGCCTTGGTTGTTGATTGGTGATTTTAATTCTATGGCTGATCCTAGTGAAAAGGATGGTGGTGTGCCTCTTGAGGTAGTGCAATGTGAGGATTTGAGAGATTGTTTGCAGTCATGCATGCTTGAGGATATGAAATACAAAGGTAGCTATTACACTTGGTGCAATAATCAGGATGGAAGGGCTAGGATTCATTGCAAACTGGACAGGGCAGTTGTTAATCAGATTTGGATTGATAAATGGAAATTATCAGAAACTAATTTCATGTTGCCAGGAGTATCAGATCATTCTCCTATTTTGGTGGAATGGTGTCAGCATAGTGAGAAAGCAAGATCAGGGTTCAAGTTATACAACATGTGGTCTACTCATCCTGAATTTTTGACTCTGGTGAACTCAGGCTGGTCAATTTCAGTGGAGGGTTATACTATGTTCCAGGTTTCTCAGAAGCTTAAGCATCTAAGGAGAGTCTTATCTGAGTTGAATAGAAGATGTTATGATGATATTGTTGGTAAGGAGGCAGAGTTAAAGGAGAAGATGCTTGCAGTTCAGGCTCAATTGTTGATTAATCCTAATGATCCTATTATTCAAGCTGAAGAAAGGAGGCTTTTTAGTCAGCATAGGCAAGCCAGTGCTGATGCTCATAGTTTTTTAAAACAAAAGGCTAAAATAGATTGGTTGCAAGAGGGTGATCAGAACTCTAAGTTTTTTCATCAAGCTATTAAGCAAAGGGTTTACAGGAATAGAATTATTTCATCAAGCTATTAAGCAAGGTGGTATTGTTTCAGGTCAGCAGCAAATTTCTGAGGTTTTTGTTGACTACTATAAAGGCCTTTTCTCCAGGAAGTCTGGGTACAATTGGCAAGAGGATGTTGTTAGTCAGGGAAGGTGTTTGAGTATAGAGCAGCAGATTCAGTGCATCAAATCTTTTTCTAATGATGAAATCAAGAATGCCTTTTTCTCTATTAATGCTGATAGTGCCCCTGGCCCTGATGGATATGGGGTTGGTTTCTTCAAGGCTGCTTGGGAGATTATGGGTTTAGACTGTGTGAAGGCAGTTAAAGAGTTTTTTCAGACAGGGAAAATGTTGAAAGCTATAAATTCTACTACCTTAGTTATGGTGCCTAAAACTGATTGCCCAAATTCAGTGACTGACTACAGACCTATAGCATGTTGTAATG
Source organism: Crotalaria pallida (assembly GCA_037953625.1). Classification (NCBI taxonomy): domain Eukaryota; kingdom Viridiplantae; phylum Streptophyta; class Magnoliopsida; order Fabales; family Fabaceae; genus Crotalaria; species Crotalaria pallida. Next base: position 84,999,795 of record CM075652.1, read on the forward strand.
TTATTTACAAATGCATTTCTAAGCTTCTTTGTTCTAGATTGAGATTGATTTTGCCTAGAATCATTCAAGATAACCAAGCTGCTTTTGTGCAAAACAGAAGTATTGTTCACAACATTCTAATTACTCAGGAGTTGCTAAGGCTCTATGGTAGACGTAATGTCTCTCCTAGATGCTTAATGAAGATAGACATTCGTAAGGCTTATGACACTCTAGATTGGAATTTTATTGAGGACATGTTTAGAGCTTTTAAGTTTCCTGACAGGTTCACTAACTGGGTGATGGTTTGCATTTCAACTGCCTCTTTTCAAATCAATATCAATGGCAATGTTTCTGAGATGTTTCAAGGATCTCGTGGCATTAGACAGGGGGATCCTATCTCACCTCTAATTTTTGTTATGGCTATGGAAGTTCTAACCAGAGGTTTACAGAAGGCAGCCCTTCATAGGAACTTTAGGTTCCATCCTTTGTGTAAGGATAGCAAGCTCATCAGTTTGGCTTTTGCTGATGACCTTATGTTGTTTTGTAAAGGTCATCCAGCTAGTGTGAAGATTATTTGTGATGGCTTAAAGGCTTTTTCTCAGAGTTCTGGTCTTTATGCTAATGAGGAGAAGTCTAAATTATATATGGTTGGATTAAATGAGATCAAGCAGGATGAGCTCATAGGCCTAACTGGATTTTCTAAAGGTTCATTTCCTTTTAGATATTTAGGAATGCCTATCTCAGCAAAAAAATGGTCTAATAGCTCTTGTCAAATTCTGGTGGATATTGTCAGTAGCAGGATTAGATGCTGGAGCTCAAGGAATCTTTCTTATCAGGCTCGGTGTTGCTTAATTAATTCAGTGCTTATGTCTTTACATGTGTATTGGGCGAGTATTTTTATTATTCCTAAAGCTGTGCTTCGTGAGGTTGAAAAGAATTGCAGAGCTTTTCTTTGGGGGAAGAATCAAAATGGTCACTACACAGCAGTTGTAGCTTGGGAATCAGTTTGCACTCCTAAATCTAAAGGTGGGTTAAATTTTAAGAACACTATTTTGTGGAACTATGCAGCTTTGGGCAAACAGATTTAGCAGTTAATCAATAACTCAGAAAGTTTATGGATTAGATGGATAAGCTCTGTCTACTTAAAAGATTCTGATTTTTGGGGGTATGCTTCTAAACCTACTGATAGCTGGCATTGGAAGCAAATAATCAAGGTAAGAGACAAGTTAAGATCTGGGTTTGTAAATAATACCTGGACCTTAGCTCAATCTGGTGAATTCTCGATTTCGAGCGCTTATCAATTCTTGCTGGGTCCTCTTCCTTCCTTCCTCTGGCATCGTTTTGTGTGGAATCAAGTGTCAGTTCCAAAGCATCAATTCATTGTGTGGCTGGCTATGCACAAATGATTAAAGACTAAGGATCGAGTGCATGTACCTGATCCTCTCTGTGTGTTTTGTGGATTAGAGATTGAAACGCATGAGCACCTGTTCTTTGATTGTGTGTGGACTCGATCGATCCTTGAGGAGTGTTGCAATTGGTTCTGCTTGAATGTCTTGCATTACAAATTTCAGAGATGGCGATTTTGGATTCTGCGAGCTTTTCCGGACAAGAGAAGAAGACAAACTGTGTATGGGTTATTTGCCAGCATCATTTACAATCTGTGGTTAGAAAGGAACAAGAGGCTTTTCACCAGCCAGTTGCAATCTAAGGCCCTGATGGTGACACGTATCAAGCATGAGGTGGCTGTTAGAATTAATTTTTGTTATCCTATGTTTATTAATTGGTCTAATAAGGTCCTTGTAAATAGAATTAGAGCTATACTTTGAATTTTGGCATTTTTGAGGCTTTGAACCCTTCCTAGAAGGTGGCAAAGTTCTTTTAAATGGCCTTTAGTTTTGTGTTATATTTTCAAGTGGTAATAGATTTTTTCTTCTACCAAAATAACATGACATCAACATAAATCAAAAGGGTCCAGGGCTAAAGACAAGCTTAAACATCTATGACTTACTCTCCCTGTGAGGGAGAGCACTCCTGCTCGGCCGAGGGCTGTGCTAGCTCAATCTCAGTACCTGAAAAATGTTAAAGGAGTGATGTCACATGAAATAGAAAGGCAGTTTCCAAATAGACATAACAACCCGCTAAGCCAAGCACAAATACCAAATAGTTCACATATTACACATTTCCAATCATTCATAACATTCAATCATTTCCAAGTTACACCTCATTATCATTTCTTATTTCCATTATTATTTCCATTTACATAGCATTTCCATTTCCTGTTCTCATTATCCTTTTCCCATGTCCTTTTTACGTACACCACTAGGATTTTGAGCACCCGCTAGGTAATTGGAACACCTGTCTAGGGACTTTTGGCACCTGCCCAGGACTTTTCACCCATCTAGACCATAACCTGTTTGGACTATGCACATTATGCCATTCCATTAATTATTCCATTTATTTAGCAGGGAACTGATCCATGGGTCGCACCGGCACCTAACAGGGCGGTTTGGCCTGATGGGTAATTGGCCTGGCAGGTAATTGGCCCTAACAGGTAATTGGAACACCTAGCCGCCCCAAATGATCAGTTCCCACTTCGAATCATAAAATTACATTTCCAGTTCTTTCCTTTACCATTTATATGGCCATTTTCAAAATCAAATGTCCAGCATCATATATATATATATATATATAGATATATACAACACCCATTTCCAATAACAACACACACTCTTAAATAAACATTTATAGCACCAACAATCACAAGCATTCACAAAATATTCACATTCTTACTAAAGCATTTATAGCACAAATAATTACATATATATATATATATATATATATATATATATTTAACAGCTTGCACAAAAACTTTCTAAGCAATCTTCTAAGTCTTATTTCATTTATTTAATTTCCTAATCACGCTATTGTCATAGCTCACTACCTTAGGGTTTTCTAGTTACTTTCCTAATCAAATAAATCCTAGAAAATCATTATAACTAGTTGGATACCCATTAGTATGACAAGCCAATACCCACCCCCTTACCTTGCCTTTCCAAAGACATGCGCCTTTTGTACGATAATATCCAAAAGTATCCGAGTCCATTGTTTACGAGCGGTGACAAGTTCTAAAGCTCCTTTGTCATCTAATCATATTATATAAAATAAATAATAATCAATATAATGCGCCAAGGCCTACTCAAACACGATAGAGTAACAACCACACAGACGTTTTTATTTACTAAACCAATATCGACATTGGATTTGTGGTTTGATTCAATACATTATAAAAATATATTTTTCCTTATACGTGGAGTAAACTAACAGAAATAAGAAGGGGTCATTTGACATTCTCAAAAACATATTTTAATATCAGTTAGTAAACTAATATCAGCATGAAAACACGTCAAAATCATATTTAAAGCAAATACTTTCAAACTTTACGTAATAGGGGATTTAGCTATGGATTTCGAAATAAACAACATTGAATATCCAAAACTGATAAATATCAATATATCGTATTTTGTTAGGTTATCAAATCAAAAGATTGTTTGAACGTAATTCATAAATCCCAACTAAATGGAAATTAAACTTAAAACAATTGCGTTCTCGATAAAATAGTACGTTTCTTTATTAAAAACACCTTAACTTTCAGAACTAGAGTAATCTATCAAAACAAACCAAAATCACGTAACTTTGATAATAACTCATAGAATCAAATGCTAATGTTACTTGACACTATTAATTCCGAATTAAAAGGAAATGCCTCGATTCAAAATAAGTCCAAATTACATTTCTAACGTTCAGGCAATCACACTTCCTTTCAATTCGAAATCAAAGTTCACTACTACAAAAAAGTCTTTTGAAGGAGGTTATTTAACCTTATAAAGGGCGGTTCTGAACCCCCTTAAATGTAATGCCGTCAAAAGTACTATTTCAATGAGGGCAGTTCGGAACCGCCCTCTTTTTCTTTCAAAGAGAGCTGTTCGGAACTGCCCTCTTTTTACAGTTCGGAACCGCCTTGTATTTCTTTTAAAGAGGGCAGATTAAAACCACCCTTATTTATCTTAAATAACCTCCTTCTTTACTTTTATTTCTAACCAAATTGTCCGCCCTCATTTAACAGTTGAGAACTGCCCTCTTTTTCTTTCGAAGAAGGCAGATCAAAACCACCTTTGTTTATCTCAAATAACCTCCTTCTTTACTTTTATTTCTAACCAAATTGTTTTTGAAAATCCGCCCTCTTTTAATTTTTTTTAATACATTGTTTATTTTATTACTAATGTCTAAACTTTTAATTCCCTGTTTGCATTATTTTTCAAAGACATAAATTAAATAATTAACATACATTTTTTTGAAAGAGAATTGACATACATAATATTTCTAAAAAAACATACAAAACATATTTAATCCAACAAAATGACTTCATTATATAATTAAAGTGTGGCATACATAATAGTACTGGATTGAACAAAATAGAATTAGAGTACTGGACAAAATACCACCATTAGAGTACTGGACTAGACAATTAACTTTAGAGTACCAGAGTATTAGACAAAATACAAGCATTAGGGTACTAGACAATAAGACATATATAAGCATTAATTAGAATGAGTATGATGAAGGTTTACATCACAAGATCACTAGCATAGAAAAACAAACAAAAATTGATCTTGTGAAAAACCCTTTACTACTGCTGCAGGCCATCACATGCTTAGAGTTCTTCAAGCAAATAAGAAGCCAACTCTTCTTTCACTTCATCAAGCATTTCACGACTGTATTCTTTATGATTGCAGTCCGGGAAGTACTATAAAATGAAATAAAAAATAAGAATTGAATTAATGATCAAATATTATTATTCTTTGTAAATATATAACAAATAAACCACAAACTAACCTTTGGAGGAATCTTGCTATCGCTAGAGTGGAACTGAACAATTTCCTTCATAAATCGCATCACATAGTATCCACAGTCAATGCCATTGGTTTGTTTAGGGACCTATTAAACACATGCATGGGAAGTACATTAATTAGCAAAGTTGTACATGGAAGACAAGAAACACCTAAAGACTTCAAAACAAGATAAATACAACCAGTTCCAGTTCCAGGACAGCACAAACACCAAACCAGTTCCAGGATGAGCATATTAAACACAAATACTAATAAAGTTCCAAGACAAATATACTAAATCGAAGACTTTAAAACACCCAAAGGCACCAAACCAATTCCAGGATAGCATAGGTACCAAACCAGTTCCATGATTCAGTTTGAAAATAACCAAGAAAAGAGAAAGTTTATATATATACCTGTATAGTCGACCATGTGAACAAAGTGTTTAGCTATCTTTTGGTGTAAGTATCTCCATTTGTCCCACGATAAGATATTATAGCTCTAACAACACATGAAGTTAATTAAACTAAATTGAAGCAAATATTTGGATAACCACGTATATACTTAAATAATAAAAATCAACTCCACTTACTTATTGAAAACCTCCATCTGTTTTTTGTACTTTTCTGGTCTTCCACCATTTAAAGGATCCAAGTAATAGATAGTCTTTGCAGTGGCATCAATTACGATCAACACCCAATGCAATCTAAGAAAATATTAATAGCAAAAGATCACGAGATTTCATATTATATAATTAGTATATTAAGAATTGACAAGTTACTTACCCCACATTGTAAGGAGCTAGCAACCACTTCCCTTCACCATTTTTACTGGCTTTGAGAATGCTAGCAATATATTGTGAGGCCCCTTGAGGTGAACCGGTGCAATGCGGTGAAAGGTGTGACTTCCTGTATTTTCTCATACGTGCATAAATGAATTTTATCAAAATGAATCTTGAGATTCTGTTTTATAAAGGATTTTCAGATGAATATTTTACGTGAGTAAGAAACAAGGTGTTGATTTTTACGGAGTTTTATAAACAAAGTATTTTTATAGACGTAAAGTGAATAATTTTGTTGAGTTCGGAATAATTTGATCTGTAACACCCCGATTTGGCAACCTGAAACCATGTTTACTTTAAATAAAATATGCTGAAAATTTGTACCATTTTTTTTTATAAACACGTAGCGTGGTTGAGTCGCATGAGTATGAGAACCAATAAGTTATTTTCCAAAATTCTTACACAATTAAAATAGGGTTCTCACACATCATCTTAAGTTTCAAGTTCCAAACCGAAGCGTCACGTGACACCGCACTTTGCAACCTGAATTTTCTCAACTTAATTACCATTGCCCATTTCGTTTTCATAATTAGAGATCAGTGGTGCCCAAAATACATGTAACATTCATTGAAATAAGTTCGGGGAATTACACCAGGAAACCGCAACCATCTAGCTGAGTGAATACAATGAAATATAATACTTCAACTAAAAGGAAAAGAAACTACCACTGGGTTCACTAAGCTGAAGATGATGGATCCACGGGAGGTGCTTCGCTCGGGTCGATCTCAATCTCGTCCGCATTCGGAAATTCTTCCTCAATGTACTCCTCCGGGTCTTCCTCTGGTTCACTCTCCTCCATGGCCTCGAATGCCTCGTCCGGAAGATTGTTCAAAGCTTCACCCAATTCCTCTAACTCCTCCGCCTCAGGATCAATCCTCGCTGGCAAAGGCATCAGATGCCCACCATGACAGTCTGCCGGTCCACCGGTCTGCAGATCCGAAAGCACAAAACGACATGTGCAAGTATCGGGTGCTGTTCCTCGAAGGGTATGGTTGGGATCGAAGATGCGAACCTCGGTAACTCCACGCCACTCCCAACCTCGGTAGTTCACTTCCCATCTACCTTCATCTCGGATGTCAAACGTAAACTTAACCGGATCCAGGGACTAAAGAGTCGACCACATAAGGACAGATACATCGACATAAAAGAAATTGAGAGAGTAAGTATTCCCAGACATGTGATGCCAACAGTGTGGAATTACAGTAGGCAAGATATTAAGAGACAAACCATACAAACAGACAACACATAAGTATAATCACATAGACTCGTAGGAATACTTACTTCATTCCCATACCTTTCTTTCCTTACTACCTTCTGCATATTCTCATCACATTCCATAGAAAGCTTCCGCTGTGTACTCTGATCTCATCACCATATAAACTCGTTCTTATTCCCATACTTTCACTCAAGAATTATTCTCAACATATTATTATCACATCCATACATAATTCTTTCTTTTCTTATTTAAGTTTTATGAATTCGGATCCATCAATGATGTAGGGATTTAAACCATCATTGAGGAAAACGCTCTCAAGTTAGCACACACGTCTACATCTCCTCGGTAATCCACCCAACCTAGTCGGAAGCAAACAGGAGTACATGACCTTTACCGTGCGGGCACGACAGCTGTCTCAACATATAAATGGTCCAAGACCAGGAGGACTCAGCCTCAATCAATAATATCAATTCATAAATCTCCTCGGTAATCCACCCAACCTAGTCGGAAGCAAACAGGAGTACAGGACCTTTACCGTGCGGGCACGACAGCTGTCTCAACACATAAATGGTCCCAGACCAGGAGGACTCAGCCTCAATCAATAATATCAATTCATAAATATTCATGGCACACTGTCTCACAGTGGCAAACACATTGCCCCACTCTAGTCCCTCTCACTGTTCTAGATTTGCAATCTAGGGGGCGACAGTACTAATTCTAGTTTGTAAAGCAGAACTTGCCACGGCATTGGACCCAGTCCCCACCACGTTAGTGCGCCACTTGTGGAATTGTTCCGCCTAGAATAGTACTCTAGACTTCTTGACGTATCACCGTCATTGTCCTCCCCTAATGTAATCTCCTCCTAAGTATCCGTAGATACCTATGGTTTCTTCCTCTCCACTACTTCGGGTCACTCATAACTCACTGCGTTAATACATGTCTTTTAAAAGTCTTTTAATTAAAGGCTTAACCTATTGGTTGGCTCATCCTTAGTACATCCCTTCAACGAGTCCCGACCTCTAATCTTTCTCAAAACATCTCTTGTCTCAATATTGCACAGAGCTGGGTTTTCCTTGACAGTCAAACTTCTCATCTCATCATCCATCAACAAACTTTTGTTTCTCATCTTGAAAATATCTTTCCATAACTCTTCTCAAAAATAATGTTTCATAAAACTCCTTCCAAAAATAACATTTCGTCAACTCTTTCAAAAATAAAGTTTCATAAGCTCATTTCAAAACGGAACTTTCTCAAGTTCTTGCCAAAAATAAAGTTTCACAAATCTTTTTAAAAAATAATGCCTCACAACCTTTCCAAAAATAGTGTTTCACAAATCTTCTTCAAAAATAGGGTTTCGTGAATTCTTTTCAAAAATACTGTTTCACAAATCTACAAATAATGTTTCCAAACTCTTTCCAAAAATCTTTTCAAAAAAATTTCTTTTCCAAAAATCTTTTCAAAATCTCTTTTTCAAAAATCGCATTTTTGCTGAGCGCTAATGGAGGAGCAAGCTCAACTCAACACTAGTCTCAGACTAAAACCAAAAACAAAGAGTCCATCTCCGATCAAATTCCATCTGGTTTCCACAATTTCATTTCCTTTCACCCATGGCTAAACCTCAGAAAGCATCCATATCAACATTGTTGCCCAAGCTCTGGCTCAACTCAACGCTTTCATCACTTATTCTTTTCCGATAACATCTTACATCTTTCCTCACTCGTCTCTTATCTCTTATATCTTTGGTTATTATTATTCACAGCGTTACCACATTCCACATCAGACTAATAATAAGAAAATAGATAAATAGGCAAACAAATAACATACTAACATTCAAACACAAATAAATTAATTACTTACTCATACTGACTCAGGACACTAAGTTTCGACTTTTGAGATGGTCGAAACACTTAATATGTTACCTAAAAACCACGGTGTTTGGGGGAAACTTCTCTCTCACCTCAATTGACGATAACACTCACGATACGCTCCTTGATTCCCGACGCGATGCTCGTAACTGCTTCCCGATTGTTACTAGAACTCAAATAATTCTTTTTCATTAAAAATTGTTCTTGTAAAATCATTTTGAAAACAAGACATTATTACCAAAGCTCCTTAGTTGAAAATCACTTTTGATTCTAACTTATAATTAAGTAAAAACATTTGTTTGAAAACATCAATAATTCCTTGGCTCTTTAGAAGGCCACATTTATCTTAAGGTTTTCTTATAAAATCATTTGTTAAATTAAAAACCATGAACTTCAGAAATCATAAGAAAATCTTTTCAAAACAATACTTTTCAATTAATCAGATTATTTTACTTACTTTATTTTCTTCAAAAACCGAATTGAATTACATGAAAACAACACAATAATTAAGTCAAAACTTCTTAGAGTTGTTAAACATTTAAATCATTCAAACACACACACAACAAATGTAAAATCACAAACCATTCATCATACATGCATATAAGACAAAAATCAAACACATGCACCTAATTTCTATGCATGGTCGAATCTCATCCTACATGAGACAAGGTTCATGTTCAAGTCTAATGATCATTAACACATGCACATATGACAAGCACTCTATCCTATATTTAAACATCACAATTTAATAATAATTAAAGAAAAAGGACACATTTACTTAAAATAATGCTAGCATGCTTCAAATCAACAAATCAATTTATTTCTTGTATTTTTATACCCAAAACCGAATGGAATATAAGGAAAACCATTCAATACAATCATTTATCAAATCAACTTCCTTTTATTCAAAGCTAATTCAAATAATATCACATAAGAAAATAAAATAGCCTAAGGTTTGTTCCTAAACCGAATGGGATCATGAAAAATTTACTTTTAAGTTTGAAATCAAAAGATTTAAGTCCCATAGGTTTAGAAATCTCTAATCTTAACAATAAAACACACATGCAAAATGAAATAAACTAACTTTAAATATTTTCAAACACAAACCGTGAGCTTCACAAGAAATTCAACAAGCTATAGTCAAATCACAATAACATCAAGAATCATGTCAAGATATTTAGCTTCTAAGAAAACTCATGCATGCACTTAGAATCTCTAAATGAGAGAGATTTCAACATGCATGTAAGGAAATGATGATCTAGCATGGTTTCCTATTCTCCTAGACTTAACCGAATTATGACATGCATAAAAGCAACATCCTACAATTTTATTCTCACATACAAAGATCAAACTCAAGATCAAATCATGCAAAACTTTTGAAACAACATTTTTCTTAAAGCATCAACCGAGTCATCATCACACATACACAAAGTCTTGATTCAAATTCTTTTTACACAAAAATTATTTCTAAAGCTTGTTATGTTTGTTTTCTTTTGAAAACCGTAACATGCAAGCAAGGAAAAATTAAGATTTACACACAAAAACAACATTCAAACTCAAACTTCATGTTTTTCAAAGATTGATCATAGATCATGGCATGCAAGACAAGATCAAAGCAAAACATGAACTTATACACAAAACCTAGACAAAACCGTGAAGAATGAGTTAAGAATCAAAGCATCCAAGTGCAAATATTCAAGATCAAGCCACAAAAATAACATGCAAAGCATTTAAACTTCAAGATCATAAGAAAATAAACACATGCACCACAAAAGAATTAAACTTAAACAATGTCCATATGAAGTCCTTTACAAACCAAAGCTATTACACTAATTCTCTTAAATGACTACCTTAATTCAAGATCTCTAACTAAATCTTCAAGTCCTCCTCTTCTCCTCCTAGGGCTTTGCGTCGGCCTCCACTTCTCTAAGGTTGATGGGTAGCTTTTCTCTTTGTTCCTTGAAGAAGAAGGTGGTTGAGAAAGGATTTATGGATGTGTGGGTTAAGGACCTTAGGTTTTTTTTTTAACTCTTATTTTCTTCCTTCTCCCTTACGGCCTCTCTCTTTTCTCTCTAAAGTCTCAAGAGCTTGATGCACTCTTGGACTAGGTGTTTACGTTTGTGAAGGGGATGAGAAATGGCTAACCAACACACACACACATACACGGTTTTAAGTGCAAGCAAGGGTGGGTAATTTCCTATCTTAGCCTCGGTTCAATGGATGGGTTCAAGGGTAATTTAGTCGAACTCAAAGTTTGCATGGGAAGAGTCTTGTCAAGAAGGAGACAATGGTGGAAGAAAGTCTCCCTAGCATCATCACACTCACCACCCTATTTTCCTCCTATTTCTTATTTAAATTTCTAATTTTCTTAATGAATAAGAAAGTGCATCCTATTTGGTTCCTCTTCTCCCATACTCGGCCGAACACACACACATGCACACATGCACACATAATTTCATTTCATATTATCATCAATAACACATATCATGAAATCATGAAACAATGCATACTCTTAACACATATTTAATAATACACATCACACTTTTAGCATATCATGTTTCCCACTCCAACATACGGCACACACATATACATCACACATACAATCATGCATATAACACCTTGGGACATTATATTTCACACCCACGACACACACATACATCATACACTCATTCACATAGTCCATGCATACATTCATTTAAATTTACTAATTAGGTTTCATTCATAATTCATCACACAAACACAGACATTCACAACTCAAAATATAATCCATAAGAAAACCAATAAACCGTATTAATTCACTACAAAATAAGCTTTACTTGATTTTACAAAAATCACATTTTCACATACACCAAAAATCTTCAAAAGAATAATTTATTTGAAACCTCAAATCATTTTGATCAGAAGCAATTTCGTTTCATTAAGAAATAACAAAATCATGGTTTAGCTTTCATGAAATTAAACCTCATAAAAAAATCATTTGCTAAAACACTTTTAACTGAAAAATCTTTCTTAAATTCTGGAAAAAATCATTTTAAACAAAATCTCATTAATTTATCTGAGTCCAGAAAATGCGGGATGTTACATTCTCCCCAACTTGTAGATTTCTCGTCCTCGAGAAATGATGCACGAAACCGTCGCTTCCAAGAGTGTGTAGCTCCTCGTAGCAATGTTCTTCCTCATTCTCAGGCGAACTGACTGTCGTGACGCAACACTTATCCGCTGTCTCGAAAAGGATTCTAGATCGGGCTCATCAAAACAATCTTTGGGGTCATTCCATTGTCAAATACAATGGTACATAATAACAAGACTTTGCTAAACCAATTAAATCATCAAAGTTGTTCAATGTTGCGGAATCAAATAGCAACTCAAAAGGAAAGAATGTAATGCTCATGCCAATATTGGACAAAACACTATCATCACTAATACTTCCTCAACTTACTCTTTCTTAATGATTTCCAATCTAGTTTGGTTACCTCAACTTCCAACCTCTACCTACTCCCCAACTTTAATTACTCTTATTGCTAAACACATCAACTATAGGATAGATCCGACTCCTCAGACTCTCAATCCTTGTCATTACTTTAGATTCCACTAGACATTCATCCTTATAACTTCATCTTAATCCTTCTTTTCTGCAAACGACTACTAATCCTCAAGAGGCATATGTGTCACTTTTCTCCTCCTATTACTTACTGATCTTAGTAACTTAAGCATTCTAACTCCTTTTCCATCCTTCATGTTTCATCTTAAGGTCTAAATCCATTAAATTTCCTTCGATCCTAGGATTATCTGGCTAGCAAAAGATATTCACTCTTATTGGAACCACTCTAATTCACAATTCACCGTCACTTTTACTGACCAAAACAACACACTCTCATCATCCATCCTAACTTGGTCACTACTTAGGGGTTTCTAAGTGTAAAAATCTGTCGCTTCATTTACCCGATTTCCCCACCATTAACAACAATTCACATTTAATCATATCGTTCATCCTTTCTCCCATTCTTACCTTATAACTACTAACTCTTCCTACTCCCTCGGACGTCCTACTGTCCCAATACTACCTAGACCAAAATCCGGATACATTCAAACTTAATTCTAATTAACTCCAACAATCCTCCATCTTGTCTAAGACCCAAGGACATACTTACTCTACACCATGACCAACACATCTCTCTTTTTCATATATCCTAACCTTTACCTTCCTCAATACTGCTAATTTTCCTTAACAACTCCTCACAATCCTCTCCTAGTTCAGGATCGATTACTTGACTGGCATAAGTTATTACCAAAATTTTGGGAATCAAACGGTTTCATAATAGGAAGGGTTTACAAATTGAATTTCACAAATTGGGCTTAATTAAGCCAAAAGGGCACAAGGTCACTTTAGAAATGAACCTGGGTAACAAACAGTCATGAAGTAGGTTCAATGGTTTAAATCAAAGTTCAAGGGTTATTCTGAACAAAAGGGTTCACAACAAAAGAAGGGTTCCAACAAAGAAAGATAAGCTCAAACAAGAAAGATAGGCTTCACTATGGTTCTGAGTTACGAGCTGCCTGTACAAACCTTGATCATACACAAAGTCTTGATTCAAATTCTTTTTACACAAAAATTATTTCTAAAGCTTGTTATGTTTGTTTTCTTTTGAAAACCGTAACATGTAAGCAAGGAAAAATTAAGATTTACACTCAAAAACAACATTCAAACTCAAACTTCATGTTTTTCAAAGATTGATCATAGATCATGGCATGCAAGACAAGATCAAAGCAAAACATGAACTTATACACAAAACCTAGACAAAACCGTGAAGAATGAGTTAAGAATCAAAGCATCCAAGTGCAAATATTCAAGATCAAGCCACAAAAATAACATGCAAAGCATTTAAACTTCAAGATCATAAGAAAATAAACACATGCACCACAAAAGAATTAAACTTAAACAATGTCCATATAAAGTCCTTTACAAACCAAAGCTATTACACTAATTCTCTTAAATGACTACCTTAATTCAAGATCTCTAACTAAATCTTCAAGTCCTTCTCTTCTCCTCCTAGGGCTTTGCGTCGGCCACCACTTCTCTAAGGTTTATGGGTAGCTTTTCTCTTTGTTCCTTGAAGAAGAAGGTGGTTGAGAAAGGATTTATGGATGTGTGGGTTAAGGACCTTAGGTTTTTTTTTTTTGCACTCTTGTTTTCTTCCTTCTCCCTTACGGCCTCTCTCTTTTCTCTCTAAAGTCTCAAGAGCTTGATGCACTCTTGGACTAGGTGTTTACGTTTGTGAAGGGGATGAGAAATGGCTAACCAACACACACACATACACGGTTTTAAGAGCAAGCAAGGGTGGGTAATTTCCTATCTTAGCCTCGGTTCAATGGATGGGTTCAAGGGTAATTTAGTTCAACTCAACGTTTGCATGGGAAGAGTCTTGTCAAGAAGGAGACAATGGTGGAAGAAAGTCTCCCTAGCATCATCACACTCACCACCCTATTTTCCTCCTATTTCTTATTTAAATTTCTAATTTTCTTAATGAATAAGAAAGTGCATCCTATTTGGTTCCTCTTCTCCCATACTCGGCCGAACATGCACACATGCACACATAATTTCATTTCATATTATCATCAATAACACATATCATGAAATCATTAAACAATGCATACTCTTAACACATATTTAATAATACACATCACACTTTTAGCATATCATGTTTCCCACTCCAACATACGGCACACACATATACATCACACATACAATCATGCATATAACACCTTGGGACATTATATTTCACACCCACGACACACACATACATCATACACTCATTCACATAGTCCATGCATACATTCATTTAAATTTACTAATTAGGTTTCATTCACAATTCATCACACAAACACATACATTCACAACTCAAAATATAATCCATAAGAAAACCAATAAACCGTATTAATTCACTACAAAATAAGCTTTACTTGATTTTACAAAAATCACATTTTCACATACACCAAAAATCTTCAAAAGAATAATTTATTTGAAACCTCAAATCATTTTGATCAGAAGCAATTTCGTTTCATTAAGAAATAACAAAATCATGGTTTAGCTTTCATGAAATTAAACCTCATAAAAAAATCATTTGCTAAAACACTTTTAACTGAAAAATCTTTCTTAAATTCTGGAAAAATTCATTTTAAACAAAATCTCATTAATTTATCTGAGTCCAGAAAATGCGGGATGTTACATGATCAACAAGAGATAAGTTATGATTTTTATTAAGGATGATTCTTATTAGAAATAAATTTCCTTATGGATTTGATAACTTTGAAAATTCATATCTTTTTAACCGTAACTCGGAAATTTATGATCTTTATATGAAAACGATCGTATTGAAACGTAGAATTTGAAAACGTAACTTTTAGAATTTTCTGGGTTGATTTATAAAAAATTTATTCTCTGAGTTTGTGAAGTACGAATTTTGAGAATATTGGTTGTTAAAAAAAATAGCAAAAAACCTCGAATGAACTTGTCTTTTTGAAAATCTCTTATGTGTAAGAAAGCATAATTTTGAAAATAATTTGGGGACTATATCTATGTCCATTTTATACAGATAATTATTTCACTTTGAAATGGTTTAATTCCTTAATAAGAAATGTGTTTTGTAGAAAAGAAAATTATTGTTATGGCATAAATCTATTATGTGATATGTGTTTGGTTTGATGTGTGTTTGATGAATGATGCATGAGAATAATTGTGTAAGTATGATTCTTTAGAGATATTTGCATCATTGTGTGAATTGATGATTATAATGTTCTAAAGTGAATATGATTAGGAAATAAAAAGGTAAGATATGTATGTATATATGTGTGCTACGGCATGTATGTATGTATATAAGCCTAGGATTTTAATTTTTAGGACAAGAAGCCTATAGAATAAGTTGGAACCATTTGGAAATTAAATAAAGTAGAATTGGTGAAAAATGTGAGTTAAGAAAAAGCCAACCAATAGAAAATAACCTAAGTGCCCTAAATTGCTCCTTCTTGTCTAGGTTGACAAGACTCAAACCATGCAAACTTTTCATCTGTAACACCCCGATTCGACAACTTTAAACTTAAACTCAAAGTAGTGAAAATTAGGGCCTTTTTTTTTAAATACAAGTATTACACAAGATGAGAACATTCGATCTCCAAAACATAGTTACATTTTAAAACTCATGTTCTCATGTTGCGTAAAACCTTTCAAGTTCCAAACCGAGATGTCACAAGACACCGCACTTGGAAACCCGTTTTCGAAAACATCATTTTAAAAATAATGCCCATGTACTTGTTTCGAAACATCAATATTGAATAAAACATTTGCCGGGGTACAGTACGGTAGAGCTAAGGTAACTAAGAACTTACAATGGAGTACATTCCGCCAGGGGAATCCCTAGCTTCTAGTCATGCTTCCTATTACTTGTCGTCTAACTCCGGACTTGGGTTGATGAAGCCCACCACGCTTCCGCTGCGCCATCTACCCGTTGCAATATCAGCTGTTGCCGATACGACAACAAGGTAGGAGAGAGTCAGTGTTCCGAACACTAACGGGTTGACCATGCGGTCTCAGGGTAGATTGAATAAAAATGAACAGATAACTAAAACAGTATAATCTAGACACTTATCCGAATGCAATCATATCATCATCAACATATACATGTAACATGTTATACATATAGCATGAATCACAACAGTAATAAAGTCATCACCATCATCATCATAAGCACAAATGCTTTACTCAAGTTCTTATCACATTCCCAAAATCTTTCTCATGAGTTTTTTTTTACAACTGCTCTCATTCCTTCTTTCCTCATAATTTCCACACTTATTACTTATTCCAAGAATTCTCTCATCTTATAAAACTTATTCGATGCTTAATGCTTTGATATACTTTTCTTTGAAACATCTTTGTCTTTTAAGTTTTATTGTTTCGGTTAGCATCAATGATGAGGGGGAAACATCATTGAGCTCACACACGTCTACATCTCCTCAGTCAACCACCCAACCTAGTCGGAAGCAAACAAGTGTACAGGACCTTTACCACGCGGGCACGACAGCTGTCACACAAACAAATGGTCCCAGACCAGGAGGACTCAGCCTCAAATCATATCATTTCATATCATATAAACAGGCACGCTCTCAGCGGCAATCACAAATGCCCCGTTCCAGTCCCTCTCCACTGTTCTCGAAATGCCATAGGGGTGACAGCACTATTCCGGTCCCGGGTGCAGAACTTACCACGGCATTAGACCCAGTCCCTACCACGTTAGTACGCCACATGTGGAATTGATTTCGCCCAGAATAGTACTCAAGGCAACATGACGTTTCACCGCCCGAGCCTACCCTATTGCATTCATCACCCGAATATCCCTGATATCCGGGAACCTTCCTCTCCACTACTTCGATACGACACTCATACCTCACCGCGTATATAAATGTCTTTTAAAGTCTTTTAAAGTTTTACGTTTTAATTAGCGGCTTCATCCTAACAGTCGGCTCGTCCTTGGTGCATCCCTTCAACGAAGCCCGACCACTAAACGCAATCCATTCCCCCTAAATCTCAATGGCCCTTGGCCTCAACATCAAAATTCTCATCTCATTACCATGATTCTCATAAGCTCATTCTCAACATATTCCTCATCAACATCATCAGTCTCTTTTCCTCGTCTTTCTCAAAATATCTTTTCGCAAAACTTTTCGAAAACATGATTTCGCAAAACTTTACTTCACAAAACATTTTCACAAACCTCATTTCATAAACCTCTTCGCAAAACTTTTTCAAAAGATAATATTTCCAAAAACTTTCGCAAAATATCGTTTTCACAAAAACTTTTCAAAAATCTCTTTTCAAAACCGTTTTAAAAAAAATCATATTTTTGGATGAGTGTTAATGGAGGAGCAAGCTCAACTCAACACTAAGCTTCTTTCCAAAAACATGAACGAGGAATCCCATCTCCATTCAAACCACATCTCACTTTCACAATCACGTTCTCTTTCAAATCTCAACTCTGTATATCTTTCACAATTTCATTCGCATCGCGTTTCATCTCTTTCTCAACCCTCATTCTATACTCTCTCATCGTTCTCAACTCATCACTTATTTCTTTCTCAATTATTTCTCAGGTTTTGGGTTTATTTCTCTTTTCTCTTTTCCTTTTATCTTAGTACTTCCACAATTCCATCATCATTATTTCGCTATCCAGACAAAATTAAACAATGTCTAGACAGAATAAAGTATGCACAACAAGTAAACATCTAATGATGCATAGCAAATAAACATTTAGTATGCAAACAGAACATCTAACACACATATTTGTATCGCCTAATTCGCAGTACTCTCACAATCCTTCTATTCGGATTGTGAGCAACCACGTTACGGGATCACAACACTCTCACTCACCTGGATGACGACACATCCAAAAACTTTCCAAGATTTCCAGTGGTTAACCGTGCCACGTTTCCTTCGCGTCCGACACCCGAACTAGACATTTTTCCCCGTCGTTAGAAACGATTTACGTGAATTCTTAACTTTGTTTTAAAACACTTTTAAATAATTCCCTTTTTAAAAGCACATTGCCAATATCAAAAAAAAAAGTTTTCAAATTCAAATCACTCTTAAAAAGAGTTCTCAGGAAAACTTTGAAAACAATCTCTTTATCAAATAAAAACCATTTCTCTTAATTTAAAACACTTTGGTTGAAAAATCATTTTCTTTAAACATTGAATGGAATCTTTCTTAAATCAAACACAAAAATTCAAGAAGGTAAAACTTCAAAACCAATCAGATTAATTTATTAAATTTCTAAACTTCACACATCAACAAACACTGATCAAAGAAGGTTCTTTAAAATTCTCCAAATCAATTTAAGTTATTTAAATAAAACATTTTTAATTCCTTTGAAATCCAAACATAGACTTTTCACAAACAAGACTCAAAAACAGTATTCCAAACAACTCCAATTCAACACATTCAATCAGCACAAAACAGCACAATTTCGAAACAATTAAAGCATTCACAAACAGTACATACAAGTTCCAAACAGTCATAAGCACACCACACAACTCATATCTTCAATCATTCAAAATCATTAATTAAATTATAACCTTAATAAATTAATTTAGTTGCACTTAAGAAAACAATTTAAATTAATCTTCTCATTAATTGAGCAAAAACCGAATCAATATGATTAGTAATTTCTTATCACCAATCAATTTCAAAAACTTAAGATCATTAACAATACAAAAATCTCTTCACATAATTAAATCAACTTAGTTATTTAAAATCAAAAAGATAAAACAAATACACATCACTTTCATGAAGACAATTTTCTCAATCATATGAACATACATAAACCAAATCATGTACATAGAATTTTGCAAGGATTAAATGCACAAATAAAAACATAAAGTTATGAAATTATTTTCTTTCTTTTGGACTAAAACCGTGAGCATCCAGAAAAGAAAAATTAACAATCAAAACAACAATTTGAAGTACAAATCATTTCAAAGATTCATATGCATTTTCTTTTAAATTTATTTATGGCATGCACACACTTTTAGAACTCTTATATTCAACTAGCCTCATGATGCATGTACGCTAATTGAGGAACAAACCTAGCTACCTACTTTTTCCTATGAGGGCCGAAAGTCAACATGCAAGAAAACAAGGTTTTTCATTCATTTTCAACATGCAAGGATCATGAAAATCAATCAAATCATGTAGGTCTTCAAGACTCATTTTTAAAGCATTAAACTACTCCATTTGTTCACATAAACATGCATCAACATCATCAAGACAAAATCCTTTTTCAAACATAAACTCAAGTTCATCATTTTTCTAAAAACAAAAATAAAGACTTAATTTTAACTTTATGAAAACAACATGCATGTATTTAAAATCATTAGATCTAGTCCTAAAACAAACATGCATCACTTTTCACAAAATAAAAAGCATGGATCCTATTATTATTAAACATGGCCGAATGGCCTCCTTAAAAAATAAAACATGCACATAATTAAACATTTAGATTAAATAATGTTTACACTTGAAAATTATTTTACAACTTGGTTCCTTTAATTCTTTTCTCAAAAACCGTAGCATACAACAAAAGAAAAAAAAACATGATCTTTTCATTAAAATCAAACATACACAAGACTAAACACTAGATCAAAACATATTCATACCCAAAAATCAATTTAGAACTTGTTACTTTAATTTTCCTCTTAAAACCGAAACACATACAAAAAAAAGAAAACATAATCTTTTCTCTTTGAAAAATAACATGCAAACTAGAGATCTAAAGATTTTTCATTCATCAAATAAGGATAACCACATGCATGCACTTAGATCAACAAAAATTAACATACAAGACCAAATACTTAAACCTTTTTACAAATCAAGTTTAGATCATGAAATCATTCATGGACATACACATAGATCATAATTTTAGCACAAAGATTTAACATGAAAAAACCAAAAATTACACTTTATAGACAAACAAGTTTAGATCATGGATTTATTTACCAAATCATCAAATAAACACAAATAGTCCACGGTTTAGAGGAGGAAAAATAGACATGCAAAGAGATTTATTTTAGGTTTCATAAAAATCTTAGTTTTTCTTTAGATCTTTGAAGATTTAGTGAAGAAAATTATTAGATCCATCAAGAAAACTTTGAACCAAAAACATCAAGCATCAAGATCACATATTACAAATTACTTAGAGTCCTTAAAGTCCAAGATCAAAAGAATAATAACACATAAACTCCAAAAATTAAACATGCAAGAAGGGAGTAAAATAGATCTACAAACTAAAAGAGAAAAACTAAACTATTACAATTCTTCTTTTGGATCTTCAAGTCCTACCATGAAATGGGTTGGTTCTCTAGTCTTCTAACACTTGGATCTACAAAGGAAAGGCTTGGTTGAACTATGATTTCCATCTTCTTCTTCTCCTAAAGCTCACGGCCGACTCCCTCTATTTCCCTCTATTTCTTTTCTTTTTCTTTCTCTAAAAGTAGAATGGATCTCTTAGAGTAGTGTTTGTGTTGGTGGAAAAAATGAGAATGGGTGAAGTGAAAAATGAACCAAGTCACCTTGTATATATAAGCCACGAACTAATCCCTCTTCTGCCCTTGGTTGATGGTTTGGTTACACACAATGGGAGGGGCGGTTTTTGCATTCTAAAAATATGCATGGGTGCATTTTATCAAATGCAAGGAGACAAGGTGGGATGGGCTAGAGCTTAGGGGTCATCAAAGGCTTAAGTAATAGTTAGGAAATAGTTAGGGTTTTGTAACTTGGTTTGGTTTGGTTCTAACTTAGTTTCCTAGTTTCTTAACCCATAAGCTTCTAGAATTCATCCATACATACACACACGTACATACATACACACATACATACACACACCACCGTATCATACCCACACACGCACATGCATTTTACATTTTATTTTCTTATTCTTATTTACTTAAACATCCTAATTGTTAATTCATACAATCATGCAATCAATTCAAAAATCACATTCACACAATTAGCATCACACAGTACACACATCAAACCAAGCACTCATCACATAAAATTTGCAAGCCAAATCAATAGATTCATTTTCTTCAAAACAAAAATCCCAAAAATTCGTATTTCATATTTCTGAAAATAAATTTTTATAAAACAACCCAGAAAAATCTGAAAATTACATTTTCAAAATTTACGTTTTAAGACGATCGTTTTGATATAAAATTCATGAAAATCCGAGTTACGGTTAAAAAGACACAAATTTTCCAAGTTAACAGTTCAAAACTTCATTTCAATCAGAAATTACTTTTTAGAAAAGAAAAAAAAATCACAATAAATTTCTTAAAATCAACTTAACAAAATCATTCTTCTTTCATTTACAAAAACCTTTTGTTTATAAAAATCCTCGAAAATACTTTCTGAAAATTTCTTATAAAACAAAATCTCAGGGTTTGTTTTATCGAAAATCGTTTACGCACGTATGGAAAAAATGCGGGGTGTTACATTCTCCCCAACTTGAAGATTTCTCGTCCTCGAGAAATACCGTGTAGAGTCTGTCTGATCGGCGGATGTAACACCCCTAATTTTCGTCTCCCGAATAATAGGAAATTAATAATAAAAAGTTTTATTATTAATTTATAGAAATTTTCCAAGTTTATATTTTGTATTTAATTAGCCTAAAATATAAAACTGGGTTGAAATATTTTTATATGGCAAATAAATGCAAAATATGAGGATATTGCATTTTGGTCCCTGAATGAGGACTTAAAAGTAATATTAAAAAGGTTCTTGGAGGGAAAGATTTAAAAATAATAAGTTTTAAATTTTGTACTAATCTAACCGGTTAGTAATGCCCTGTAACCGGTTAGACGATGAACCCAGAAACTGGGTTAGTGGATTTTGATGAGTAATCACTTGATTAACTCCGTAATCGCCACGATTACTGCCTGAGATTAGTGGCAATACACGCGTCGCCCTGCATGCAAGTTCAATTTGCTTATAAATAGAGGAATTTATGAGGATTTGAGGGTTGATGCAGCTGAATTCTTGTTGAGGGAGGGAATTAGGGTTCCATTTTCGTGTGGAGAAATTCGTCTTGGTTCCTGAGAGTGAGATCGAGAAACATACACCATTGCAAAGCATACATCTTGAGCTTTGTAAAAACACCAAATTTGTGAGTTGAGAGTCTGTGTGGAAGGAGAAATCGACTTGGGAAGTTGGGAGTTGAATTCTGAATTCTCTGTTGTGCATGTTCTGGAAGCTGAGTTCTAGATCTGATTTTGGTAAGTATAGTCAATCCTTAAGTCTCAAATCACTTCCATTCCTTAGTACATGTTACCTATATTGAGTTCTAATCGTTTTCCCCAATTTCTTTGGTCAATTTCTGTGTCAAATCCTCTGATCTTTGGACCCTGTTGGTGAAATTCGTGGCTGAGAACAGAGCTGTGGTTTGTGAGAAGTCTGGGTAATTTCTTCAAGTTCTGTGTCAAATCTTCATCAAATTCAGTCTTAAGGTATGGGAGAAGTCTACACTATACTAGATTTAGACTAAAAATCAAATGAATTAGGATTTGAGTTCACAAAACTCAAAAAGGGCATTATGTGTTTTAAGCACAAAGGCTTGGAGGCCAAAGTTTTGGCTCAATTCTGTTTGAGCAACATTAATTTGATGCATGCAAATGAATTAAGACTGGAAATCAGAAACTAATTGTTGTTTATGAGTTTTGTTGTGTTAAATTGTGTTTAAGTGACTTTTTGTGCAATTTGATGCAAAGAACTTGATGCATGCACATTTGAAATTGGTTTCTGTGGTGAAACATGTTTGTTTATGGTATATGAACCCTGTTAAGTGCTGGAATTGGGTTAGATTTGAGAAACAAAGAAAATGGTGTGTCAAAACCCTTAATTTAAGGGACTCACTGCATAATCTAACCGGTTACTCGATATTTGTAACCGGTTAGACACTGCAAAATTTCAAAAGAAAATCAATTTATAAAACAGTCCTGAAATTGCACTAACTTTACTCAAATCTATACTCTAAATTCATTGCAAACAATCTGAAAAATGAGTTGACAACATTGTCTTGGTTCAGATTAAATGATGAGGGTTAATACCTTGATTTAAAAGAACAATTTTCAAGAGAAAATTATGTCTTATAGAAACAAATGTGATTTTAATTTTGAATGATGGAAACTGTGATTTTTGAGGCATAAAACAAGGTTAAATGGTGTATAGATTGCGTAGAGAATTCAAGAAAAAAGGGTTTTTCTGAATTGCAATGCTAAACAGTTCAGGTCTGTAATTCTAACCGGTTAGCCTGAGACTGTAACCGGTTAGTACCTGAATCAGAAAAATAAAAAGTTAAGTTTTTGAATACCATTGAAGTTGTCTTACTCAATCTAGGGTTAAAAAGGCATGTTTTGAGAAAAAATTCAAAAAGGGAATTTTATGCCAAAGGGTATGCCTCAAATCAATCATTCAAAAAGGGAAATCGGAATATTTCCAAATCACATTAATTAATGTAAAGATAAAACCAACCCTGATATTTGTGCATCCATATAGACTGGAAGTCTGGTTGGTAGGAACGTTATCATATTCTGAGAATATGAGGAGGGTACTCCGGGAGTACCAATTTATAACCTACTTGATGACACATTATAGATATGTGGCCAGTGTCCGGGACCTGGTTTTTATGCGTTCTGGGAACGTATGCGTTCTGGGAACGTGGTGCACACTCCGGGAGTGATGCTTATTATCCAAGTATGGTTCGGCATTACGTTCTGGGAACGAATGTCGGTGTTCCGGGAACACAAGGGTGTATTGGATGGACGTCCAAGATGGACTTTAGAGGCCTCAGTTGTGGATAGAAAATCATACATCATACCACTTGCATTATAAGAGTTATAATGTTGAAAACTGGTGTGCTCATATGTATTTGCATTATGATATGTCCATGATATATTTGTGATTGTAAATTTTAGTCTTTATCAATTATGTATTTGTGTATACTTACTCCCTGTGCCCTGTTTAGGTAATGGCCAGATACCTAGCCTGCATCAAGATACGCCCTATCCCTAGCGGTATATGGACGTATGAGGAGCACCGTGCCACTTTTGAGGGGGAGGTTGAGATCACTCTCTACCACCCTAACCCTCTGGTGCGTGTGCGACCTCGTCGATTTAGGATCCCATTAGTCTATACTATGCATGTTCCACCATTTTATACATATAGAGGACCACCCCCGGCTCGACCTATGCGTCGTTTTCATAGTTTTCGTTTTAGAGCTGCCACTCGTTCCATCTTTCTTCCCATAGAGTTGTCACTGAGGAGACTCCTTCTCCTGGTCCGACTGATTATGATAGGACTGCTTCTGCAGATCCTAGACCCAGTGGTGGGGTCTCTACACAGTCGGGCGAGGTCGAGGAGGACCCTGTGGAGGATGAGAGCGAGGAGGAGGTGCATGTTCAGCCGACTGTTTCTGCTAGAGGTGGACCTGCTGGTTCATAGGAGCCTGCATAGCATAGGTGTTTTGGATCCTAGATCCTAGGGATAGAGCTGTGGAGGATCTGAGGAGTTGCTGAGGACACTGAAGACCTGCTCTGAGACTTCTATTTTGAGACTATGTGATATATTGTATATATTTTGAGAGGTCTTAGAGTGAGGTTTTATTTCATACAGCTGGGTTGTATATGGTTTTATAAACTCTTGCTATCTCGACTGATGTTACTTGCTACTTACTGTACTCATGGGGTTTCATATTATGCTATGACATATATATATGATGTTTTATTTTCCTCAGCAGAGCCCCATAAGTATTATTTTTACTTCCGCGAACTCTGACTTATATTTAAAAAGGGATTCGGTGATAAATTTATGTTTTTACTTATTCAAAACCACTCGAGAGACAAATGATATGTTTTAATAATAACTACAAATAATGTTTTCGAAAACTAAGGAATTGTTATCTCGAGAGTCCTTTCGAAACTAAATTATTACTAAGCCGAATTCAGGAAATAGTTTATATCCAAAAGGGTTTTTGATTGAGCAAGTACTAATATTAAAAAGGAAAAAAATTTCTAGCCCTAATTTTGATAGCAAGTATTCAACTATTTGGAAATATTAATTATTTTCAAGTTAAAAAGAGAGCGTCACACCTTTGGTGGTATCAGAGCATTGGTCCTGTTCCTCATGGCCCCGAAGATGCAGCTAAGTATGATATTCAATGTCGATTGAATATGACTTGAGTAAGTTAGTGGTAGTATATATGTTTTTAAAGACCTTTTTAGTAACCCAAAGCCCATAGTGCAGGTCTTTCTATGGCAACCCGGAATAGAAATGTTACTAATGAAATGTTAGAATGAATCACGACCGTGCTGGAAGGCATGCAACAGCAGCAGAGACAACAACCATCTCAAGGGGGAGCTGGAAACCCATCTGCTGGCAACATGGCGAATCATGATGCTAAGACTCTGTCGAAGTTCAGGAAGTGCAATCCGCCAAGGTTTAAGGGAGGATATAAACCTGATGAGGCGAACAAGTGGTTGTATGAGATTAATAAGATCTTCCGAACTCTGGAGTGTTTTGATGAACAAAAGGTGACCTATGCAGTCTACATGCTTCATGGGGAAGCTGAAAACTGGTGGGATCACACGGTTCAATTGCTGAATTTTTGAAAGGAGGGCACTCAACTGGGGAGTATTTATGGAGAAGTTTCTTAATAAATATTTTCCAGAAGATTTGCGAAGAAAGAAGGAAGTGGAATTCATGCAATTGAAGCAGGGGGATATGAGTGTAGGAGAGTACGCTGCCAGATTCGAGGAGCTGATGAAGTACTCTCCCTATTACTTGAATAACCCTGATGAAAGGAGCAAGTGTGTGAAGTTTGAAGGTGGGCTAAGACCAGAGCTGAAGTCTATCTTCGGTTATCAAAGGATTCAGAGTTTCCCTACACTTGTGGACATGTGCAGAATGTATGAAGATGATAAGAAGGCTAAGTTGATTGGAAGCCAAGTGAAGGGGGTTGGACAGAACTATGGACCACAAAGGAAGAAGAAGTTCGATCATCGGAATAATGGTCCATATTCAAAGAACAAAGGTAAGGGCAAGGCAGTGATGGATAACAGGAACAAATCTCGCGATAATGCTCCTTATTGCGAGAAATGCAAACGTTATCATCATGGTCAGTTTTGCTGGTCCACAGGGGGATGTTTCAAGTGTGGAAAGCAAGGTCACTTTGCTCGGGAATGCAAGGAATCTACAAAGGGATCTGCTGGAAAGCCTGTGGTACAAGGACGAGTGTTTACCCTGAGTGGGAGTGAAGCAACCCAAACCCCGAATCTCATGCAAGGTAATTTTCTGCTTAATAATCAACCTTGCAAAATCATGTTTGATTCTGGAGCTACACATTCTTTTGTTTCCCCTGAATGTGTGAGTAGGCTGAATCTTATTGTTTCTGATTCACCCTACTATCTTAGTATAGATACCCCTACGGGAATACCGATCTTCACCGCTAAAGTCTGTTTAGGGTGTGATGTAGAAATTTTGGGTCGTCTTTCCAAGGTAGATTTGGTTTGTCTTCCTCAGTTACAATTGGATGTAATATTGGGTATGGATTGGTTGATGAAGAACCAAGTGATCATTAATGGTAAGGAACAGACAATTCAATATAGGATCGTTGAACCGGAGGGTTATATGTGTTTATTCTCGGCTTCTGGAGAAGAAGAGTCGATGCCGATCGAAGAGATTCCGGTGGTGAGGGAATTTCCGGAAGTATTTCCTGAAGAGATACCAGGATTACCTCCGAAGCGAGAGATAGAGTTTGGGATTGACTTAGTCCCTAGAGCTGGTCCCATCTCTATTGCTCCTTATAAAATGGCACCACCAGAAATGGCAGAGATGAAGAAGCAAATTGAGGAACTGTTGCAGAAACAGATGATCAGGCCAAGCGTTTCGCCTTGGGGAGCCCCATTACTGTTTGTAAAGAAGAAAGATGGGAGTATGAGGATGTGTGTGGACTACAGGCAGTTGAACAAGGTCACTATTAAGAATAAGTATCCTTTTCCAAGGATTGATGACCTTATGGACCAAGTGAGGGGAGCTGCAGTATTCTCCAAGATTGATCTGAGATCGGTTATCATCAGATCAGGATAAAGGAGGAGGATATACCCAAGACTGCATTTCGATCTCGATACGGTCATTATGAGTATGTTGTGATGCCGTTCGGATTGACTAATGCCCCTGCTATTTTCATGGACTATATGAACCGGATCTTTAGACCATATTTGGATTTGTTTGTGGTGGTATTTATTGACGATATTTTGGTCTATTCTAAAAATCCGGAAGAGCATGAAGAGCATCTCAGGATTGTGTTAAAGGTCCTGAAGGAGAAGCAACTATATGCCAAGCTTACGAAGTGTGAGTATTGGTTGAATGAAGTGAAGTTTCTGGGGCATGTGATCTCTAAAGAAGGAATTGCGGTGGATCCAGCGAAAGTAAGTTCAGTGCTAAGTTGGGAACAGCCTAAGACGGTGACGGAGGTGAGAAGTTTCTTAGGGCTGGCTGGATACTATCGTCGGTTCATAGAAGGATTTTCTAAGATTGCATTGCCTTTGACTAAGTTGACTCGGAAAGATCAACCGTTCGTGTGGGACGATCGGTGCGAAGTTAGTTTCCGAGAGTTGAAGGGAAGGTTAACATCGTCTCCTGTGTTAATTCTACCTGATCCTCACAAGAGCTTTGAAGTGTACTGTGATGCATCTAAGCAAGGACTGGGTTGCGTATTGATGCAAGAAGGAAGAGTAGTGGCATATGCATCGAGACAATTGAAGAATCATGAAGTGAATTACCCGACACACGATTTAGAATTGGCTGCGATCGTGTTTGCCTTAAAGATATGGAGACATCATCTCTATGGCACTACATTCCAAGTATTTAGTGACCATAAGAGTTTGAAATATCTGTTCGACCAGAAAGAGTTGAACATGAGGCAAAGGAGATGGATGGAGTTTTTGAAAGATTACGACTTTAAACTCCACTATCATCCGGGTAAAGCGAATGTGGTTGCAGATGCGTTGAGTCGGAAAACAATCCACATAAGCGCGATGATGGTTAAAGATGTGAGAACCTACAATCGGTGGTTGAAACAACTAGGAAACACTAGGAGAACACCTAGAAGGGGGGGTTGAACAGGTGTTAGATAAACCTTGAAAGATTTTCGAAAGAAACAAATCAAAACGATTAAAACAAATGATTTTCTTGAAATTTTCTTCTATTAATCGATTAACAAGTCAACTAATCGATTAATGCCGAATGATCAATTCAAACTAATCGATTAATGAAACCAATTACTCGATTAATCAATGTTAAAATTGAAAAAATCACTTTTCAATCAAATATGAAAATCAATCAATTAACACATATGATCAGAGATAAAGCGGAATTGATTAACACCAATATTCTTATTGATTACCTAGGTTATGAAAATGATTTTTCCAAATTCAATTTTGCACAATTAAGATTCAATTCAATCAATTATGAAAAATCACTTTTTCTAGGTTTTCAACCAAGAACACAATTAATAACAAGAATTGTAAAGAGTAGAGAGTTTAGAGATACGACACAGTGATTTATCCTGGTTCACTTTCATCCACTTGAAAGCTACTCCAGTCCCCTCTTCAACCAAGAGAGATTCTTCACTATGAGGAATTAGAGTTTCTCAAATTACAAGTAAATGCCTCACAAGACTCCCTTCTTGCTAGCCTACAAGAGATACCACACCCTTGCCTTGTAACCCTATTGATATCTAATCTAACCTCTTCTCTTGCTTGCCGATACCCCACAACAAGACTTCCAATGCTTTGAGATTCTTCAAAGACTTCCACTTGCTTGCTTCACTACAAGACTTCCAAGTGCTTGATGATATGCCACACCAAGGCTTCCAAATAACTTTGCTTGATGAATAACTTCTTCAAGACTTCCTTTGTTGTAGAGTGTTTGCCTTCTTTGCAATGATTACAACTCAAATGAAAACAAAATAACAATCCTATGAATCTCTTTCAAAAGCTATGAAAATATCAACATGAGAGATTCAAGGTTCTTGATCAAAGAATGTAAAAATGAGAACTTTGATCTTGAGAAAGTGAGAGAGAATAGAGTGGCTTGATTCTTTGTAAAATGAAATCAAAATGATGGAATGTAGTCACAAAGGTTAGAAATAGGTTTATATAGAATACCCAAAAGTTAGGAATGGTTAAAAGTGCTTTTGAGAAGTGAAAAACGCATTTTAAAAACCAGATCTGCACGTGTTAATCGAGTAACAAAGTGGCTAATCGAGTAACCATGCCTTAATCGAGTAATGCCGCAAGGCTAAATAATTTTACTCGAGTAAAAGTCAAGATAATCGATTATCAAAACCTGTTAATCGATTATTTTAATTAAAAATCACTTAAAACTTGTTTTCTCAAAAACTAAACCTTTTCTTTCAAACCTTTAAGCCACCTATTGATTTTAGGCAAAGCGAATACTCAAAATATGATATAATCATGACTATGATAGAGATTCACTACCCTCTATATACTCTACCCAAACTCATAAACTAAGAGACTTGAGAGGCTAAAGATAAAACAATAAAACATAAACTACCAAACTAAGTCTTCATGAGTTGTCTCTCTCTTCATCACTTGATGTTTGTTGTTGCTTGTTGAGCTTGAACTTGATCAATACATTTAAGCTTGTTCAAAACCTTTTGGCATTTATCAAAACATTCTTCATGGATCTTACAAAAGAGGCAGCGCTGATTGAAGAATTCAGAGACTTGAGCTTGTTGACACAAGTGGAGCCATCAAGTATCAAGTTGGGAATGTTGCAGATCACAAACGAGTTCTTGGAAAGAATTCGGGAGTTGCAACGAACAGACGAAAAATTGATGGAAAAGATGAAACTAGGTTCAGAAGGAAGGGAACCTGATTTCAAGATTGGGCAGGATGGAATCCTTCGTTTCAGGACAAGGATTTGTATACCAAGAGATCAGGAAATTAGAAGACTGATTCTTGACGAAGCCCATAAGAGTCGGATGAGTATGCATCCTGGATCAACCAAAATGTATCAAGACTTGAAAAAGATGTTTTGGTGGTCGGGATTGAAAAAGGACGTGGCAGAATATGTGGCGGCATGCTTGATTTGCCAGAAAGCTAAGATAGAACATCAAAAACTGGGAGGACAGTTGCAACCTCTGAGGATTCCCCAGTGGAAGTGGGATAGCATCTCAATGGACTTTGTGTTTTGTTTACCGAGGACAGCAGCTAATCATGATGCAATCTGGGTGATTGTGGACAGGTTAACCAAGTCGGCGCATTTTATTCCGATAAATATGCGTTATCCTTTGAACAAGCTTACCCAGGTTTATATCAAGGAGGTAGTTCGTCTTCACGGAGTGCCTTCGAGCATTGTGTCAGACCGAGACCCGAGATTTTCGTCGCAATTCTGGAAAAGTTTGCATGATGCTATGGGAACAAGGTTGAAATTGAGTTCCGCGTATCATCCACAGACGGATGGCCAGACGGAGAGAACAATTCAATCTTTGGAGGATGTGTTGCGAGCGTGTGCACTTGAAGAACAAGGAAGTTGGGATCAAGTGTTACCTCTTGCAGAATTCACATACAACAACAGCTACCATGCGAGCATTGGGATGTCACCGTTCGAAGCATTGTATGGAAGGAAGTGTCAGACCCCGCTATGTTGGTTCCAAGTGGGGGAGAACTTGATGGTTGGACCGGAAATAATACAGCAGACATCTGAGAAGATTAAGATGGTTCAGGCAAAGATGAAGGCGGCTCAGAGTCGGCAGAAGAGTTATGCGGATAAGAGGAGAAAACCATTAGAGTTTTCTGAGGGCGATCATGTGTTCCTTCGGGTAGTCCCGATGAAAGGAATTAGTAGAGCTTTGAGAACCCGAAAGCTTTCGCCTAAGTGTATAGGTCCATACCAAATCCTTAAGAGAGTTGGTCCTGTTGCTTATCAATTGGCTCTACCACCCACTTTATCCAATTTGCACAACGTCTTTCATGTTTCGCAATTAAAGAAGTATGTGCATGACCCATCCGTTATTCTGAAACTCCAACCTGACGACTTAACTCTGAAGGAAAACCTGACCTTTGAGACCAGACTGGTTCAGATAGAAGATCATGAAGTCAAGCAGCTCAGAGGAAAGGAAATACCTTTGGTCAAGGTGATTTGGGAGAATGCTGACATATCTGAAGCTACATGGGAATTAGAGGAGAAGATGCGTCAAGAGTATCCGGAGTTGTTTTTGGAATCTAGAATTTCGGGGACGAAATTCCTTTTAAGTGGGGGAGTAGTGTAACACCCCTAATTTTCGTCTCCCGAATAATAGGAAATTAATAATAAAAAGTTTTATTATTAATTTATAGAAATTTTCCAAGTTTATATTTTGTATTTAATTAGCCTAAAATATAAAAATGGGTTGAAATATTTTTATATGGCAAATAAATGCAAAATATGAGGATATTGCATTTTGGTCCCTGAATGAGGACTTAAAATTAATATTAAAAAGGTTCTTGGAGGGAAAGATTTAAAAATAATAAGTTTTAAATTTTGTACTAATCTAACCGGTTAGTAATGCCCTGTAACCGGTTAGACGATGAACCCAGAAACTGGGTTAGTGGATTTTGATGAGTAATCACTTGATTAACTCCGTAATCGCCACGATTACTGCCTGAGATTAGTGGCAATACACGCGTCGCCCTGCATGCAAGTTCAATTTGCTTATAAATAGAGGAATTTCTGAGGATTTGAGGGTTGATGCAGCTGAATTCTTGTTGAGGGAGGGAATTAGGGTTCCATTTTCGTGTGGAGAAATTCGTCTTGGTTCCTGAGAGTGAGATCGAGAAACATACACCATTGCAAAGCTTACATCTTGAGCTTTGTAAAAACACCATATTTGTGAGTTGAGAGTCTGTGTGGAAGGAGAAATCGACTTTGGAAGTTGGGAGTTGAATTCTGAATTCTCTGTTGTGCATGTTCTGGAAGCTGAGTTCTAGATCTGATTTTGGTAAGTATAGTCAATCCTTAAGTCTCAAATCACTTCCATTCCTTAGTACATGTTACCTATATTGAGTTCTAATCGTTTTCCCCAATTTCTTTGGTCAATTTCTGTGTCAAATCCTCTGATCTTTGGACCCTGTTGGTGAAATTCGTGGCTGAGAACAGAGCTGTGGTTTGTGAGAAGTCTGGGTAATTTCTTCAAGTTCTGTGTCAAATCTTCATCAAATTCAGTCTTAAGGTATGGGAGAAGTCTACACTATACTAGATTTAGACTAAAAATCAAATGAATTAGGATTTGAGTTCACAAAACTCAAAAAGGGCATTATGTGTTTTAAGCACAAAGGCTTGGAGGCCAAAGTTGTAGGTTTCTATGTTTTGATGCTGCCAAACGTATTCCAAGCAACAACATTTCAACAAGGAAGCTACCTCATGAAGATTAGAATTAGATTTTATGTTCTAATCAAATGTAATATTTACTTTTATGCTTGCATATCATGAGTGTGGGTAGCTTTATGTGATCTTAATTAAATTTATAATATTGTTTGATTAAGAGTGAAGAAAACTTAATCTTGATTAAAATAGCTCAAATTAAAGTAATTGTCAAAGTACATTTGAAAAGCATTGTTTTTAATCAATGTCTGTATTGGTTACTCGATTAGTATGATAGGCCTACTCGAGTAGCATGTGTTAACATAGGTTAATCGAGTAATGAGATAATCATTAATCGATTAGTATGTTTTAACACTGGTTAATCGAGTAGTGTGTTAATCATTACTCGAGTAACACGTACTGTTTCAGAAAAATATAAAAAGACCTCATTTGTACTTGGAAAAGGTTACAAACTCTTTCATAATTTTTCATATTGAGCAATATACTTTCATTTTCAAGAGCTATTACAAAACTTTCTTTGAGAAATCAAGATTCATCAATTCTCTCTATTCTTCACTCAAGATCAATTCAATATTCTAAGTTTGATTTAGATCAAAATTTTCTAGTTCTTAATTGTGTGTTGAAGCTATTTGCAACAAGAGGTTGCACATTCAAAGATTCAACAAGAGGTGAAGAATTTCACAAGCAAAGTCTTTGAAGGTTGTCAAAGGAAGATTGAAAAGGATTTGGTTGGAAGCATCTTCAACAAATCAAAAGAAGACGGACAAGGAATTCAATTGGGTTAGAACATCAAAGAGTTTGGTACACTCTTTGAGAGGGGTTAAGATAAGATAGCTTTGTGAGAAGTTGCATCTTAACATTGTAATTCTAACAATTGAATTGTCTAGTAGAAACTCTTTATCTTTTAGATAAAGGGGACTGGAGTAGCTCTCAGTGGTAGAGAGTGAACCAGGATAAATCATCGTCTTCATAGTTTTCTTTTCTAGTTTGCATTAATTCAAGAATAATTGAATTTAGGTTAGAATTGGGGCTTTTCATATCTTTGATTAATTGACCTAAATTGGTTGGTAAATTTACTTGTAAATTGTTCTTGTATTCATTCATAATTTGTTGAATCATCAAGGCATTGCGATTCTAAGAGAATTCTCATCAAAACTAAATCTGCATCAGTTTTCTACCCAGATTACTCGATTAATCTGTTCATTAATCGATTAATTTCAAAGTAGCTTGCGACATTACTCGAGTAACATTTGTGTTAATCGAGTAGTTCAAAAGTGACTTGCGCAATTACTCGATTAAGCTTAGCATTAATCGATTAGTTAGTGTAATTTTTGAAGAAAATTTTATTTTCTTAAAACCATTCTCTACAGTGATCGAAATATTTGTACCAAGGCTTCAATACTCTATTCACCCCCCTCTAGACTATTTTGAGCCGCTTGTTGGTTTCCAACAAAAGTTTTGGCTCAATTCTGTTTGAGCAACATTAATTTGATGCATGCAAATGAATTAAGACTGGAAATCAGAAACTAATTGTTGTTTATGAGTTTTGTTGTGTTAAATTGTGTTTATGTGACTTTTTGTGCAATTTGATGCAAAGAACTTGATGCATGCACATTTGAAATTGGTTTCTGTGGTGAAACATGTTTGTTTATGGTATATGAACCCTGTTAAGTGCTGGAATTGGGTTAGATTTGAGAAACAAAGAAAATGGTGGGTCAAAACCCTTAATTTAAGGGACTGACTGCATAATCTAACCGGTTACTCGATATTTGTAACCGGTTAGACACTGCAAAATTTCAAAAGAAAATAAATTTATAAAACTGTCCTGAAATTGCACTAACTTTACTCAAATCTATACTCTAAATTCATTGCAAACAATCTGAAAAATGAGTTGGCAACATTGTCTTGGTTCAGATTAAATGATGAGGGTTAATACCTTGATTTAAAAGAACAATTTTCAAGAGAAAATTATGTCTTATAGAAACAAATGTGATTTTAATTTTGAATGATGGAAACTGTGATTTTTGAGGAATAAAACAAGGTTAAATGGTGTATAGATTGGGTAGAGAATTCAAGAAAAAAGGGTTTTTCTGAATTGCAATGCTAAACAGTTCAGGTATGTAATTCTAACTGGTTAGCCTGAGACTGTAACCGGTTAGTACCTGAATCAAAAAAATAAAAAGTTAAGTTTTTGAATACCATTGAAGTTGTCTTACTCAATCTAGGGTTAAAAAGGCATGTTTTGAGAAAAAATTCAAAAAGGGAATTTTATGCCAAAGGGTATGCCTCAAATCAATCATTCAAAAAGGGAAATCGGAATATTTCCAAATCACATTAATTAATGTAAAGATAAAACCAACCCTGATATTTGTGCATCCATATAGACTGGAAGTCTGGTTGGTAGGAACGTTATCATATTCTGAGAATATGAGGAGGGTACTCCGGGAGTACCAATTTATAACCTACTTGATGACACATTATAGATATGTGGCCAGTGTCCGGGACCTGGTTTTTATGCGTTCTGGGAACGTATGCGTTCTGGGAACGTGGTGCACACTCCGGGAGTGATGCTTATTATCCAAGTATGGTTCGGCATTACATTCTGGGAACGAATGTTGGTGTTCCGGGAACACAAGGGTGTATTGGATGGACGTCCAAGATGGACTTTAGAGGCCTCAGTTGTGGATAGAAAATCATACATCATGCCACTTGCATTATAAGAGTTATAATGTTGAAAACTGGTGTGCTCATATGTATTTGCATTATGATCTGTCCATGATATATTTGTGATTGTAAATTTTAGTCTTTATCAATTATGTATTTGTGTATACTTACTCCCTGTGCCCTGTTTAGGTAATGGCCAGATACCTAGCCTGCATCGAGATACGCCCTATCCCTAGCGGTATATGGACGTATGAGGAGCACCATGCCACTTTTGAGGGGGAGGTTGAGATCACTCTCTACCACCCTAACCCTCTGGTGCGTGTGTGACCTCGTCGATTTAGGATCCCATTAGTCTATACTATGCATGTTCCACCATTTTATACATATAGAGGACCACCCCCGGCTCAACCTATGCGTCGTTTTCATAGTTTTCGTTTTAGAGCTGCCACTCGTTCCCATCCTTCTTCCCATAGAGTTGTCACTGAGGAGACTCCTTCTCTTGGTCCGACTGATTATGATAGGACTGCTTCTGCAGATCCTAGACCCAGTGGTGGGGTCTCTACACAGTCGGGCGAGGTCGAGGAGGACCCTGTGGAGGATGAGAGCGAGGAGGAGGTGCATGTTGAGCTGACTGTTTCTGCTAGAGGTGGACCTGCTGGTTCATAGGAGCCTGCATAGCATAGGTGTTTTGGATCCTAGATCCTAGGGATAGAGCTGTGGAGGATCTGAGGAGCTGCTAAGGACACTGAAGACCTGCTCTGAGACTTCTATTTTGAGACTATGTGATATATTGTATATATTTTGAGAGGTCTTAGAGTGAGGTTTTATTTCATACAGCTGGGTTGTATATGTTTTTATAACTCTTGCTATCTCGACTGATGTTACTTGCTACTTACTGTACTCATGGGGTTTCATATTACGCTATGACATATATATATATATATATATATGATGTTTTATTTTCCTCAGCAGAGCCCCATAAGTATTATTTTTACTTCCATGAACTCTGATTTATATTTAAAAAGGGATTCGGTGATAAATTTATGTTTTTACTTATTCAAAACCACTCGAGTGACAAATGATATGTTTTAATAATAACTACAAATAATGTTTTCGAAAACTAAGGAATTGTTATCTCGAGAGTCCTTTCGAAACTAAATTATTACTAAGCCGAATTCAAGAAATAGTTTATATCCAAAAGGGTTTTTGATTGAGCAAGTACTAATATTAAAAAGGAAAATATTTTCTAGCCCTAATTTTGATAGCAAGTATTCAACTATTTGGAAATATTAATTATTTTCAAGTTAAAAAGAGAGCGTCACAGCGGACGCGTACCCTCTTGACAAAATTCTTTTACTCTCTAACTGTCGCAATCGTCGCATCTTCGAATTTACACCGTTTCCTCATCGTCCTTAAGAGCAAATTGAATGGATTACTTGCAAAAGTAATCTCTCAAAGGAATTTCGATAACAAACATGGCGGGGTAAAAACAACACGGTTTCGTTGACAACAAGAACTGATGGGTTCAAAGGCACCAAAATAGGATTCAGAAACAATATGGTTACGGCCGTTTGGGGTCAAGACACTACTACACTTCAAGATTACATTCTTCTCATCAATTCAAGCCTAAACAAACTACTCCGCAAAACTTCGCATTTCCATCTACTCCCCAACTTAGATGACTCATATCTCTCTACACTCCATTTACTATCACAAACTCAACCTCTAAATACTCCTATCCTTCACCACTTTTTATCAATTCCGCAGAATTTCCCATCACTTAGCTCCAATCTATCCTCTTATTGCATTATATCTCTCCAATAATTGTCCTTATCAGACTTCTTTGATTACCACTACAAGAAAAACCAAAATAGCGACGGATTTTAGCGAGGGCAAATTTCCGTCGCTAATCGGTCGCTAATTAGCGAGGGACATGCGAGGGTTTAGCGAGCAAAAGCGAATTCCCTCGCAAAGAGATGAACGTTCGAAAAAAATAAATGAGAAATCATTTTGCGACGGATTTGCGACGGCTTTGCGACAAATTAGCGAGAGATTATTTTAAACAATTTTGGCGAGGGACATTTTCCTCGCAAATCCGTCGCAAGATAGTTTGCGAGGGTATGTTTCCGTCGCAAGTCGGTCGCACGAATTCCTTTAAACAACATTTGCGACGGAATTGCGACAAATTAGCGAGAGATTATTTTCAGCAATTTTGGCGAGGGACATTTTCCTCGCAAATCCGTCGCCAGATAGTTTGCGAGGGCATGTTTCCGTCGCAAGCCGGTCGCCACGAATTCCTTTAAACAACATTTGCGATGGATTTGCGACAAATTAGCGAGAGATTATTTTAAGCAATTTTGGCGAGGGACATTTTCCTCGCAAATCTGTCGCTAGGTAGTTTGCGAGGGCATGTTTCCGTCGCAAGTCCGTCGCCACAAATTCCTTTAAACTTCCAGATTGTTGGCGAGGGAATAGTTTCCTCGCAAAGTCGTCGCTATGAATACATTTTTAAAACAATTAAGTTTGCGAGGACATATTTCTCTTGCAAATCCGTCGCCACAAATTCCTTTATGCTATCAAATCGTTTGCTAGGGAATATTTTCCTCGCAAAGCTGTCGCTAAAAATACATTTGTAAAACGATAAAGTTTGCGAGGGCATGTCTCTCTCGCAAATCCGTCGCCACAAATTCCTTTATGCTGTCAAATCGTTTGTGAGGAATATTTTCCTCGCAAATCTGTCGCTAGGTATGCATTTTAATGAAATAAAGTTTGCGAGGACATCTTTCTCTCGCAAATCCGTCGCTACAAATTCCTTTATGTAGTCAAATTGTTGGCGAGGGAATAGTTTCCTCACAAAGCCGTCGCTATGAATACATTTATAAGACAATAAAGTTGGCGAGGGCATGTTTCTCTTGCAAATCCGTAGGCACTAATTCCTCTATGCTATCAAATCGTTTACGATGGAATATTTTCCTTGCAAATCCGTCGCTAGGTTTGCATTTTAATGAAATAAATATTATTTTTTTAATATTTGTTGTTTCTAGGTGTGTGTGTGTGTGTGTATATATATATATATATATATAAATTTGCACCCTATATCATAAGTATAATATCTCTGCCCAAATTAAATCCATAATAACATGATTACTTTCACAAATTAAACTCTAACCACTGTCACCATTGGGAATAACTTTAACCTAAACCCTACCGTAACCCTTTTGTCCCCAACATCCACCACCATGTCCACTGTTCACCACCACTCGACGACTAATGCAACATCGTTAACCACCAAAACCACGTCCTCCGTTCTGACCATTGCCATAATAACAAACCTGGTTGAATCCAAAACAAGTAGGAAGCAGTAAGCTAAAACGAGTTGATCCAGATTAAACTGGTAAAACTGGTTCCAGTTCAACCAGTATATATATATACACACACACACACATACATGAGATAACTTGAGAGCAGAAATGCAAAACTCAAGACACTAAGAATTGTGCATAAATGCAAAAACAAAGAGAGACAAAAAAGAAAGACGCATAGGAGCAAAAGGAAACCCTAATCATGTGTAAGTTCACCAAAGGAGCTTGTTTCAATGAAGATGCATGGTGCCATTAGCCGAAACAAAGGAAAGTGATGGTTTTATACTGTAATCCATTTCTTATTTTCTATACTTTGATGTCATTACTAGTCCACCGACGAAGCCACCAACACCGGCCACCGCCACCGCCACGATTCAAGGATATAAGGGTATATGTTCAATTGGTGATGTCTCATGCAACAATTATATCATAAACTAGTTTAATTTTTTATTTTTATTTTTTTAATTTGAGTTAAAAGTTTATACAATCATACTGCTTCTGTTATGCATGCCCCGATCAAGGTTTTAAGTTGTTGTCTGCAACGGTAATTGTGGCGTCGATATGGCAGTTTTGATAGTTTCTGTGATCACTGTCGTCGATATGGCAGTTTTGATTGTTTCGATATGGCGTTGATATTGGTATTAAGCAACGACACTGTCGTGGGCTAAGAGATTGATTTTTTTTATTTTTTTATAACCATAACTATAAGAAATTCGTGTTTGATCTGATAACATATTAACCCATATTAACTCATTTTCGGTGCCTCATTATACTTGATGTGCTACATTATGTGTTCTTTTTTTGGAGATCTAAGAGACTTAACTATTATGAGTGAAAATCTGCTAAAAGATGAGTCTAAACTCCTAACGAGATCTCATGATAAAGGCTTAATGCCAAATTTTTCTTATTGTAAGTAAAGTTTTTACTTTTAATTTTGTTTTGGTTATGGAATTTATTTTCGGTGCCTCAAAAAAATATAGTATGCATGTTTATTTATATAAAACATAAATTTCAAAGGATTTTCATATCCTTATCAATAACTTTGCTAATAATTTGAGTCGAAGGGTGTAATAAATTTTTTGACTTATCAATACTTATTTTAATTCTTACTTTACCTCAACCACCTACAACATTAAAACTACATGGTTTGGAAATTTTTTGCACTTTCCTATACAGTTTTATTTATGTCTTCTCACTAAAACTTAGAGTATTATGATTAAATGCCAAGGGTAATTATGAAAAAAATTTGAAGAAGGTCTTATATTTAGGATCAAATTTTTTTACTCAAAGGGGTCTTATAATAAGAGACGGAGGGAGTAATGATTTTAATATGTCCTGTTAGCGTTTCTCTTTATTGCATCAGTTAGCAATAAAGGAGAAACATCATTGTAACTAATCCCAATAATTTTTTCTAATATGGATAATTTTTTTCGTAACTGCAATATTAAGTCTCTTATTTTTTCATTTTGGTGGTCGTCAACAATCTTTTTTATATTAATTAGTTTAACTGTGTGGTATATTGTTTTATTTGTAATGTAGAAAAATTTATTTGTTATATTTTGTTGTACCCAAAAATCCTTTTAAAAATATTATATATTAGGACATTTTTTATGGTATACTGTTTGATTTATGTTGGAGAAAAATTGTCCTATTTAAATTATACTAAAAACATGTGTAATTCTTTACTTAATGTGATTAACAATTTTGTGCATTTAATCCTTAGCATAACAAATTATGCTCAATGTTATGAAAAATATATATTAATTTGATTTGTAATTATTTAATTTGATTTTATATTTTTAAACTTGTGTTAAATTTTAACCCACGCAATGCGCGGGTGCAAGTAGTAGTAGAGACACATGTGTAATAAATACATGGAGACCTAACCCATGAGCAGGAACCTAAGTATACTAACCCATGAAGAGAAAAAAAAAAAAAAAAAAAGTATACTAACCCATAAAAGTGAGGGGGCGGCAGCAACCCTAAATCCCTAATGCAGTGGTGGCCCGTCACCTTTCTCTCTACTCCCTCGTCCTCCCTCTCTATTCCATATCTCTCTTCTCACGCGTCCGCTCTCATTCTCCTATTCGATTCACTGCCAATCTTCCACCGCCAAACCTTCGCCTCTCGGAATTAGGGCCGGCGCTGCTGCGTAGGGCGTTCGTTGTTGCCTCTCCTCTTCGATTCAACGAGCCCACCACCACGAGCCGCGTTCGCTGGTGCCACCAACAAGAGTCGCTCAAGTAAGTTGGATCTCTCATAGGGTTTGCTCCTCTCTCACATTTCCCATTTCAATCTGGGTTTGGTATTGCATTCTCATAGGGTACTGCGATTTTGATTTTTATGAACCCTAAGTCCCATTTCAATCTGGGTTTCCGATTTCAATATACACGAACCCTTAGCCTTTGAGTTTCAAATTCGATTTTCACAACCTTTCCTTCCCCTCTGATTTCCAATTTCAAATTCTCATAGCTTATTCTTATGCCCATTTTGGTTCCTACTCTGGGTGAGGCAAGGCTGCTTTCAATTGAACTCTTTTTTCACTGTGTACATGTAAGAATTTTGCTTTCTTTGATATCACCAAAAGAAAAATCATTTATTTATAAAATTCTAATTTAGCAATATGGAATGTAATGCAGATGTTCATTTACAGCATAGCATGGTCCTTCTGAGTATGTGTCTTTTGCAACTCTTATTATGAGTTAGTTTCTATTAAATGTCAACGTGTAGTATATTTATATTTATATGTGAATATTGTGAATTGTGATAATTTCTTGGACAATTTGGGCCTTTTTCTGCTTCTAATACCCCTCTTTGCCCCACCCCTTATTTTTTGCATTGAGAATGGCTAACATGAGAACCCTGACAGGTTCCTTATGCAGCTGCAATGTTCTCAGTATTTTTTGTTTTCTCATAGCCCAGTGTGAGTTTCTTTTCAAATTTTATCTATTTACACGATCCTTAGATGGATAATTATTTTTTTTTCCTTTGGCCCTCATTGAAGTATTTGTTTAAAACATAGTTTTGAGTAATTTATTTTTCATTTTGCAGATAAGGAGTTTTGTTTCTAAACAAGTTGGTCCCCATGAGCAGGTACCAATAATATATCCATGCTGCGCAAAAGATTATTTCATCGCTCTCTTTCTCCCCTCTAAAATGGAGAAAAAAAACATGCATAAAATATGTTGATAATGATAACAAAGATAAGATCTATTCCCAACAGTGTCAGATATTGATTTATTCAGTCAAAATGACCCCTCAACAATGAAAGATAAGAAGATCTATTCTCAATTTCGTCGTGGATGGGTCAGTATAATTAGAATATCTTGGAAGCCAAGTATTGTCTTCTAATTTAGGGGCACTTCTTTTGCATGGAGTCAATTTTCATGAATGTTTTCCTGCCATAAAATGAGGTACGAATTGCAACTGTAGTAAATAGTTCTGTAACTTATAAAAATTGTAGCTTTGGTGTGGTGGGATGCAAACCATCGTATGCATTAATATTCTCACTCACTGAGCTTCTAGCACCAGCTGAATCAGTACAAGTATTTGATTAATCTTGTCTGGATGAAAGGTGCTATTTTAAATGTAGAATATGTAAAAGATGTTAATAGAATATGTGATGAGAAGAATGATATTCAAGGGTTATGCAATACATTTAA
This sequence comes from Crotalaria pallida, assembly GCA_037953625.1. Taxonomy (NCBI): domain Eukaryota; kingdom Viridiplantae; phylum Streptophyta; class Magnoliopsida; order Fabales; family Fabaceae; genus Crotalaria; species Crotalaria pallida. Next base: position 85,042,253 of record CM075652.1, read on the forward strand.
AAAATAAAAAAGAAAATCAAAGATGTCATTGTGTAAATTATAACTTAAAAAGCTACCCCATTTGGCTTTAGAAGTGAAAAAAAGGCATTAGAGAGATTTTCATCATCAGTCTTTTTTGAAAGTGTGCTACTTCAAAAATGGTTTATTGAAATTGAAGTTGGCAAATGAGATCTCTGAGAAAAGATTTCTTATTCAACACTGAGTTCCACAACATAGCCATAACTGATTTTGTTTATTCTTGTTGGTATAAAGTCAAAGTTAAATGGTTTACAATAATTTGAAATTTGTTCATAAAAAGAGGTGGAGTCAAATTTCAATATGCAGATATATGCAGAGTATTGTGTTTCAACAAGTTGGTCCCTACGAGTAGGTCTCATTTTAACTGTATGATGCAAGGCCCTGTGGTTGTCTATTGTATCATGTTAATAGTATAATGTAGGGCTTCTGTTTTAACCTTAAGTAATGTATTTGTTTTTTTTTTTTAATTCTTATTAGATTTACCATGTAAATCAAATTTAAATGGTACCTCAAAAGTCAAAACACACCAAGAGGCAGGGATTAGTTCATTTTACTGAAATTTTAATGGAGGGAAGCATAGTTTTGTTTGATATAATGCTTTGATTTTAGTGTTTTTCCTATTTTTGGTAGAAGACTTGGATTCTGTTTAGTTTTTTTTTTCACTTTATTCTTTTTTCAGGGAAAGGCTCAAGGTTGCAAGTAAGAAGAATTATCAAAGATGAGAATTATTGTATTGATTTTATATTCAGTAATTCACTTCCAAGATGAGAAGAATTAGGATTGCAAGTAAGAAGAATTATCAAAGGTGATAATACCATGAACCTCTCGTTCTTTCAATTCCGAGATTTTTCTCTTGCGCTGTGGTATGAAGCTTTTTGATAAAACAGAATGAAGATATGCTTGGATCAAGCGCCGAATGCGATCAAATGAAGAAATTTGGAAGATCTTTCCATCTTCATGGCATGTTTCTTATCAGGTACTGTTCTCCTTCATCCTCCTTCTCTTCTTGTCCTCAAATCGCTTCTCCATCTTCTTGTTGTTCTACAACCACTCAACTCCCTTTAGTTTTATTTTAGCTTGTGTTATGCAACCTAAGCTCTCTGCTAACCAACACTGATCTTTTATTTTGTTACATTTTAGTTTTACATTTTGTTACGTTTTTCCTTCGAGTTTTTTTATGTATTTAATAAAATTGGTTTAGGATAGTTGGAGATCTGTTCATTTTCCTTTTAATAATAATTGATAAGAGTATCTCTTAACATGTCCTTCATTGATAATGATATAATTTCATAATTATAACACTAACCTGAGGATAACTAAAACTAGAAAAAATAATGCAGCAATTGAAATGTTCAATTGTTATGATCATAGTTCTAATTTCTGTTTCTTGGACAAGCTCCTTGCTCATAGAGGATAAATGCAGAGTAGTTTTTCATTGTTCTAATTTGAATTGAAGGTATTTATTTGCATATTACTTAATATAAACTTTTCAATCTATTTTAATCTCAACATCTGTGATTTGCTTGCCTTAATTATTTGGTCTGTTTATTTGTCTGTATGTCTTTTACATATATATTTTATGCATTCTATTAGGCCTTAGCAAAATGAGGGAATAATATGGAAGGTTTATTCCAAAAGGAGACCAATAGTTAGATTTGTTGTGGACTTGCGGAAGTGTCAATTAGGCTAGCCGCTAGCATTAGTTGGGTTCGGTAGTTGAATAGAAGGAAGAAGGAAGGAGCACTTATTAGATTTGTCAAAACACAGGGCTCTTTCTCTGTTGGGAGGGGAAACCCTTGGAAGGAGATTCTCTCCTTGAATTCTGAATTCCTCACTAATATTTCCCCCATTTTTTAATGCTTACTAGTCTCTGTCATTAAAAACCTAATGGATTCCATAGTAGGATACTCTTAATCTCTTATCAATGAAGGATATATTTAATAATTAATAATAATAATAATAATAATAATAATAATAATAATAATAATGTGTGCAGTGGGTTTGAAAATATGCATGCCATTATTGTACTGTTTGGGTGGTACTACTATTGCCAGGATTTTAATTACTTTGCACTTGCTGTAGGTTGGTGTAGGAGGTAAATGGTAGTTCTAGTTTTGTTTTCTGATCTGTTTTGAGATCTACTTCATAGGTTGTAAAATTTACTTATATTTGGCCAAATAATCTAAAGTAGAGCTACATGCTTCATCCTATCATATTGTACAGAACTGTGAATTAGGGAGATGTTGCAGGTCCTGTTCCTGTTTTGGTATTTGTTGAAGGAGGTGCAGTTTTATCTTTGGGTGTTGCTTGTTTTTAGTTTCCCTCACGTTTTATCTCCTGGTCCTGTTCCTGTTTCTCTGCTTCTGTGGTTTTTCTTTTTCACATTTCTTTACCATTTTACCATTTCTGTCTGATGCAGCTCTTTATCCAATAAGTCAAAGTTTAGTTTGTGTTACATGCTCAATTATTGAACAAAAAAATCAAGAACTGCTATATCATTGATGTTACTTCTTACTATTCTTAAATTTTCAAAATTCCAAGTTCAGGTTATTTTCTCTAACTTTCCTTCTAATTGAAATCCTGGTGGAAATTGCTGGACTAATATATGCTTGATTTCACAGCCACTTATCTTTTTATCCTGGGTTTGAACTTTTGTGGAAACTTTTCAATACTTGTCAAAATGGAAAAGAGGGAAGTGATAAAGATGAAAATCAAAAAATTCCAAATAAAAAGTCAAGTATGTGAGGTTGATACTGTTGGTCGTAGCTATGGCTCTCTCATTCTCATTTTATTCCTACTAGTGTGTTTCATTTAGAAAGACCTGATGAAACTTTTAGCGGTTGTTTTGACAGTTCAACTTTCGTAGGATAATTTCATCATGCTTTGAACCTCACTTAACAGTGTATGTCGAATTAGAAGAGAAGTCACCGATGGAAAGTCTTGATAAACTGTTCAGGTAATTTGTGTCTCGCCTCACAGATATGTGCTTTATGATTTACTTCTGCATTTTTTTTTCATTGATCAAACTCTTCATCCACTATAGGAGGAGACATGGGATATTGAGGAGGGAAGTCAATAGAGTATATTATCCAGTAGCATGTAGGTGAGTTGTATAGTGAAGGATATGAAGGCTTTGCAGATGAGAAAATATAGTGGACACATCTTGACAATGAGGATTCCACTGATTGGTATGGATGATGAAGCACTTGAAGCTCAACAAACCAAAGATTTGTTGGTAGATATTATAAGGGCTGTACAAAGCAACTGGAAAATTCATTTGCCCATCAAATTTTATAGGGTCTTGACTTTAGATTGTTTTATTGTTGTTTTAACTTTGTATAGTAGATTTTGACAAGTACAGTATGTATCAACTTTGTATAGTGAAGATTATTTAACTTTTTGTTATTTTGTTTTAGTTCTCATATTGGATTAGACAGATATAGGGGTAGAAGGATGTTTTGCGGCAATTTTTTTTAAATTCATTCTTTGGCTTAGCGGCAGTTTTAACTGTCGCAAACCTTTTTAACAATAATATTAGCGACGCAAAGATCCTCCAAAAATTGTCACAAAATGCCCGACTTTTTGTAGTGAGGACCAATTCGTCACCAATTAGCGAGGGATGAAAATATGCAAGAGATTTGCGAGGGATTAAGCCCTCGCAAATAGAATTCACTGGCGAGGATTTTGCGAGGAACTGTTGGTCGCTAATTAGCGACGGCTTGATGACAAAATTGAACCAAATTTCTAAACAATCAATTGCGAGGGATTTGCGAGGAACTTTTGGTCGCTAATTAGCGACGGCCAAATCAATTGCGAGGGATTTGCGAGGAATTGTTGGTCGCTAATTAGCGACGGTAACGTCAATTGCGAGGGATTTGCGAGGAACTTTTGGTCGCTAATTAGTGACGGCCAAATCAATTGCGAGGGATTTGTGAGGAACTGTTTGTCGCTAATTAGCGACGGCCAAATGATAAGTGTGGCCAATTTCTTGAACGACTCTTGCGAGGGATTTGCGAGGGAAATTTCCCTCGCAAAGCATGACTTTAGCGAGGGATTTGCGAGGGAAACATTTGCTCGCTAATTAGCGATGAATGAGACGCGACGGACGCATCGCTCGCAAATCCGTCGCAAATCAGTCGCAAATTCGATTTTGTGAGGGGTTAGCGAGGGATTTAATAGTATACTATTAAATCTTCCCGTTACTCTAACAACCACTAATCCTCAAGAAACATGCACCATCTCACTCCTTATCTCTAACACTGGATCATATAACCTAGACACTCTAAACACTTTTTCTATTTCCCAAAATTTTTTTCTTACATTCTAAACCATCAAAATTCCTCAACTCCAAGACCTATCATCCATTACCACATCAAATCCTAGCTTTTTACCTAACCTTGGGTCAATACTTAAGGATTCTCAAAACAAATTTCACCGTCTTATCACTTCGACTTTACCGTATCATCGCTTATTGGCTGCTATCTAATCATTTTCCAACTTAAATCAAGACACTTATGACTTTAATTCCTAAACATCACCTTGATTTCTTTCTCATCTTAACACCATCTAAACCATTACTTTAACCAATCCGGCATCATAACTCCCATTCATCTAAGACTCAAAAAGATACTCCTATCTTCTCTAAGTACTCATACTTCTCTTAATCCATACTTACTAATCCTTATTCTCCTTAGCCTTTACAACCCTTACCTAAAATCGCTCCATAATCCACTTCCTAACTTAGAACTATCCTCGTGTCTGGAATAAGGTGTCAGGACCCAAAAAGTCTCATCAAAATTTTAGGAAAGATAAATGTCCGGTCAAAAATCAAAAGAAGAAGGTTCGGGTTCACCAATAATCAAGGTTTCATCAAAAACTGGGTCTAAGAATTTCAGAAAAAGCTTTTCCAAACATTATGCCAAAGCAATTTTGGCACGCATAGGGTTTTTACAAGAAAAGTTCCAATCATGAAAAGAAGAGTAAAATCTCAGAGCTTAGGGTCATCACGAACAAAAGGGTTCTCATCAAAGATGAATTCGACAAAAGAAGATTTGAATCGCACATCAACATCCCATAATGACACTGATCTCTGCCCCTCGTTCCTACTGTAGACAAAATTGACGCCCTTCCAGGAAAACATTCGCGTACCCTTAATGTTCCTATTCTCATCTATCGCGATCTTACTACTAACGCGCACACATAGAGACACACAGCAGAGTATGTAAGTCCATGCAGAGGTTACTTAGATTAGCCATTGCTCTGATACCATTCTGTAACACCCCGATTCGGCAACTTTAAACTTAAACTCAAAGTAGTGAAAATTAGGGCCATTTTTTTTTTTTAAAATACAAGTATTACACAAGATGAGAACATTCGATCTCCAAAACATAGTTACATTTTAAAACTCATGTTCTCATGTTGCGTAAAACCTTTCAAGTTCCAAACCGAGATGTCACAAGACACCGCACTTGGAAACCCGTTTTCGAAAACATCATTTTAAAAATAATGCCCATGTACTTGTTTCGAAACATCAATATTGAATAAAACATTTGTCGGGGTATAGTACGGTAGAGCTAAGGTAACTAAGAACTTACAATGGAGTACATTCCGCCAGGGGAATCCCTAGCTTCTAGTCATGCTTCCTATTACTTGTCGTCTAACTCCGGACTTGAGTTGATGAAGCCCACCACGCTTCCGCTGAGCCATCTACCCGTTGCAATATCAGCTGTTGCCGATACGACAACAAGGTAGGAGAGAGTCAGTGTTCCGAACACTAACGGGTTGACCATGCGGTCTCAGGGTAAATTGAATAAAAATGAACAGATAACTAAAACAGTATAATCTAGACACTTATTCGAATGCAATCATATCATCATCAACATATACATGTAACATGTTATACATATAGCATGAATCACAACAGTAATAAAGTCATCACCATCATCATCATAAGCACAAATGCTTTACTCAAGTTCTTATCACATTCCCAAAATCTTTCTCATGAGTTTTTTTTACAACTGCTCTCATTCCTTCTTTCCTCATAATTTCCACACTTATTACTTATTCCAAGAATTCTCTCATCTTATAAAACTTATTCGATGCTTAATGCTTTGATATACTTTTCTTTGAAACATCTTTGTCTTTTAAGTTTTATTGTTTCGGTTAGCATCAATGATGAGGGAGAAACATCATTGAGCTCACACACGTCTACATCTCCTCGGTCAACCACCCAACCTAGTCAGAAGCAAACAGGAGTACAGGACCTTTACCACGCGGGCACGACAGCTGTCACACAAACAAATGGTCCCAGACCAGGAGGACTCAGCCTCAAATCATATCATTTCATATCATATAAACATGCACGCTCTCAGCGGCAATCACAAATGCCCCATTCCAGTCCCTCTCCACTGTTCTCGAAATGCCATAGGGGTGACAACACTATTCCGGTCCCGGGTGCAGAACTTACCACGGCATTAGACCCAGTCCCTACCACGTTAGTACGCCACATGTGGAATTCATTCCGCCCAGAATAGTACTCAAGGCAACATGACGTTTCACCGCCCGAGCCTACCCTATTGCATTCATCACTCGAATATCCCTGATATACGGGGTACCTTCCTCTCCACTACTTCGATACGACACTCATACCTCACCGCGTATATAAATGTATTTTAAAGTCTTTTAAAGTTTTACGTTTTAATTAGTGGCTTCATCCTAACAGTCGGCTCGTCCTTGGTGCATCCCTTCAACGAAGCCCGACCACTAAACGCAATCCATTCCCCCTAAATCTCAATGGCCCTTGGCCTCAACATCAAAATTCTCATCTCATTACCATGATTCTCATAAGCTCATTCTCAACATATTCCTCATCAACATCATCAGTCTCTTTTCCTCGTCTTTCTCAAAATATCTTTTCGCAAAACTTTTCGAAAACATGATTTCGCAAAACTTTACTTCACAAAACATTTTCACAAACCTCATTTCATAAACCTCTTCGCAAAACTTTTTCAAAAGATAATATTTCCAAAAACTTTCGCAAAATATCGTTTTCACAAAAACTTTTCAAAAATCTCTTTTCAAAACCGTTTTAAAAAAAATCATATTTTTGGATGAGTGTTAATGGAGGAGCAAGCTCAACTCAACACTAAGGTTCTTTCCAAAAACATGAACGAGGAATCCCATCTCCATTCAAACCACATCTCACTTTCACAATCACGTTCTCTTTCAAATCTCAACTCTGTATATCTTTCACAATTTCATTCGCATCGCGTTTCATCTCTTTCTCAATCCTCATTCTATACTTTCTCATCATTCTCAACTCATCACTTATTTCTTTCTCAATTATTTCTCAGGTTTTGGGTTTATTTCTCTTTTCTCTTTTCCTTTTATCTTAGTACTTCCACAATTCCATCATCATTATTTCGCTATCCAGACAAAATTAAACAATGTCTAAACAGAATAAAGTATGCACAACAAGTAAACATCTAATGATGCATAGCAAATAAACATTTAGTATGCAAACAGAACATCTAACACACATATTTGTATCGCCTAATTCGCAGTACTCTCACAATCCTTCTATTCGGATTGTGAGCAACCACGTTACGGGATCACAACACTCTCACTCACCTGGATGACGACACATCCAAAAACTTTCCAAGATTTCCAGTCGCTAACCGTGCCACGTTTCCTTCGCGTCCGACACCCGAACTAGACATTTTTCTCCGTGCGTTAGAAACGATTTACGTGAATTCTTAACTTTGTTTTAAAACACTTTTAAATAATTCCCTTTTTAAAAGCACATTTCCAATATAAAAAAAAAAAGTTTTCAAATTCAAATCACTCTTAAAAAGAGTTCTCAGGAAAACTTTGAAAACAATCTCTTTATCAAATAAAATCCATTTCTCTTAATTTAAAACACTTTGGTTGAAAAATCATTTTCTTTAAACATTGAATGGAATCTTTCTTAAATCAAACACAAAAATTCAAGAAGGTAAAACTTCAAAACCAATCAGATTAATTTATTAAATTTCTAAACTTCACACATCAACAAACACTGATCAAAGAAGGTTCTTTAAAATTCTCCAAATCAATTTAAGTTATTTAAATAAAACATTTTTAATTCCTTTGAAATCCAAACATAGACTTTTCACAAACAAGACTCAAAAACAGTATTCCAAATAACTCCAATTCAACACATTCAATTAGCACAAAACAACACAATTTCGAAACAATTAAAGCATTCACAAACAGTACCTACAAGTTCCACAACTCATATCTTCAATCATTCAAAACCATTAATTAAATTATAACCTTAATAAATTAATTTAGTTGCACTTAAGAAAACAATTTAAATTAATCTTCTCATTAATTGAGCAAAAACCGAATCAATATGATTAGTAATTTCTTATCACCAATCAATTTCAGAAACTTAAGATCATTAACAATACAAAAATCTCTTCACATAATTAAATCAACTTAGTTATTTAAAATCAAAAAGATAAAACAAATACACATCACTTTCATGAAGACAATTTTCTCAATCATATGAACATACATAAACCAAATCATGTACATAGAATTTTGCAAGGATTAAATGCACAAATAAAAACATAAAGTTATGAAATTATTTTCTTTCTTTTGGACTAAAACCGTGAGCATCCAGAAAAGAAAAATTAACAATCAAAAAACAATTTGAAGTACAAATCATTTCAAAGATTCATATGCATTTTCTTTTAAATTTATTTATGGCATGCACACACTTTTAAAACTCTTATATTCAACTAGCCTCATGATGCATGTACCCTAATTGAGGAACAAACCTAGCTACCTACTTTTTCCTATGAGGGCCGAAAGTCAACATGCAAGAAAACAAGGTTTTTCATTCATTTTCAACATGCAAGGATCATGAAAATCAATCAAATCATGCAGGTCTTCAAGACTCATTTTTAAAGCATTAAACTACACCATTTGTTCACATAAACATGCATCAACATCATCAAGACAAAATCCTTTTTCAAACATAAACTCAAGTTCATCATTTTTCTAAAAACAAAAATAAAGACTTAATTTTAACTTTATGAAAACAACATGCATGTATTTAAAATCATTAGATCTAGTCCTAAAACAAACATGCATCACTTTTCACAAAATAAAAAGCATGGATCCTATTATTATTAAACATGGCCGAATGGCCTCCTTAAAAAAATAAAACATGCACATAATTAAACATTTAGATTAAATAATGTTTACACTTGAAAATTATTTTAAAACTTGGTTCCTTTAATTCTTTTCTCAAAAACTGTAGCATACAACAAAAGAAAAAAAAAACATGATCTTTTCATTAAAATCAAACATGCACAAGACTAAACACTAGATCAAAACATATTCATACCCAAAAAACAATTTAGAACTTGTTACTTTAATTTTCCTCTTAAAACCGAAACACATACAAAAAAAAAAGAAAACATAATCTTTTCTCTTTGAAAAATAACATGCAAACTAGAGATCTAAACATTTTTCATTCATCAAATAAGGATAACCACATGCATGCACTTAGATCAACAAAAATTAACATACAAGACCAAATACTTAAACCTTTTTACAAATCAAGTTTAGATCATGAAATCATTCATGGACATACACATAGATCATAATTTTAGCACAAAGATTTAACATGCAAAAACCAAAAATTACACTTTATAGATAAACAAGTTTAGATCATGGATTTATTTACCAAATCATCAAATAAACACAAATAGTCCACGGTTTAGAGGAGGAAAAATAGACATGCAAAGAGATTTATTTTAGGTTTCATAAAAATCTTAGTTTTTCTTTAGATCTTTGAAGATTTAGTGAAGAAAATTATTAGATCCATCAAGAAAACTTTGAACCGAAAACATCAAGCATCAAGATCACATATTACAAATTACTTAGAGTCCTTAAAGTCCAAGATCAAAAGAATAATAACACATAAACTCCAAAAATTAAACATGCAAGAAGGGTGTAAAATAGATCTACAAACTAAAAGAGAAAAACTAAACTATTACAATTCTTCTTTTGGATCTTCAAGTCCTACCATGAAATGGGTTTATTCTCTAGTCTTCTAACACTTGGATCTACCAAGGAAAGGCTTGGTTGAACTATGATTTCCATCTTCTTCTTCTTATAAAGCTCACGGCCTACTCCCTCTATTTCTCTCTATTTCTTTTCTTTTTCTTTCTCTAAGAGTAGAATGGATCTCTTAGAGTAGTGTTTGTGTTGGTGGAAAAAATGAGAATGGGTGAAGTGAAAAATGAACCAAGGCACCTTGTATATATAAGCCACGAACTAATCCCACTTTTGCCCTTGGTTGATGGTTTGGTTACACACAATGGGAGGGGCGGTTTTTGTAACACCCCGATTCGGCAACTTGAAAACTTACATTCAAAGTAGTGAAAATTAGGGCCAATTTTTTTTACAAACAAGTGGTGCACAAGATGAGAACACTTAAGTTTCCAAAACATAGTTATAACTAAAACTTGTGTTCTCTTATTGTACAAACCATTCAAGTTCCAAAACGAGATGTCACAGGACACCGCACTTTGAAACTTGTTTTTCAAAACATCTAGTAAAACGTAGCCCGTTTACTTGTTTCAAAACAACAATACTAAATAAAACACTTGCCGGGGTACAGTATGATAGAGCAAGGCAACTAAGAACTTACAATGGATTACCTTCCGAAAGGGGAATTCCTAGCTTCTATTCATGCACGCCGAAAATATCGTTCTATCTTCGCGTCATGGCAGCCCAAGTTCTCGGTCCACAAGAAGAGTTGTCGCCCTCAACCATCTCTGGAGCCTCCCTCCGAGAATCGTCTGGCACTCGCTCCTTCTCGCCGGGATGCAGATGCATCACTACACGCTATACCACCTACCGGTTGCAATATCAACAATTGTCGATACGACAACACGGTAGGAGAGAGTCAGTGTTCCGGACACTAATGGGTTGACCATGTGGTCTTGGGATAATTAAATATAAAGGAATACAGATAATAAAACAACATAACCAGATCATGCAATGCACATAGCATATAGGAATCACATAGAATAAAACATATCATAATACTCTAAACGCATCAACACTCATCCTTCATAACCCATTAATTCATTCACACTCTTATAACACATTCTCAGAGTCTTTCTCACAAGCTTTCACAACTTAACTCCATTTTCCTTTCATCATAACTTTCACTCTTATCTCTCATTTCGAGAATCATTTCTTATATACTCATCTTAGTACATTTTATTTAATATTTTGATATGCTTCTCTTTGAAACATCTGTGTCTATTAAGTTTTATTATTATTCCGAATAGCATCAATGATGAGGGGGACACATCATTGAGCTCACACACGTCTACATTCAACCACCAAACCTAGTCGGAAGCAAACAGGAGTACAGGACCTTTACCATGCGGGCACAACAGCTGTCACACAACACATAAATGGTCCCAGACCAGGAGGCCCTGCCTCAAATCATAATCATAATAATAATAATGCACACTCTCAGCGGCAAACACAAATGCCCCATTCCAGTCCCTCTCACTGTTCACGATTTGCAATCAAGGGGGCGACAGTATATTTCTAGTCTGCAGTGCAGAACTTACCACGGTATTAGACCAAGTCCCCACCACGTTAGTGCACCACATGTGGAGTTCGTTCTGCCTAGAAATATACTCTAGACTTCTTGACATTTCACCGTTATCGTCCTCCCCTCATGCAATCTCGTCCTAAGTATCCGCAGATACCTATCGTTCCTTCCTCTCCACTACTTCGATACGACACTCATACCTCACCGTGTTTGTAAATGTATTTTAAATCTTTTAAGGATTCAACGTTTTATTTAGGGCTTAATCCTAACGATCGGCCCATCCTTGGTGCATCCCTTCAACGAAGCCCGATCACTAACGCAATCTGTTCCCCCTAAATCTCAATGGCCCTCGGCCTTAAATCACTTTCTCATCTCATTTCATGACACATTCTTTCTCGTCTCATCTCGTCATCACAATTCATATAACTCATGCTCAGTAGCATCTTTTCCTCGTTTTTCTCAAAACATCTTCTCACAAAACTTTTACTTCACAGAACGTTTTCAGAAAAATCCTTTCACAAAACTTTTTCGAAAATAATGTTTCCGAAAACTTTCACAAAAATATCATTTTCACAAAGCTTTTCAAAAATCTCTCTTTCAAAAACTCTTTTCAAAAATCACCTTTTTGGGTGAGTGTTAATGGAGGAGCAAGCTCAACTCAACACTAAGCTTCTTCCCAAAAACGTGTACGAGGAATAATATCTCTACTCAACCACATCTCACTTTCATAATCACTTTCTCTTTCCAATCTCGACTCTTTATCTCTTTCTTTAATCACATTATCCTTTTTCTCTTTCTCAAACATTCTCATGCTTTCTCCTCGTTCTCAACTCATCATGTATTTCTTTCTCAATTATCTCTTTTATTTCTCACTTATATCTCTATTCTCTTTTCAATTATCTTATTACTTTCGCGTTTCCATCATCATCATTTCGCTAATCAGACATACTCAAACAATAACTAAACAAAATAAAGTATGCACAACAAATAAACATCTAGTGATGCATAACAAGTAGACATTTAGTATGCAAATAAAACAGCTAACACACATATCTGTGTTGCCTAATTCGCAGTACTCTCGCAATCCGTCGAGTCGAATTGCGAGCAACCACGTTACGGGATCACCGCACTCTCACTCACCTGGATGACGACACATCCAGAAACTTTCCAAGACTTCCCAGTTGCTAACCTCGTCACGTTTCCTTCGCGTCCGACACCCGAACTAGACATTTTTCCCGTGCGTTAGAACGTTTTCGATAAATTCTTAATCTTGTTTTAAAAGTTCTTTTGAAATAATTCCTTTCTTAAGAACTTATTATTAATATCCAAAGACTTCCAAAACCAAATCAGATTTCAAATAAAAGACTTTTAAGAAACTTTGAAACAATAATTAAAATAGCCTTTTATTAAAACACATTCATTCTTCTTAGTTAAAAACACTTTAGTTATAAAAATCACTTTCCAGAACCATTAAATAGAATTCACAATTCTAGAGAATAAAGCTTTAAAATCAATTAATTAATTTATTTAATTCTAAACTTCACACATCAACAAACACTGATTAAAGAAGGCCATTCAAAACTCTCAAATCAAATTAAATTATTTAAACTATACTTTTCAAATAAAACATTTTCATTTCCTTTAAAATACAAACATGGATTTTTCATAGACAAATTTCACAAGCAGTAGTCAAAACAATTTCAATCCAGTACATCAAATTGGCACAAAACAGCAGACACAAGTTTTTTTTAAAGCATACAAGGCACACATCATACAAATCATATTTTTAATCACTTAAAAATCGTTAGTTATATTATAATCTTAATAAATTAATTTAGTCACACTTAAGAAAATAACTTAATCTTCTAATTAATTTAACATAAACCGAATCAATATGGTGAATAATTTCCAATCACAATCAAGTTCAAAGACTTAAAAATCATTAGATTAACATTATAAAAATTCCTTTCACATAATCAGATCAAACCAAAAGAATTAAAGGAAACACATATCACATAACATCATGCACTTATGAATGCAACTATCATCATCGTCATTTTATGAAAATAATTTTCCTACCAATTAAACATACATAGGCCGAATATTATACATGAAATTTTACAAAGATTTAATGCACAAATACAAACATATAATCATAAAATCATTTTATTTATTCTAGTGCTAAAAACCGTGAGCTCACAAAGAAGAAAATTAGCAATTCTTCAATTTATTTTCATTTAATAGAACCAAGCAACAATTTGAACCACAAGGATCCACATGCATTTCTTTTAGAAACTTAGTTATCTCATACATGTGCTTTTTCAAACCTTAAAGTCAATTAACTTTTCATGCATGCAACCTATGTAGGGAACAAACCTAGAGATCTATTTTTCTCTAGTATGGCCGAAAGTCAACATGCCTTAAAACAAGGATTTTGAATTTACTTTTTAAACATACAAGTCATGCACTCATAAAATAAAACCGATAAAATAACACATTACATTCACATCAACCTTCACAAAAGAGACCTCAAATTCATTATTTTATAAAAATTAAAGTTATGCTTCAAGCTTCTAAGAATGACATGCATGCACCTTAAATTATTAGATTTAGTCCTAAAACAAACATGCATCAACTTTTTATAAATCAAAAAGCATGGATCCTTAAACTAATTAAACATGGCCGAATGGCCTTAAAGAAAATAAAGCATACAAAAATATCAAACACTTAATTAAAACATGTTTACACCAATTTAAAACTTGTTATCTTAATTCTTTTCTAAAAACCGAATCACATAAAAAGAACATAATCTATACCTTTGAAAAATAACATGCAAATCAAGAATCTAAACACTTTTCATTCATCAAACAAAATAATCACATATACATACTTAAAACAATCAAAAATCATCATCAAACCAACATGCAAGACTAAAAACTTAAACCTTTCTACAATTTAAAGTTTAGATCATGAATTTATTCAACAAATAATTATGGAAACACACATAGATCAAGGATCCAAACAAAAGATTTAACATGCAAGCCAAGAAATTTCACTTTATAAATAAACAGACTTGGATCATGGATTTTCATGTCAAATAATCATAAATAAACACATAAATCACGGTTTGAAACAAGAAAATTGAACATGCAAGAAAGATTCATTTTAGCTTTCACAAAATTTTAACCATACTTTAGATCTTTAAGTTTTTAGTTAGAAAAATATTAGATCTAACTAGAAAAATCCAAACCGAAACAAAAGTATAAATGTAACACCCTATAATTATTTACCCTTGATTACCCCATAATATCAAAATAGTAACTCGAAAATTTCCTTTTTAAATCAATTTTATTTCTAAAATCTGTGTCAAATTGGACAGAGTTTCCTTTGTTTATTGAACAAACCAAAACTTTATTTCCTGAAACCTATGCAATTCAAACATATATATATATATATATATATATATATAAATATAAATATATTCACTTCATTCAGAGCCAACAGGGCTAGACATCAATAGTGTCATAACACTCCACATCACAATATAATTACATCAGAGTTAGCAGCAAAATAATAAGTTGTGAAACTAGATAAGTTTTTCCAAAAATAATACACTTCCTTTCCCTAAGGAAGCAGTCCTGGATAACCCCAAAAATAGTACTTGAGTTTCATGCACAAAGCAAAGGAACATATACATAACCCTAAGACAACCAGGACTACAACAAAATAAAACCCCTAATCTCCCATAAACTACTCTCCCTGTAAGGGAGAGTGCACCTGCTCGGCCGGGAGTTGTGCAAGCTCAATCTCATTACCTGTAAAATGTAGCAAGAGGGTGAGCATTACACATGAAGTAGGAAGCAGTTTCTAATTAGACATAATAACCCACCAAGTCACACACATTTAGCCATTTAGCAAATAAAGAGTCATTCAATCATTCCATAACATATTCGTGCAATTTAACATTTTCTTTGTTCATTATTTTTCCATAGCTTTTATATCATTCACTTAATCATTCCTCATTATGTGTACCACTAGGAATTGGTTGTTCCTTCTAGGGCATTTGTACACCCATTAGGGACTTAGGCACCCATCAGGACTATCACCCACTAGGCCTCACCCGTTAGGACTAATACTTAGAGTCTTTCTTAGCACATTCAAATCACATATTAAATCTTTTAGTTTTTCATTGAATTGATCATTTGGGTACATTGACTCCTAACGGGGCATTTGTACCTAATGGGGCATTTTAGCCTGATGGGGCATTTTCCCTAATGGGGCATTTGTACACCTAGAAGGAACACCTAGTGTCCCAATGTCCCAATGATCAATTCAACCATTCATTATTGTTTAGTTCATTAACCTTATACTTTTCTCAATTTAACCATATATTCTTTTCCAGTAAACATGGCAACCAAACATATTCAACAAAGTGCATACAATTCATTTAGACATCTATATCAAATAATGCTCACAAGAGTTCAATCAATCTTCACAATTAAACATTCACCAACAATGTCTATCAATAATTATTCACACTTTTGCACTTAGGGTTCATACATGGCATAGTCATGGTAATCCATTTATTCACTAATTTTCTAAGATACCTATCCTAAATCTAAACACATAACCTTAGCACATCATCATGAACTAGCTAGAAACAAATTCCTAAAGCAAGGTAACACACCCCCTTACCTTAAACCAAGGAGAGAGTGAAATTAACCTTAGCACAAAAGCTAGCCTTAGCCCTAAGTCCCTTGATGCCCTTCAAAGAGTTCCCCAAAATAGATGAGTGGAGGAAAATGAAGGCTTGATCTCCCTTGAGCCATAAAACAAAGAAGAACATAAGAAGATGGAACCCAAGAAAGTGGGGTTCGAATATGAGAGGAACAAGAGAGAGAGAGATTATATGCAACACCTAGAGAGAAGAAGGGGGAGTAAGCTTTACCTAAAAAGCTTGATTGTTGCTTGATGAGCTTGCAAGGAAGAAGAAACAATCTTGGACCTTAGTGGAAGAGAGTGGAACTCGTGGGGGAGGAGTGGAAGAAGAGAGAAAGTGAGTTTGTTGAGGGAGAAATGAATGAGAAATGAAGAAGAGCTTTGCTTTTATTTGGTTGAGAGGGAAAGAAATATGTGGACCAAATTTAAAGGGAAAAGGGAAGATTCCCTTTGTGTGGTGGAAGGGTTCCACGTACAACCCCCTTTTCTTTATTTTTTTTTGTTCAGACCCACAAGTAATCGATTACCCTGGCCAGGTAATCGATTATCGTTTCAATGCAACATTTTTGTGACTTCCAACCTGAGGCCTTGTAATCGATTATTGGCCATAAAATAATCGATTACATTTTGATGCAACAAATTTGGTATTTTCAGTAGAGGCTCAGTAATCGATTACTTGTCCAGGAGTAATCGATTACCCTTCAATGCAACATTTTTGTGCTTTGTTGGCTGAGAGCTGGTAATCGATTAACTCACACCAGTAATCGATTATTTTGCTGCTTTTTCATCTTTTCAGAATTTCTAACTCTAAAACCTTTTCCTTATATCCTATACCCATTTGGCCATGATTTCTATGCTAAACCCTAGCTCTTAGATGTTTAGTACACATAAATTCATTACAAACTAACACAATAACTTGCATAATTCATATTATTTTAAGCATTTTGAATTGAGGATGTTACAATCCTCTCCCACTTACCAGAATTTCGTCCTCGAAATTCAGCTGTCCTGAAACAATTGCGGATAAGACTCCTTCATTTTGCCATCTAGCTCCCAAGTGGCCTCTTCCACATTGTTTCGATTCCAAATTACCTTCACCAACAAGATCTCCTTGCCTCGAAGTTGTTTAGCCCGCCTATCATCAATTCTGACTGGTAGTACTTCGAAAGTCAGATTTTCTCTTAAAGGCAATTCATCCACAGCAACCACATGAGAAGGATCATGAATGTATTTCCTTAGTTGAGAAACATGGAAAACATCATGAAGCTTGGAAAGATGTGGAGGTAAGGCGATCCTATATGCCAAGGGACCAACCTTCTCCAGAATCTGATAAGGACCAACAAATCGTGGAGTCAGTTTCTTGGACTTGATTGCTCGACCAATTCCTGTAGTAGGGGACACTCTTAGAAAAACATGATCACCTTCATCAAACTCTAGAGGTCTCCTATGCTTATCTGCATAGCTCTTCTGACGATCCTAAGAAGTTTTCATTTTGTTCTTAATCATAGTGATCTTCTCAGTAGTCTCTTGCACAAGTTCTGGTCCAGTCAACAAATTCTCACCAATCTGAAACCAGCAAAGAGGCGTTCTACACTTCTTGCCATAAAGTGCCTCAAAAGGTGCCATGCCGATGCTAGAATGGAAACTGTTGTTATAAGTGAATCCCATAAGCGGTAGAAGCTTCTCCCAGTTGCCAACCTGCTCCAACACGCAAGCTTTGAGCAGATCCTCCAATGTCTGGATAGTGCGTTCAGATTTCCCATCAGTTTGCGGATGGTAAGCTGTACTAAACTTCAACTTGGTTCCCAAAGCCTGCTAGAGACTCTGCCAAAATCTGGATAAGAACCTTGGGTCACGATCTGATACTATGCTGGAGGGCACACCATGTAGCTTCACTATGTCCCGAATGTACAATTGAGTCAACTTTTCCAAACTGTACTTCATATTCATTGGGATAAAGTGAGCACATTTTGTCAGACGATCCACAACCACCCAAACAGCATCACACCCTGCAGTGGTTCTGGGCAAACCGGACACAAAGTCCATGGCAATACTGTCCCATTTCCACTCGGGGATATCAAGGGATCGCAACGGACCACCTGGCTTTTGATGCTCAATTTTCACCTTTTGACAGGTCAAGCAATGTGATACATGATCAGCTACATCAGTTTTTAACTTTGGCCACCAATAAATCTTTTTCAAGTCTTGGTACATCTTTGTTGCTCCGGGATGAAAATTCATCTTGGTTCGATGAGCTTCCCATAGGATATCTCTTCTAACTTCAAAGTCCATGGGAACACATATCCGACCCCTAAATCGGATGATACCATCTGAACCTTTTACAAAGTCGGGCTCTGCATTGCCCGATGCCCCTTCCAACAACTTCTGTAGCTCTTCATCATCAGCTTGCCTCTCTTTAATGAGACCAATCAACTCGTTAGTAACCTGCAACATTTCTAGAACAACGCTTTTCTCTTTCACTTGCATGTTTAAGTTGAGGTCACTGAACTCTTGGATTAACTGCATCTCCTTCACCATCATATTGCTGACATGCAAAGTCTTGCGACTTAGTGCATCAGCCACAACATTGGCCTTGCCTGGATGATACTGGAGACTGAAATCATAGTCCTTCAGAAATTCCATCCACCTCCTCTGTCTCATATTCAGTTCTTTCTGATCGAAGAGGTAGCGGAGACTTTTATGGTCACTAAAGACTTCAAATCTTGAACCATAAAGATAATGCCTCCAAATTTTCAAGGCAAATACTACTGCTGCCAACTCAAGATCATGAGTGGGATAGTTCTGTTCATGCTGCCTCAACTGCCTAGATGCATAGGCTATGACTTGTCCTTGCTGCATCAACACACAACCCAAACCTTGCTTGGAAGCATCACAATATACCACAAAGGATTGAGTCGGATCCGGCAAAATCAATACCGGGGAACTAGTCAATCGCCTTTTTAACTCTTGAAAACTGCTCTCACATTCAGGGGACCAAACATACGGAACGCCTTTCTGAGTAAGAGTGGTCAAAGGAAGAGCTAACTTGGAAAACCCTTCAATGAATCTCCGGTAATACCCAGCCAAACCAAGGAAACTTCTGATCTCAGTAATGGACTTGGGTCTCTCCCACTTAAGCACCGCTTCCACCTTAGAAGGGTCGATAGCAACACCCTTCTCAGAAATGACGTGCCCCAGAAAGTGTACTTCATCCAACCAAAAACTACATTTTGACAACTTCGCATAAAGACGCTTGTCCTTGAGAACTTGGAGCACAATTCTCAAATGCTCTTCATGCTCCTTCGGGCTCTTGGAGTAAATGAGTATGTCGTCAATAAAGACTATGACGAATGAATCCAAATACGGCCGGAAAATCCTGTTCATATAATCCATGAAGATAGCTGGAGCATTCGTGAGACCAAAAGGCATCACCACATATTCGAAATGCCCATACCAGGTTCTAAAAGCAGTCTTGGGAATGTCCTCCTCTCGGATACGGATCTGATGATATCCAGATCGGAGGTCAATCTTTGAGAAAACTGCTGCTCCCCTAAGTTGATCCAACAAGTCATCGATGCGGGGGAGTGGGTATTTATTCTTAACCGTCACTGCATTCAACTGACGATAATCAGTGCACATCCGGACACTTCCATCCTTCTTCTTGACAAAGAGGATCAGAGCTCCCCATGGAGAAACACTTGGCCTAATAAACCCCTTAGCCAACAATTCCTCCAATTGCTTCTTTAACTCTTCCAGCTCTGGAGGTGCCATCCTATAGGGCGCCTTAGAAATCGGGCCAGTACCAGGCATAAGATCAATGCCAAACTCGACTTCTCTTTTCGGAGGCAATCCGGGAATTTCTGCCGGAAAGACTTCCGAGAATTCACCAACTATCAGAATCTGGCTTACATCCGACACCTCATCCACTTCCATGACAACTAAAGAAGAATCACTAAAAATAACCGCTTTTTGATGGCAGTCAATCATGACACGGTGGTGAGACATCCAGTCCATGCCAAGTATGATGTCCAACCGAGTTAACGGCAAACAAATCAGATTCACTTTAAACTCCCGATCTAACACTCGAAGAGGACAATTCAGACACATTTGAGATGTGATCACAGAAGAGTTTGTAGGGGTTGAAACAGAAAGCTTATATGGCATCTCTACACAAGAAAGTCCTAGCTTTTTCATGCAATCAACAGAAATAAAGGAATGGGTTGCTCCACAATCAAACAAAACTCCACAGGAAATATTGTTGACAAAACATGTACCTCGGATGAGCTCATCATCATTAGTCACTTCCTCACCATCCATGGTGTATACCTTGCCCTTCTGAAGTGGCTGGCTCGCTCCTGACTTCTGCACCTTGGCCACATTGACCTCTTTCTTTAGGGGGCTCTTGGGACAATTGGCAGCAAAGTGTCCTGGCTGACCACAATGAAAACAGAGTCCCTCCCTGCTGCGAGGATCTAGCCTCCAACACACTCCCTTGTGTCGCCTCCCACAATGTTGACAAGCAGGAAGAAAATCATAGGCAACTGCTGGTTGGCTTGCTCCACCAGTAACCACAGCTTTTGACTTAGCATATGGTCATGTCCTCTGCTCCAGACCCTTGCCTCTGTGGGGTCCTCCTGACCTCTGGGCTGCTCTGCTCCGATCTGCCTCCGCCTTCCTTTTGAGTCCCTTCTCATAAGTACTAGTCATATTCATGAGATGAGAGAGGTCAGCAATGTTTTGATACTCAAAAGCAAGCCGGATATCCTCACGAAGACTGGACTCAAACTTAATACACTTTGCTCTCTCCTCTACATCTTTATAACCACTGGAGTATCTGATTAGATCTTCAAATTGCGCCGCATACTCGCCGGCGCTCATGCTCCCTTGTTCAAGCTTCAGGAACAACAGATCCTTTTCCCTCCTCACATCTTCCGGAAAATACTTTCCCAGGAAGCGGATTTTTAATAAATCCCATGTAACTGCTTGGCCAGCTGCTTCCAAACCTCTCCTATGATGATCCCACCAATGCTCGGCTTCTCCAGTCAACATGAACTCAGCCAACCGAACTCTCTGATCGGCAGGTGGTTGCAAAGAACGGAGGATCTTTTCTACTTCTTGGAGCCAGAGCTGAGCTCCATCAGGATTACATCCGCCCTCAAACTTTGGTGGATCATTCTTCCGAAATCGGGCCATCCAGTCAATCTCGACCGGAGGTGGGGGAGGAGGTTGCAATGCTGCTGCTGCAGCTGCTGCTATGTTTTGAGCTTGATTCTGCTGCAGATTTGCCAGATTCTCAGCTTGGTTCTGCTGAGCTTGAGCTTGATTTTGCTGCAACTGAACCAAAGTCTCGAGAATTGCAGTAATTCTATCATTATCGGCCTGTCTCCCTTCCATACTGTTGAGTAATGGAGGGACAACCAGTTAATGATAGAACAATTAAACAAAACTACAAACATCCTCTTACTTAACTTATACACTAAACTATATACATGGGTTACTCGCTCGGTGAGTAACCAAAGGAGTAGTGAGTTTATACTCCAAAGGCCGAGGGAAACAGCTCTGATACCATAATGTAACACCCTATAATTATTTACCCTTGATTACCCCATAATATCAAAATAGTAACTCAAAAATTTCCTTTTTAAAACAATTTTATTTCTAAAATCTGTGTCAAATTGGACAGAGTTTCCTTTGTTTATTGAACAAACCAAAACTTTATTTCCTGAAACCTGTGCAATTCAAACATATATATATATATATATAAATATATTCACTTCATTCAGAGCCAACAGGGCTAGACATCAATAGTGTCATAACACTCCACATCACATATAATTACATCAGAGTTAGCAGCAAAATAATAAGTTGTGAAACTAGATAAGTTTTCCCAAAAATAATACACTTCCTTTCCCTAAGGAAGCAGTCCTGGATAACCCCAAAAATAGTACTTGAGTTTCATGCACAAAGCAAAGGAACATATACATAACCCTAAGACAACCAGGACTACAACAAAATAAAACCCCTAATCTCCCATAAACTACTCTCCCTGTAAGGGAGAGTGCACCTGCTCGGCCGGGGGTTGTGTAAGCTCAATCTCATTACCTGTAAAATGTAGCAAGAGGGTGAGCATTACACATGAAGTAGGAAGCAGTTTCTAATTAGACATAATAACCCACCAAGTCACACACATTTAGCCATTTAGCAAATAAAGAGTCATTCAATCATTCCATAACATATTCGTGCAATTTAACATTTTCTTTGTTCATTATTTTTCCATAGCTTTTATATCATTCACTTAATCATTCCTCATTATGTGTACCACTAGGAATTGGTTGTTCCTGCTAGGGCATTTGTACACCCATTAGGGACTTAGGCAACCATCAGGACTATCACCCACTAGGCCTCACCCGTTAGGACTAATACTTAGAGTCTTTCTTAGCACATTCAAATCACATATTAAATCTTTTAGTTTTTCATTGAATTGATCATTTGGGTACATTGACTCCTAACGAGGCATTTGTACCTAATGGGGCATTTTAGCCTGATGGGGCATTTTGCCCTAATGGGGCATTTGTACACCTAGCAGGAACACCTAGTGTCCCAATGTCCCAATGATCAATTCAACCATTCATTATTGTTTAGTTCATTAACCTTATACTTTTCTCAATTTAACCATATATTCTTTTCCAGTAAACATGGCAACCAAACATATTCAACAAAGTGCATACAATTCATTTAGACATCTATATCAAATAATGCTCACAAGAGTTCAATCAATCTTCAAAATTAAACATTCACCAACAATGATCAATAATTATTCACACTTTTGCACTTAGGGTTCATACATGGCATAGTCATGGTAATCCATTTATTCACTAATTTTCTAAGATACCTATCCTAAATCTAAACACATAACCTTAGCACATCATCATGAACTAGCTAGAAACAAATTCCTAAAGCAAGGTAACACACACCCCCTTACCTTAAACCAAGGAGAGAGTGAAATGAACCTTAGCACAAAAGCTAGCCTTAGCCCTAAGTCCCTTGATGCCCTTCAAAGAGTTCCCCAAAATAGATGAGTGGAGGAAAATGAAGGCTTGATCTCCCTTGAGCCATAAAACAAAGAAGAACATAAGAAGATGGAACCCAAGAAAGTGGGGTTCGAATATGAGAGGAACAAGAGAGAGAGAGAGAGATTATATGCAACACCTAGAGAGAAGAAGGGGGAGTAAGCTTTACCTAAAAAGCTTGATTGTGGCTTGATGAGCTTGCAAGGAAGAAGAAACAATCTTGGACCTTAGTGGAAGAGAGTGGAACTCGTGGGGGAGGAGTGGAAGAAGAGAAAAAGTGAGTTTGTTGAGGGAGAAATGAATGAGAAATGAAGAAGAGCTTTACTTTTATTTTGTTGAGAGGGAAAGAAATATGTGGACCAAATTTAAAGGGAAAAGGGAAGATTCCCTTTGTGTGGTGGAAGGGTTCCACGTACAACCCCCTTTTCTTTATTTTTTTTGTTCAGACCCACAAGTAATCGATTACCCTGGCCAGGTAATCGATTATCGCTTCAATGCAACATTTTTGTGACTTCCAACCTGAGGCCTTGTAATCGACTATTGGCCATAAAATAATCGATTACATTTTGATGCAACAAATTTGATATTTTCAGCAGAGGCTCAGTAATCGATTACTTGTCCAGGAGTAATCGATTACCCTTCAATGCAACATTTTTGTGCTTTGTTGGCTGAGAGCTGGTAATCGATTAACTCACACCAGTAATCGATTATTTTGCTGCTTTTTCATCTTTTCAGAATTTCTAACTCTAAAACCTTTTCCTTATATCCTATACCCATTTGGCCATGATTTCTATGCTAAACCCTAGCTCTTAGATGTTTAGTACACATAAATTCATTACAAACTAACACAATAACTTGCATAATTCATATTATTTTAAGCATTTTGAATTGAGGATGTTACAATAAAGATCACATATTACAAGTTATTTTAAAGTCCTTTAAGTCCTTGATCTATCAAGATCAACTCATAATAACAACATGCAAGAAGAAATAAGAAGTAGATCTTCAAACTAGAAAAAGAAAAGTCTATACTATTACAAGTCTTCTCCTCCTTCAAATCCTACCATGAAAGGAATTGGTCTTCTAGCTCCTAAGGCTCTTGATCTACAAGGGTGAGACTTGATCTAGTTGAAATTTCTTCTTCCTCCTCCTACCTCATTCTCGGCCATCTCTCTCTTTTTCTCTCTATTTTCTTTTCTTTTTCTTTCTAAGAGGTTGATGAGTCTCTTAGAGTGTATTTGTATTTGTGTTGGTGTGGAGAAGAAACAAAGTGGGTGAAGAGAAATGAATTGAGGAAATGAACTAAGGCTCCAAGGATATATAGAAAATTTTATCTTCCCTCTTGTGCCCTTGCATGTGGTTCGGCCACAACACAAAGAGAGGGGCGTTTTTGGACTTCTAAAAAGTTGCATGGGTGGTGTTTATCAAAGCCAAGGGGGACAAGGTGGCATGAATAGGGTCTTAGAAGTCAATCTAGGCTTAAGGACTTGTTGGCCATAGTTAGGGTTTCCACTTAGTTTGGTTACTTACACTAACTTAGTTTCCTATTTAGTTCCTCATTGCTTAATCTCTAAGTTTCTACTCCTAGCTCATACACTCATACATACATACGGCATACACACACATACACACATATATACATTCATACATACACATACCGTATCACACATACACATATACACATACAATTTTCGTTTTATTTTCTTAGCCATATTTACTTAAGATTATTAATTCACACAATCAATGCAACTCATTCAAAAATCATACTTATACAATTAATTTCATGCATCACACAGTACACACATCAATTCAAACACACTTCACATAAAATTCCAAGCCAATCATCAAATTTATTTTCTTAAAAGCACATTCTCCAAAAATTCGTATTTTATAATTCTGAAAATAAATTTTCGTATAACCACCCAGAAAAATCTGAAAATTACAGTTTTAAAATCTACGTTTCAAGATGATCGTTTTGATATAAAGTTTGTAAAAATCTGAGTTACGGTTAAAAAGTTATAAATTTTCTAAGTTAACAGATCCAAAACTTCTTTTCTAACAAAATCACTTTTCAATAAAAACACATTTTAACAAAATCATTCACTTCTCTTTTATGAACACATTTTGTTCATAGAAATTCATAAAAATCAAACTTTATTTCTTATTTAAGTAAAACACTTTTCCAAAAACCATTTATAAAAACAGAACTTCGGGGTTTATTTTAACCAAATTCGTTCTCGCACGTACGGGAAAAATGCGGGGTGTTACATTCTCCCCAACTTGAAGATTTCTCGTCCTCGAGAAATGCCGTGTAGAGTCTGACAAATTCGTGGACGCGTAACTTTCTGAAGAATTTCGTTTCCTTTTCCAACCGTAGCCATTGCCGTATTTTCGAACACGTACCATCTTCTTAACGTTCTTAAGAGCAAATCAAACGGATCACTTGCAAAAGTAATCTCTCAGGGTATATTCAATAACAAAGTTGATGGGTTACAAACAATATGGTTCCACTGGTAACAAAAGACTGAGGGGTTCAAAACATTTTATTAATACCAACTTGCAAAATTAATCACTTACAAAAAACCGATGGCACCTTCTAGGAAGGGTACATTGGTAAAAAAAGTAACTCAACTAAAGACTAATAAAAGCAACTAAGTGAAATCCATTAGCCTTTGGACCACCACTCGATTCTGACATCCAGCACCATCACCCAGCTTGGAAGCTATCCTCATCGCAAGATCACGAAGCACCACTCTCCACCGTCTCTCTGGTTCCTGATGCTTCCCTTGGTAAACCCTAAGGCACCGCTCCATCCAGACTTCATACACCGTCGCCGCCAGCAGAGCACACGCAATTTTCCGGTAAGTCTTCTCCTTGATTCCATAATTCACCCATTTCAACCATTTCGAGCTAGCACAGCTCATAAATGGGATACAAAGCCAATTTGCAAGAAGAGTAAGCAGCTCCTTACTCCAATTGCAATTGAAGAACAAGTGATCACTCGATTCAGGGTGCAACTCACACAAAGGGCACATTATAGAACTTAGGTTTAAGAAACACTGCAATCGATCATAGGTATTCAGTCTATTATGAAGCATAAGCCACATAATAAAGCTGTGTTTAGGGATTGAGACCGAATTCCAAGCCACTCTGTAGAACTTGAATTTCTCAACATTCCCACAAAGGAATCTGTAACCTGATTCAATAGAGTAGTCCTTACTGCTCCATATACCATTAGCAACACCTGGAGCCAAGCAATTTCTGATTTTTAGGAGCTGCTTGTAGTGCCAACCTTGATCTTGACGAGGCTGAGCCTCCCAAATGGATTCATTCTTTAAGTAGATCTGATTGACCCATTTGACCCAAAGAATATCTTCCTTTTTAGAGATGCTCCAAATCTGCTTCCCAAGACCTGCTTGATTCCACAGAATAGTATTCTTGAACCCCAAACCTCCAAACCTCTTTTCTTTGCAAACAGTAGACCAACTAACATTTCTAGCTTGTTTATCACCCCATAAGAACTTCCTACAAATCTTCTCAACCCCCTTGAGGACTGCCTTAGGAATGATGAACACTGATGCCCAATAGATGTGCAAAGTTAGCAAAACAGAGTTAATAAGAACACATCTTGCTTGGTATGATAAGTGCCTTGTCCTCCAACTATTCAATCTAGCCGAAACTTTGTCAATGAGAACCTTGCAAGTAGCTATTGACCATTTCTTAGCTGATATAGGGAACCCCAGGTACCTAAATGGAAAAGAACCTTCCTGAAATCCAGTACATTCCAAAATCTCACTTTTAAAAGCCTCCTTCACTCCTGCCAAATAAATCTGAGACTTGTCATGATTAGCCTGAAGCCCAGAATTCTTAGAAAACTCCAGCATAGCATTCATTATGATTCTAACACTCTTAGGGTGACCTTTACAAAAAGTCATAAGATCATCAGCAAAAATGAGATTAACAAGTTTCAAATCTCTACAAAGAGGGTGAAACCTGAACCCTTGCTCCTTAGTGGCAGCCAGTAATCTTCTAGAAAGCCCTTCCATAACAATGACAAATAACAAAGGAGAAATAGGTTCTCCTTGTCTAATGCCACTGTGATTTCTAAACTGTTGAGAGTGCTGCCCATTGATCACAATACTAAAGGTCACTGTTGAGATCCAGCATATCTCTAATAAAGTTCCAGCTAAGAGAATCATAAGCCTTCATTAGATCAATTTTCAACAAGCACCTAGCTGAGACATTCTTTCTTCTATACAATCTCATAAGATCCTGCACAATAAGAACATTGTGTACTATACTCCTTCCCTTCACAAAAGCTGTTTGATTGCTATTGATTATCTTAGGCAACACCTCTCTGAGTCTTATGCATAACAATTTAGAAATACATTTGTAAAGAGTATTACAACAGGCAATAGGTCTGTAATCTCTAGTTGTAGATGCACTCTCACATTTAGGAATCATAATTAAATCAGTAAAGTTCCAAGCTCTTAAAAGCTTACCAGTATTAAAGAATTCCTCAACGGCCAAACAACAGTCCTCACCAACCACTTCCCAGGCTGCTTTAAAAAATCCTGACCCAAAGCCATCAGGACCAGGTGATTTGTCCTTATCAATTGCCCACATGCACTGTCTAATCTCCTCCCTTGAAAAAGGCTTGATAAGAGCCAGTTGGTCCTCCACATTAAGCACTGGACCATTCTTAGTAACTGTATCCTCAAGAGACCACACCACTTCTTTCCTCCCAAACAATCTAGTGTAGTGATTAACAAACTCATCCATAATTCCTTGTTGATCCTGAATACATTGCCCATCAGCTGATGTTATGTTAAGTATGCGATTCCTGTACTGTCTGGTTCTAATTTGCTTATGAAAGAAAGCAGTGTTCTGATCCCCCTCCTTAATCCATCTTTCCTTTGCTTTTTGTTGTAAGATAGAAATAGAATCCTTCAAAGCCTTCATGTATTTACCATATAGGACTTTCTCCTTCTGATGCAGCTCTGGATCCTGGGGCTTCAAAATTAGCTCAGATTGAATTAAATCTAGTTCCTGCCTTAGTACCTGCTTCTGGTGAACTGAGTTAGAATACTCACGTGTATAAAGCTGCTTTAGAGGCAGCTTCAGGAGTTTGAGCTTCTTCAAAACTCTGTATTGAGCATAACCTTCAACCTCAATCCCCCAACTCTCCTTTACAATTGACAAAAAACTTTGATCCTGAGCACACACATTAAAAAATTTAAAACCCCCTTTTGGTCCACCCTTAACAGTAGAGTTCATTATCAAAGCTGGAGTATGATCTGAGATACTGCTGTTAAGGAAGTAAGTAAACAAAGAAGGCCATAATTGCAACCAAGCCTCATTTACCAAATTCCTATCCAGCTTACTGTAGATTCTATTCCCATCATGCTGCCTATTACACCAAGTAAAAAAATTTCCACAATATTTCATATCCTAGAGCCCACAATCCTGAATACAATCCCTAAAATCCTCCATAGCCTCCCAATCAACTTGATTACCACCCAACTTCTCAGTTGGATCCAAACAGCAATTAAAATCCCCTGAAATTAACCAAGGGCCAATCACTGAAGCATGAATCTCCCTAAGATCCTCCCATAACTCCTTCCTCACCAGATGATCATTAGCACCATAAACAAAAGTAGCCATCCACTGAACTGAATAATTGGCATAGATATTAAGCAGTGCACCAATTGACTAGAACTTTTCAACACTGTTACCCTGAACATGTCAGGCTTCCAAACCACACAGATTCTCCCTACTGGGTGATGCTCAATATTTGAGACATAGTGCCAACCAGGAGCAAACCTTTCTATAGTAGTGCTTAGAGAATTAGCTCTAAGTTTATTTTCTAAAATAGCTAGTAAACCTACATTATTCAAAAAGCAAAGAGATTTAAGCTCTCTCTGCTTCTGAGGGTTATTGAACCCTCTAACATTCCAAGTTAGGATATTATCCATTGGCCTTAGAGGCCAAATCTTTAATCACCACCCCCTTATTCTCACCCTGCCTTCTTTGAGCTTTGCTTCTAGTTACAACTGGAACCCAAGGTTCAGCATTTTCAGAATCTGAATCAACAACCACATTTTCCACAAGAATACCCTTACCTTTATCTTGCACCTTAGCACTTGGGCCTTTAGGATCAGATGAGCTCCCTGGATCAATAGACTCTGCAACAAAAGATTGCTGACTATTCCCTCCATTAGCCTGATTGATAGCATCCTCCACACCCTTCTCATCCTTAGATCTTAAACAATCATCAATCTTCTCAATATCCTCCTTAGAAGGCTTCTTCTTCTCCACCCACTTCTAAGTAACCTTACTCCTACACATCTTAGAATCATGACCATACTTTGAGCATGTAGCACAAAGAACTGGTTTCCATTCATAAGTCACCCTTTGATTCACCACATTACCCTTCTCATCTTCAAAGAAAATTTCCTCTGGAAGAGTATTAGGATTCACTTCAATTAAAATCCTTGCATAGTTAAGTCTGTTCCTCTCCTTAGTGACCTTATCCACCATTATTGGAGTACCAACCAAACTAGCAATCTTGCTCAAAGCTGATTGACTCCAAAATTTAGGACTCAGATTAGGCAATTGAATCCAAACAGGGAACCTGTCCAGATGGTCCTTCACTCCTGTCCTCCCAGTCCATGGTCCCAGTATAATTGGCTTTTTATCAAAGTGATAAATTCCAATTTCTAGGACCTCATTCCTTGCCTCCTTTGTATTAAATCTCACAACCATAGAGCCATCATTAGTCATTAGGATTTTGTCTATACCCAAATGACCCCAAACCTTCTTAATGTACCCACTGAAAACAGAGTAAGGTGGTCTAGCTCCCAACACATAGCATACTATTGCATTATGCCAGAAAGCCAATTTAGTCTCCACATCCTCCTCAACTATTTTAGTAATAGCCTGGCCTTCCTTAAGAACTGGTTCCACAAAATTCAACTTTTCCCCTGCATTCCTCAATTTTGAAATATCAAAATTCGCCCAGACCGAATGCAGTGGCCTATTCTCCTGAGTACTCTGTTTTTGCACTTCCTCTGATTGATTTATTTGATTTGCTTGCGATTCAAGAATAACGTTTCCCTGATTAACACCTTGTTCTACAGGTATTTTACTCTGCACCCTCTGCCGCAGGAGATCAATGCTTTGTAAAAGTTCAACATCTTTCTTGGGGGTCAAGCTTTCTATGTCCTCAAGCGCCTCTTCATCCGAAAGGCTGAATTCCATCGAAGATGAACCTTCAGACCTTTTCTTTGCACTTGGAGGTTTCTTAGAAGAAGAAGATGTAGGGGTTTTCGGGGATTTTCCCTTCTTCCTAGCCATGACGGCTCACGGCGAGCACCATGTAGGAAGAGAGAGAAGAGAGAAAACAAGGATTAGGGTTTATTTGTTAAAATGTTAAAATGAAAGTCTCATCATAACATTGTTCAAGAATAAAAGGTTATGGAGATTTGGGGTCAAGACACTCCTACACTCAGGGTTACATCTCGCTTACCTCTTCAAGCCTAAACAAGCTACTCCTCAAAAACTTCACGTTTCCGACTACTCCCCAACTTGGATGACGCATACCACCTTTATTCTTAGAGACTCAACCTCCAAATACTCCTATCCTTCATCACTTTTGGGTTACTCTTACAAAATTTTCCCTTCACTTAACTCCAATCTATCCTCTCATTATTTTACTTCTCACCAAATAATAATCCTTATCAGGCTCCTATAACCACTATCTTATCCACCTTTTGCCTTAATAGCCACTAATCCACAAGAAATATACACTACCTCACTCTTATCTCAACCATTTAATCATTTAACTTAGACAATTCTAAACCATTTTCCCACTTTCCACCATTTTCCTCCTATTCTATACCACCAAAACTCTTCAATTAAAGTTCTATCATCCAATACCATATCAAATCCTAGTGGTTCACCTAACCTTGAGTCAATACTTAAAGAGTCTAACCACAATTTTCCACCAACCTCTTACTTGACTCTACCAGATAATCACTTATTTATCTCTATCTATCCATTTACACCCCAAATCAAAACACTTATGACCTCAAAATTCTAAATATCACCTTAATTTCTCCCACGTCTTAACACCACCTAATCCATTATTTTGGACCATCTGACATCAAAATTCTTAGTCCTAACCACTTTACGCAACTCACCACTCATCTAAGGCTCTTATTCCCTTCAAGACTCATATTTCCCTTCATTCGTACTATCATCACTCCACACTAACTCCCTATTCTAAGACCACCTATTTGCCCGGTATAGGGTATTAGGGTTCACCAATCAAACGAGGAAACTTCGGGTTCATAAACAATCAGGGATTTGTCAAAATGATGGTCTAGGGTTTTCAGAAAAGGCTTTTCCAAACATCATGCCAAAGCAGTTTGGCACGTATAAGGTTTTCACAAGAAAAGTTTTAATCGGAGAAGTGTTCTAATCACAGGACAAGATCACACATCAAGAGTGTAAGGATCATCAAAACAAGATGGGTTCACATCAAAGAAAAGTTCAATGAAAGAAGGTTCGAATCACGCATCAACATCCCATGACGTACTGACCACTGCTCCTCGTCTTCGCAGTAGACGAAAACTGACACGCCTCATGAAACTTTCGCGCACTCTTAGTGTTCCTACTCTCATCTATCGCTATCTTATTACTGACGCACGCACAGAGACACACAACAGAGTATGTAAGTCCACACGTAAAGTTACTTAGTTCAACCTCTGCTCTGATACCATTTCTGTAACACCCCGATTCGGCAACTTGAAAACTTACATTCAAAGTAGTGAAAATTAGGGCCAATTTTTTTTTTTTTAAAAACAAGTGGTGCACAAGATGAGAACACTTAAGTTTCCAAAACATAGTTATAACTAAAACTTGTTTTCTCTTATTGTACAAACCATTCAAGTTCCAAACCGAGATGTCACAGGACACCGCACTTTGAAACTTGTTTTTCAAAACATCTTGTAAAACGTGGCCCGTTTACTTGTTTCAAAACAACAATACTAAATAAAACACTTGTCGGGGTACAGTATGATAGAGCAAGGCAACTAAGAACTTACAATGGATTACCTTCCGCCAGGGGAATTCCTAGCTTCTATTCATGCACGCCGAAAATATCGTTCTATCTTCGCGTCATGGCAGCCCAAGTTCTCGGTCCACAAGAAGAGTTGTCGTCCTCAACCATCTCCGGAGCCTCCCTCCGAGAATCGTCTGGCACTCGCTCCTTCTCGCCGGGATGCAGATGCATCACTACACGCTATACCACCTACCGGTTGCAATATCAACAATTGTCGATATGACAACACGGTAGGAGAGAGTCAGTGTTCCGGACACTAACGGGTTGACCATGTGGTCTCGGGATAACTAAATATAAAGGAATACAGATAATAAAACAACATAACCAGATCATGCAATGCACATAGCATATAGGAATCACATAGAATAAAACATATCATAATACACTAAACGCATCAACACTCATCCTTCATAACCCATTAATTCATTCACACTCTTATAACACATTCTCAGAGTCTTTCTCACAAGCTTTCACAACTTAACTCCATTTTCCTTTCATCATAACTTTCACTCTTATCTCTCATTCCGAGAATCATTTCTTATATACTCATCTTAGTACATTTTATTTAATATTTTGATACGTTTCTCTTTGAAACATCTGTGTCTATTAAGTTTTATTATTATTCCGAATAACATCAATGATGAGGGGGACACATCATTGAGCTCACACACGTCTACATCTCCTCGGTCAACCACCCAACCTAGTCGGAAGCAAACAGGAGTACAGGACATTTACCATGCGGGCACGACAGCTGTCACACAACACATAAATGGTCCCAGACCAGGAGGCCCTGCCTCAAATCATAATCATAATAATAATAATGCACGCTCTCAGCGGCCAACACAAATGCCCCATTCCAGTCCCTCTCACTGTTCTCGATTTGCAATCAAGGGGGCGACAGTATATTTCTAGTATGCAGTGCAGAACTTACCACGGTATTAGACCCAATCCCCACCACGTTAGTGCACCACATGTGGAGTTCGTTCTGCCTAGAAATATACTCTAGACTTCTTGACGTTTCACCGTCATCGTCCTCCCCTGGTGCAATCTCGTCCTAAGTATCCGCAGATACCTATCGTTCCTTCCTCTCCACTACTTCGATACGACACTCATACCTCACCGTGTTTGTAAATGTCTTTTAAATCTTTTAAGGATTCAACGTTTTATTTAGCGGCTTAATCCTAACGATCGGCCCATCCTTGGTGCATCCCTTCAACGAAGCCTGATCACTAATGCAATCTGTTCCCCCTACATCTCAGTGGCCCTCGGCCTCAAATCACTTTCTCATCTCATTTCATGACACATTCTTTCTCGTCTCATCTCGTCATCACAATTCATATAACTCATGCTCAGTAGCATCTTTTCCTCGTTTTTCTCAAAACATATTCTCACAAAACTTTTACTTCACAGAACGTTTTCAGAAAAATCCTTTCACAAAACTTTTTCGAAAATAATGTTTCCGAAAACTTTCACAAAAATATCATTTTCACAAAGCTTTTCAAAAATCTCTCTTTCAAAAACTCTTTTCAAAAATCACCTTTTTGGGTGAGTGTTAATGGAGGAGCAAGCTCAACTCAACACTAAGCTTCTTCCCAAAAACGTGTACGAGGAATAATATCTCTACTCAACCACATCTCACTTTCATAATCACTTTCTCTTTCCAATCTCGACTCTTTATCTCTTTCTTTAATCACATTATCCTTTTTCTCTTTCTCAAACATTCTCATGCTTTCTCCTCGTTCTCAACTCATCATGTATTTCTTTCTCAATTATCTCTTTTATTTCTCACTTATATCTCTATTCTCTTTTCAATTATCTTATTACTTTCGCGTTTCCATCATCATCATTTCGCTAATCAAACATACTCAAACAATAACTAAACAAAATAAAGTATGCACAACAAATAAACATCTAGTGATGCATAACAAGTAGACATTTAGTATGCAAATAAAACAGCTAACACACATATCTGTGTTGCCTAATTCGCAGTACTCTCGCAATCCATCGAGTCGAATTGCGAGCAACCACGTTACGGGATCACCGCACTCTCACTCACCTGGATGACGACACATCCAGAAACTTTCCATGACTTCCCAGTTGCTAACCTCGTCACGTTTCCTTTGCGTCCGACACCCGAACTAGACATTTTTCCCGTGCGTTAGAACGTTTTCGATAAATTCTTAATCTTGTTTTAAAAGTTCTTTTGAATTAATTCCTTTCTTAAGAACTTATTATTAATATCCAAAGACTTCCAAAACCAAATCAGATTTCAAATAAAAGACTTTTAAGAAACTTTGAAACAATAATTAAAATAGCCTTTTATTAAAACACATTCATTCTTCTTAGTTAAAAACACTTTAGTTATAAAAATCACTTTCCAGAACCATTAAACAGAATTCACAATTCTAGAGAATAAAGCTTTAAAATCAATCAATTAATTTATTTAATTCTAAACTTCACACATCAACAAACACTGATTAAAGAAGGCCATTCAAAAATCTCAAATCAAATTAAATTATTTAAACTATACTTTTCAAATAAAACATTTTCATTTCCTTTAAAATACAAACATGGATTTTTCACAGACAAATTTCACAAGCAATAGTCAAAACAATTTCAATCCAGTACATCAAATTGGCACAAAACAGCAGACACAAGTTTTTTTTTTAAATCATACAAGGCACACATCATACAAATCATATTTTTAATCACCTAAAAATCGTTAGTTATATTATAATCTTAATAAATTAATTTAGTCACACTTAAGAAAATAACTTAATCTTCTAATTAATTTTACATAAACCGAATCAATATGGTGAATAATTTCCAATCACAATCAAGTTCAAAGACTTAAAAATCATTAGATTAACATTATAAAAATTCCTTTCACATAATCAGATCAAACCAAAAGAATTAAAGGAAACACATATCACATAACATCATGCACTTATGAATGCAACTATCATCATGGTCATTTTATGAAAATAATTTTCCTACCAATTAAACATACATAGGCCGAATATTATACATGAAATTTTACAAAGATTTAATGCACAAATACAAACATATAATCATAAAATCATTTTATTTATTCTAGTGCTAAAAACCGTGAGCTCACAAAGAAGAAAATTAGCAATTCTTCAATTTATTTTCATTTAACAGAACCAAGCAACAATTTGAACCACAAGGATCCACATGCATTTCTTTTAGAAACTTAGTTATCTCATACATGTGCTTTTTCAAACCTTAAAGTCAATTAACTTTTCATGCATGCATCCTATGTAGGGAACAAACCTAGAGATCTATTTTTCTCTAGTATGGCCGAAAGTCAACATGCCTTAAAACAAGGATTTTGAATTTACTTTTTAAACATACAAGTCATGCACTCATAAAATAAAACCTATAAAATAACACATTACATTCACATCAACCTTCACAAAAGAGACCTCAAATTCATTATTTTATAAAAATTAAAGTTATGCTTCAAGCTTCTAAGAATGACATGCATGCACCTTAAATTATTAGATTTAGTCCTAAAACAAACATGCATCAACTTTTTATAAATCAAAAAGCATGGATCCTTAAACTAATTAAACATGGCCGAATGACCTTAAAGAAAATCAAGCATACAAAAATATCAAACACTTAATTAAAACATGTTTACACCAATTTAAAACTTGTTATCTTAATTCTTTTCTAAAAACCGAATCACATAAAAAGAACATAATCTATACCTTTGAAAAATAACATGCAAATCAAGAATCTAAACACTTTTCATTCATCAAACAAAATAATCACATATACATACTTAAAACAATCAAAAATCATCATCAAACCAACATGCAAGACTAAAAACTTAAACCTTTCTACAATTTAAAGTTTAGATCATAAATTTATTCAACAAATAATTATGGAAACACACATAGATCAAGGATCTAAACAAAAGATTTAACATGCAAGCCAAGAAATTTCACTTTATAAATAAACAAACTTGGATCATGGATTTTCATGTCAAATAATCATAAATAAACACATAAATCACGGTTTGAAACAAGAAAATTGAACATGCAAGAAAGATTCATTTTAGCTTTCACAAAATTTTAACCATACTTTAGATCTTTAAGTTTTTAGTTAGAAAAATATTAGATCTAACAAGAAAAATCCAAACCGAAACAAAAGTATAAAGATCACATATTACAAGTTATTTTTAAGTCCTTTAAGTCCTTGATCTAGCAAGATCAACTCATAAACATGCAAGAAGAAATAAGAAGTAGATCTTCAAACTAGAAAAAGAAAAGTCTATACTATTACAAGTCTTCTCCTCCTTCAAATCCTACCATGAAAGGAATTGGTCTTCTAGCTCCTAAGTCTCTTGATCTACAAGGGTGAGACTTGATCTAGTTGAAATTTCTTCTTCCTCCTCCTACCTCATTCTCGGCCATCTCTCTCTTTTTCTCTCTATTTTCTTTTCTTTTTCTTTCTAAGAGGTTGATGAGTCTCTTAGAGTGTATTTGTATTTGTGTTGGTGTGGAGAAGAAACAAAGTGGGTGAAGAGAAATGAATTGAGGAAATGAACTAAGGCTCCAAGGATATATAGAAAATTTTATCTTCCCTCTTGTGCCCTTGCATGTGGTTCGGCCACAACACAAAGAGAGGGGCGTTTTTGGACTTCTAAAAAGTTGCATGGGTGGTGTTTATCAAAGCCAAGGGGGACAAGGTGGCATGAATAGGGTCTTAGAAGTCAATCTAGGCTTAAGAACTTGTTGGCCATAGTTAGGGTTTCCACTTAGTTTGGTTACTTACACTAACTTAGTTTCCTATTTAGTTCCTCATTGCTTAATCTCTAAGTTTCTACTCCTAGCTCATACACTCATACATACATACGGCATACACACACATACACACATATATACATTCATACATACACATACCGTATCACACATACACATATACACATACAATTTTCGTTTTATTTTCTTAGCCATATTTACTTAAGATTATTAATTCACACAATCAATGCAACTCATTCAAAAATCATACTTATACAATTAATTTCATGCATCACACAGTACACACATCAATTCAAACACACTTCACATAAAATTCCAAGCCAATCATCAAATTTATTTTCTTAAAAGCACATTCTCCAAAAATTCGTATTTTATAATTCTGAAAATAAATTTTCGTATAACCACCCAGAAAAATCTGAAAATTACATTTTTAAAATCTACGTTTCAAGACGATCGTTTTGATATAAAGTTTGTAAAAATCCGAGTTACGGTTAAAAAGTTATAAATTTTCTAAGTTAACAGATCCAAAACTTCTTTTCTAACAAAATCACTTTTCAATAAAAACACATTTTAACAAAATCATTCACTTCTCTTTTATGAACACATTTTGTTCATAGAAATTCATAAAAATCAAACTTTATTTCTTATTTAAGTAAAACACTTTTCCAAAAACCTTTTATAAAAACAGAACTTCGGGGTTTATTTTAACCAAATTCGTTCTCGCACGTACGGGAAAAATGCGGGGTGTTACATTCTCCCCAACCTGAAGATTTCTCGTCCTCGAGAAATGCCGTGTAGAGTCTGACAAATTCATGGACACGTAACTTTCTGAAGAATTTCGTTTCCTTTTCCAACATTAGCCATTGCCGTATTTTCGAACACGTACCATCTTCTTAACGTTCTTAAGAGCAAATCAAACGGATCACTTGCAAAAGTAATCTCTCAGGGTATATTCAATAACAAAGTTGATGGGTTACAAACAATATGGTTCCACTGGTAACAAAAGACTGAGGGGTTCAAAACATCATAACATCGTTCAAGAATAAAAGGTTATGGAGATTTGGGGTCAAGACATTCCTACCCTCAGGGTTACATCTCGCAATTACCTCTTCAAGCCTAAACAAGCTACTCCTCAAAAACTTCACGTTTCCGACTACTCCCCAACTTGGATGACGCATACCACCTTTATTCTTAGAGACTCAACCTCCAAATACTCCCATCCTTCATCACTTTTGGGTTACTCTTACAAAATTTTCCCTTCACTTAACTCCAATCTATCCTCTCATTATTTTACTTCTCACCAAATAATAATCCTTATCAGGCTCCTATAACCACTATCTTATCCACCTTTTGCCCTAATAGCCACTAATCCACAAGAAATATACACTACCTCACTCTTATCTCAACCATTTAATCATTTAACTTAGACAATTCTAAACCATTTTTCCACTTTCCACCATTTTCCTCCTATTCTAAACCACCAAAACTCTTCAATTCAAAGTTCTATCATCCAATACCATATCAAATCCTAGTGGTTCACCTAACCTTGAGTCAATACTTGAAGAGTCTAACCACAATTTTCCACCAACCTCTTACTTGACTCTACCAGATCATCACTTATTTATCTCTATCTATCCATTTACACCCCAAATCAAAACACTTATGACCTCAAAATTCTAAATATCACCTTAATTTCTCCCACATCTTAACACAACCTAATCCATTATTTTGGACCATCTGACATCAAAATTCTTAGTCCTAACCACTTTACGCAACTCACCACTCATCTACGGCTCTTATTCCCTTCAAGACTCATATTTCCCTTCATTCGTACTATCATCACTCCACACTAACTCCCCATTCTAAGACCACCTACTTGCCCGGTATAGGGTATTAGGGTTCAACAATCAAACGAGGAAACTTCGGGTTCATAAACAATCAGGGATTTGTCAAAATGATGGTCTAGGGTTTTCAGAAAAGGCTTTTCCAAACATCATGCCAAATCAGTTTGGCACGTATAAGGTTTTCACAAGAAAAGTTTTAATCGGAGAAGTGTTCTAATCACAGGACAAGATCACACAGCAAGAGTGTAAGGATCATCAAAACAAGATGGGTTCACATCAAAGAAAAGTTCAATGAAAGAAGGTTCGAATCACGCATCAACATCCCATGACGTATTGACCACTGCTCCTCGTCTTCGCGGTAGACGAAAACTGACACGCCTCATGAAACTTTCGCGCACTCTTAGCGTTCCTACTCTCATCTATCGCTATCTTATTACTGACGCACGCACAGAGACACACAACAGAGTATGTAAGTCCACAGGTAAAGTTACTTAGTTCAACCTCTGCTCTGATACCATTTCTGTAACACCCCGATTCGGCAACTTGAAAACTTACATTCAAAGTAGTGAAAATTAGGGCCAATTTTTTTTACAAACAAGTGGTGCACAAGATGAGAACACTTAAGTTTCCAAAACATAGTTATAACTAAAACTTATGTTCTCTTATTGTACAAACCATTCAAGTTCCAAACCGAGATGTCACAGGACACCGCACTTTGAAACTTGTTTTTCAAAACATCTTGTAAAACGTGGCCCGTTTACTTGTTTCAAAACAACAATACTAAATAAAACACTTGCCGGGGTACAGTATGATAGAGCAAGGCAACTAAGAACTTACAATGGATTACCTTCCGCCAGGGGAATTCCTAGCTTCTATTCATGCACGCCGAAAATATCGTTCTATCTTCGCGTCATGGCAGCCCAAGTTCTCGGTCCACAAGAAGAGTTGTCGTCCTCAACCATCTCCGGAGCCTCCCTCCGAGAATCGTCTGGCACTCGCTCCTTCTCGCCGGGATGCAGATGCATCACTACACGCTATACCACCTACCGGTTGCAATATCAACAATTGTCGATATGACAACACGGTAGGAGAGAGTCAGTGTTCCGGACACTAACGGGTTGACCATGTGGTCTCGGGATAATTAAATATAAAGGAATACAAATAATAAAACAACATAACTAGATCATGCAATGCACATAGCATATAGGAATCACATAGAATAAAACATATCATAATACTCTAAACGCATCAACACTCATCCTTCATAACCCATTAATTCATTCACACTCTTATAACACATTCTCAGAGTCTTTCTCACAAGCTTTCACAACTTAACTCCATTTTCCTTTCATCATAACTTTCACTCTTATCTCTCATTCCGAGAATCATTTCTTATATACTCATCTTAGTACATTTTATTTAATATTTTGATACGCTTCTCTTTGAAACATCTGTGTCTATTAAGTTTTATTATTATTCCGAATAGCATCAATGATGAGGGGTACACATCATTGAGCTCACACACGTCTACATCTCCTCGGTCAACCACCCAACCTAGTCGGAAGCAAACAGGAGTACAGGACCATTACCATGCGGGCACGACAGCTATCACACAACACATAAATGGTCCCAGACCAGGAGGCCCTGCCTCAAATCATAATCATAATAATAATAATGCACGCTCTCAGCGGCAAACACAAATTCCAGTCCCTCTCACTATTCTCGATTTGCAATCAAGGGGGCGACAGTATATTTCTAGTCTGTAGTGCAGAACTTACCACGGTATTAGACCCAGTCCCCACCACGTTAGTGCACCACATGTGGAGTTCGTTCTGCCTAGAAATATACTCTAGATTTCTTGACGTTTCACCGTCATCGTCCTCCCCTCATGCAATCTCGTCCTAAGTATCCACAAATACCTATCGTTCCTTCCTCTCCACTACTTCGATACGACACTCATACCTCACCGTGTTTGTAAATGTCTTTTAAATCTTTTAAGGATTCAACGTTTTATTTAGCGGCTTAATCCTAACGATCGGCCCGTCCTTGGTGCATCCCTTCAACGAAGCCCGATCACTAACGCAATCTGTTCCCCCTAAATCTCAATGGCCCTCGGCCTCAAATCACTTTCTCATCTCATTTCATGACACATTCTTTCTCGTCTCATCTCGTCATCACAATTCATATAACTCATGCTCAGTAGCATCTTTTCCTCGTTTTACTCAAAACATCTTCTCACAAAACTTTTACTTCACAGAACGTTTTCAGAAAAATCCTT
This sequence comes from Crotalaria pallida, assembly GCA_037953625.1. Lineage (NCBI taxonomy): Eukaryota > Viridiplantae > Streptophyta > Magnoliopsida > Fabales > Fabaceae > Crotalaria > Crotalaria pallida. Next base: position 85,083,725 of record CM075652.1, read on the forward strand.
TCACAAAACTTTTTCGAAAATAATGTTTCCGAAAACTTTCACAAAAATATCATTTTCACAAAGCTTTTCAAAAATCTCTCTTTCAAAAACTCTTTTAAAAAATCACCTTTTTGGGTGAGTGTTAATGGAGGAGCAAGCTCAACTCAACACTAAGCTTCTTCCCAAAAACGTGTACGAGGAATAATATCTCTACTCAACCACATCTCACTTTCATAATCACTTTCTCTTTCCAATCTCGACTCTTTATCTCTTTCTTTAATCACATTATCCTTTTTCTCTTTCTCAAACATTCTCATGCTTTCTCCTCGTTCTCAACTCATCATGTATTTCTTTCTCAATTATCTCTTTTATTTCTCACTTATATCTCTATTCTCTTTTCAATTATCTTATTACTTTCGCGTTTCCATCATCATCATTTCGCTAATCAAACATACTCAAACAATAACTAAACAAAATAAAGTATGCACAACAAATAAACATCTAGTGATGCATAACAAGTAGACATTTAGTATGCAAATAAAACAGCTAACACACATATCTGTGTTGCCTAATTCGCAGTACTCTCGCAATCCGTCGAGTCGAATTGCGAGCAACCACGTTACGGGATCACCGCACTCTCACTCACCTGGATGACGACACATCCAGAAACTTTCCATGACTTCCCAGTTGCTAACCTCGTCACGTTTCCTTCGCGTCCGACACCCGAACTAGACATTTTTCCCGTGCGTTAGAACGTTTTCGATAAATTCTTAATCTTGTTTTAAAAGTTCTTTTGAATTAATTCCTTTCTTAAGAACTTATTATTAATATCCAAAGACTTCCAAAACCAAATCAGATTTCAAATAAAAGACTTTTAAGAAACTTTGAAACAATAATTAAAATAGCCTTTTATTAAAACACATTCATTCTTCTTAGTTAAAAACACTTTAGTTATAAAAATCACTTTCCAGAACCATTAAACAGAATTCACAATTCTAGAGAATAAAGCTTTAAAATCAATCAATTAATTTATTTAATTCTAAACTTCACACATCAACAAACACTGATTAAAGAAGGCCATTCAAAAATCTCAAATCAAATTAAATTATTTAAACTATACTTTTCAAATAAAACATTTTCATTTCCTTTAAAATACAAACATGGATTTTTCACAGACAAATTTCACAAGCAGTAGTCAAAACAATTTCAATCCAGTACATCAAATTGGCACAAAACAGCAGACACAAGTTTTTTTTTAAAGCATACAAGGCACACATCATACAAATCATATTTTTAA